>JACGCM010001560.1:1200000-2400000 GCA_014058105.1 Kingdonia uniflora
ACACAATCACAAGAGAATAAACATTTACCATGGTTCGGCAAATTGCCTACGTCCACACCAAATAGAGAGAGTTTTATTCAATGATCTAAAGTTACAATCACTTACAAACCAATTTGAGGTCTCTCAAGGTTATTCTCTCAAAAGATTTCTCGCCAAAAGATCTAACCAAGGGTGGCTACCAAATACCTTAAGTCGCCCTTATATACTTGGGAGACTTATTACAACAACACAAATCTCGAGGCAAAATCAACGTCTTCAAATCAACACTCAAAACTGAGTTTGCAATGTCTATTCGAACAGACTCCAAAGTCTATTCGAACAGAAAATAGAGCACTCATCTACAATTGTCCACCTCGGTAAAGATTTCTTCAAATATGAGCCGAACTTCTCCAACCCACCAAATTGAACCCAAATCGAACCCCCTCTCACAAATATCCCCAAGGACCCAAACAAACAAACGTCCGAAATGACCAAATCGACTGTACCAAATCAATGGTTGCCTACGTACCGTGGATCAAGTCATCCGTAATTCATAATATCCCCGCAAACATATCAACCGGATTATCATTTGTGTGGATCTTTTTCAACCGAATCTCACTTTCTTCAAGTACATCTCTGACAAAATAGTAACACACATCAATGTGCTTCGTGCGTTAATGGCGAACTTAATCTTTTGCCAATAAGATAACACCTTGACTATCACAAAACACATCCAGATGTTCCATCTTGATGCCCAAATTACACAAAAAACCCTTCATTTAAATGGACTCTTTAATCGCTTCAGTAACTGCCATATACTATGCTTCAGTAGTAGATAAGGACACTGTTGACTGTAGCGTAGATCTCTAACTAATTGGTCTTCTACCCAATGTAAAAATATACCCTATAGTAGACCGCTATTTATCCAAATCACCCATATATTCAAAATCCACATAACCCACACAAAACTGATTAATCGAATTCTGCTTACGAAATTTTAAACCAATATCCACAGTACCTTTGATATACTGTAGAATCTATTTTACAGGTATCGTAGAATCTCTTCCTGGATCATGCATATATCTGCTAACCATACCAACTGCCTATAAAATATCTGACGAGTACATACCATTGCATGCTTCAAGTTACCAACTGCGCTAGCAGAAACTTCACTCATATAATCACATTTCTCATCGATCTTTGAAGACATAGAAGCTTTAAGCTTAAAATGAGGAGCAAGGGGTGTACTTATAGGTTTTATGTTCCCATCAATACCAAATCTCTTAAGTACCTTTCTCATGTACATCGTCTGAGAAAGATGCACCGTTCCTTTCTCTCTATCTCTATGAATCTCCATACCAAAACTCTTTTTCGCATCACCCAAATCCTTCATTTCAAATTATTCACTCATTTGTTTCTTCAACTTGTCAATCTCATTTTTGTTCTTACATTTAATAAACATATCATCCACATACAAAAGCAAATAAATAAATGACCCCATCATGTAGCTCCATAAGTAGACACAGCAGTCATAATGACTCCGTTTGTACTTCTGCCCAATCATAAACTGGTCAAACAGTTTGTACCATTATCTTGGAGACTGCATCAAACCGTACAACAATCTCTTCAGTTTACACACATAATCTTCATTTTTAGCAACTTTAAACCCAGTCCGCAGAGTTATATAGATCTCTTCCTTCAAATTTCCATATAAGAACGCCATCTTAATATCAATTTGTTACAACTCCAAATCAAATTGCGCTACCAAAGCCAAAATGATACAAATTGAGGAGTATTTCACCACTGGAGAAAAAGCTTCATCATAATCAATCCCCTCCTTGTGAGTATAGCCTTTGTCTACGAGTCTTGCCTTGAAGCGTATATCATCATCTTGAGATCCTTGTTTCTTTGTGTAGCCCCACTTACAACCAATCGCCTTCTTTCCCTTAGGCAACTTCGAAAGTTCCCAAGTTTCGTTCTTAAGAAGATAATACATCTCTTCATTCATTGATCCCTCCCATTAGTTAGCTTCGAAACCATAAATAGCTCCTTTATAAGTAAAATGAACTTCTTCTTTAACGACTGGTAATGCGTAGGCTACCATGGCCTTCACCTTTGGAAGTACCATGTCCTTTATAAGCCATCCCAGCTTACTTACATTCATCTTTGGTTTATTAGTTTCAATCGACTCCACCATCGAAATCTCTACGTATGTACTACCAAATGCTCAACCTTCATCTGCGTCTTTATCATCTAGAACATGAACTAATGGCTCATCACCCGTTGACACACTGGTAGATGGTACCTCCTTATGCACAAAACTATCTGGATCATGTGAAGATGCATCAATCTCCACCCGCTGTAAAATCACGTCTGTCATCTTCTCTTCATGCTCCGAGACATGTAACTTCATCATAGAAATCTCATCAAAAGTGATATCCCTGCTCAGAATAATCTATCGGTCTTTTGTATCCCATAACTTGTAACCTTTAACCCATTTCTTCTTACCTAGAAAAATGGCTTTCCTTGCTCGAGGATCCAACTTACCATCTTTGACATGATAGTATGTCAAACACTCAAAAATGCGAATAAAATCGTAATCCGTAACATGTTCTCCCGACCAAGCTTCCATTGGTTTTTTACCCTCAATTACAGTCGAAGGCAACCTATTAGCGAGGTAGCATGCATATGTCAAAGCCTCAACCCAAAGCATTTTGCCCAACCTAAAATTTTATAACATACACTGTACCTTCTACAACAAAGTACGATTCATACGCTCCACTACCCCATTTTGTTGCGGTATCTCCCTAACGGTATAATGTTAAACAATTCCCTCATCCTGACATACTTGCAAGAATGGATTACTTGTATACTCCCCACCATTATCTGAACGGAGCAATTTGATTTTTTTGCCAGTTTGAGTTTCTATCAACTTCTTCTACCTCATAAATATTTCTAAAACTTAATTATTTCCTTCTTATGGTATATACCCACACACGCTTAGAAAAATCATCAACAAACAACACAAAATAATGTTCACCACCAAGTAATGCACTCCTGGAAGGTCCCTATACATCTAAATGAACATAATCAAGGATTCCACGAGTACGATAGATAACCGTGCCAAACTTTACCATTGTCTGCTTGCCCAAAATACAATGCTCACAGAAATCCAACTTACATGCCTTAACAACTTTGAATAGCCTTTGGTTCGCAAGAACTCTTAAGGACTTCTCACCGTATGCGCCAAACGCATATGCCATAGTCTAGTAGTATCTCTGGAAGTAGTCTCCACACACTACAACAAATGAGACTTTTTGCAGCGCCATATAGCGTCGCCAAAAGTACCAAATTATGTTGCTATTGACTAATAGCGACGCCTACAATAGCGTTACAGAGATGCTGCAAAAAAGTGGGTCTCAACAAATCAATTGCAACGAATTAAATGGCGTCGCTAAAGATTCGACACTGTTGCTAAAAGGTAGCCTTTAACCACGCTCTAAGCGTTGCAAAAGACTGTTTGTAGCAGCACCCTCTAGCATTGCTAAAGGGTAACTTTTAACCATGCTCTAAGCGTTGCAAAAGATATCACGGTAACACCTCTATTTTACACAATTTTTGCTGAATTTTGCCCATTATAATTTCTATAATCACATTAACCTCAAATGAATTAACACTCGTTTATAACAAAATATCTTTCATTAACTAAGATAATCCACTTCAAAAGTGTTCGAAGCATCCAAAAAAGTTTACAGCCATGTAATTGACAAATTCTTCAAAACCCAAATTCTAACATAATTCACTGTCATCCACCCAAATTTTCTTCAATCATCCACCCGCAATCGATCTGGCCAATCTGGTGCAATGAATGAAAAAAAACACATAAGTAAACTTATCCAAACATTATTAAAGCTAAAATGCACTAAATAAGCAATGCGCATGAAAATATTTTTACCAAGCCTGTCATATATAGACCTAGTATGCCACTACATATATCCTGCCCATAGTCGAAAGCATGAAATAAACTTGAAAAAAATTACAACTTGTGATTCCATAAAATGCACATGAAAATATTTATCCAAGCCTGTCACATATGGACCTAATATACCAAGACTGACATTATAAACACCCTTATTTCAAACAATTCACTCCAATTTTTGTGGCAAGTTTAAAGCTTCAATATAAATGTCAATTACAAATGCATAAGATAAGAAAACCTTATAGCATACTAGTGAATTTTTTTTGTTAGCCTTGTGTTTAAAGAAACTAACAAAGTAGCTTTTTTTTTGCCCGTTTGCTTAATGATTATGGCTTCAAGAAAATTGAGCCCACTGATTTTACTGTTTCTCTACAGACCTAATTAAAGATGATGCAGATGGCAAGACTAATTATAAGATAGTCTCAGTTTAGCCGACTCACCATCAAGTTAAGCCAGAGTTTATCATTTCAAAGAATGGATGGGGAAAGATGGTGCCCATCTGATGCAGATCTCTTATGGGTGGTTGAAGCTTCAACTACAACTCACATAAAGATGCAGATCCATTTCAGAGAATGGATGAGGAAAGATGCTGCCCATCTGATGCAAATCTCTTATGGGTGGTTGAAGCTTCGAATACAACTCACACAAAGATGCTTAGGAAAGATACTCAAAACTTTATCAAAAATGAGGCAGAAAAAAGTAAGACTAGCTGCCTACTAGCAGATCCAGAATGTCCAAAAAATGGATGGGAAAGGCACTAACAATGCAAAGGCAGTTCTTTTTACTCAAGATCTTATCTCAATTCAGAAAATGGATGGGAAATGCACTAACAATAAATGCAAAGGCAGTTCCTTTTTGCTCAAGCACTTATCTCATATGTTTAAAGCTGCAACAACAACTCGTACAAGGATGGATAGGAAACATGATCATAACCTTATCAAATCTGGTACATAATGAATTGCAAAACTGTTTCAGGTTAGACCAGCGGACTAGTTCAGTCCAATCTAGACTAACTAAGTTTCAGAAAGTGGAAGGAGAAGATTCCTTTGCTTCAATCTAGGTGGCAGAGGCTGAAGCTAACAGCTACAGCATCTCAAGGGTGCAAAGAAAGCATCTTCATATCCTATCTATAATAGAGTAGAAGAAAATTGCAGACTAGCCGTCGAGACTGCCTAGAAAATAGATGGGGGAGAAAGATGGCATTTTTGATGCATGTCTTTCATGGATGTTAGAAGCTCATTGATGCAACAATTAATTACATAAGGATGTTCAAAGCATGCTAAATTTGGAGCAAAAGGAAGCATCAGAACATCTGCCTTCCTGATTGTTCAGAGTGTCCAAAAAATGGATGAAAAAGACATTTTCAGTTCACAAAATGGATTAAAAAGATGGTTTTATTTCAGAAAAAATGGATGAAAAAGACAATTTCAATTCAGAAAATGGTTGGGGTAGAACATAACCTAAAGGATGCTCTTTTTCTTGTTCTACATTTTGGTTGGGGATCCTTGCCTAACGCCATCTTGCCTAGCAAAAATGTAAAAATAAAATAAAAATGGAGTTTATGGAAAGAAATAGGATTTTCAAGAACCACAACATAGTGATGGAAGAATTGCCAGGGAGAGAACCTGAGGGTGTCTTATACTATAAATTTTTTATTCAAGGATGCGAATGATAGGAATGAGAAAGCAGCATAAGCCAATGCTCTAACTAGTATAAGATATGAGACAAGAATAATATTGTAGAAAACACATACTAAACGAATTATTAAATGTCAACCGTTCTCAAGTTAAGCAAAAAGTAATAAACTATCCAAAATATAAGGAGATGTTTGAAATGGAATACTTATGCCCAATAATGTTTATATTTGAACTCTTAATAATGCAGACAATACATAAGTCCCACCTGCAAGTTTTGTAACAAAAACACATTATTGTTGAAAGAGAAGAAGGGGCATCTGACAGTCATAATAGAAGAATAGACTTTACCTCATCAGAGACAAGAGCGGCCGGATCCAAGACAGGAACTTGCTCCCACCTTTCATGATTAAAGTCACATTCGGTAACAAAATTTTACTTTTATTTGAGCTGTAAAATAGAAAGGAGATGCAATTTGAGTGTTGAAAGGATAAATGAACATTCAATAGGTAAGGTTTCAGATGAATTACCTAATATCATAACAAAATTCAAAAGGAATCCTGGAATCGGATGGACGCCTTTTATCTTGAGCCTGTGAATTGAACTGCAAAGAAGCACAACATTAAAATTAGTAAATCAAGGAGTTACTTGCACATTTTCTATAGACATGAAAACAAGTGTTCCCCGTTCTGATTGATGTAGTGTCAATCAAGGAAAAATAAAACTGCAGGAAAAAAAGATGCCCTTGTTTTTGCTATTCTAGAAATGCATAACAAGATTTTGTGACTCATAAGAAACTTCAAACACACAAAAATGAACTTGTTGTTCTCAAGTACCTACACTCTCAGTCAAATATGTGTAAGTCGGATCGTTTAAGTACGTGTACGAGGTACCAGTGTCAAAAATTGCACTAAAATCAGTATCTGTGAGATTTTTCTCCACACTTATTTGTGTCACGCTGATATTATACGTTGGGCTGAGAATAAATGCCAAGAGAAAAAAGTTAGCTTGGAACAGTATTTTGAGAATGTTCACTTGGAACATTCCATTTGGTCAGACCTGATACTATATTAATTGTCTGTGCGGGGCAGGTGCTTATGACATACAAAAACAAGACAGATTAAATTAAGGGAATTTCTTCCTGGATATGATATCCACATAATGAACTTTATCCTAACAAAATATCGTAGCAATCAAACACCTTTAATCACATCAAACACTGATTTAACTTTTTATAGGCGACCCCAAATCTTTGATTGCAAGCCTCTCCCTATTATGTAAAAAAAACCCGCCTACAACCATCTTCTTTGTGCTCGCAGGCACGATGTCGTTTTGTATGTCTGTTTTTGTTATGTCATAATACCAATCCTCCACATATAATGATATAAATTGCCAAACTATCACGAAAGCCCTAAATAAGAAAAACTCACTTAAATTGTTAACACTGAATAGGGTTTCCTTCAGGTCTAGGCTGCTGCCTTTGTCCCCAAAGCTGATTCTTCCAGTACCATCATATCCAAAACACATAGAAAACGAATTTGCAGTGAAACCGGCACTCGATAGGATGCTAGGAACTGATAACTTTTCCATCTCAAGGCCAAATAGTCCATTGGGAGCCGCACCATCTAAAAATGATCCAGTCTGAGCCTGACCACAGCTGCACCAGCCAAGCATCAACATTAATATATATAAAAAACATCAGCTAAAGCACCCACAACAGCTACTCTAAAACTTGGTTTGCGAAAAAGGAAAGAAAAGGAAAAAATTCCACGAGATGGCATTCTCATCAAAGTGGTAAGAGAATGAAATCATGATTAAAATCTCTTTTCTTTTATTTTGTTGGACATGGGGAAATGAAGGTAAATAACTAAAATCTTGTTTGAAACAATTAATAAGTTTCCACAAAAGAAAAATACATGGCCCTTGCGGCGACATCAACGAATTTCCTTTCTCAAGATCATCTCAACCATAACTTTCTAAATCAATATTCTCTTTCTACAAATACTCTCAATCCAAGGTTTCCTCTCTTTATTTTTCGAAGTCCAAAAGTTTTTATCTACAAATTATTATAGCAGAAATTTTCTCTCTAGAATATTTTAATCCAAATTCTCTCTGTAGATTTTCTTGTAGATTTTTCGTCTCTCAGAATACTTTACAACTGTAAAATCAAAGCTGCAAGTTGTGTGACACAATTTTGAAGTACACAGTAAGAGCATCTCCTAAAGTGCCTAACTGCCTTGGATGCAAAAAAGCCAAATCCAAGGTAGTCAGACTCAATTTCCTCCAAGAGTACTTGACTTGGATTTTAAACTAATTCAAACAGGCGCATAACACTTGGGCGCCCAATTTGAATTTTATTTATTTATTTTTTAAATTGGGCGCCTAAATCTTAGGCGCCCGATTAATTTAAAAAAAAAAAACAATTGGGCACCTAAGTCTTAGGCGCCTGTTTAAAAATAGAACAGACGCCCAACACTTGGGCGCCCAATCGCGTCTTAAAAATCCAAGACCGAGTCTTGGATTCCAAGGCTGAGACTTGGATTTTGAGACTCAAATCCAAGTCAGTCAGGCACTGTTGGAGGACGAAAATCTGATGTGGCAGCTTAAAATCCAAGGTAGTGATGCACTTTAGGAGTTGCTCTAAGTAGAGTACTGCATACTTTCGAAATGCGTAGCATACACGGCCCTTTATACGGCTAATATTTTGGTAAGCTGATAGTAGATAGAATGACACGCAAATTCAAAATAATTAGTATATATGGCTCATTCTTGCAACTAATCTGTTGGAAGTAGTTGCTGTACTTAGAACCAAAAAGTGAAAATAGCAAAATAGATGATACGCTCTCTCTACCTAACTAGGAACAACAAAAACAATAAAAAAAAATCTCTATATTTTTCCATTTAATTAGCTTATGAAATTGGAGGTAACCGCTCCACCCGTCCTTTTGCATGTTCGTTAGAGATCCCCTTCTCCCATCAAGGATTGATAAATAGCTGCGATACAGCCCAAGGTCCTCAACTACATGTTTTAGTGTTCTTCGCCGACCACCCCACCCACCCATTAGAATTACAATACATAGAGGGTATCTGCTTTTTTCCAAGAGCTCTTACTAGGTACGGTAAAATTCTGAAAGAAACTGGATAAAGTTTGCCAGGGGCTGGATAATTAGCTGAGTCTATCAAATATAAATGCAAACCTACCCAAAAGTGATCCGTGCATCAACAACTTTAGGCTGATTATCTTCTGTTGTCAAATGCAAAACATCCTCTACTAAAACTCCAGTAGATGAAGTATTATTTGAAAGATATTGAACTTGATAAGGGCATTTGCCAGGGGCTTCAGAGCATCCGCTTCTGTATTCATACATACTGCTAATGCATGGGACCTTTGTGCTTGTAGTTGAGGTATTAGGACTATAGATGTTGAGTTTCAATCTCTGCAATCAAAAATATTGGTTAAAATGGAGGTAAATAGACAAAATAAGTAACCTGATGAGCAGCAAAAAGGTAAAACATATGAATTCGACGGAACTCTCTAATCAATGTTTCAAATAAGACATCGTGTTTTGGGCAAAATCTTTATATTATGAATACAAATTTAAGGGGTATATTTATGATCTGACTCAACATTAATGTTTAGAGTTAGCAGCAATGCATGAAGCCCATTCAAGGCGACCACTGATTTAACTTATTTCTATTGTGATCCATCTTTTTAAATACGATCTACGCAGTGACAGTATAGACTTCCTACTTACTGCCTATCAGGTTGTTGAAGTTATTTGGATATCACACCTTGTCATCAGTTATCATAAGTGAAAATATTGTCTAGAACACATTGATAAGAGACAATAACAGAGAAATACCATATGACGTCCTACTTTTGATTTAACTATAGGAGCAATGTTAACATAAAAAATAGCATTTGCTAACACTACGTGTAACTATGGGAATAAAGGAGAGAAACACCTTAGAGAGGAAGGGGCAGTTTAGACATCTGATTTTACTTATATACGTCAGAGGATACATTTTAGGCTCTCTATGGCCTAAATTGGACAGTGCCAAAGTGACTAGAAGCGTCATTTGGAACAAGCTAGGTACATCAAAAATGTTTCTGATCGGACACATTTCTGGTGAATTAGAGTACTAGTAACCATTAGTTTCATGTAAGTGAGAAAGCTTTGCTAACCAAAAACAGAGCCTTAATCATATTTCTGGTCAACAATTGTCTAAATCACCTATAATATTACCGATCTCAAACATATCCGGTGATGCAAGCAGAGCCTTAATCAAAAGTTACAGAATACGTGGTTAATTAATAATAATAATAATCATTCCTGAACAAGCGGTACATGCTTGTCGATTCTCTGGGCATACTAATATTGTGAGTCAAAATATATAATTAGTAGATCCCCTTGCCTTTACTAAATCTCAATTATATAATCAACCAACTGAACTAGCAGTTGTTAATATAATTTAAATTTGGTAGAGTTGATTGGCAACTCTGGGATTAATAAAGGTAAACATCCCTTACCGGCACAAGTATATCAAAGGTCATGCAACAATAACATTATTTCCATAGAAAGATTAAAACTTAAATAGAATACACACGAAAATTCCTTAAAATTGAAATCGAAAGCTTCAAACTTTATATCATAAATCAAAAGAAATTATCCAAAATCAAAAGCAAAAGAAGATATTTTACCCACGGCAAAAAATCCCAAATCGCAGCAAATAACCCCAATTCGAGCAGTTCTACTTGGCTCCACAAATCACTGCAAAGAACGCCAAAAATCCCACTTTAAAGCTAAAACAATCAATCAAGACAAAAAACAAACAAATAATTACCAATTTTAACTAGATCAGAGAACAAAAAAATAGAGCTTTTTTTTAATTAGGTTGTTGAAGCTTCAATAATTACCAATTCTCACCTCACTAAAGTCAGAAGAATTAGCGATTGAGGGTGGAGGAGATAAGATTTTTCGAGGAATTTGGAGGAGAAACAGAGATCGAGTTTGGAGATGACGGATTGTTTGTGGAAATTGGATTTGCGAAATTCGGAATTAGGGTCAGAGTTGGAGAGAGATTGATTGGTAATTGTTGAAGCTTCAAATAATTACCAATTCTCACCTCACTAAACTGAGAAGAATTGGCGATTGAAAATGGAGGAGAGAAGAGAAGAGTTTTCAAAGAGTTTGGAGATGAAGGGAATACAGACAGTACCGCGAAAAATATTTAGCCAAAAACCAAATGACCCCAAACCAAACCCAAAAGCAGCACCAATACAGAGAGTATCGCGAACAATATTTAGCCAAAAACCAAATGACCCCAAACCAAACCCAAAAGGAACACCAACAACGTCCCAATAGAGCATGGCAATAGATATTTAATTTATAGCAGCACCTTACGAACACTTTTGCAACACACATGGTGTCGTTATATGTATTTACAAAATTGAAAATTCAATTAAAATGGATGACCTTTAGCAACGCCAAATGGTGTTGTAAAAGATGGTTTTTTGCAACAAATTTTTTTGCCTGGCAAAAGAGTGCGTTGCAACAGACCCCTTTTGTTGTAGTGACACTTCCCACAGTAACAACCTCCCCAAGAACAATCATACCATCTAAATAGTACAAGTTGTTGTTTCTTCTTTTACCCATCAAAACCACCATTGATCCCTTAAGAACCTTTTTAACGCTATTTTTAGACACAACCTTGTAGCCTTTCGCTTTAAGTAAATTAGTGGATATAATTTTCATCTTCATAATTGGAATATACCGAACCTCCTCAATTGTTTTAACCAAACCATTGTACAACTTAAGACGAATGGTACTTATCCCCATTATGTGATAGGAATCATCATTTCTCATCAACACAGCTCCACCTTCTAGCCTTTTGAAACTATGAAAACAACCCCTTTCGGGGCAAAAATGATAAGTAGCACCCAAATTTATAATCTATTCTTTGAAATTAACAATACATGCATTAGATAATAAAGTTAAAGAAAAGTCATAATCATTACTTGCACTCACCCCACATTCTTGAGCAACATTTACTGAAGATCCAACTTTCCCACCTTTCTTCATCTTTAGAAGCGCATGACACTCATTCTTCCAATGTCCCGTCTCTTTACAAAACGCACATTGGTCTTTACCCAAATTGTTGTGATTAACACCGCGACTTCTCGACTTCGATCGACAGTTATTACCACTAGACTTCTTCTTGTCCGTAGACCTCCCTCTTGCCATCAACACCTCGGACGTTAACTTAACGGACTCCCGTTTATAATTCTTTTGGTACTCATGATTTACCACTGCGATAGTCACATCCGAATATTGTAAAGAACTTTTCCCATTGGTTATCGTCGTAACAAAGTTTTCGTACTCTTCGGGAAACAAGTTTAAGAACAATAGAGCTTTGTCCTCATCACAAGCAACCTCTTCTAGATTCACCAAGTTGGTAAATAACTTGGTGAAATTGTTCAAGTGCTCTGACATAGAAATTCATTGTCTTATCATGAAGCGGTAAAGCTTCATCTTCAATTGGAGTTGATTTTGGATGCTCTTCACCAAATACTTCTCCTTAAGAATCCTCCAAATCTCTTTCACCGATGTTTCTTTCATCACAAAGTACTTTATGTCTTGAGCTAGGCATGACCGAATTTGACCACATGCCCTTTTGATCTTTTTTTAAACACTCTTCTCTACCTCCTCGGGATTGTCTTCTAACACCTCATCCAAATCTTGTTTACTAAGAGCATCAATAACTTTGCATCGCCATATGCCAAAGATATTTGTGCCATTGAATTTCTCAATTTCAATTTTGGCTTTGTTAAACATAACCGTTGTGTTATTCTGTTTAGGCACCGTTGAAGAACTTAGTTCATCATCTACGATTGTTCCCCCAAATTTTATATAATAATCAAAATCGAAAACCAAGCGAATTCGAGATAAGACTTTACCTCAATTTCAAGAACCACCGAGGATACAACCTCGTTCTGATACCAATTGTTGTGCCGCGCCGTGGAAGTCAAACACTGATTTGATCATATTAGCGATGAACAAACTAAAGAAATAAACATAATCATAAGAGAACATATATTTACCGTGGTTTGGCAAATAGCCTACGCTCACACCAAATAGAGAAAGAGTTGTATTCAATGATCCAAGGTTACAATCACTCACAAACTAATTTAAGATTTCTTAAGGTTTTTCTCCCAAAAGATTCATTACCAAAAGATCTAACCAAAGG
Source organism: Kingdonia uniflora (assembly GCA_014058105.1). NCBI lineage: Eukaryota > Viridiplantae > Streptophyta > Magnoliopsida > Ranunculales > Circaeasteraceae > Kingdonia > Kingdonia uniflora. The sequence continues at coordinate 1,212,841 of JACGCM010001560.1, forward strand.
TGGCTACTAAATACCTTATGTCTCCCTTATATACTTGGAAGACTTATTACAATAACACAGATCTCGAGGCAAAACCAACATATTCAAATCAACACTCAAAACCGAGTTTACGATGTCTGTTCAAACAGACTCTAAAATCTATTCGAACAGAAGAGGCAGATCTTATATTCGAATAGACATTGTATCTATTCGAACAGACTGTTTTGTGTTCAAATAGACTCGAAAGTGTTATGCTTCTTATGTTTGAATAGATATTGTATTTATTCGAACATAAAATAAAGCACTCATCTACATTTCTTACATACCTATATGAATAATATTGTAGGGAGTCCTTAAATAAAATGGTGTTATGCAGATTCCAAGATGGTCTCGTATTTAGACTACTGAGATTAAGAAAATGATACAGTCTAATAGAAGGCTACGATTGAGAATCACCAAAAATCCCAAACTTTTTAGGTACCACATTCAAAATACATGATTTATAAGAAGTATGTGGATAAAACTTACAATTCAGGCATTTAACACATACTTATTGTGACCAAATTTATTTATAAACATTCAACTTATTGTGACTAGGAAAGGTGGTGTTCTCTATAGAGACCAAACTCATCCTAGCTCCATTCTCAGTTGTAAGGTAATTGTGTGAGCTCTTAACTAAGAATATATTTGAGGACCTAGGTGGGTGATGTTGACGGATCCAAACTCCAAAGTCTTAAAACAACAAGGCTTCTAATAATACCCACTGTAATGGTTAGTTTTTCGGTAGGTAAACATCGCCAATACTTTAAGTAATGTGGTGCAACTTAAGTGTAAAAAAAGTAAAACACAATAGATTTTATGTGGAAAACTTAGTAGAAAGCTGAGAAAAACTATGACCTCGATGAGGGTTTTGTTGAAAGATTTACTATATATGTTGCTAATCTATTACACCAGTAAAGAAAGTTATACAGAATGTGTGTAGAGGAATTTTCTTGTTTTCCTGTTGAAAGTTCTGCCTATATTTATAGTTTGGATATAGGCAGTTATAAAGTTAGAACGTTTCTCTTATTATTCAGGAAGGTGGGTGAACTTTACGGAGCACGTACAATGGCTATATTTGACCAAGTATAACGGCTGCTGTAGGTGGTCGAGCTTAGAGGTTGCAGATTGAAGTGATATCGACTTACGTGCATGTAGATGACCATTTGCCTTCAACATGCCTCTAATAGCCCCTCTTGTCAAATTTGAGGAATATGCTACTGCACCCACAAGGGCACAACAAAAGTCCAAGAGCCTAATAAGCTTAGGATTGAGTTAGGTCATATCTTTGTAGACCAAGTACTGATGGAGTATACCTTGCCTATTGAAGGAAAGTATTTACTTTTGCCTGAACAAGGAGGGTTCCGAATTAGGACAGTTGTGAGTAATATTCCCTTAGAAGGGCACTCAAAGAGAGCTTTGAGAAGGTGACCTAACAGGTATATTTAGATAAATATAATACTGCTCAAGTAGGGGATGTGAATCCCAAAGTTATAGTGACTACTCATTATTTTAAACAAATCTTCTCTCTCTCGAAATATCCTCCAACCAGCTCCAATAAACGCAAAAAAAACCCTTTTCACAGCCAAAAAACTGACATCGATCCCCAGCATGGTTTGATCCCTCTTACCAACATCTACTGCAGTAACAAGAATTTATTGAAGCAAAGTTTTCAGCGCATCAGGAGACTTCATTAAATCTTAGTAATGAGACCTTAAGAGTTGGGGGAAATAAAAAAATGATAGGTATAGGAGACCTTGAGCCACTTAAAACTTTGGGAAAAATATTTTGCCTGAAGTAGGGCAGGAGTATAATCTTCAGTTCTTGCTCCCAGGAGCAGGGAAGTTGTACTCATCAACAAAATCTACTGACATACACACGATACTTTAAAGACTCTTAAAGTAAACATCTAAGAAAATCTTCGTGACGAAGAATTACGAATGCGCTAGCCGTACAAACACATTATTTTTTAGATTAAAGTTGGGGTCGAGTGTAATTATTTGATATATTACTTAATTTTGAATATAAAAATATGTTGTTAGTTTTGTGTTTGAATATTATAGAGTTCTGTAATGATTATCTCCATTCTTGTGATATTTTATATTATAAAAGGGATCTATTTGGCAATGGCAGAATAGACCAGTTTATCTCCTAATGGTTGATGCATTTTGGTTTTCTTGAATTATTTTGGGGAAATGGTATTTGTTATTTTTGACAATGCTTACTCATTTGTTGATGCAAAACACAAAAGAATCAATTACCATTCTTTTGAAGAACCTGAAGATATACTTTTTTTAGTTTGATGTTCCAGATTTGTATAAAAACAAATTAATAGAAATAAGTTTTGATGAACTTTGCAAGTATTTGTCTTTGTGGATTTTGCTCAAGGATTGTATTCTGATTTCCTGTATGTGTTTTGCAATATTCTTATGTAGCTCACTGAACTAGTTTAAAAACTTTTGTGTATATAATCTTGTAATCACTTAGATAGTGTTATTTGCATATATAGAAGAAACTTGATTGTTATTTGTTTAATGGGTAATATTATCATCACCCTTTTCTTACTAAGTGAAAGGCCAAAAAAGAGCTAATTAGTAAAAATCACTACATCAAAAAAAGGCCTTGCTTCTGAAATTATTAGGCATTTAACACACATCTTTCAATTTTTTGGCTGCATCGGAGAAATCATTTAACACAACCATATCATTATTATTAAATTTGATATACTTAAGAAATAAATAAAAATTAAATTGAAAGACATCAAGTTTTAATACGGAGTAAACATACATATAGACAAGAGACAAGGTAATCCAATTACAGGTAATTTGGGCATGTGAGAGGCATTTTAAGTACTCATTGCTACAAAATAACGTCTTTATCTACAATAAAATGGATAGCATGCGGAGAAGCTTTCACGAAAGTTAATAGTTTTTCACAAATCTCCATCCAATTTCCTGGATAGGACTGGCTGTATGTCAAATTGATTCCAAGAACCCTTCTCTTCAAAATGTTGACATTCTCAATAAAGATTTTAATCATATTTATTAAACTCTCATTTCCGTCAAACCAGGGAATACAAACTTCTTCCAGATTATTAAGCATTTTCACAAAGGAAGACAATTCCTTTATATCCCAGTTTCTTTCACCATTGAATTTATCTGAGTCTGAATCCTGACACTAATCAGCAATATACATTTGTAAATTAAGCTATGTTTATTTGAAAAGAAAGCAATGTACCCTTAAGAGAATTAAATAAATTTATAAAATTGAAAACTTACATTACTACATGACAAGGAGTTTACTTCTGTATTCCCATTCTCAGACGAGTTTTATGAAAGAGGAGCACGATACAAGTAAACATGCCACAAATCTATTATAATGAGACATAGAAATATGTTCTTATCAAGTGCTACTAGTTGAAAAAAGTTTCATAAATCTATTATAGATTGATTAGAAGTAAAACTCATGAAGCAGATGAACAATATCAGAGAGACTAACTCTATGAACGTTAAACCTGCAACAGCAATGCCCAAGCCCTATGAACATTAAAACCTCTACTTGAGTTGATCTGCAACATCAATGAAACAACTCTTAAACCCTAAACAAATCAAATAAAAAAGTTGTAAAAGGTTGATAATCATAACCATTATAGAGAGATACATATTGAAGATTACCTCATAGACAGGGAAAGAAGTTTGATTTGTAGAGATAGATGGGGAAGAAAGCTTGATTTGTAGAGGGAGAAGGAGATAAAAACCGAAATTTTCCATTAAATTCGACAATTGAGGGTTGAACGGCCCAGATCATTTATGTGTCAAAACTCACATCAAATGCATCAGGGCCATCCAATGTCCGCATCGTAATTCCTCTAGATTGATATTTCTTCTATCTTCTTTTTCTTCCATTTCGTTTGCATTTTCTTCATGCCATTTTCATTGGTTTCTTCATTTTGGCAAACTGGCTCCTCTTTTCAAAAGTTAGCGGCGGGTCTTGCATTTTATAGAAAACATGAGAAGATTGAGATCAATCCCCACTCTTAAACTCTACCCCTCTAAAGACCATTTTACTCTGCTGTGTGGCAAACATGTGTTAATCCTCAGGCATATCTTATGCAAGTGACGTTATTATGCGCTTTCTGATCTCTGTAATGTAGTTGCATAACTTTCCGATTTTATTTAACAAAAAAATCATTCTACAGATAAACATCCAGAGGGAATTACACCCATACAAAGAGACTATATGAGCTACAATAACAAGAAAATCGAAAACATATCTACATGCATTATAACATCGATCCACATCTTATATTGATAAACAACAGGCAACTTAAAGTCTCTTTTGAATATCGACCCCTCCCTCATAAATCCTCACGTCAACATAAATTACCACTTGGGTTAACTTAACAAAACATGCTTGCAGAAAATAATTAGGCTTCTCAGCCTTTTTTTTTCTTCCCAAGAGGTATACTTAGACGAATAAAAGAAATGTCAAGTTATCAACTCTTAAGCTTTGCCAGATCCAGGTCGAGAGAACGTAACAACTTGGCGAAAAGAGATTGATGACAACATATAGTAATAGGAACCATCTCAAAACACATTCCACCCTTCAGCGTCTTCTCAAATTCTCACATCAGTAAGATAAAATCAATCACCTCCAAATACTTCTAGAACAAAATTTTATTAATGAGAACCAATCATTCTAATACCATCGAATAAGGGTATGAAAACAATAAACACTTATCTGGGAAGTCAATAAATAGTTCATTATATAACTCATGTAATGCCTTGATAAAACTAGTACCTCTATAAATTTTCAAGCTCAAAAGAGAGAAGAAAGAAGAACCCCATCTTAGATGCCTCTATGGTTTGAGGGGAGCGAGCTTGATAATCCAACATGGACTTCATATTGTTTCTTAACGTTCGGAACAATGTCGATGATCACCTCTATCCATAAAAGCCTTCAGCGCTACCATCCCGAACAAACTTAAAATGCAACCTGTATGTAATCCTCAAGGTTGTGAAACTCAAAATTATGCACAAACCCTTGTGATTAAGATTGAAGATGGAAAATTTCAAACACACACAGCTTTGACGAAAAGCTTGAATATTTAACGATTAATGAAACCCCAACAACCATAGCAGTAGAGAGATAAATTCTAGATTGAGACTATTGTTGGATCTTCCCTTTTTGGAGATCGATTGACGGTAGAGGGTGCTCGATTTTTACAGGGAGAGGAGATAGAAACCCAAAAATGTCATTCAATTCGGCAAATTCTGGGTTGAACAACCCAGATCATTTCTATTGGTAAAAAGTACCATGGAAATTATCAGGGCATCCAATGTACACATTGTTGTTTGTATCGGTAAAATCGAAAGTTAAGACCCAAAAAAAAAATTTGGGTCTTATAATAGATATCCATATATGGACAAAATAATTGGAAAAAATTTAAATGAGTAATTAATTAAAATGTTTTCTAACCAATTATAAATACCAATTTACTCCTCTCCCACTGTCTCTCGCTTTTGTTCTTACTATTGTTCCGATTTGCTTTGTTTGTTCTGCTCCTTGGTAAGCTCCCTTGTAGTTTCAATGTAGTATTATTAAGGCTATGTTTGGTATCCCGAAACCGGAAATACCTCATTGAGTCGTGGATTTTAGTTTATTTTTCTTTCGTTGGATCCAGCCATTGTTAACCATTGGATTAAAGGAAATTAACCGAATCTTTGATTCCCTGAGGTATTTTCAGGGTACCAAACAAATCTCGAGTTTCTAAATGAAATCATTAAAATCACTACAACTCTTATTGGGTTTAAAAAAGTTAAATCATCAATTAGTAAGACCATTTATGACAGAGAATGAGATCTAGTCTAAACCACCAAAATCACATTCCCAAGTTAGACTTTCAGATCCAACATAAACTAAGTTTAATTTTTTTCCAACTCAGGTCCGAGTTTCCAAACTTGGACTCCAAATTTGAGGCTTGAAATCTAAGTTAGCAACTAGGCGCCTGATCTCATCTTAAATCCTAGTTTGGGGCTTGGAATTTGAGTTAACAACTACGTGCCTGATCTTATTTTATGGAAGCTCTTTTTATACAACTCTTTAGAGCATATTCAACAGCTAGGTTAAGGATGACTTGGTAAGGTGAACTCACAAGTTTACCTTATTTTGGCTCAAATCCAGCTACAGTAGTTGGGTGAATTGGCTTACGTGTCCACCCAAAATCTACCTTGAGGGCAGTCTCATCGCCTTTTGGGTGAATTTTTACTTTATTGATGCCCCTTAGTTCTTGACTGCGCGCAGTCAATAGCCAATTATAGGATGACACTTGTCAAGATTTAAGTGGCTATCATGCCCTGCAGTTTTGAATTGCGGGGCATATATATGCTTATGATGGAGACACGTGGACAGTTATCGTTTAAAGTGGTGTAACGGCTAGTTGATGCCCCATAGTTCAGAACTACGGGGCAAAGCCTGTTAAACACCAATGCTCAACACTCCTCCCTCCTTAGCTTAGAACAAAAACTTTATCAAGTTCCTAAACTTTCATCATGTCATCCTCATACTCCCAATCTAATTCTCAAAATCACTCTCAATCCTCCAATATGGACCAACAAGGGAACTTCTTTCCGGCGCATTTAATTCGTAAAAAATGCCTAACTCTTCCCAATATCGTAATCACCATATTTGACAACTATTACTGCCACTCGACATTTATTTTCAATTACAATTTGATCCCCAAAGAGCCAATTATAACCCTCAGTACCAAACCCAATGATATTACCCTCAATTTGACGTTCATACGGGATCGTACTCTCAACCGGTGAATCCATATTTTTCATCTCAAATTGATTTTGTCAGTAGAAGTTCGAGTACCAGGCCAATAAGAGGTACATAGGATTTAAATGATTTAAACCTCAATACATCACTAGTTGTATCTTCAGTTGTTTCTCCGGTTGTATATCCAATGGAACCTCCGGTTATCACGAGAAGTAATGTATGCATAAAGGCGAAGCCTAAAAGAAATATGGCACCGACACCTATTATAGTTGAGGATGGAGTTGAGGTTGAGGATAAAGTTGATATAGACAAAGAAAAATACAATAACTCAAAAAATTGGATGTCCGATGACTTCGTGAATCTCGTATGCGCTTGGTCTCAAGTGTCTCAAAACCTCAATTCCACGAATAACCAAAAAGTTATTAAATTTTGATTCAAGGTGTGTGACAAATTCAACTTGTTCTATAATAACCAATCGATGTGGCGATCATATAACAGTGTAAAATACGCATATAAGGGGCGACATAATAAGGATTGTTCGATCTTTAGAATCATCATTCAAGACCTTGAAAGCCGACATTTTACTAGCATTAGAATTGGCGACGTAGTAAGTATTTAATTTTTTTCTTATTTTATTAGTTTTGTTAGGTTAATCGTACTCATAAGAATTTGAAACTTGATTTGTAGCTTGGTATGGCATACGAGACCTTCAAAAAAATATACAATAAACCATTCTAATTTTAGAAGGCTTACAAAGTTTTGGAGAAATGCCCAAAATAGTCACAAATTCATCACATCGGGCAACCCGGCCACAACGTTGCTAAGAAGTTAAATTTTAGCAATAGCCCGAGCAACTCCACCAACACCGAACCCTCTACACCTACTTCCGCCAATCCAAATATCATAAATTCTGGATGATTCTACCGACATGGATACAACACTATATGCTTGTGGGGAAGTACGACCGAATGACCAAAAAAATACAATGCAAAAGAAGCAGCAAAGTCAAATGTAGGTTATTAAGGGAGAAGAAGATGTTTAAGACAACAACAAACATGATGAATGTATAGAATGGGAAAGACAAGAAGAAGAAAGAAGAAAATAAAGCTAAAGATAGAGCACGAGAAGAACAAAAGATGGCTAGAGAGGCAGAGATTAAAAGAAGCCATTGAAGAGCAAAAATTTGTTAAGGTGATAACAATGGACACAACTAACCTACTATTTGTACAAAAGTACTGGATGAAGAAGTAACTTAAGCTTTATTCCAAGAAGTAGAAATAGCAATGTCCAAGTGATGACGACATTGCAAGTGATAAAGATTGATGTAATCATTAGCATTAATAGTAGTAACCAATTATATTATGTTATGGTTTATTTGAATAAAATTGTTATCAATCTTTTTATTATGCAAAATATACTTCAATCAAGTAGAGAAAATACATTATAACTTCAACATAAAACTACAAACAAGTTTGAAATTAATTACTTTAGAACATAAAAAAATAATTTACATTACTCCGCCCCTTTTTGATTCCACAAATGTATGACAAGTTCATTTCATAATTAGAAATAAACACCTTCATTTCTAATTTCACGAATATTTTCGATGTACTCCGTCATAGTGTTGAGTGCGTGTATTGAATTTAGCATCTTATGCACCCTATTCATAAATTCTCTAAACTCCAAATCAATATCCACTTGTCCAATGTAAGTATGATATTTATCTTTGACGATCATGTTGTGCATGATGATACATGTGTACATAACATTTCATAGATTACTAGGCTTCCAAAACCGTGTACTGTGTACCAAAATTTCAAACCTAGCTTGTAATACCCCAAAAGTGCGCTCTACTTCTTTCCGGCATGCTTCTTGCATTTTTGCAAAATGTCTTTCGGTATCGTTTGATGAATTTCTTATGGTTTGAACAATTGTTTGCCATTTTGGATAGACTCCATCCGCTAAATAATACCCCATATTGTGCAGGACTGTCTTTCTGTCCCTTTTGACTAAAGTATAACCGATCTTGGGATTTGGATGAGCCAAATGCCAATATATCATGTAATCCACATCATTAACGAGAAAATGGTTTCCATTGCAGAAGTCCACATCTTTGAATCCCTGATAGAACTTTCGATCGTATCAGGAAAATTCTATAATCTCTTGGGAGGGTCATAGAGAACATTATCATGCTCATTGCTCTGACGCATACGCTGGTCTCCTAAATACCAAAGAGTTTCATTCCTGTATGGGACTAAAGCCAATGGAACCCTCTTTGAACTAAACATTTTTGCATGTCTTACCTCTGGACGGATTGATTGTCTAGAGGTTAGCCATGGTTGCCAATCAATGTTGCTTATGTCCTTCCATTATATCATTTATCTGATTACAGCAAAAGAATAATAGATTTCAGACCCCGAATTGTCCCTTTCATCTTTCCACGCACCCATACGGGGATAAACATATTAGAAGTTCAGAACCTTCACTAGATATATTCTAACCCGATAATTCTTAAAGAACCAGAACTCCAACATCGCATAGAAGCCTATGACTGATTTCTTTCCCTTCCCGTTCTTCAAAACTGAGACTTCATCTAGTCCCCTAAACCAAACCGCCATATAAGAGTACCCAGTTGAACTTTGACGCACTTATAATATGGTAGTTTATCAAAGCTGCAAGATAACCCACCGAAAGAGATGTGCTAGCATTTGTGAAGAAAAGATTACCCATCATATATGCAAGAAATGCCTTCGCATACAGTATATTCATGTCTTGGTTGTAATTATCGAGTTTAGGATTTAAAACCGCTTTCCACATTTTCAAATACGCGAGAGTAATGTTACTATACTTGATGTCATTGCTTATGATTATGGGGAACATCTTTTATACTTTATCAAAACTTGATTACTTATTGTCGTACGGGAGTTCGGTACCCATCCCACAAAATAAACTCGTTAGCATGACGAAGTCTAATGGCGTAAAGCCAAATTCCCTGCAAGGGAAGTAAAATATATGGGTGGGAGGCCACCACTGTTCCACAAGAGCATGAATCAAACGGTTATCCAAGTTTCCTACCTTAATAGACAAAAACTCTTTGAAACCCATATCGTCGACCAACCTCGTCAACGTCGGATAGTTGGCAATCCATTGATACCACTTCAATACCTTATCTAGTGATCCCTTACATTGTATTTTATCTCGGTTCTAAAAAAAACACATTAAAACAAAAAAAAATCATTCCGGCATTTTGTTGAACATTTTGCAAACAACGTTAATCACACTTCAATTTTGTCTAAAAAGCTTACCGGCATGTCTTCCGATCTAACAAAAATATGGACCCAGTTGTCCGGGAGAATATCAACTCGGTGTAAATCACCAAGGGTTTAAACAGGATCATTTTCCACGAGGCATAACGGTCACGTGTTGGTTACTTTTCCTTTCCTCCTTCGCTTAACTTCGTTGCTTACGTTACGTCTCGCTTTCGGGTATATATAGCCCAGCCGCAAACTAGACTCTCCCGACATTGTGTGAGTCTTAACAGCGTTCAATTGGTATGAAAATATGGGTTTAAATAAGGTTGGGAATATATTGGTTTTAAGTGTATTAATTTGGTTTTGTGGGAAATTTGTTTACAAAAATTTAGTATGTTAAAGAGAAGGGAGTAGATTTTTCGATGCTGTAATGGCCAAATTTCGTAAGCTCTAAATGGTTAGGAATTCGCTATCACACCAATAAACCTGTAATAATATTCTAATAGAAAATAAGAACTGAAATAGGTGGTTTTAGCGTGGAAAACCTCTGAATAGGTAAAAGCCACGACCTCGTATGGAGGATTTTTGTGAAAGTATTTTTATTGTTTGAGGCGGATATCTTTATTACAAGTGATCTTTAAATATAGAAATGCTTTAAATCTTGCAAATAAGAAGTTTGTATAATTTTTTAGGTCCCTATCTCTTCTGGAACTTTTTCTTTATATAGGCCTTCCCCACAGCTCTTCATCGTACTAGAGCACATTTTTCAAATAATGTGGTTAGTGGCGATTGATTGAATAACTGACGAGTTCAAGGGAGACAGGTTCTTTGATTAGATAATGTTTTACGGGTTTAGCTCGGTCTACATTCTTGAGCAGTTCGTAGGGCTGGTTAGAATGTTGACTGGAATGTTAAAAATATGTGAGCCTGAGATGGAGATAATTCAAACTGGTGATAGCTAAATTTTAGGTAAGATCGAGGAATAGGTCCCTATAATCGCCTCCTCGCAACCGAAGTCATGAGTGGCTATGGTTGAGAAAGAATGTACTAAAATTTTGAAATTTGAAATGGTGTAATGATGGTTTTTGACTAAATTGAAGTTACGCGATATTGGGAAGTGATAGGTATTAATTGATAATGTGGATGCGGATGTATGTGATGGCTATGATTAAATAGTCACGTCTGTAATAAATAATGACGCTTGGGAAAACGTACTTGCACAATAAATGTAGGGTTATATAAATAGTACATGTAGCAAATCCTTAATACCTGTAAAAAAATCCTTAAAATAGTACCTGCTTGTGTAACTTGTTCTGAAACTTGAACATTTTTTGAAATGGTGAAGACTTGGAGGATGGTTCTTGAAGAGAGGATAGCGACTAAAACGCAGAGGTTGAAGTTAAAGTACTTTGGTGACCAATCCCTGGAGTTGTCTATTCCTGGCATGTTCCTCTGATTTATCAAGGTATGTCGGAAGAGGAAACGGTTGAAGCTGAGGAGGAATTCTACTATAAGTGGAGGTTTCATGTTGTTGTCTTGACAGGCGAGGACCGGTGGGTCTGTTTCCGTACTCTTACGGAAGATAGGGTTAGGGCTTCATATGCAGGGATAGGTATATCTGCGGGGCAGATATACTGATCTCTTGTGTCACCATGGATTCTAAGGTCGGGCTCTCTTCATCTTTACCAACTCTTTGGAGATGGCAGTTTCAGAGGAGGGGGTGATGGTAGTGGAGGAGGGAGACAACCAGTGGGAGTCTGCTTCTGTATTTCTATCACGTTTTGGCGCTCAGAAGACCCTTAGTTTAAGAATTTGGTTCTAGCACTGAGTTTACTGCTTGCATAGTTTCCATTTCAAGTTCGACCAGACTTCAACCAAACTCATGGATGGAAGCTCTTTGTTGGTTCCAATGTCTGTTTTGCATCTGGGTGAAAGATCACTGAAGCGAGAAGAACTGGAGGAGTTGATGCCTCGGCGTGCCTGAAATGACCTGTGACTTTTAACAAACAGGGAAAAACTTGTTATCTGTAAAGTATCTAGAGTTTGGTGCTAGACGGATAATATTTCATTGCATTCCTGAGATCGATGTACTGAAAAACTTGTTATCTGTAAATCCTATGTAATAAGAGTTTTTTTCGATATGAATCAAAGTTGTCATTCAATAATCAGTATATAGAAAAAATTTCTCAGAATCGAACTGAATTGTGCAGGGTGTGAAAAATGAATAAGAGTTTATAAGTAATAAGAACATTATTGTTGCAATGCTCGAACTGAGATGAGTGCGTGCTGACAAAGATATTGTTATGTAAGTATGACTTGTGTTTTAAATAGGTGAGGGAGAAAAATTGTTAGAAATATGTAATCGTTGAAATTCAAGCTACTACAGGTTGATAGAGGTACAACTCTTGGTAAATAAGCTCGAGTACTAGTGACGGGATTAGTTCAAATATTTTTTCCAAGATTCTGGGTTTTCTGTTACGAAATACAAGGTAAAAATCATATTTTTTGAGGGAAAAGTGTGTGAGAAACGCATATATACTGGTAGGATGATCTGTAAAAAAATAGTGTAAGGAATAGGATGGTACAAACTCGATCTCAGAGGATTCGTCATGCCGCGGAAGGACGATTGGCTATAAAAATTGCTGAAGTGCGGGAGAGGATTTTTGGTTCATTTGGTGAGGGAATGTTAGCTCGAAGGATTTGATGTAAGGAGCAAAAAACTAGAGTATGCCCGTTATTTCTATAAGGTGTGTTTTCGTAAATTGGTGAGGGATTCGGTAGATCAAGAAAGGTTGGATGGTTTTAGTGCTGAAGTTGAGATCAAATTCAAAGTCTGAGGACTGACGAATAATGTGACTGGATGACATCGTCCAGTTTTACTAGGGCTACGATAGATGTTGTATAAAGCTTTGATCATGAATAATACATTTTTGTTGGATGTAACAGAAAAGATATAAGTCAATCGGATCCTCTTTAGGTGCAAATTTGTTTTGAGACTGTTGTAGCAAATAATTTGAATAATTTTGAAAATTTGTGTAGTTTAGAAAATGACGTCAATTACTATAAGTATGATAAACAAGAACTGAGAAACAAAAACGAGGAAATGTATAAGGTTATAGTTTTGTTTTATATGTAAGGAAGTAGGAATCTGACATCGTACAAAGTGAGTCATCATGAGTGTGAGAAGGTCAAGAAAAGATATGGAAATAGGAGAGAGAAATATGTTAAAAAATGAGGGGAGTTACAATGATGGAAAGGTAGCTTTATTGAAAAGGTACAAGATGTCTGACATGGAGAGTGGAAAGGATGCCTCAGTTCTAAAATCGAGGACGAGTCATGCGAGGCACAATAAATGCCAGCCACTTGAGAAAGAATAGATAAATAGTGCTTCTTCGTCTCCAATCAAACATTTTTCAACTTCTAAAAATTTGGAGAGCACACAAAGAGAGAGAGACAAAAAATCAAGGGACTTGATAAGGAGTTATCCAAAGGGGATCAACGGTTGAAGAGGGCAAAAGATACTGAAACTCATAGGTGGCTATACAGCAGCGTCGTGAGGGAAAAGCTTGGCGCTACTGCCGATTCTCAGTCGGACACTGAAGGTTAGAAGAGATGTATGCAATATATGTTGACGTATATACTGAATATGTTAAAGATATATGTTGTACGTAAATGATTGATATGTATATATGTATATATATATATATATATATATATATATATATATATATAGATGAAAGAATGATAGATACCTTAACTTGTATGTAGGTTGAGCGTGAGAGGCATTTGTGTAGGGTCGAAATTATGCATGTAAAAATTGTTGTTGAGATAAGTAGTTCGTCTGCTAACGAGGTATCGACCTCTGGTCGGACAAATGAGTCTGATAGTGAGGTGGAAGTAGGATTGGAACAATTCCTGGGTTTTCCCGGCCATTTGATATCTTATCCTTCTGGTTCTGATGCTTTTAGAGAGTTTTGTAAAGCTAAGGCGGCTGTAGGAGAAAAGTGGGGTAATTGTGTAGAATATGTCGGTAGGCAGTTTAGGGGTTGTACGGTAGCGGTGGGGGAAGAGTATTTTTATCTGTTGGTAGATTTGGAAGTAGAAAAATGAGATAGGGGTAGATGAATCGATCTCATTAGAATACTTCGATGGGGATGTTCGGAGTGACCTCTCAGAGGGTTTTTTGTATTACCTATCTTAATTAGAGTATGGGTTGATTCTTCCCCTCACCAATTTGGCAAAAGGGATTATGAATGCAATCAGGGAATGTCCTATTCAATTAAATGGGAATATGTGAGAGGTAATAACCGTTTGTGATCATCTGAATGAAAAATGGGAAAAGAAGGGAAAAGTGAGGAGGATAACCCCTAAGGACGTTTTCCAGTTCTATGGGGTGAAGAATTATAAGGCCAGCGGAGGGTCATATTTATGTGTGAGCATGACTCGGCGTCGCTTCTTCGATCTAAATTCAACAGGTCAAACTTGGAATGAAACCGTCATATGGGTGAAGGGTAATTGTCTTCAAAGAGATAACGAAGAACCTTTGGACCTTCGGTTTAGAACTGTAAAACAAAGTAAGTATAGCCATTCATAGATATAATTATTGCTATATTTCACTGATAACTGTAGTTGATAATAAAAATGTTTTTACATTACAGATGTGAAGTCTAAAGTGGAAAGGAAAGAGTCGTTGTTGGACGAAGTTATGGAGGAGGAGACTGAGCTCAAATTTATGTTGGAGGGACTCGGCCTGACTAGAAAGAAGAGGGTTGATAGCAGGTCAAAAAAGGTCCAAAAAGCTCAGTCGACTAGGTCGATGACGAGTGCTGACGAAGGGAAGAGGCAAGTGAGTGGCGGGGAGGTTCAAACCAACTTGTCCAAGATTCCTGGAACAGGCAGTTCGGTTTAGCCAAATTCCATTACGTCGAGCAAAATAGCTCAAAAATATCTAATGAAATGGATGTTAAAGGCTTTGCCAGCCTCTGGTACCACTGGAAGTGGTGAGGTCGCAAAAGAGAAAAGGAGGAGAGTCGATCCCTCAGGGGAGTCAGGGAAGAAGGTTGCTGAGGGGTGATCTGCTGCGGTAGATGACCTCAAAGAAGTCGAGGAAAGGGCCAGGTTGGCGGTTCTCCATGGAGAGGAAGACACCAGCAGGATGGTAAGTTTATATTATAAGAAAAAATTGTTTAATACGTTTCGAGCTAATCGCTGAGATCGATTTAATCTTTGTAGGTTGCTCGTCTTGTTAAGGGGATTTGGCTCGGCATTGAGGAGGAATAATTCGAGCTGAAGAAGGTGAACATCGAGCTGGAAAAGGAATTAGCTCGATCCAGGACTGATGTTCTGAAGGAAGTTAGGCAGCTGAAGGCTTCTCATGCCGTGGCAATTGGTCAGCTACAGGTGGAGACGAGGGCCAATCTAGACGAGATGGTTAAGGAGCGTGACAGACTGGGGTGTTACTTGATGCTGAAGGGCTATTCTGAGGAGGAGGTGGATGCCATTAAGGCGAACACCTATGTTGAGGAGAAAGATGAGGAGGAAGCGGAAGTGGTGGGGATCGTGGACGGTCTGGATGGTATCTCCTGTCAGACGGTGCTTGACAACCAAGGGGATGATCCCAAACTCCTAGAGGGTAATAGTGAGAAGGTAAAGTAGAAACGTACGTTTATATACTTTTTTGTAAGTTATTGAATTGTGTGTGGGGAAGAAACTTTTGTTTATTGACTTTGCTTTATAAACCTCTTGTAGGCACTTATAGAAAATGAGTATCAAAGTAAAAGATCTAGAGTCTGGACTTGCCAGGGAGAAAGAGATCTCTATAGCCTTGCTGTTTGCGTAAGTGGAGCTGCATATTAGATCGGAATAGGTCTTTCGACTTGTATGTTATACCAACGTTAAGTTATCAAGTAAATATGATATAAATGCAGATAACACTAGTATGATGCATGGTAAATATCCAACGCAATTTATATAAAGTTGCATATCGAAAGTATGTAACTTATACTCCGCAAGAAACCTCATGAAGCGTTTATCTGATAATGCACTTCGACCGCAGATGTTTAGAAATCATATAGAATATTTAGAAATGAAGTATGTATGTATTTAAAGGTTTTCCTGGATCGTACTGTACTAAAATTGTTATGTTCCCCAGGTCGAATTAGATTCATCTCGCTCTCGTAAGGACGACGTATTCAGGTGTAATCGGGAATTTGTAGAGTAGTTCGATAGGATGAGGGAGACGAATGAGAATAGAGAAGATCAATACGTAAATGCGCATTTTAAACTTGTGGAGGTGACCCAGGCTGTTTCCGACCTTACTCTTCAGGTCAAAGAGAAAGATGCCGAAATAGATAAAGGGTTAAAAGAGCTAGCGGAGGTAACAGAACGCCCCGAGAAGCTTCAAAGTCGGGTTGACGCGTTGGCGATTAATGGTAAGCAGGCTGATATGGCTCAATACCATATTCAGGCGTTAGAAAGATCGGAGGAACGATCCCGATCTGATATTTAGAATTGTAAGAACGAGCTGGAGCGAATGAGACAAAAAATTGTTGAAAAAGACAATGAGCTTAGGGTAGCTCGAGAAAATCTATCAGGTTCGGAAGCTGTAGCTGAACACTTGCAAATAGCCCTACCCGCCAAGGATATGGAGTTCTGGGAAATGCAACGAAGGTGTAACAATTTAAATAAGAGGGTTGCACGACTTAAGACTGAACTGGCTCAGGCCATCACGTGTACCTAGAAAGCCGAGGTTAGAGAACATTCTGGGGGAAGTAGAACTGATGTTAAGGCTCCTCTAGTTTGAAGGGATGTAGTTAGTCTCTCAGGTCAAATTAGAGAGCTAGAGAGTGATGTATCTCGTATTCAGGGGCATGTTCAGAGAGGAAATGCAAACTTCAGGGAATGCCAGTAGAAGTTAGATGCTGCTCTTATCAGGGAGAAAGTTTTAGAAGGGGAAATTGAAGCAAATGAATCGCTGATGAAGATAAAAGAAGAATTATTGAAATATATTTTAGCTAGGGAAGAGTTGAACGCAGAAATTGAAAAACTTCGTGCCCGTGTAGTAGATTTAGAAGCCATAGACCTAGCTGAATCAACTAAATATATAAAATAAAATTGGAAGAAAATATAATTTACCATGCTCAGGTCGACGCGGAAATGATTGAGCAGAATGATTCATATGCTAAGTTAGAGTCACGCCTCGAGAAGGTGTAAGTGAAATTTGCAATAATGGTCATACCTGATGCATCACACTCATATATACTAAAGTCGATTGTTGCATATTTTGTAGAGGAAGTAAAAAGACTCGAGTCAGAATGAGATACCTTGTTCAAAAGACTGTCAGATAAGGGATACATTTGTGGCGTTAACATAGATTGAGGAAACTGTCTGGGCATCATGGAAACCCATTTCGTCCCTCAAACTACTGAGCTGATAAAGACGGGTAGAGCTGCTGTAATCCACAAACTGAAAGTTCAACCTATTGATGTAGGGGGAAGCACTGCTGACACTCCATCAGCAGAAAAGAATTGCTTGTAATGTAAATTTGACCGTAAAAATAAATAGTAACTGTCGCAGAGACATTGAAATAGATGAAAGCTAGTATGACATTTACCTTATCTTGTGTCTAGTGGGGTCTTTGATATAAAACAAATTTTTACATTTGTTTAAATCGCAGAAATGGGTTGAGTTAAACCAAGTTGAAACTTGATTTGAACAATAGAAATGTTGCATACATATTGAAAGAGATGAATTCTAGTATTACCTTTACCTTATCTTATGCCTGGTAGAGTCTTTGATGTGAAATAAGTTTCTACACTTGCTACAATCGTAGAGATTTACTAGAGTCAGCCAAACCAAGTGATATCATTTGTCCAGCCGTAATAAATGATCCAAACATGTTGAAGTAGATGAAGGTTAATATCACCTTCAACATATCTTTTGTTTGGTAGAGTCTTTGATATGAAATAAGTTGCTACACTTGCTCCAATCGCAGAGATTTAGTAGAATCAGCAAAACCAAGTGATATCTTTGATCCAACCGTCATAAATGGCCTAAACAAGTTGAAGTAGATGAATGTTAGTATCACCTTCAACCTATCTTTTGTTTGGTAGAGTCTTTGATATAAAACAAGTTGCTACACTTGCTACAATCGCAGAGATGCTGTAGAAGAAGCCAAATCAAGTGATATCCTTGATCTAACTTGGATAAGATTGATTGTAAGCTAGTATTATCTATGCTTTAATCTATTGAATGTGGTTAAATTTTCGTGAGGAGAATGATATTGTAAAAAAAAAATCATTGATAAGTTCAAAATTTACATTGGATGGAGATGAGAATCTCACTTTTGGAATTAAAAAAGAAAGGATATTGGAGTAGGAAGACGCTTAACGATAGTGTAAAGACTTATTTCTAATCCCCGTACTGAGTCCGATATTCAAACTCACATAACTCGAGTAAACATACGGATAACCAATCAAGGACTAAAGCAAGGAGATCGTAATACAGACTTCCTCATCTACAGCTTAGGGATGATGAAGCATCCAATAACATCACACTAAATACTCAGATATCTATCAACAGTTTGAATACATGCGAATACTATTAGAAATCACATCGTCATCAACAGTTCAGAGATATCAAAGCAACCTGTGACTTCGCGCTACAGAAGATGCTTCTCCACTTGTCGACAGATCGTATATACGCGAGCATCACAGGAGATCATATGAAGCTACAACTAGAGAATGTTAATAGATCCGTTACAGATCAACAAGTATCAAGACGTTACAAAAGTCCACCATGAAGACTCATCAAAACCTGATATTGTAACGTTCCTCATCAATGTAACCAACGGTCATATTATAAGACCTATAAATAAGACTAGATAGCTACGAATCAAGGGGGACTGCTCTGAGAACCTCTAAGAGATCATTTTCTACATATCTCTCTCTCTCTTTGTAATAGCTAGCAGTCTAAATAAACCTCTCTCTCTCTTTCTAAAATCCTCAGGAGATGTCGTAATTTTTAACCCATTCAAGGGTTTTCTACGCTAAATCTAGTGTTGTTTGTTTCCTAATTAAACATACTAGATTTCGAAGGTGTAAAGCGCTATCACTGTGATATACGAAAATAGGCTATTATATTTGGCGTCGTCTGTGGGAACGAAGATTACACTCAGCGTTCTCCGATCCAGTTTTCACCACTTTTATCTTTTAAAGATGGCAAATCAAGACAAATCACACCACACCCTGCCTGATGCTGCTGAAGGAGTGACAGATCTGCGAACGGCTGCGCAGACAGAAACTGAGCGACGGATAGAGAAACAGCTCGCCAGCATGCTGGATTCTATCAGGGCACTACAAGCTCAAATAATGGCAAATTTGAGACAGCAGAATGCTCTGCCCGCCGCCTCAAGAATATCAGTCCATGATCGCTTGGGGCATCAAGGTAGAAATACCGCGCTTCCTCAGATTCAGCAAGAAGAAGTCCTGCCTCAGAGTCGCATCAATCCACCATTACTCGCTGGAGGAGTAATAGATCTACCCGGACTGGATCTCTAACATTGTCGCAGTTCTAAAGAAAAACAGAAAGATCAGAATCTGCGTCGACTTCACATATCTCAATCGACACACCCCAAAAGATAGCTTTCCACTCCCAATCATCAACCATTTGCTCGATTTAACAGCCGGGAATGAACTCCTCTCTATGATGGATGCTGCATCAGGGTACAATCAGATACCGCTTTTCCCTGAAGATCAAGACAAGATTGCATTCATCACCGAGCAAGGCCTGTATTGCTATAAGGTCATGCCTTTCGGCCTGAAAAATGCCGGCGCTACCTATCAGAGATTGATGACGCAAATGTTCAAAGATCAGCTCGGTAAAACAATGGAGGTTTACATCGACGACATGCTTTGCAAGAGTCTCTAGAAAGAAGACCACCTGGCAGATCTACGAACAACTTTTACGATCCTGCGAGCTTACAAAATGCGTTTGAATCTTGACAAATGCCAGTTCAGAGTACGATTCAGGAAATTTTTGGGCCACCTCATCAGCAAACGTGGAATTGAAGCTGATCCATCACGTATACGAGCTCTCTTGACTATTCCATCTCCAAAGACAAAAAAGAATGTTCAGAAACTAGTCGGGAAGATCGCAGCACTTAACCGATTTGTGTCCAAATCATCAGACAAATGCCAACCTCTATTTGATATGCTTAAACAAGGTACATCGCGGGGAAAGTCAAAGAAGGATCCCGAGATAGAGTGGACGGATAAATGCGAAGCCGCTTTCCTCAAACTCAAATAACATTTGGGTAAACCACCAGTTATAAGCACACCAGCAGATGGAGAAGAGCTAACAGTATACTTAGCAGTCACAAATAATTCTCTCAGCTCAGTCCTCCTCTGGCTCGATAAAAAGACTGAGAAACCAGTCTATTTTATTAGCAAGACTCTAACCCTTGCTGAAACAAGATACACCAAGATCGAGAAGCATCTTTTGGCCCTCGTCTATACGTCGCAGAAATTGAAACAGTATTTCCAAGCCCACGCTGTTCGGGTATTAATGAACTATCCACTCTGTGAAATCTTATCTAAACACGAAAAATATCGATGTATTCAGCAATTGTCAGTAGCACTCAGAGAATACGACATACACTTTGGGCTACGCCACTCTGAGAAAGGTCAGGTTATAGCAGATTTTCTAGCTGACTTTCCACTAGATGATCCTGATTTGGAAGAAGATTTT
This sequence comes from Kingdonia uniflora, assembly GCA_014058105.1. Taxonomy (NCBI): domain Eukaryota; kingdom Viridiplantae; phylum Streptophyta; class Magnoliopsida; order Ranunculales; family Circaeasteraceae; genus Kingdonia; species Kingdonia uniflora. Next base: position 1,233,636 of record JACGCM010001560.1, read on the forward strand.
GATGAAAACAAAGATGAACCACTCACAGAACGGCCTGAAGAAAAATCTGATTGGGTAACAAAGAAGGGTTGGTGACTTTTGACGGACGGCTCCGTCGAACCAGCAGGATCAGGGGTGGGGATTGTTCTTATTACTCCTTCCAATGATCGGCTCGAAAAATACATTCACCTCAATTTCGAAGTAACTAACAATGTAGCAGAATATGAGGCACTAATTCATGGCTTGGACATGGCACTCACACTGGGCGTAGCAGAGCTCTCTGTCTACACCGATTCATTACTGATCGTCAATCATCACGTGGGTATCTATCAAGCCAATGGGAAAATGATTGACTATGCTACTGTAGTGGTTGAATGAATGAACAAATTTTAGAAAATTTCTATGGAACATTTACCAAGGGGAGAAAATCGATATTCAGATGCACTCGCTTACCTCGCCGGGGTCCTTGGATCAGAAGCTCGCTATTTAAAAATCTGCGTCATTTCTAACCCTAGCATTAATGCCACTGTATCCAGCGCCATCAATTCTGGGGGTAACGGGGAGATCAGAAGTGATTGGAGATAGCCTTTCATCAGATATATTGGAATTCACAATAAATTCGATGGCCCACTCCTAGAAGATCCTATAAAACATCGAAGATTAATCGACAATGCCCGTAGATATATTGTCTGGGACAACCTCCTCTACAAAATATCAGTCACTGGTCCATACCTCATCTGCCTATCTGAAAAAGAAGCACAACAATTCTTACACGATCTACACGAAGGCACATGCGGGTCCCATGCCACAGGACAATCTCTTGCTAACAGAGCATTAATGTACGGAATGTTTTGGCCTAAGATAAAAGCTCAAGCGATTGAATATGCACGCAAGTGTGACGCTTGTCAGCGTCACGGTCCGAAGATACGAGCCCCAACACTCAAGCTACACTCAAGCCAAGTCACCTGGCCATTCAGACGATGGGCTCTCGATCTCGTAGGAGAATTTCCTACAGCACCAGGAAAATAAAAACATTTGTTTGCCGCTACAGACTACTTCACGAAATGGGTAGAGGCAGTCCCTTTGTGCCGTACACGAGAAGAAGAAGTCATCAGATTTATTTGGGAGCATATTATTATTCGGTTCGGCAGACCGCATCTTATCAGAATCGATAATGGACCACAATTCGTTGGCTCCAAAATCGGCGCGTTCCTCAATCAATACAATATCATTCACTCCCCTTCAAACCCTTACTATCCTCAAGGAAACGGATAAGCTAAAATTACTAATTGAACGATTGTGGACGGACTCAAGAAATGTTCTTTGGGCATATCGAACAACTCCAAGAACAACAACAGGTTGTACTCTATTCTTACTGGCCTACGGGACGGAAGCCATAATAACCACTCAGTATCATCACCTAATACACGATCACGAGATGACATATGAAGAAAGCAAATTTTAGATCGCATGCAACCTGAATATGATCAAAGAAACACGCGAAAGAGCCATTGTCAATCTGGGAAGATATCAGCTTGCTTTATCACGATCTTATAACAAGCGCGTTCGGCATAAAGAATTTAAAATCAAGGACCTCGTTCCCAGGGAAATTCCCCAACATCGCAAAGTGCCTAATACGGGGAAGTTAGCAGACAATTGAGAAGGACCTTTCATCGTAACTGGCGCAAGCGGTTTAGGATCTTACGACCTCAGTACACATGATGGAGTGCCTGCACCTAATCCATGGAATACCCGCCGACTGAAGCTATATCGAAATTAAACATGCTGTAACTTCAGATTTTACTCAATAAAGAAAATTTTCATCATCATGTTGCAAATCTCTTTCAACATCATACTCGTCTTCATATGGTTCATTCAAATCGACCTACTACAACAATATCTGATTCATTGCTCATCAAATACATACACGCTCTCCGAGGATTTCTTATTCGATCTGGCTGAGACGCCATTTAGCTATGCAATATTCAATATAGGTCCCATCATGGTCGCTACGCACGACCTATAACTGGGATCTGCTTCATAGCTCTTTAAATACATATACGCTCTCCGAGGATCGCTTATTCGATCTGGCTGAGACGCCATTTAGCTATGCAATATTCAATACAGGTCCCATCACGGTCGCTACGCTCGACCTTTAAACCGAGATATGCTTCATAGCTCTTCAAATATATACATGCTCTCCGAGGATCGCTTATTGTGTCAATCAATTCGATCTGGCATAGACACCATTTAGCTATGCAATATTCAATATAGGTCCCATCACGGTCGCTTTGCTCGACCTATAATCGGGATTTACATCATAGCTCTTCAACTATATACGTGCTCTCCAAGGATTGCTTATTGAGTCATTCAATTCGATCTGGCAAAGACACCATTTAGCTATGCAATATTCAATACAGGTCCCATCGCAGTCGCTACGCACGACCTTTAAACTGGGATTTGCTTCATAGCTCTTCAAATATATGCACGCTCTCCGAGGATCGCTTATTGAGGCAATCAATTCGATCTGGTTGAGATGTCATTTAGCTATGCAATATTCAATACATGTCTCATCACGGTCGCTACGCTCGACCTATAACCATGATCTACTTCATAGCTCTTCAAATATATACATGCTCTCCGAGGATCGCTTATTGTGTCAATCAATTCGATATGGCATAGACGCCATTTAGCTATGCAATATTCAATATAGGTCCCATCACGGTCGCTTTGCTCGACCTATAATTGGGATTTACATCATAGCTCTTCAACTATATACGTGCTCTCCAAGGATTGCTTATTGAGTCATTCAATTCAATCTGGCAAAGACACCATTTAGCTATGCAATATTCAATACAGGTCCCATCACAGTCGCTACGCACGACCTTTAAACCGGGATTTGCTTCATAGCTCTTCAAATATATGCACGCTCTCCGAGGATCGCTTATTGAGGCAATCAATTCGATCTGGCTGAGACGTCATTTAGCTATGCAATATTCAATACATGTCCCATCACGGTCGCTACGCTCGACCTATAACCATGATCTACTTCATAGCTCTTCAAGTATATACGCGCTCTCCAAGGATCGCTTATTGAGTCATTCAATTTGATCTGGCAAAGACGCCACTCAGCTATGCAATATTTAATGTCCCATCACTATCGATCAGATCGTCCCATAACAGGAACCTACATACACACTACCCAAAGGGTCGCTTATTGAGACAATCAATTTGACTTGGCAATAATACGACCTTCAAATCTTATTACGGTCTTTATTGTTTTATTCAAAGTAACTTATACACGTTATACAGTTTAAACTGACTTACAATACCACATCACTAAATCCCTATATGATCGTTTGTTGGATCACCAAATTCGATTATACATAGAGATAACAACAACATTTGACATTTTTCTACAACAAAGTCATACTTACATTCTATCTCATTCAAATGGAACTATGGCTCACGCTTTGGGGATACAACATTCGAACTCTCCCCAGGCCCAGATGAAAGTAAGACAGGGGATGGAATAGTCGTATCCACTACAGTAGAAGGTGTATTCAATAATTCTATAACCCACGACATCAAGTTATCTATATAGGATAACTGTGCTAGCTGCAAGTCATATTCCATGACATATTCAGTTGTAGAAGCCAAGATCTCCTCACGCTCTGTTTGAAATTTCCCTGCATCAGCATGCAGCATAGCCATAGCATGCAACGTAACGTTTTCCGCAGTCAACAACGTAGCTTCATAAAATTTGGTTTTCACCTTGTTTAGTTCGTCGACAAGCACTTTACACCAAGCTTCTAGAGATTTTTTCTCCTGCAGCAGGGAGCCCTTATATTGCCTCGTTATCTACACACTGCGCTCCATCTCTTACTTCAGACGGTCCAGCTTTATATCTACTTTCCTCGAATAATTAATCTCATTTTCAGCGGCGTTCATCATCCTCTGCGACTCTTTATACTTCACGTAAAGTTCCCCGAACACTTCATTACCTTGAATGCACTCCTGCACCAGAGATTGCTTGTCCCGATCAAGAGCAGGGATCCACAAATTACATTTATCAATGACCACACGAAGCTCTCGATATCTCTTGGAACATGCCTCCTCAGGAGTTTTGGCATGGTCGTTCTTTCTCTGACATGAATCTTGAGCCTCATGCAAATCCCAATTCAACTTTTTCAAGCGCTCACGCATATAAAGGATTTCTGAATCTTGCTTCTTTAAGAGATCCGTATTAGTTGCTATCACCGACTGATGATACAGCAGATCATTCTTCGGTTTTTAAATCGTACTTAATAGATCTAACACTTGTTGATTCGCAGCCATGGTCTCCGACTTTTTCTTCTTCAGAGATTCTTTCCACTGTTCGGATTCGTTATTAGCAGTCAATATCTCAGCATCCTTACATGATAACTCGACAGTCACAGCATTTAGCCGACTCTGAAGCTCTAGCATCTCTGACTCCAGCTTTGAATTCAACAAAGTCCTTCTTTCAACCGCCAACAAACATTACTGCAACTTGGCAGAAAAATTTTTATTTGACGCGGATAAGGAAGCCACGTTGTCATTCTCTTTGTCCTAAACCTAGAAAAGAAGATCACAAGAGACAATATATATATATATATATATATATATATATATATATATATATAAACAGATATTTATTCCTACAAGACATCATTCTACAACATGTATTACAACATCAAGTTATGATACACGAAGGCAACGTACAACCAAATATCACAGTCTAGTTGGTTTATGACCACACCTTACTACCACTAACATCAACTTGCAAAGGTTCATTAAAGATTACGACCTCTTGCAGACAGGTTTTATGCCATGTGTGAGGCAGCAGCTCTTCGACCTCCTCTTCCTCAGAGTCTTCAGCACGTGATTTTGAGTTTGAAGCTCTCCTAGCCTCATCCCTTTTCTCAAACCACATATTTTCAACCTTATCATTCTCTACTTCCACATCTTTACCACAGCTCGAGATATAGCGTCTAAATTCATTTTCTATACTCTCGAGCTCAGACCCATAAAATGCGATCACATCGACCATCTGACGTTCGTGGTCCGTAGCGGCAGCACGTTTCCCCTGCTTTGGCGTAATTATCTTTTTCAAGCGTGATTGGGATACTTGCAGACGTTTTTGCGTATCTAGCAAACGCGTTTCTAACAAAGTCACTCTCTTCTCGGAGTTCTGCAATAGTCTAGCACATTCCACCTTTTCCACCTCCAGACATGCATTATGACCCTTGCATCGTTCAAGTTCATCACAAGCATGCCTCAGATCATTTTCTAATTGCATGTGGATCTTTCTATCCTCCTATTTATATTGAAGAAAAGAGTCCTCATTTCCCTTTGCCCCTACAAAAGTCAAGCTCATCAGGCAATAAACCTACACCACCCCATATGATGGATACTCCAGCCCGAGCTGAGCATCTTTGCGCCTCTCTAGTATGGTAATTGCACGCTTCTTGCGCTAAGAATTTCACCTGAGCTGGGTCTGGCACTATGTCTCTCTCGGTCAACAGTTCTAAGTAGGCCTCCTTCATACCCCGCTCACTATCAACTTCGGCCTCAAAGTACGGCGTCAAAGACAAAAATGACCTTTGACACTCCAACTTATCACTCTTATCTACGAATCGCTTATCCTTAAGAGATTTTTAGAGTAAAATGAACCTATCGGTCTCTTTTCGCAAAACCTCATCCCTCTCAATTTTTATCTTCCCATATCTACATTGAAGTTCAAATAACTCCTTAAAGGTTTTATCAAATTTCAACTTATGAAGGCGTCTCTCATATTCAAGTTTATTATGTACCTATTGAGTACGATTGATAGAATCCCTTGCTCGGCTCAAGGCCTTCTCCAGCTCGAGCACTTTCCCCCTCAAATGAACTACCTCCTACATACAAATCATACATTCACATCAAAACAATAATATATGAACAACAAGCACATAAATTTCAAAACCTCTTCCAAAACAGTTCTACTACCAATACAAAGGACAAAGTTTGATTAAGTCTCCAGATCTATACTGTAACTACAGAATCAAGATTTAGATCCTGCTACCTCCTTGGTCGGATCATCATCCACTGGAGAAGCCGGGGTCTGCCCAACCACTTAAGTGCGTCATCCCCTGAGAAGAAAATCTCACTATACTTCCTCGCAAGAGAAAGGTCAATATCTGCTATGTTCAAACCCTAGGCATAGAAGGCTTGAATCATCTTATTGTGGGCAGCCACCACAATATCAACAGCTTTCTTCGCCTCATCTACAACCTTTTGCTTTGTAGCAGTAGCTTCCTTCTCAAACTGCTCCCTCTGCAGTACCTTCTCTTTCTCGAACTGCTCCCTCTGTAGCATTTTTTTCCTGCTCGAACTGCTCTTGCAAAGCAGCTTTGTCAGCATCATGTTGCCGAACAAGTTCAGCACGATTCGCAGCAACTAACTTCAACACCTCCACGCCCGATTTCCAAGCAACAGAAAGCTACACCACACATACAGTAAAACAGAATTACAAGGTCAGATCATTATCTGAAAAAGATTTAATCAAATAACACATTGCATACCTGAGAGATGTTGGATCAGATTTGAGTATCTAGGTGGATGGGATCACGCGTAGCCAAGTCTAACACCTCCTGCTCCACAGCTTCAAGGTTGACAACCTTCGAAGAAGCTCGAATATCTTTCCAAGATTCTTTTATCTGCTTCTTCAGAGGAGGAGCCAAATTCACATCAGCAGCCACCCCCTCAGTTCCCTCCGGCGGTAGCTGCACAGGCGCTATTTGCTTAGAAGGCGGCATCGACTTTTTCATTATTGGTCGCTGAACTAAGGAGCTCGAAGAACCCACAGCACAGGAAGGAATCTCCATAACATCGGCGTAAGCAGAGTCAGATGCAGCCATAGCTCGCTTTTGATGAGCTCGTTGCACTTTTTCAACTACAGAGTTAAGCCCTTCTCTCTGCGAATTCCTAGCTCTCCGAGAACTTTGTTCAGTTTGCTCCCTTCTCGATTAACGATGTCGATCAAACTCGATGTATCAGCAATAGCTTTTGGTTTAGGCTCTGCCAAAATAGTAATAAAACTATGTTAGCAGCTCGCAGTAAGTTAAGAGACAAACTACAGATAGAATGAAAATACTTACTCCCGTTAAAACTCTTATATATCAGCTCGAGCGCGGGTTCCCCAGGCACTTGCATACAATTACCCCTCACCATCACAAGATGGTCGCACCAGGGCCTCCCAGAAGACTCAAAATCAAAGAATTTTGGCCTCGCCGAATCACTAAACAAGTATCCGCTCTTCCGATCTTTCATATACTTAAACTTATAGTATTTCAAGGCATCGTCCACAACGAATTGTCTCGCAATACCACCATCTCTCCACTTCTGATTAAGGACTTCACAAACCCTCATCATCTTAAAAATATTACCATTTAATTGACCAGGGCAACTCATTAGTGCATTCATTACCCCTTTTTGGAAAAAGGTTAGGGGAATATTTAACCCATATGCGACCTGGTTCAAATAACAGAGAAATCCTTCCTCTACGACCTCTGATCCAGTCCCATTATAATAAACGATATTTATATCATCTTCTATATCCATACTTCTCTTCCAACAATCCAGAGAAGGTACCTGATAATGCTCTATATTACCACTCAGTCTCACCAGAGTTCTAAACCACAACCCTGCATTCATCACATAATCCCCCCATTCTCCGTCTAAACTCTTTTTATACTGTAAAAATTTCTTCGCTACGTCTACATTCTTGGGATACTTAAAAAATTGCCCAGTTTCATCCCCATCATGCAATCCCACACCCCTCCCAGAAGATACAGACGGATTGTCAGCAGTCATCGTACCAATTACCACATAATCATCCATAGTCCTATCAGACGATGATGATTCCTCACTACTGGCAGAGACAACCAATTTACTACTTGGTTTCGGATTTGTTGAGCATATCTACCACACGTAAAGGGAAAATCTATTCAGAGATTTTTATTAACAAAACAGGCCTCCTCCCTCAGCCGTACCCAACACATTATTAATCTACCTAAACAGTTCACAAGCACAACCTACCAAATTTTCAAGAAACTAATACAGCAGATGAAAAAGTAGAAACAAAGGCACTAACCTGTACTAGAAGAGCAATAATCGTCGACTTCGGTTACCGCTCGCACCTCAGACGACAAAACTTTGTCCTTCTTAGTAAGATGATCACACAACGCTGGGGCACTGCGTTCAAAATTCAAAAAATTTCTCTCTCTAGAAATGCTTCTACTTCTGTCTGCAACTGTTTATGTTTTAAGAAAGAGGGAAGAAAAACTTTTATATTGCCCCTTGGTTTCTGAAATGACGGCTCATCGGGACATGTGTCCACGTTATCTCTCCTAACAGGCACGTCTTTTCATTTGCCCTCAAAATGGTTTTTGGGGTAACGTGTTTTATTATCACGTCTGTCCTCCGCCATTATTACGGACTCACTGCCCAAGAAGATTTACACAGATCTTATAGTACGATTACTTCCAGCAACAACCTACTACGGCTGCACAATCCTGCTATACTTTTTTATAGCATAGTTCCAGTTCAAAACAACCTAAGTATAGCTATTACAGCTGTCACTTACCACAATGTCGGCATGACAGACGCAAAAAAAATCAGTGGCAAATCCTGTTTCAGTTCTATTTCATGAAAAAAATTATTATAGATATAAAAAGCAATGATGAACCGACCTCAACATAAGCAAATCATTTTATTATGATCAACCGTCCGACCTTACATACAATGACAGAACAGATAACTCTCCTCACCACGTGGAATAGTTTTAATATCAACGGCTCTCACAAGTTTATCCAGCGCGTGCTCAAAGGCTCTGACCAAGTTCCATCGATGATGGCAAGTATTCAAGTTAACAACAACATGGCTCTAAATAACTCATGGCACGAAAGGGATCATGACCTTGCCATCTCCACAGACATAACAATATTATATCTCGATAAGGCCACACATATATATAAGGGCGACCTACACAGTTTGGATATATCAGCACTACGTCCTACATATTTTTGACCTATGTCATCAGTAAATAGTTCAATATTTGTTCAATGGTGTCTTACAACAGTTCTAAAAGCAGCTTCAAGCACTTACAAGACAAGATAATGAAATTCGAATTTATTATTCAAGGAAAACAAGTTACAAGAATGAACACTTCAACCAGTTCGGAGATAAAGATTACAAATTCTACAGACATTTTTGTCTTTCACAAAGAATAGCCTACGTTGCAGATGACAGTGCAACACTTAAAAAGAAACAATGGAGGGCCCAGCAATAAAACTCAAAGCTCAAGGATAGAAATTAGAATGAGGCAGAGGACAAAATTAATCCCACCACTCCTCTATAACCCCACCTTCGCTTCCAACGAAGGACCTCCTCCGCCGTTACAATACCCAATCTTTCGTAGGGTATCGGTTGTACTTCTCAAATGACTTCCCTGCCTTCTCGTCTTTCGCCAACACCGCATCTTCTGCAAGCATCCGCAGACAGGATCGACGGTAAGCAGGAAACAAAACCACATAGTAGAATCGCCACAGTTGATGAAAATCATCCTCCAACTCCTCTATTTCTTCCTACGTCATCCCATGAAAAGTTGGAGGAACAGGGATTAAAGTTGGCAACGAAAAGCTTTGGGTGCCAAAATAGCGAGTTTGCAGACTCGCCAGTTTTGTCTGAACTCTAACTTCATATGCTTGGCATCGAGTTATCACCATCACTGCTACTCAACCCAACATAAAAGTCTAACAACGTTAATCAGGGTGAACAGTGATAGCAACTATTCACAATATTTTATACCAGTAACATTTAATGCACTCCACAACTTCCAATATGGTATTCATCACAAGTACAGGTCTCAAGAGGAACTTCTGGGAGACCCAACAGTCGAAACTACTATTCTTCTAAGGAAAAATGAAGCCATCAATACAACATTCAATTTAGACGATTGGACTTCTCAACCAACACCACTCGCAACATACGTTTCTTCTGCTATTAGCTGAGAGGGGGCAGTTGTAAGGACTTATTTCTAATCCCCGTACTGAGTCCGATATTCGAACTCACATAACTCGAGTAAACATACCGATAACCAATCAAGGACTAAAGCAAGGAGATCGTAATACAGACTTCCTCATCTACAGCTCAGGGATGACGAAGTATCCAATAATATCGCACTAAATACTAAGATATTTATCAACAGTTCGAATACATACGAACACTATTAGAGATCGCATCGTCATCAACAGTTTGGAGATATCAAAGCATCCTGTGACTTTGCGCTACAGAAGATACTCCTCCACTTGTCGAAAAATCGTATGTACGCGGGCATCACAGGAGATCATATGAAGCTATAACTAGATAAAGTTAATAGATCCATTATAGATCAACAAGTATCAAGATGTTACAAAAGTCCACCATGAAGACTCATCAAAACCTGATATTGTAACGTTCCTCATTAATGTAACCAACGGTCATATTATAAGACCTATAAATAAGACTAGATAGCTACGAATCAAGGGGGACTGCTTTGAGAACCTCTAAGAGATCATTTTCTACATATATCTCTCTCTCTTTGTAATAGCTAGCAGTCTAAATAAACCTCTCTCTCTTTCTAAAATCCTCAGGAGAGGTCGTGGTTTTTAACCTATTCAAGGGTTTTATATGCTAAATCTAGTGTTGTTTGTTTCCTAATTAAACATACTAGATTTCGAAGGTGTAAAATGTTATCTTCGTGCAATACGAAAATAGGCTATTACAAATAGTACCGTTTTAGTCGCCTAGTATTCTAAGGATTTGAAATGGGGATTCTCTCTTCTAACATGAAATAGTATGATCCCAGGCCTGAGAGACCTGCGATGTTGAGGAATTTCTTTGAGGACGAGATCTTTGATTTGGAAAGTACGGCTCCTGACTTGGTTATTATACGATCTGGCAAGCATATGATAATATTAACCTAGGTTAGCGATGGTACGTTCTCTGGTCTCATCTATCATATTGAGGTTGCAAGCCAATTCGAACTCATTTTCCTCGTCAGTCAGCTCATGATCCCAAACTGGATAATGATATTCAGAAGGAATGACGGCCACAGTGCCATAAGCAAGGAGGAATGGGGTACACCCAATAGATTATTAGGGAGTGGTTTGATATTCTCACAGGACGTGAGGCAGTTCGTGAACCCAATTCTCTTTTTTCTGTGAGTGAAGCCGCTTTTTGAGCCCATCAACGATGGTTTTATTGGTGATTTTAACTTGACCATTGCCTTGAAGGTAGTATGGATTTGATGGTGAGTGGATGATATTATGGTAGTTTAGGTAGGTTACGACTTTATCTCCCACAAATTGGGGCCCGTTATCGATACGAATTAGATGGGGTCACCCAAACCCAGATAAAAGAGATGACCTCCTCTTCTCCGGTTCGACATAGTAGAATTGCTTCTACCTATTTTGTAAAGTAATCGGTAGCTGCGAGTAGGTGACGGCGGTTACCTGGAGAGTTAGGGAATTCGCCGACGAAATCTAGTGCCCATCTTTTGAATGGCCAGAAATCTTTGCTTGCATGGAGTTTGAGCGTAGGGGCGCGTATCATTTGTCCATGTCTCTGGTAGGTATCGCATCTACGGGAATACTCTTCGGCTTGCTTGCGCATGCCAGGCCAGAATACTCCTTGAGTAATAGCTTTGTTTGCTAATGATCTACCTACGGCATGGGAGCCACAAGTTCCTTCATGTAATTCGCGGAGCAGTTCGTCTGTTTTTGATTTGGAGAGGCATTTGTGGTAAGGCTCTGTGATGGAAAGGCGGTATAGCATGCCGTTTTGAGTAATGTAATACTTCGAGTTATTGATCAGCTGTAGGCATTCTTTTGGATCAGCCGGGAGTGGTCCATTGTGATTGTTGTTGACACCGAGGTAGGCTAAGAAAGGCTTTCGCCAATAATCGTCTCCCCCTTTATCGCCCCCAGTGTTGATCGTGCATACAGAAATGCAATCAATGCTGGGGGTTGAAATGATTTCGATCTGGAGATATCGAGCTTCTATACCCAAGACACCGGCAAGATATGTCAAGGAATCGGCGTGTCTGTTTTCTCCTCGAGGAAGATAATTGAGAGTCACTTTCGCGAACTTACTCATCCTATCTGCAACGAGGGTTGCGTATTCGATCATCTTTCCGTTCTTCTTGTATTGCTCTGAGTAGTGGTGAACAATGAGTAGTAAATCTGTCTAAACTGAGAGTTCGGGGACATTGAGCTCAAGTACAAGGTCTAGTCCATGAATGAGAGCTTCATACTCGGGGACATTATTTGAAGCCTTAAAATCCAAGCGGATTGATTTCTCCATTATGACATTAGAAGGGGTAATCAAAACAATCTTAATTCCTGACCCTGCAAGTCTTGCTGATCCATCTGTGAGAAGCCTCCACCCTGATGTAGTGATCCATTCAGCTCGTTCGTTGAATGGCTTGGGGAGTGGATTCTCTGATGTGTCTTCGGCAGGGTCCGGGTTATGCTCCTCTCACTTAGGATCCTCTACTGAAAAATTTATGAGAAAATCAGCAACGACCTGACCTTTTTCGGAATGACGTTGTTCGAACTTGATATCATGTTCTCCCAAACTGACTGACCACTGTTGCACTCTTCTTGATTTCTCTTTCTTTGATTAAACTTCCCGAAGTAGGTAATTCATCGTAACTTTGACGAAATGTGCTTGGAAGTAGTGCTTGAGTTTCTACGAAGTGTAAGCAAGGGTGAGAAGAAGTTTCTCAATTTTAGAGTACCTTATTTCTGCGGGTGTGAGGGTTTTGTTGATAAAAAAGATTGGTTTCTTTATTTTCCCTTCCAAGCGAATGAGAATCGAGCTGAGGAAACTATTTGTGACTGATAGGTAGATTATCAGTTCCACATTACCTACTGGGGTACTCATTATGGGAGACCTCCCCAAATAGATTTTGAGATCCTGAAAAGCTGCTTCGCATTCTGGTGTCCATGTGACTTCTGCAGTTGGCTGAATCTTTCCTCGTTTGGTACATCCGTGGAGTAACAGGAATTGCCAACGGCAGCGGTCTAAAGATTTGTAGAGCCTCCATCATGAGATTTCTTGCGAAGTATTTTCCAGAGCCTTGAGGGCAGTCTACATTATTATCATCTGGTCTTCATGCCGTTTGAGCACTGCCAAATGAGTTAGTCGTTCTGTATCGAGCCATTTTTCCCAGAGCTCTTGATCTTTTATTAACTAAAGTTTGAGTTCGCCGCGTTTCTCCGTCTCGGCATGAAGATTTGCCCGTAACTCTGTGAACTCTCCCGGATTCATAATAATTTCGAGCTGAGTTCCTGCGGCCGGTCCTCTGGAAGAAACCATAATTGAAAGTTATAGTGAAAGACTGCCTTAGTATATCGTGGAAATACAATCTTTCCTACAGACGGCGCCAAATATAATGTCCAAATTCTGTAAGCTCGATATGGTTAGGAATTCTTTATCACACCAATGAACCTGTAATAATATTCTAATAGAAAATAAAAGCTGAAACAAGTGCTTTTAGCGTGGAAAACCTCTGAATTGGTAAAAACTATGACCTCGTATGGAGGATTTTTGTGAATGTATCTTTATTGCTTCAGGCTGATATCTTTATTACAAGTGATCTCTAAATATAAAAATGTTTTTAATCTTGTAAATAAGAAGTTTATGTAATTTTTCTGGTCCCTGTCTCTTCTGGAGCTTTTTCTTTATATAGACCTTTCCTACAACTCTTTTTCGTGTTAGAGCACATTTTCCAAATAATTTGGTTTGTGGCGGTTGACTGAATAACTGATAAGTTTGTGGGAGACAGGTGTCCTTGACCATATAATATTTTATGGTTTTAGGTCGGTCCACGTTCTTAAGCAGTTCATGGGGATGGTTGGAATGTTGACTGAAATATTTAAAATGCCTGAGCCTGAGATGGAGATAATTTGAATTGGTGATAGCTCAATTTTAGGTGAGATTGAGGGATAGGTCCCTGCAGATGCAGTTAATGTTGTGCAGTTTAGAACAATGCAGCTTTATTTAATTTAAATATGCTATGTGGCATTGTTTAATTGGCTCTCATGCCCCGCAGTTCAAAACTGCGGTGAGTAATATTCACCTTGTTTGAGAGTTGAATTGTTATGGGGTGGATTGGGTTTAAAAGTGGATTGGGGTGAATAACTGCTGCATATTCTTTTTGGGTACTCTAAAAGGTACCTTAGATGCCTATATTAAGCTAAGATGCAACCGGCAGATGTCCCTCTTTGATGAAATCCCGACCGTTAGTTTTTTCATTAGGTTTTATAAACCTCTAGAAAAATATGGAGATCACATAAACAACTTATAGCACAGTCAAAAAATTTGACCACTTTGTCGGTCATAAGACATGTTTTAGTCATTTTCTATCTGCAATTACAAACTTCATATTACCATATATTTTTTTCTTTTTACTTTGCTGATGATTCCATATGTTTTACTTGTACTTCCCCCTGATTTTAATATTATTAATTTAGTGTGTGGTTTTATGCTTTTGTTCATTTACTTGTACTTCCCCTTGATTTATAAAATTGAAATTGTAAACTGTTTGGATAATATGTAATTCTACTAGACAATCATAACCCATGCATAATTATAAGAAAAGAGTAGAGATATCTATACTATTAAGCCAATAACCCGTAGACTGTTCGCGGTTCGCTGTCCTCTTTTTTGGTGGTTCCTCTAACCAATAATAAAGTGACACGTGTACAACTTTGTTAAACTACTAAACTTTCTCCGCATGAATCCCTGAAATTAGAAGTTACAACTTTTAACAAAACTCTACAACAACTTTCAAATTTCATCTACCTTGAAGAGAATATCTCCAATTACACTCTTTTGGAAAGGAAGCAACTCTTTTCAAAATCCATTGAAATACATGTTACGCTTTTCCATTAAAACTTTTACGCCGATAAGTTTATTTTACATTATTTTGTCTCTTCATCACTCACAACTCAGGAACATGAAATCCTAATTCATACTCTTTTTCTCTCTATATACTATGTTTAAGAATTTTTGTTTAGATTTATGGTTGTTTGGTGCAAATACGATGCAAACTGGGTTGATTACTACTTCTATGTGTTCAAAACATACTCTATCCAATAGCCCTCTAAATTGGTACCGAATTTTAATCATAGATCTTTAGGGAACAACTGCGCTTGTGAATGATATGGTAAATGATTCAAAGAAGATTTAGTCATTATAGATTAATTTTAGGAAAATATGGGTTATTTATTCGCCTATTTATTAGTGTTACTGCCATAATAAGGATGATCTATTATGCCAATTACAGGGCACATCCAAACATTGCCTTGAAATGATGCAAAACTCATATCTTCTAGCAAGTTTTTTTTAATCTGTATTCATATTTTTTTGAATTTTATTTGTCGCAATATTTAATTGGTGAATGACTACTGGGTTGCTTATATTTATATATAGGCGGGCATTGGTTACTTAGATAATACCAAATTCGGTCATTGCTCCAAAATTGGTACATATTTACTATTTGCTATTTGCTTATGTATTTTTTATCTCTTTTCTTTATCATAACGATTTCATGTAACTTTAGTTGTCACTTTGGCGTTTTTCTTTCAGTTACTCTGTTTTAAGAAAAAACTTTCAATCTACTAATGTTATAGTTTTTTCTCCTCTACCAGTCCCTCATGACCACCATTGTACAAAGTTTCAGTCAATTGGAAACAAAAATGGTAATTTTTAAAATAAGAAAATGTTTGAGAAGGAAAGTTACACACGAATCGCACGTGCAACTTTACTAGTTATTGATAGTTGTTTTGTTTATCCAAGATTACAAATACTTAAGCCTTAATTGGGTTATATACTTTCATAAGACTCTTCCCATAAACCCTAATGGTATATAGGCTTATTAGGAGTTCAGTAGAACACCTTAACCCAGTTGGATTCCCACCTTGGGCCGGACCCAACTCCTACCTATTCCCCTTGGGGTGTTCCATACCAGGATGACTTGTCTCATCAAAACCTCTGCCTAGCAAAGCCCCTTTGGGGAAAAAGCTATGCAAGGAAAGGGTATAATCCTATGTCTCGTATAGGTTATGAACGTGCATATGTTACTTCATCAAAACCTCTAGTCAGTAAAACCTCCTAGGATAAAAATAGCACTATCAGGAAAAAGAATACAACACGCATATATCCACGTCAGATTTGAACTACTCCCCCTGACGTCAATCTCCTCCGAGATCTATATCCCTGAGATAATGGTGAATAAAAATTTGTGCATGTCAATTCTGTGTACCAGCTGCTTGAACATAAGTAGTGTAAGGGTTTTCGTGAATAGGTTTGTAAAGTTATCTTCTAAAATGTCTTGAATAACATCAATCTCATTCGCCTTTTATAATTCATAAGTATGGAATAACTTTTGTAAAATGTGCTTTATTCTATTGCCATTAATAAAATTGTCATTGACTTCAATGATGCAAATCGAGTTGTCTTCATATAAAGTCGATGTTTTATCTTGGATAGAACATGCCATAATTTTAGTTGATGTAATGTATCTGGGAGCGCAACCATCATTCTCTGCCAGCTTCATGTAGTATAAGAATTTCCTCGTGGTTCAAAGATGTAACTAACGCCGTCTACTTTATCGATCTCCAAAAGTTTGTTGTATCTCCATACATAAACATATAACCCATTTGACAATGGCCTCTATGTGGGTCTGACAAGTATTTTGTATCGGCGTACCTTATAATTTTAAGTTTACCATTTTGAGTAGAATAAACCCCAGTCTTTTATGCCAATCAGATGCCCCAGAATGTGCTTGATCTCATTCTAGTACCTTTGGGTAGGAACAAAACTATGGCAAGCCAAATAGTTTACAAATAATGAATCATTGGGTCTAATATACCTAGTTAGCTACAACAAAGCACCTCCTAGTTATGGCATCGCGGCCCTTGGAGTTTCTCCCCCCATTAGAATGGTGAAAGATGTCATTGTCCACATCCAAGTGATGGACGCATAATAAATGACTTAGCACCATGTGTTGTATTTATACCGAAGTGTTAGATAACTCTTTTGATATATATTACTTGGTGTACGAGTATGCCACTTCCAAGATGTATAATCTACAAATCGAGACACTACTTGATTTCTCAAGGTCTTTTATTTCAAATTTCTTCCTATGGTATTTTGCGGCTTTCGCGATCTTCTCCAAAGTTCTAATAATATCCAAATCATATAGTACATTGTTATGATGACTTAAGCTAATATATGTGTTCTAAATAAGAACTCATAGATATATAAGACTATTTACAAAGTCCCCAACTTCAAATACTTAGTCAACTTACTATGTTACATGGGTCCTGATTATTTCAAGTCAATAATAATTTTTCTAATTTTATTACGTCCACACCTCGTGTGTCAGGTTTAATTGCTTCCAAAAGCTTAGACCTTCCCGGGTGGCTTCATGTAGATATTCGTATCTATTTTCCCATATAGATATGTTGAATTTACATAAGATGCATGTCTAGCTTGTCCTCGACAACTTGACAGACTGATCAGTACCGAAACGTTATGGCATCTTAAACCGCTTGATAAGTATCACTTTAATCAATGTTAGCTCTTTTAAAGAGTTCATTGGCAACTAGTCTTGCCTTAACCTAATTATCTCACCAATTTAATCATTTTTTGTACCATTCCCATTTGTAATTGACATGCTCTATTGTATCACTTCGTATTATGCTAGGAAGCTGAACTTTGCATGGATTCCAGACGCCCACTTTGGCCAATGTATAATTATTTATAATAAGTGGTTCTGAATCCTCATCCTTGATGGCGAGCATAGCAATGAATATAAATACATTGTCGATAAATCTCTAGTAAACGATCCTGCATTGTGCAATTACAAACTTTTAATAAATTAAGATCTTCTTATTATCATGCATATGTGTCACCCCAGACATTTATCGTAAGGCATCAACTAGTCCCGTAGCTACTATTACCTCATCGATGGGTGGTTCCATCCTCAATGAACACTACACCATTAGTCTTATTTGTCCCTTATTTTGTAGCTCCCAGTCTTAGAATACTTTCTTCCAATGGTGCTCTGTACTAAGCACGAAACTTAAATTTATTTGTGGTAATAATTCCCCCAGAATATTCAACTGTGTAGGTATATTACTTGTAGATACATACACCTACAATAGTTTAATAGTGCATATGAATATGTCTGGCAATTTATTTGTGACCTATTAGAAGTTTGTAATCCGTTGAACCTTATTGTCACTTAACTTATGTCAAATGATCTAGACAAGACAACGATGGTGTTTTCCAACTAATCTTGAAAACATCCTCATCATTGACTGTAATATCTCCCCCTAATGTTGGGAATATTGTCTTATAAAAATAATAATCTGCCCTACAATATATATACGTCGTCAGTGGGATTCCAAATATTTAGTGATAGATACAAATTATTACCCACATAATACCAGGCTGGCATTGAGGGTCCCATCTTTATATATTATGGTGGTACAATTGGCATCTGTGATGTTTGTCGATGGGCAACACCGGGCTACGACCCATTTACTAGTTGCTTAGGGAAAAGATTTGATGATGTGCTATAGGGCAAATCCTAATCAGTGCTGCAGGAGCCAAAATGCATATTTTACACACTAATCGAAAGTTATGATCGTAATAGCAGTGGCCTAGCGATTATCCTAAATCACTTGATTAGGTTCTCTGCCAATCTCAAGTTGGGTATGGTATGGGGTGCCCATGATGCTCAATGATCTATCCCATTTAGTGGTAAAATAATCATCTAAAGCCTGTGAGTCGAACTTGCAAGCCCCCATCAAGTTGCATCGATCAACTTGATCGATTAATCCAGGAACTAAGCTTGCGGTCGAATGATCTAAGTTAGAAGTCGTACAAGCATTGTATTTCTAGATGTTAATAATAGGAAAAATATAAGACCACCCCCAAGATACGTCTATTATGACCATAAATACTCAAGTGGGCTACTATGTGGATAAATAGGTCCACATGTATCTCCATAGATGTGTTTTAAAGAAAAGGCTGGAGATTATACTCCACCTTGGTCATACTAGGATAAAATAATTGACTTTCCTTAAAAGCAATCGTTACATGTGTATTCTCTAGATCTTCTCTCCTTTTAAGGAAAGTCGAGATGTATTCTCGATAATCTTCTTCATTATCCTAGCCCAGAGAAGTGTATTAGAAACTGCTCCAATAACATGTTCTAACCTTTAGACATAAAGGGAATACACAGAACCTTATTTATCATTTTCTATGATAGTCTTCACGTGGCAAGTATTATCATGTAAAATCTGGCTAGATTTACTAGTGTATAAAGCAGACTTGATATCCTGTATCGTACCGTTAGGGAGTAACAACATGATGCACTCAGTGTTTTCTATTATGTTTGTCATGCCAATGATATTTGTGACATCCCCAATATACAAGGTTAGAGACAAGAAAATGTTTATATGCTAAAAGGATCGAGTGCGTAATACTAATGTCTCTTAGACATTTGTTGTCACTCATCCGATTATTGGTAATGCTCAATGAGCATATAGATCCAAAGGTAGGTTGTATATAGTAGATCAACTATCATACATAGAATTTAACTACTTCCCAAGCAATAAATTTAATGAAAAGTCAAAGAATAATCTTATAAATGGGATACCGAACCAGTGCATGTCATGAACTTTCTATTAAACTAGCCAGTGAAGAGTTCCCAACTCAATCAATGATAGTATTAATAAACTAAAACTATTACTATGCAACAAGTAAAGTTACTACTTGACAATGCTCACTAGGTGACATTATACATCTACTGAGAATTCTTAGAACTTGATCCAAAACTGTATTGGTATCATGGGAGAAATCTAAGGCCATAGACTCTATCATGGCGAGGTTTGCACCGGCTGTGATCATGTGATAAGTCAGGGGATCTCTTTAGATCCTTTAGGGTACCTTGTAATCTTGTGCCCGACTATCTCGTATCCATTTTAGAATTCTTCCTATTCTATTTTGGTCCATTGGTAAACTTCTTGCTCCCCTTGCCTCAAGTTACTGATGGCTGGAATTTAATTATGTCATTGTTACTCTATCTCTCTATCTCCCTCTTACGATTTTTGCCATTATAGGTAAAATTGTTTTCTCGAGAGGACTGCAGTACCCACAAAACTTATACTCTCTCCAGAAGACTTATATGCTCTCTCAGTTAGATTGGATATCACACAAGAAATTGGTTGGGTTTTTGTTGTTGTTATTCTCGTTTCCCTCAACCAAGATGTATTGATCTCTATTGGTCTTTCCACAAGTATTTTTTCACCCTTATATCTCTTATTGTTAGTGACAGTTTTCCTTTTCTTTATGGAATTTTGTGAAATTTCTAGGGTTACCAAACCCTAGAATTTGTAGGCTTATACTGATGTAGTGGTAAATTATAGTCAGGAGATTACTGTGATTTAGAGATTTGTGACATAAAGGATAATTGTGGGTTTTATAGCTTAATATCAAATTTTGAGTCGTCCCCTATGTAATCCAATTTTGATAACTTCAATAATTGAGGGGAGTAGTTGGTTAGTATTGTAGAAGGGAGGTATTTTTAGCTGAAATGGAACAATTAAAATTGAACTGTGTAAAGAATGTAAATTATCCAAATATAGGGTCATCGATAATACGGCGGTCAGCATTATCAATTATAAGAGATTCGACAAAAGCAGAGTACTTTCTTTATCGAAGGACTCAGTGACAGACAATGTATTATCGACTGTGTATGGCATCGACAATTACATAGGATTTTACTTCTTTTATCTGCTTATTTTAGGTTACATTGTATGCATGTTCTATTAAGGCATGATAATTACATAACATTTTACTTATATTAAGGCATGTTATGTTATTTAGAGGCCTGACAATGGGGTTTATATTTTTGAACTGGGTCCATAAATTAATTTGTGCTTGTCTTGCCATGGATGAGGCGGAGCCCACTTTCTTCGCCAACTCATGAAGAAATCAATCCAGTACTGTAAGAAGTAGAGGCAAAAGATGCGAGACAAGCTAAAATTGAATGGGAATTAAAATTTGGACGACTAGAAAATAAGTTTTGGGCAGAAAAACATTTAGCATATTTTAATTCACAGCGTAATAGGCCTGATTACGATTCTTCTGGTGATTTTTCTTATGGGTGGCAAAGGGATCCATATAATTGAGAAGAATGTGATTGTAACTAGATTTTGGGATAAGACAGTTAAGGTGTTTTTCTGTTAGAAGTATGTGTACTAGAAGGAGGGTTAATGTTTTCTCTTTACCAAAATAACGGGGTTTTGTGGGGTGAATATGCATTTTGTATTTCATCTTTTGTAGCATGTGATATAATTAAGGCTCTCGAAATGAAATGAGCATGAGTTGGTCTCTAATCGTTAATATTTGTGATATGTTTTGAATTACTTATAACTTACAATCTCTTCTTTTATTTCTAAACTTATCATTGAGATCAACATCTACAATGGAAGACTCCATAGATGAAAATTGGCTGAAAGTTATTGGTGAGGAGTCCCCAAAAAGGTTTGAAAATGAGCATATTGTTAATCCTTTATTGGCGGAACCCCCATATGAGGGTGAACATTTTGATGCTGTTGAAGACGCATGTTTGTGGTATGAACGATATGGAAGAGGGCAATGATTCTCCACCAAGAAATGCAATTCTCTTAAGCGTCCAAGATCTGAGGATATAAGCAGAGACCACTTCTATTATATGAGCAATGGCATCTTAAAGAAAAACCTTATGATAGATCCAGATACTAGCGAAACAGATGGGAATAGAAGATCATATAAAAAGTGTGGGTGTAAAGCAACGATGAACATTAATTGGAATGCCAAAGTAGGCAAATATGTTGTCATAAGTTTCTCGGATATCCATAACTATAAACTCATATCTTCACAGAATCACCATCGTATGAAGGTTAACAGATTCATTTCAGAAGTAGGAAAAAACTTTACAGAGACATTTGAGGTTCATAATATTTTGGTGAGCAAGGTGGCGGTATTATTTTTAGATAAAACCTTCAACAAATGGGATTGTTATAACCATAACGCCAAAGTAAATAAGGAATGACTAGCTAGAGGAAATACAAGAAAGAAATATATGTACTAGCCACAGTGGTTGTTGACCTCCCAAATTTAGATAAACTCAATCCTACGCTTACTCTTATGTATTAGCAGACTATGGCTACCGAGGAGGCAAGTTGGGAGGAACTTTTTCATATTAGTATTAGGAGGAGTAGAGCTTAGTAGATGCCATTGTTGATCTGGGTAGTCATAAAAACTAGATTTTTGAGGCATTGGTGAAGAAGATGGGTTTGAATACTATAGCTCATCCTAATCCTTATGATTTGGGGTAGATTCAAAAAGTCCCTGAGCTGAGGATCACGAAGTAGTATACGTTTAAGTTTATGATCACTGAAAGGTTTATTGACGAGGTGTCGTCTAAGGTGGTTCCCTTAAATGTGTGTCAGGTCATCTTGGGTAGCACTAATCTTTGGGACTGAGATATGATTCATTACCGTAGAGCTCGTAAGTATCATCTTGTAAAGGAGGGAAAAAAGTTTTATATCAATACTTGTAAGGAGCATGTCACCATGAATAATTTAGTAATGATAACTTAGGTGAAGAGGTTGGTTAATACAAGCGAAGAGTTTATGTTATTGGTGCGACCGGTTCAAGAAGGTATGTCGACTAAAGTGCTATCTATGATAACAATATCTCATAAGAAGCAAATTAAAATGGGGAAGTTGAAGAGGAGGTTGTGATACATTCCTATCATAACCCGTTCCAGTTTTAATCTACACAGTCCAAGCTACATCAAGCTCACCATATGCAGTGGATGTCGTATTTAGAATAACTTATCTTAATTATCAAATATAAGAAGGGAGTGGACAACATAATGGCTGACAGGTTATCTCAGCCCCCATTACCAACTATTTTTGTTATGTTAGTAGCTATGTAGGTACAACTTATTATTTCATCTGAGTATATTGCAGGATATGATGATCAAAAAGAGCTTGGTGTGATTCACCAGAAGTTGTTACAAGGCAAGACATATGGGCAAGACTTAAAGAAGACTTAAGGGAAGGATAAGGTTCGACACGACAAGTATCGGGTTGACTGCACTTTTTTAGAGGGTGACCTAGTTTGGTTATATTTGGGTAAGGAACGACTAAATGGAGAAGGTAAGAAGCTCAAGCCTATTTGTTATGGTCCATTTATGATACTCAAAAAGATTTGTGACAATGTATTCCAATTGGATTTGCCACCTTTTTTGAATATGTATTCAGTGATTAATGTCGAACATTTTAAGTTGTTTGAACCGTATATTTTAGATGTAGAATCTACAATCAACACTCACCTACTATCAATTGATAACTTATAGATGAAAAGTAAAGATCCATTGCATGAGGATAATATTGTAGAGAAGAAAGTTTATACTGCAAGATAGGGTAGTATCGAGTCATTCCGAGTTGGGAAAAAATGTCAACTACCTAGTAAGTCAAAGTGGTACAACAGGGAAATAGGCATGGACACTTTCCCTCATCTCTAGTTCTAACCTGAGTAAGAGTTCAAGGCTCCTAAAACGGGGTACCATAATCCAGGAGGATCTAGATATTCAACCTTTTAAAAATATGTCATGTCCTTTGAATGAGTCTTGGAGCCGTTTGAACGAGGTAGGAGGAAAGTTAGCCAAAAATTTCTACTTTATTTTTAAGGCTTAAATTGGTAAGTTGATCGAACGACATTAGGAATCGCTCGAACAACCTAGGTTCCCAAAAGACCAATTTTTTTTGCCTTAATTTTTAAGCTTAATTGAGCCAGTCGTTCGAACGACTTATGGGTTCATTCGAACAACTATCACAACTACTTTTTATTTTAGTGTGTTTAAGGGCATATTTGTCATATTTTGTGATTATAAAACTTTTAACCTTCATAAAAGGGCATGGTTAGGCAAGATAAAAGGATCCAAGTTTGTAAACTAGAACTTAGGGTTTAAAAGAGGAATTTAATTGAAATCAATCAAACGAGAAATTAAAGCTCTTATTGGGAAATTATCCAGTCAAATCGTTCGTATCTGTTTAATTATTTGTTACAAGTGATCTTTAATTCGATTGTGGATTAATAATATTCACTTTTTCTAATCATTCTAGGTTTTAGTTCATTTCTAGGTCTTTCCCAATACCATACATCGATTGTGTCTGTGGCACATCGCACACAAATTTCCCAAGAAAATCAGTTATGTTTAATGGGACCCATCTACATTCAAAGAAGATATTGATTCAATAATGCATAACACATATGAGCCTGTAGATTTGGAATCCAGGTGGATAGAACTAATGAAGAAACATAACTTGGATGATAACCTTTGGATGCAAGGGATCTTTAATATTAGACATAGATAAATACCGTTATGGAATAGGTCAACCTTCTTTGCATGCATAAGCACTACATAACGAAGTGAGTCTACGAATAACTTCTTTAATGGTTGGTTGTCAGCAACAACTATATTTACAGTTTTGTGACCAAGTACGAGAGGTTATCCTTCTAAAGATGTATAACAGAGAGAGTGGAGAAGACTTTACGTCAGAACATAGATATCATCAAGTTGATTTTTATTTAAGTACTACTCAAAGATGCGATAAAGATATACACAAGAATAATATTTCACAAACATGATGATCAATTTGACGAGGTAGTCCACTTTGTTGTAATAGAAAGATTCATAAGAGGCAACCCCCAACAACTTATGGTGAAGTCCCATTGTGGTCGTACCGAGTCATTTGAGCTAAATATAGACTTGGAGAAGCTAACTGGTAATTGTGGATGCAAGTTGTAATCCACAATCAAATTAAGATTAACCTAAACGAAGAAATGAAATAAAGATCAAACACAATTGGTGGGAGAATTTCCCTTTTGGAGCTTCAATTGCTCAATGATTTGATTTTAATTAAATTACTCTCAAAAGCCTAAGCCTTTGTTAAAAAAAACTTGGATTGATCTAAAATAACTTCATCTTGCCTAATCTTGCCCCTTTATGAGGGTAACAAGTTTATAGTTACAAGATTATTCCCTCATTGCCTAGCTTTGCCCTTTAATGGTAATCTGCAATATGATTGAGAAGCCTCAGTTAGTAGAGAAATACGAAGAACACCAATTGATTTGGAAAATAGAGAATTCAATTACTCAAGAATGAAGTAATTACAGGAAGAAAAACTCTCAAAACCCTAGGTTCTCCCAGAACTCTTTCAGATCTAACATAACCTAGAAAATAACCCTAGTTCCCTTTATATACTAGGGATCTCAAAATTACAAAATAGAATGCATCTCGAGGCAAATCAACGCTTGAGAAGCAAAACACCGCCAAAGTCGTTCGAACGAACTAGGGAGTCGTTCGAATGACTTTACGCCTAATTGGTCTAAACCCTAAAAAAGTAGACCAACTCGTTCGAACGAAAATATGCCTCTGGGCCAAATTCCAGAAGACATGACAACTCCTTCGAACGACACTAAAAGTTGTTCGAACAAAATATGGCTCTGGGCCAAAATTCCAATGAACATGTCAACTCGTTCAAACGGCACTCCAACTCGTTCGAATGACATTGACAATTCTTAAAAACACACTAGATCCTCCTGGATCATAGCTCCCCCTTTAGGATCCTTGAGCTCCTGCTTAAGCTAGAACTGGAGATGTGGGAATGCGGCGATGCCCAATTTCCTGCTATACCACTTCGACTTACTCGGTAGCCGACCCTTCTTCCCAACTCGGAATGAATCAATAGCACCCCGTCTTGTAGTATGAATCTTTTGCTCTAAAATACCATCCACCGGCAACGGATCTTCTCTTTCCATCCATAAGTCATCAACTGACGGTTGGTGAGTATCGATTGCTGAATCTTCATCCAAAAGAGATGGCTCAAACAGCTTCAAACGCTCGGCATTAATCACCGAATACATCTTCATAAAAGGTGGTAAATTTAGCTAGAATGCATTGTCACCAATCTTCTTGAGTATCAAAAACGGACCATAACGGATAGGTTTGGGCTTCTTACCTTCCCTTTTAAGCCGTTCCTTACCCAAATGCAACCAAACGAGGTCTCCCTCAAGATAAGTACACTCAACCCGATGCTTGTCATGGCGAGCTTTATACTTCACTTGAGTCTTCTTTAACTGAGCTTCAACCACTTCATGAACCTTGCTGACTTTCTCAATGAAACGCTAAGCTTTAACCTGGTTCTCTTCCTCCTTCCCTGACACGGTCTTGTCGCCAAGACTAAATACCAAATCAAAAGGGCTTTGCGGCAAGTACCCCAAACAGACTTCAAAAAGAGACTTTAATGTGCAACTATGAATCGCCCGGTTGAACGCAAATTGAAGATATGGTAAACTCTCATCCCATGTCTTAGGATGCTTAGAATGGAATCCCCATAATAAATGTATCAAAGTGCGGTTAATGACCTCTGTTTGCTCGTCTGTCTGCGGATAAAAAGTGGTACTTTTCTTCAACTTAGTACCCATCATCCCCCATAACGATCTGCAGAAATGCCCCAAAAAGTGGTTATCCCTATCATAAATAATAGAATAAGGGAGCCCGAAATACCTCCAGAAGTCTCTGAAAAACAATCCCGTTGCTCCTTCCCCTGTTACCGTCTTCTGGCATGGAATAAGAACAATAATCTTGCTGAATCAATCCACCACCATAAACAAATAGTCATTCTCACACCTGGTCATGGGAAAACTACCCATAAAATCTATCAAAATACTATCCCAAGGTCGACTAGGAACTGGCAATGGTAAGTACAGTCTTATCTTCCTATTGGAAGGTTTCGAAGTATTGCATAACACGCAACCACGAACTACACGAGCAACATCCACCTGCATCTTCGGCCAATAGACATAGCACCGCAAATTCAAAAGAGTCTTCTCAACCCTGAAATGACCTGCCACCCGGGAACAATGTGCCTCTCGAATCCACTGTAAACGGCCGCTACCCTCAGGAATACATAGTAGACTTCCCCTGTAAATTAAACCATCCTTCAGAACATACTCGCACGTCTTTCCCTGCAGTAACTTCTTGTCAATCACACAGAGCTCCCTGTCGTCATCATACCCTGAAACGTACTCAGAAGGAACAATCGGTTGGACCTGTATAGCTACCAACAAAGCGGAAATAGTTGGCAATGGGGGTCGAGATAACATATCAGCCATCTTGTTGACCACTCCTTTCTTATATTTGATCAATAAGGTAAACTGTTGAAGGTATGACATCCACTTCATATGCCGAGCTTGCTGAAGCTTGGACTGCGTAGATAAGAACTGTAACGGTTTGTGATCGGAATGTACCACAACCTCCTTCCCCAAGAAGTAACTCCGCCAATACTTCACTGATTGATATAACGCGTAGAACTCCTTATCGTAGATAGAATAGTTGGGTACTGCTCCTGTAAACATCTCAGAATGGTAAGCAACCGGCTTCCCATCCTGTAAAAGGATTGCCCTCAAAGCATAGTCTGACGCATCTGTCTCGACCTCAAAAGGCCACTGCAAATTAGGCAATGCTAACACCGGTGCATCCGTAATCGTCCGCTTCAGTAACAGAAAGGTCTTCTCATGGAGATCTTCCCACACAAACTGTACTGCGGCCTTCGTCAAAAAAGGCAACAGTGCGGCTATTTGTGAAAAATGCCGAATAAATTTCCGTAAGTACTGACAAGAACCCATAAAACTCCTCACCTCCATCACTGTACGGGATCTAGGCCAATTAGTAATGACCGAGACCTTCTCTGGATCGACCTTAAGATCGCCGCCACCAACAATAAAACCTAAATAGACTAGCTCCTGTTTCTCAAACTCGCACTTCTTCCCGTTAAGAAAAAGCAGTTGTGATCGCAATACGCCCAACACTTTGCGTAAATGCCCAAGATGCTCATTCATTAGCCGCATAAACGTCGCCAGAGCATTGTATAACCCAAAAGGCATCACTAACCACTCAAATAAGCCCTGTTTGGCTTTGAACGCTGTCTTCCAAGTATCCTCCTCCTAGATTCGAACTTGATGGTAACCTGACTTAAGATCCAACTTGGTGAAAAACTGAGTCGTTTACAACTCATCTAAAAACTCGTCAATCTGTGGAAGCGGATAACGATTCTTCGCCATGATCTTGTTCAACGCTTGATAATCCACATACATCTTCTAAGAACCATCCTTCTTCGGCACCAGTAATACCGGCGAACCACAAGGCGAGTAACTCGGATTAATAACACCTTGCTCCAGGAGTTCGAGTAGTTGTCTCTTGATCTCATCAGACTCAGTAACAGAAGTCCGATATAGCCCAATATTAGGTAGTGGCTCACCATTCACCAAGGTGATATCATGCTCTATATCCCTCTTGCGCGACATCCCTTCTATGCCTAGAAAAAAGTCTCCATACTCCTCTTACAACTCCCCAATATCAGTTTGTTACTCAAGACATTACCAAAGTAGACAATACTGTAGCCGACGAACCCTCTTGAATTGGTCGCACCAAAAATAAAACAAATTTTCCGCTCGCATTAACCAATCTCTTTGCCTGAGTTGCCGTTACCAAATTACTAATAATGATATTTTCATTGCACACATTAATATGAAACTCAGTCCCATCCTTCACCAAATGATACTTGCGAGCACGACGGTAAAGGATTACATCTCGGTCTTAAAGATAAGGGCTACCCAAGATGACTTGACATACGTCCAACGGAACCACCTCACATGTCACTTCGTCAATAAACTTCTCAGTAATCGCAAACTTGAACGTACACTACTTAGTGATCTTCAACTCTGCGTCTTTCTGAATCCAACCCAAACCATACAGCTTAGGATGAGCCACAATAACCAAACCCATCTTCTTCACCACCGCCTCAGAAATTAAATTCTTCTGACTACCCGGATCAATAATGGCCTCGACTAAGTTCTGCTTCACTTGAATGCTGACAAAGAAAAGCTCTTCCTGACTCGCCTCATTGATAACTAGAGGTTGCTTAAATATTAGAGTAAGCTTAGGATTTGGCTTATCTAAATCTGGAAGATCCACAATCGCTACGACTAGTGCACGTTTCTCTTTCTTGCCCTTCTCCTCCTTCGGCCGAAGCTCCGGGTGAAGTTTCTAACATCTATAAAAATTATGCCCATTAGCCTTGCAATGACTATAGATAGTCCCTTTGAATGAAGACCCTTCTCCTTTAGACTCCCCTTTCTGATCAAACTTCCAATTAGCCTTGTACTCCGACTTGTTCTTGTCGCCTTTCTTGTCGTTCTTCAAGTACTTGCCTTCAATGATAATTGCTTTAACGGTAGCGTCTTAGATATTTTCCACCTTGAAGAGCTTTAATTCTCTTCTAATGGACTCTGATAACCCCCCCCCCCCACGCACACGTATACTTTATGAACACGTCGTACTCATCCACGTCAACATCCAAAGCCAACACTTGGTTATGAAATTCCGTAGTGAATTGCTGTACGGATTGCCCAAAATTTTGACACAAATTGTGCCATTTATACCACCGCTCCTTTTCATACCCAATCGGATAGAATTGCTTCCTCAACAAAACCTTAAATTCCTTCCAACTCAGACTTCCGACGTCATATCGTTTCTGATAGGATTTCCACCACGTTAGTGAGTGACTTGTAAATTTCAAAGAAGATAAGCAAATCATTTGAGCGTTTGAATATTCATCAATGGAAAATTGGTCTCCAACCTATCTAACCAATTATCTAATTTCTCGGCATCGACAGAGCCATCGAAAACTAGAATCTCAATCTTAAAGCCAATACGAAGATTACACATAGGATTCGTTGACTTACTAAAACCTGGGCACTCCTTGACAAAAATGGGATCACTAGAATCATCAAATACCAGAACGTCTTTGTCACCATTCACCTCCATAGCCCCTTTTTTTTTCAAATGGCTTCGTCGACTCACCGAAATGGAACCCAATACGAGGTTTGTGAGACGTAATTGTTCGACTAACTCCACTATAGTAGAAGTTAGAGTAGAAACTGTCGTTTCCAAAATCGTGATTCTCTCGTTGGGATCGCCCATCTCCAAATCATTCTTCTTCTTCAAATTAGGTTTGCGATGGATCTTCAACGGACTCACGAGCTTCTCCTTTATTTTCCTGAGACGGTCACGTGTAGAGACCATAAACCACAATTAACCCCCCGAGAATAGAAACTGGAAAACTGATATCACTCAATCCATAATACGATTGAGAAGCCTCTGTTAGTAGAGAAATACGAAGAACACCAATCGGTTTGGAAAATAGAGAATTCAATTACTCAAGAGCAAAGTAATTACAGGAAGAAAAACTCTCAAAACCCTTGGTTCTCCCATAACTCTTTCAGATCTAACATAACCTAGAAAATAACCTTAGTTCCCTTTATATACTAGGGAACTCAAAATTACAAAATAGAATGCATCTCGCGGTAAATCAACTCTTGAGAAGCAAAACACCACCAAAGTTGTTCGAACGAACTTGGGAGTCGTTCAAACGACTTTATGCCTAATTGGTCTAAATCCTAGAAAAGTAGACCAACTCGTTCGAATGAAACCAAACTCGTTCGAACGAAAATATGCCTCTGGGCCAAATTCACGAGGACATGACAACTCGTTTGAACGACACTGAAAGTCATTCCAATGAAATATGGCTCTGGGCCAAAATTCTAGTGAACATCTCAACTCGTTCGTACGACACTCCAACTCGTTCAAACGATATTGATAATTCTTCAAAATAGACTAGATCTTCCTGGATCAAATGGAGGTTACGAACTTCTAGTTACAAATTAATCTCTGATCTCTGATAATTTCATCCTGCCTAGCCTTACCCCTTTAATAGGGTTACAAGTTTCCTAGTTCCAAGATATGACCATTATGCCTTTGAAACGCCTAAACAATGAGGGAACACAATAGTCGTTCAAACGAACCCATGGGTCGTTCGAACGACTTGCCAGATTTAGCCTTCAAAATGAGATAGCTAATATTTTTTTCTAAAAACTACAGTTCGTTCGAACGACTCCAAATGTCGTTCGAACAAACTGACAAAATTTTGCCTTCAAAAAGAGACATCTTGAATTTGGTTTTCTGGGAGCCAAATATCGTTCGAACGACTCCAGAAATCGTTCGAACAACTTCCAAAATTTTGCCTAAAAATAGAGGCAGCTCAAAATTTGCTTGCTTAACTCAAATTTGTCTTGCTTCATCTTTGCTCGAATTTGGCTTGCTTCACTTTAACTCAAATTTAGCTTACTTCTCCTCAAATATCGTTCAAACGACTTCAAGGTTTGTTCCAACGAGTTGGCATCTTTGGAAGGGGTTTGATCTTCAGATCCTCCTGGATCATGGCTCCCCCCTTTAGAAGCCTTGAGCTCCTGCTCAAGTTAGAATCAGAGATGTGAGAATGCGGTTGTGTCTCTTTCCCTGTTGTACCACTTCAACTTTTTAGGTAGTTGACCTTTCGTCCCAACTCGAAACGACTCAATACTATCTCGTCTTGTAGTATGAACTTTCTTCTCTAAAATACTATCCTCCTGTAATAGTTTTTCTCTTTCCATCAATAAGTCATTAGGCAAGTGTCAGTTATAGAGTTTTTATATAAAAGAAACGGCTCAAGCTGCTTTACATGCTTGACATTAATCACCAGAATACATAGTAGGTTGCCTCTATAAAACAAACCATCATGTAATTCATACTTATATGTCCTACTTTGCAGCAACTTTTGGCGAATCACACTACGCACTTTGTGATCATCAAATCCTGCAACATACTTCAATAGAATAATAGGCTATACAGATACCAACATAGCAAAAATAGTTGGTAATAGGGGTTAAGATAACTTGTCAGCCATTTTGTTGTTCACTCCTTTCTTA
The DNA here is from genome assembly GCA_014058105.1 of Kingdonia uniflora. Taxonomy (NCBI): domain Eukaryota; kingdom Viridiplantae; phylum Streptophyta; class Magnoliopsida; order Ranunculales; family Circaeasteraceae; genus Kingdonia; species Kingdonia uniflora. Next base: position 1,265,664 of record JACGCM010001560.1, read on the forward strand.
TACTTGATAATTAAGGGTAATTATTATAGATATAACATCCACTTCATCTGGTGAGCTTGCTGAAGTTTGGTCTGTATAGCTAAAAACTGGAATAGTTTGTGATCATAATGTACCATAATCTCCTCTTATAACTATCCCATTTTGGTAGGTTGCTTAGGAGGCATTGTCATCGTAGACAATACTTTAGCCGAAGTACCCTCTTAAACCGGTCGTACCAATAACATAAAATTGTCGCTCGCATTAACCAACCTCTTCACCTAAGTCGTCGTTACTAAATTCTCCGTTGTGACATGCTCCTTACAAGCATTGATATGAAACTCCCTTCCCTCATTCACAAGATAATACTTACAAGCTCTACGGTAATGAATCGCATCTCGGTCATAAAGATAAGGGCTACCCAAGATGACCTGACACACATCTAAAGGAACCACCTCACACGTCACCTCGTTAATTATCCTTTCAGTGATCGCAAATCAAAATGTATACTACTTTGCGATTATCAACTCTGGGTCTTTCTGAATCCACCCCAAACCATACGACTTAGGATGATGAGCAATAGTATTCAAACCCATCTTCTTCACCAACGCCTCAGAAATTAAGTTTTTCTGACTACCTGGATCCACAATGGCCTCTACTAAGCTCTACTTCACCTGAATACTGACATGAAAAAGTTTTTTCCGATTCGCCTCCACGGTAGTCATAGTCTGCTGAAGCATAAAAGTAAGCTTAGGATTTGGTTTATCAAAATTTGGGAGGTCCACAACCGCTATGGCTAATGTATATTTCTCTTTCTTGCTCTTCTCGTCCTTCGGCCTAAGCTCTGGGTGAAGTTTCCAACATTTATCTGAAAAATTCCCACTCGCCTTATAATGACTGCAATAATTCTCCTTGGGCGAAGACCTCTCTCCTTTGTACTTTCCCTTATGTTCATTCTTCCAACTAGACTTGTACCCCAACTTGTTCGTGTCCTCTTCTTTGTTACTCTTCAAGTACTTGCCTTCAATAACAATTAATTTTACGGTATCATCTTCGATATTCTCCACTGTAAAGAGCTTCATTTCCTTTCTTATAGAATCTGACAAACTCCCCATATACTTCATGAACACCTCATACTCGTTCACATCAATTTCCAAATCCAATGCTTGGTTATGGAACACCGTAGTGAACTCTTGTACGGATTGCCCATACTTTTGGCTCAAATTATGTCATTTAAACCATCTCTCTTGCTTGTACCCAATTAGATAAAAATGTTTCCTCACTACCAACTTGAACTTTTTCCAACTTAAGCTTCCTACTTCGTGACGTCTCCGACAGGAATTCTACCATGTGAGTGTATGACTTGCAAATTTCAATGTAGAAAAGCATATTTTCTGAACATTAGAGTATTCATAAATAGAAAAATAAGTCTCTAACCTATCTAACCAATTATCCAACTTCTTGGTATCAATTAAACTGTCAAATACTAGAATTTTGATTATAAAATCGATACAAAGATTGCGCATAGGATTCATTGACTTACCAATAACCGATCGCTCCTCGACAAATTTGGCATCACTAGAATCATTATCTACCCCCTTCTTCCTTGTGCAATCTTACTATTTCTTCAAAGTAAAAGCTGTCGCGAGGTTCGTAAGACGTAGTTGCTCTACCAACTCCCCTAGAGTAGTAGTTAGGTCAGAAACATTAGTTTCCAACTTCGTGAATAGATCTTCTGAATCACTCATCTCTAAGGTTGTCTTCTTCTTCGACCTAGGTTTTCGGTAAATTTCCAACGGACTCACTAGATTCTCCTTTGTATGCTTAAGTCAGTTACGTGTAGAGACCATAAACCACAATCCCCATGAGAATCATTACTAGAGCTCTGATATCACTTAATCCATAATTGAATTAAGATTAACCTAAACGAAAAAATGAAATGGAGATCAAACACAATTGGTGGGAGAATTTCCCTTTTAGAGCTTAAATTGCTTAATGATTTGATTTTAATTAAATTATTCTCAAAACCCTAAGCCTTTGTTACAACAACTTGGATTGATCTAAGATAACTTCATCTTACTTAGCCTTGCCCCTTTATGAGGGTTACAAGTTTCTAGTTACACGATTGATCTCTCATTGCCCTTTAATGGAGGTTACAAGTTTCTAATAATAAACTAATCTCTGATCTCTGATAATTTCATCCTGCCTAGCCTTGCCGCTTTAATAGGATTACAAGTTTCTTAGTTCCAAGATAGAACCATTATGCCCTCGAAACGCATAAACAACGAGGGAACACAATAGTTGTTCGAACGAACCCATGGGTTGTTCGAATGACTTGCCAGATTTTGCCTTCAAAATGAGGCAGCTAAGATTTGCTTCTGAAAACTATAGTTCGTTTGAATGACTCCAAATGTCTTTCGAACGAACTGAAAAAATTTTCCTTCAAAAAGAGACAGCTTGAATTTTCTCTTCTGGGAACCAAATGTCGTTCGAACGACTCCATATGATATTCGAACAACTTTTCAACTTTTGCCTAAAAAGAAAGGCAGCTCAAAAATGGTTTGCCTCTGCTCTGCTCAAATTTGTCTTTCTTCACCTTAGTTCAAATTTGGCTTGCTTAGCTTAAATTTGGCTTACTTCACCTTAGCTCAAATTTGGCTTGCTTCTCCTCATATCTTGTTCGTACGACTCCAAGGGTCGTTCAAACGAGTTGACATATTTGTATGGGGTTCGATCTTTAAATCCTTATGAATTTAGTTGTTTGAGTATGTTGGATTCCCATGTTGTTACCTCCTCAAGGTTTTCTCAAAATACAACATTCTCAAAATATCTTATGCTTTCATTATGACCAGGTGGAAGATAAGTACGAACAAGTTCTCAAGGCTATATGATGAAAGTCACTTAGTAGTACAGAACTTATGACATCCCTTGCGCCATAGCCACTTGTCACTTCGTGCATAAAAATTATTCTATAGGGCCTCAAAAATTAAGGAAAATTTAATTTGTGATTTGAAGGCTAGACGAGATAGAGTCTTTTACCTGGACCACTATGATAAGTCTTTAACACAGACAGATGCATCACAACCAGACATCTTAACTTCTTCTACAAAATCTATGATATCTAGAACTATCATTTTAAACCCTCTCGTAGTTTAAACCAAAGGATGAGCGAAGACTGATCACAAGAAAGGGGCGAGATAAAAGTTGGGGGGGGGGGGGGGGATGGAAGAGGCTATTATGAAGAAGAAAAAAACATGTAAAAGTTGTTGAGTACTCTGCAACCACAATAAGCGGACATGCCCACTTCTCAAAATGAAGATAGTTGAATCATGTAAGTACATATTTGACTCTATGCATAAACCCCATATTCTCCATGATTATTTTATAATGTGTTTCCTATGTATTTATCCCGTATTTATAATCAGAATGAATTTCATATAGGAGATGCTAATGAGGATTATGTTCAGCCATTGTAAGAGAATCCCAACAACCACAACATCTAGGAAAACATAAGGAGTTGCCTTGCATTCCGAATTTCTTTCTTTAATAAATCTATTTTTTATTATTATTGTTGTCTATTTAACCAAGGACTTTTATGTTGTTTTATCTTCAGTTGCTTTATATTTGAAATTTGAAATTGGGACACTAGCAATGCACCATGCTTTATGTTCCCAATTAAATTGCAGAATCCTCAACGTAACTAACAATGTAAGACGTGTAATAGTTGAGTAGTACAAGTAAATTTTCAGATAGGTTCATAAATCAAGAAAACTGAATATCTATAATGTAGGGTAAATGTCGGGTAATAAAGCAAATTAAAAAAATCAAATATGTATGTACCGATAAATTGTCGGCTAATCCATTAAGTCGATAAAAATTTAATACATTGTTGATGATCGATAATACGAACTAACATTAATCTATCAACTCGACAAAAATTATGGTACATTGTCGGTCATCGATAATTTAACTCTTAATAGAAGATAACAGCATGAAAAGAACCATTCAAGCATAGAGCTAAAATTATGTACACAGGCAATAGTATTGGAATTCAACAGTCAGAAATTAGATTTATATATAACAGTGAGCCAATACACCTGGATATACTTAAAAAAAAAAGGATATACAAACACTAGTTATCAAAAGATAAATCAACAAGAGCCACCTCACAATCATATGTCATAAGAACTTATAACCCTATACATGCAGGGACATACAGTGGTTATCCAAAAATGAAAGGATAAGAGTACCCTCATAAACTGGCAGCGATCAAGTCATTCAATTGACAACCCTTGACTTTGTATTTTTTCAGTAATACCTTAAAGCTCGTGGTTCTCACATCAAAATACTTATTCAACTATTCTTTTTGAAACCCTAGGGGAATATCCAATTTCTCATGACCGAAGAAAATAGTAGGAACTGGAGGAATTAGTGCATCAAACCTTAGAAACAAATGAACGTAGTGTTTGTCCACCCCCAAACCAACCTACCAGTACTTACTAGTATCCATAAGAAGGTTCTAGAACCTCTCCTCATTTGACAATAAGTTTTTCTTCTGTGCCCAAAAAAGGGGTAAAAATGTGTATGCTTCAGTATGGCCAATGAAGACCACAACCTTCTCATAGCAAGTGATTGAATTGTCGATCATGACACTATTCAACATAAAGTAGTGGACAATATTGTCGGGTAATGCATGAATCGACAATATTATATATGCAAGTCTCAACATACATATGCATAATTGTCGAGTACAACATGTGTCGACAATATTAGCTCTATTAAATTGTCGAGCATGAGTATACATTGACAATTTATCAGTCTTGTACCTCACACTAGCAGTGAGTATCTTATTTTGGATTGTAAACATGCATTAGACAAGGGGGACAACCATACATATATTGGTATCTATGACACTGTAATGGGATCCTTACTGTATGTTCTTTGGTAACATACAAAAAAAAAAACTTTATATCAGCACCAAACAATTTACGTAGGAAAGAACCAATATTTTTTTTTTCTTCAAAATACAACTATTACCATTAAAATTTAAAACCTAACTGAATATAAATTGGGGATTGAGCACAAACATACCTTGAAATAAACAGACAACTTCCTTGCTCAAAACATAAACAAAGAACTGTAATAGCCTAATTTCGTATCTCAAACTTAATCTTTACATCAAGGATATCCATAGTGTCTAGATGAATAATAAACAAACACTAGCACAAAGTTTAGCGTGGAAAACCTTTGAATGGGTTTAAAACCACGACCTCTTTTGAGGATTTTAAAAAAGATGTTATTGATAGCTGCTAGATATTACAAGAGATGCTCTGAGTATTTTAGTATAGAGTATTGAGTGAGCATTCATCTGTCCTCAGACTTTCTTGATAGGAAAAGTTTGTCTAACATTTTATGTCTCTAACATGTTGATCCTTGGTCCTATTTACAGGTCTCATATTATGACCGTTATCTACTTTAATGATGAACGTTACAATATATGGTTTTGATGAGTCTTCATAATGATTTTATAACGGCTTGAGTAACTCCTCTTCTTTGTAACTGCTCCATAATGTGCCATAAATGTGCCACATATATGTTGACGAGGTCGGATAAATGTGTGATGGTCGAATGGAGAAACTTGAGCTCGAGATTCGGAATAGGCCCTGTCACGCCCTAAAATCAGCTTTCTGATAATAAATCATAAAGCACATTCTAAGGTTTGACAAGTTGGGCATCCCACGGATGAAACCCCACAGATGTATTATATTTCAACAAAAATTACATCTACTTACCAAAGAAACGTAGCGGAAAATAACTCAATATAAATCAAATGAATAAATGGATTAAAGTAAATAAAATCTCTACTAACTTTAAAAATGAGAATAAAACTACGACAATGAAATATGAAATAAATATCATAAATACCCTACGACAGCTCAGCGATCCAAAGAACTCTAAAGAATCCCAAAAATGATCAACCAAGCCTCACTAAGCAAAAACCTAATGTGCTCGACCTCCTGAAAAAAATATAGCGCACAGGGTGTCAAGTAAGCACAATTATTACCGATCACTGAACATGACAGACCGATCTATTATACAAAAGTACTAGTGTGATATAATATCCTATAAATATATGTAAATGATGCAATGCATTGAGGAATGAGGTTCAATTATTAATGTTATCTTTAAGCGTCGGCGCCAACTGGTATTATAAAGTAGTTATAGAGAATTAATAGGTGTGGGGGATAACTAACAGACGATGGACACATGGTCACTTTTAATTCAGTAGGACCACACTCTCGCACCCTTCTATCCTCAACAGAAGCGTATCCCTTATTGTCAAGTCAGGGATTGGCTGATTCCTTTATAGTGAGTCACTTTTAATTCAGTAGGACCACACTCTCGCACCCTTCTATCCTCAACAGAAGCGTATCCCTTATTGTCAAGCCAGGGATTGGCAGATTCCTTTATAGTGAGTCACAGGGTCACTTTTAATTCAGTAGGACCACACTCTCGCACCCTTCTATCCTCAACAGAAGCGTATCCCTTATTGTCAAGCCAGGGATTGGCGGATTCCTTTATAGTGAGTAAGGAATTAGCAGGGAAATCACCGGATCAAGGTGGTCAAGGAGTTTCAACCTACAGGTCTAAAACCTGATTTATTTTTTACTTTTAGGGATCTATGCCCACGGGGAGAATTCACAAAGAATAACAAAGCCGATATGTATCTGGGGAAGATTTTTAGGGGCTTACAACCCTGGAACACTGATAAACAGTCACCGAATCTTTTGTTTAGGGAATCGAACCCAAGGACCCTGACATCATAGCCCTAATGTGTACACGACTCTAAGTTATCCTATGCATGAATGATTTAAGAGACCGACACTCAATCAAAATGACCTATCTGCCCTTGCTCTATGTACAATGAGACTATATCATATGATTAACGATCTTATGCTCAATGGCCTTTCTACCTTCACATATATAGGAGTGGGTCTCAGTCGCTGATATTATACTCTGACTAAGTTATTAATGATTATATCAGTGAAGTCCTATAATCATGGCTAAGTTAAGCTGTAGATATCACTTGACATTCACAAGGTGCAATTCTATAATTGTTCGACAATCTATATTAGATGCTTAATAAGAATAACAAATAAGGGGTGCATGACTCATACTAGATAGTCTGTCACCAACTAAATCTTATATACCTACGTATACTTATAACGCTACCTGACTAGAAGTTGTCTAAACATAAGCGTGTACTAACTACTATGTTTAACTACTTCCTGAATTAATATACACGATAGGTTTCAAATCATTACACAGTGTTATCAGCTCTAAACATATTAATGTATAATCAGGCCACCTCTGGGAATTTAATGAAAATATATATCACGGATGTAATGCCGACGAATATACACAATGCCCAAATCAAAATAGACACAATAAGACCGAACATCATATGAATTGATGCTCAAATATTTATATATCAAATCAAAATAATATGCCAATTCGATCTTAAACTTCCGGGGATAAATGTGTTTGCCTTAATCGATGAATCCGGCGAATGAGTAGTGGAGAATAGAGGTTAACACCTAGATTACCAGCACTTCCATTCTCTTCCTAAGCTCCTGGAACCCTTGCTCTAAGGTTAAATTGTTATTTCTCTTAAGCTCTCACAATCTGATTTTCTGGGATTGAAATTGAACTATGAGGATAAGAAGCATAGTTCCTCCTGACGGCTAGCTATGGAGTAGAAGAGTTGGAGTGGGGTTGAGGGTTTTAGGGTTTTAGGGAGAGGAATAAGGGGGAGATTGTGGAGGAAGGAGGAGAATAGGGAGAAGAATATGGAGTTACGGTGATGGGATGAATGGTCTTCAACTCAACTCAAAAACCAATGATAAAATATTATACAACAATGTGCAAGCTAATTAAATAGCATCTGAAATGATCAGACTAGTAAAAATAATGGGGCGTTACAGGCCCTTACAACAAACAATCTCCAAAAAAACTTAGGTGTCCAATGATCATACCCTAAATTCTTCTCTGTAAAAAGCCCCTAAATTAAAACCCCAAGGAACTAATCTCTAATATAGTTTTTCAATCAACCAATTACAGAGTTGTGAAACCCTAATTTTGGCTCTAGTCACAGTGTGAGTGATAAGCTTCGAGATGGAGAGAAAAACTGTTCGCGAGAGATATACAAAGATAAAGATGAGTGATTTAATTCAAAATCCCCCAATTTTGCCACTGATGGTGGACAAAGAAAGACAAAGGTGAGTGTAACAGAGTGAGAGAGGAGGACCAATGATGTAATAGAGATGAGCGATTTAATTTGAATTCTTTGTTGGTAAGGAGAGAGAGGAAAATAGCCACGTCATTGTCACCTGACATAATTTTTACCACCTTATTTCCCTGTATAGCAACTAACAATTTTAAGAGAGATGAGTGGTTAGATGAGTAGTTCCTATTAAGTGAAACTTTAGTGTATGATTTTCACACTATATTTTGACTTCATTTAAAAATATTTTTTGTTTGTAAACTAAGATGTCTGTCATCTTTCCTTCCTTCCCACGGTTCATCTATTCTTCGACTCTTCCTCACCGCCGCATAATATTGTGACAAAGGGAGTAGGGCTATATATTAAACAAAGCATAATTAAGAATACAACCGGTGGGGCTATCAATGGGGTAGCTATCTATTGAAAAAAGAATCTTAACTTAATTTTGCATTAAAAAAAAAATAGAGTCTTAACCGGCTGAGGTAATCAAAGAATGTGGTGTATTTATTAAAAAATTTCTTCTCCCTTTCATCATCCCCAAACCCTTCTCCAATTTTCTTATCCTACGCCCACACCGCGTACGTTACCACTCACCATCCATGGCTTCCTTTAGACCTCCACCACCAAAGCCATTCGACCTCCACGTCACCATCATCTCTGCGAAGCACCTCAAGAACGTAAACTGGCGTCACGGTGATCTCAAACCCTACGCCATCTTCTGGCTCGACCCGGATCGTCGACTCTCTACAAAACCGGACGATTCTGGGTCAACTCACCCCGTTTGGAACGAACACTTCACTCTCCCCATCAACCCTCAACAACCCCTCCATGATTTGCTTCTAACCCTAGAAATCTTTCACTCCAAACCCTCCGAAACACCCAAACCCTTAGTGGGCACTATCGAATTCCCCATCAAGGACTTGTTTGAGTCTCAAAATTCTAGTATCGTTAAGACTATAGAGCTTCGTCGTCCTTCGGGGCGACCCCAGGGGAAGATTAGGTTGAAACTAGTGATCCGAGAGCGACCGATGCCATCGACTCCCCAATCTGAATACCAATACGCCCCTTCGCGGAGCAGTTATTACCAGAGTAATCCTTTGACTTCGTCGTTTGGGGGCGAGTATAGAGGTGGAGGGTACTCTCCGGCTCCGTATACTAGTTCCACCCAACCACCGCCTCCCGCCCCTGGCTCATACTATGAAGGCTACTCGGACCCGTATTCTAACTATGTTCAACCACCGCCGCCGCAGTTCTTCGAGAGGGCGAGTAGTTATGGTGGTGGGCCAAGTGGACCGTCGGCACCGGTGGATTACACTTTGTATGAACAGAAGCAGAAGCCGAAGGGGAACAAGATGGGTTTGGGTGCAGGTTTAGCGATTGGAGCGGTGGCAGGTGTGCTCGGGGGGCTTGCTTTGGAGGAAGGGTTGAAGTATGAGGAAGATAAGATTGCGGACCGGGTGGAGGATGATGAGGCTTCTAGGGATGGTGATTATCCTGATTATCCCGATTATTGAAGTGTTGGGCTGATATGAGGTTCTATAGTGTTTGGACTGGATTTCGATGAGGTATATATCTATGTTATAGCACCTTTGGTTTTTTTATTAATGGATCTATGGGAAACTGATTACTAGGTTTTGATTGTTATGTTGCTTATGACAAATGGTGTTGGTTATGCCATTTTGATTGAATGAGAAGATTTTGTCTTTTGTTACATTATTGCGGTTTTCTGCATTTCTCTGGTATGCATTTAGCTCTTAATAGCTCAAATGTGAATTAGCTGAACTGAAATGTTTTATTTGCTTTATAGGTTCAATTTGCATATGGTCATATTTTGATTCAATTAAAACTTATAGAAACCAAGTGTGTTAACTACCGCGTTATTCCTAGCTATTTGTAGTTATAAGAGATGGGCATACATTTTATATTTGTCTAGTTCTTTGATTTCCTCTTTGCCTGTCAAGAAAACTCACTTCGGTCTTTTGATTATGTCAAACTTGACATGAAATTGGTCAACTAATAACTAGTTGAGGAGTAATAAATGTAGTCATTGGAAGCTTAGGATTTATGAGAAACTTAAGAATGATAGTACTATTGGTTTCTGTACAACAGTTGTTTGACCTTGTGTTTGTAGGTTTATGGTTTCTTGTATTTAGGAGCTTAGGGCTGATTCTTCCTCTTATTAAAGTGTCTATTTACTAACCCATGACTTCTGTTCTGGAGAATAGACAGTAAGAAATGGTCTACGAATTAACGGCAAACAAGAAAATAAAGCACCTTACTCACCACAGAAAAAGCGGGAGCATACAACCAGGTTTTCTAGGACTACCCAAAGATAAGCCTCAAACCAGGCCTGATTAAAATAAACACACCATACTCACATAATCTCATCCATCTTGCCATGAAATCTTTTAAAAAGCACCTCTGTAAAGCCATCATGGATTTTTATTAAAGAGAAAGCATCACGGATTTCAATTCTACAAGTAGAGGAGCACTTCAAGGCAAAAATAGAGAAAGAAAGTAGTCTTTTCAGAAATTGATTCACAGGTCGTACCTGTTGTTTAAGCAAAAACATAATGGGGAACCATTCGATCTTTAGTGTAACATACCTATCATCAGCTAACATATTTACCTACCGCGATGCTGTAGTTTTGAAACATTGCGTTTGTCATCAATAACTTCGGGAATACTTTACTGAGAGAACAAAGTGTATTCGGGAACTTCTGGTAATCCAGACTTCCTGATGAGTAGACCCATGTTAGAGTTTGAATACTATCAGTTGGCCAATTTAGGCTATAATCCTTTACGTAAAATTTAGTAGCTCCTTCAATTGGATAAATTTGATTCTGTAGAATCGTGTGCTCTTTCAAGTGAGAGTTGGAGGTACCACTGAAAGTATGGCAGTGTGATTTCTAGTGTTGTCTTTGACTAGGATTTGAAACAGATCTTGGTGATGCACTAGATAATTATGATTTGGGTGACTTCTATATCTCATTCCTGGCCACACAAGAAGGTTAACCTGCTTTAGCCAAAATGGTGGGTCATGCCAGAGTCATTAGCTCCAAGTTTGCTGTTGGCCCTGTATCAGTTTGTCATCAAAAGAGAAAAAGCTCCTTGGAACCTTGTTCTTTTTACCATTTTATAGTCTATGGATTGAGAAACAATCATATTTTCAGTGGGGGATAGCACAGTGTTACTGATCTTTTTTTTAGGACTAAAATTCTTGAAGTTATAGTTTGAGATCATCAGAGGTTCATAGGTCACGACTATCAGGAGTTTGGATGAAACTGTTAGGGAAAGATAGCATGATGGCTAGTTGACTAGTTTTTGGGCTAACGTTTCATCATTCATGCGAGTTGGGTTCTTGCTGCTTGACCCTTTGGTTTTTATTGACTGTTTGCTGGTATTGTGTCGCTTTTAGGGATGTTCTCGTCTTTTCGAGTGGCCTGGTAGCCCTTTTGATTAATGAAGAATGTGAATTTCTTGATGGTTAATAACGATGTGGACATGAATGCTCTGGATTGCATAATTTAGACATAGTTACTCCTATACATCTTTTTACTTGGGTTCTTTGTTGGAAAGCAGTAGAGTACCCCGATAAATTAATACACAATTAAATAATATTTTTTGCCAGTCCCGACTTGGGCCAATGGACTAAATTAATAAATTCGCTAAATTTATAAGATAATACATAATACAAAACTCCTTAAAGGTTCTATGTCCTACTTACCACATAAATTAATAATTTGTTAATACTAAATACATTTCACATGGATGAGGGCTTTAAAATATGAGTCTAAATGTGTTTGTTTTCACTTGAAATTGAAGTTGAGTTGGATCTTATCTCTGACTTTTCGTCATGCACTAAGAAGTTTTGATGTGGTGTTCTCGTATTGCAACAACAAAATTATTCAATGTCATTGTCGCTTTTAAAGCTTTTTTTGCGAGAAACGAACTCCAAAACATAACTATGAACTTCAACTTCGCCCTCTCGATCATTTCTTAGTTCATTAAATAAATAAAAATATTTTGGAAAAATAAATAATTCTTAGATAAATTAATAAGTTATGAATTAGTCTCTATCAATTTATCGATAAATTGATAACCCCGCTTAATTAATAGGTTTCCTTGGTCTCAAGGCTATTAATTTATAGGGGTTTTACTGTATGTTAATAGTGTTTATGCATGAGAAAAATTGTAGAAATAGAATTCCCAGGAATTGAACAAATTGGTGGAAAGGTGGTAATGGACATTGTAAATACCTGACAGAAGTTTGAAGTTGACATACTATGGCGGTCGCATACGTGTATTTGAGATGTGAAACCTCTTTCTTACATATAAGGCTTGCCTTTTGGTATTATTTATGATACAGGAGGAAGGAAAGCACGGATAGAATGGCAATTTTTCTATGCATCTCTTCAGTTTTTCAGTGCTAAAGTGATACTGAATGTGGGGTCTTTTGATTTATTTTGTGCTCTAATGGAAGGTGGTGATTTTGGTAAGCCTATGGTGCCTGAAGTTCTTTTGTTTGTATTATTATTGTGGTTCTCTCTTTGCTCTTTTATTGTACTGGGTTCCTTTCTCTGTTTGTGTTCAATTAAGCCTAACATTTGCAAGTATAAGAGATACTTTAATATTTATGAGAAAATGGATCCCTTTTGAAAACGCTCAGTCTGAAGATATAATAATTCCGTTGATTTATTTTGAAGCATTTTCTTCCCTTTTTCAACCACGGGATAGATTAGAACCTGTGTCTGCATGATTTAGACAGATGTGCTGGCATGTGTGTCTGAAACGAAAGAAATGGGCTAACATTGTTATGTCAGATTAAGATGGCAAGTACTGCGATCCGAACCTGAGATATTATTGAGACATGCGATGCATGTTGTTCTTTTGCATTACGGATCGCATGTTGTACTTTTGCATTACGGAACTTGGCTAAATGTGAACTAGAAATTGATATTGTTGGTATTTTTGTACAAGTTTCTGTCTATAACATGTTATGGATGGATGGTTTAAATGAAGAAAGGCCACTGAATCTTTTAAAACGAAATTTATCGAGAGAAATGTGATAAACTAATGGGTTTAAGAAAAAAAAACTCAACATTAGAGTGAGGTCAGAGCATATGTTTAGGCTGGTCGCTCTGAGCAAACTGTGCATAGGCTATTGAGCAGTTCGTGATCTCCGACTGACTCCTTATTTGCTTGACGGTTTCCCTTGTAAACCATAAAAAGTAGGACTCACATTCCTTAACCATTAAAGGCATATTATTTTAACTGAATCTCTATTTGGGAACACGTCTGTTTTATTTTAACATTTTGCACATATGTAGTGTAGGATTTTGTGAATTTTGAAAAAAAATGCGAAGAAGAAGCTTTAATTAGCTGAAAAGTCTGAAGAACACCAATTGATTGGGAAAACAAAGTTTCAATTGCTTAAAAAAATGAAGTAATTATAGAAAATCACTCTAAAACCCTAGGCCTCTTTCAGAACTCTTTCTAGATCTAACATAAGAAGAAAAAAAAAACCTAAGTCCCCTTTATATAAAAGGAACTCGAAATTACAAATAGAAAACATTTTGAGGCAAAAACACGTCTCATAAATAAAATCACTGCCAGAGTCGTTCGAACGAAATAGGGACTCGTTCGAACGACTCTAAATCTCGTTCTAACGACTTTAGATAAAATTGGTCTTCGACCCAAAATGTCTCCAGATCCTCCTGGATCATGACTCCCCTCTTTAGGAGCCTTGAGCTCTTGCTCAAGCTGGAACTGGAGAGGTGAGAATGTGGCGATGCTCATTACCCTTCTGTACCACTTCGACTTACTAGGTAGCTGACCCTTCTTCCCAAACTGGAACGACGCAATACCACCACATGTCTTGCCCGGCAGTAACTTTCGGCGAAACACACTACGCCCCTTAGGATCATCATATCCTGCAACATATCCTGACGTAACAAAAGGTAGTATCTGCATAGAAACCAACATAGCGAAAGTAGTTGGTAATGGGCTCGAGATAACCTATCAGCCATTTTGTTGTTCACTCCCTTCTTATACTGCATAATCAAGAGAAATTGCTAGAGATACGACATCCTCTTCATCCGACGAGCTTGCTGTAGCTTGGACTGTGTAGCAAAAAACTGAAACGGTTTGTGATCAGAATGTACCACAACCTCCTCTTGCAACTTTCCCATGTCGGTTTGTTGCTTAAAAAACGTTGTCATTAGAGACAACACTCGAGCCGACGTACCCTCCTGAACCGATCGCACCAATAACACAAACTTGCCATTCGCATTAACCAACCGCTTCACCTGAGTCGCCGTTACCAAATTTGACGTAGTGACATGCTCCTTACAAGCAGTGATATGGAACTCATTTCCCTCCTTCACAAGCGATACTTGCGAGCTCTACGGTAATGAATCGCATCTCGGTCCCAAAGATAAGGGTTACCCAAGATGAACTGACACACATTCAAAGGAACCATCTCACAGGTCACCTCGTCAATAAATCTTTCAGTAATGGCAAACTTGAAAGTACACTGCTTCGCAATCATCAAATCTGCTTCTTTCTGAATCTACCCCAAACCATACGGCCTAGGATGAGCTGTAGCTCTCAAACCCATCTTCTTCACCAATGTCTTAGAAATCAAATTTTTCTGACTACCCGGATCCACAATGGCCTCGACTAAACTCTGCTTCACCTGAATACTGACATGAAAAAACTCTTCCCGACTCTCCTCGGCAGCCAAAGTCCGTTGAAACATAAGTGTAAGCTCAGGATTCGGTTTATCTACATCTGGAAGGTCAAAAACCTCTGTAACTAGTATATATCTCTCTTTCTTGCTTTTCCCCTCCTTCGGCCTAAGCTCTGAGTGAAGTTTCCAACAATAATCAGAAATATGCCCACTCGCCTTATAATGATTGGAATGATATTCCTTGGACGAAGACCCCTCTCTTTTGGCCTCTCCCTTATGCTCGTTGTTTCAACTATACTTATACCCTAACTTGTGCTTGTCGTCTTCTTTGTCACTCTTCAAGTACTTGCCTTCACGGTAGTGTCCTCGATATTGGCCACAGTAATGAGCTTCAACTCTCTTCTAATGGACTCCGACAAACCCCCCGTGTAGTTCATGAACATCTCATACTCATCCACATCAATGTCCAAAGCCAAAGCTTGGTTATGAAACGACGTAGTGTACTCCTGTATGGATTGTTCAAACTTTTGACACAAATTGTGCCATATATACCATCTTTCCTGCTCATACCCAATCAGATAAAACTGCTTACACACTAATTCCTTGACTTCTTTCCAACACAAATCTCCTACATCGTGGCGTTTCTGATAAGATTTTCATCACGTGAGTGCATGACTGACGAATTTCAACGTAGTAAAGCATTTTTGCTGAGCATTGAAGTATTCATAAATGGAAAAATAAGTTTCTAACCTATCCAACCAATTATCCAACTTCTCGGCATCGATCGAACCATCGAATACCGGAATTTCAATCTTAAAATTGATACGAAGATTACGAATAGGATTCGATGACTTACCAATACCTGATCGTTCATTGTCGAATTCGGCCTTACCATAATCATTATCAATCTCCGCAAAATCGTCGTCTTCATCCACCTCCATAACCCCTTTCTCCCTCGAGCGGCCTCGCCGTTTCGCCGAGGTGGAAGTCTTTTCAAGGTTCGTGAGACGCAACTGTACTACTAACTCCCCTACAGTAGAAGTTAGGGCAGAAACTGTTGTTTCCGAAATTGTGAGTCGATCGTTGGAATCGCCCATCTCCAAATCGCCATTCTTCTTCGAATTAGGTTTGCGATGGATCTTCAACGAACTCACAAGCTTCTCCTTCGTTTGCTTGAGACGGTCGCGTGTAGAGACCATAAACCACAATCAACCCCCGAAGATCGTAGCTGAAAAACTGATACTACTTAATCCACAGTACGATGAAGAAGCTCTAGTTAGCTGAAAAGTTTGAAGAACACCAATTGATTGGGAAAACAAAGCTTCAATTGTTTAAAAAAACGAAGTAATTACAGAAAATCACTCCAAAACCTTATGCCTCTTTCAGAACTCTTTCTAGATCTAACATAAGAAAATAAATAACTTAAGTTCCTTTTATATAGAGGGAACTCGAAATTACAAATAGAACGCATCTCGAGGCAAAAACACGCCTCATAAATAAAACCACCGCCAGAGTCGTTCGAACGAAATAGAGAGTTGTTCGAACGACTTTACACCAATTGGTCTTAAACCCTAGAAACTTGACAAGTCGTTTCGAACGAAATCTCAACTTGTTCGAACGAAAATTGTCTCTGGACCAAATTTCCAATGAGTATGTAAAAAGTCGTTCAAAAGACTCTATCTCGTTCAAACGGCTTTAGATAAAATTGGTCTTCTACCCAAAACGTCTCCAGATCCTCTGGATCAATATGATTAAAACCATCTTAACAAATCGATCTCTCGGTAATATTGGACATTATCTCGACATCTCTCATCCAAAGGATTCAAATGTTTGCTCACTTTAATGACCTCTGTTTATCTCTTTAATAACTATGTTTTACACTTCAGTGGGAGGAATTTCTCTGTCTACTTTGTTCTGCTCCTTCATGCATACTTGGTTTGATTGAGATGTGTAAAATTGGATAACTCTCACATGTACACAATTTGCGACATACACGAAGTCAGACACCCTATAGTTTTTATTTTGCTATCATTTATCTCCCAATAGGAAAGGAAGGACATGCAGAGGTAGATTGGCTTTCAACTGCTACCTTCTGAATACATTGCTTATGAATGGTACATTGGTAGAGCCTTCATGCTTATGGTATTTACTAGTCATCTTCACATTATCTGTCTATAAGTAATACCAACATTTGATATTGGTTGTTCTCTGTGTGCATATGCTCTAATTTCTTCCCACCGCAAACGCTATAAGACATTGGAGCAAACCAAATGAATTCAAGTATCTAATATGGTTGGATCAAACCAAATAAATCGGGTATTGACTTATCTTGACTACAACGGTAATTCTTACGTTATCCTTAATAGGCAAACATACAAGAATGTTATCGAACCCACTCTATAAGCAATTTTGTTTTTGGCTCAACATTATTACGCCATTGAATAAATTCCGCCTAACTTATCACCGATTCTTTTGGTTCCCATGAACAAAGGACTGAAGTTTATGTATAGCAAAATATTAGCATTGACATTTGCGAAAGCTTTGCTTGATGTGATGTTGGCTGCTGACAAATAGGAGGTAACTTCATGGTTAGTATATTGCTCCCGGCTCATTCTTAGGATCCCCATGACATCAATGTATCTTGCTCTCCCCGTGTGCAGACTTTAAATGTCTGCACGCCAAACCTTCAATTCGATGAACCATTCTTGGTTTTTTTCCCAGTTGAAGAATAATTCCATGAATTTAATTTGAAGCATTTTCTTTCCTTTATCAAAACATGTTTGCTACCACGATTATGTTAGAACTTGCATTTGTGTGATTCAAACGGATATGACTGGCATGCTGGTCTAAAACGGCAGAAGTGGACTAACATTGTTCTGTCAGATTAAGTAAGATGACAAGTATCGAACCTGTAATATTTTTTAGGCATAAACTATGCATGTTGCAATTCTGTGTTGTTGAACTTTGCTAAACATTAACAAAAAAAATGGAACTCAGTGGTGATCGAGTATAAGTTTGTATTCTCTAACTAGTTATGGATGGACGGACTAAGTGAGGAAAGAGCACTAAATTCTTCAAACAAGATTTACCGAGAAAAACAAGCATTTTCTCACAACATATGTTTAGGCTGTTATTAACTAACACATAGACAGTTCGAGCATCTCCGACTGACTCCTTATTTGCTAGCCGGTTCCCCTTCTTGTAAACTATAACAAAAACCACTGGACTCACACTCATAAATATTAAAGGGCCAAAGGTGGACTACTTCAACTGAATCTCGCTTTGGGAACTTTGTCTTTTTTTTCTTTTATTGTGACATTTTGAACATAGTACTGTAGGATTTTCTGGATTTTGAGAAAATGCTAAGAAACAACAACTTAAGCTATGTGATAAACCATCCAAATCTCTCACGTACAACTCTACTCCAAAGGATTCAGATGTTTACTGATTTTTTTATTTTATTTTTGCAAAGCAAGCCGGGCTTTATATAGGGATCCGAAACCCTGAGTTTCCAACCCCATAAGGTTTCGAACCCACTACCTCTCTCTAGGTGGAGAGGTACAACCACCACTGGCCAAGAGCCCAAAAAACCTCTACTTATGTGTTAAAAAGAACTGTGTTTTACAAACACATAGGAATCCTCAACTCTGTTAACTTTGTTGTGCTCCTTCACTTATATATTTTTTTTGGATGAAATGTAAATATAAAATTAAAAAGAATGTTTAGACACCCTAGTGCTTTTATTTTGCTATCATTTATCTCCCCAGGGAAAGAAGTGCAGGCTTCCAAGTATCAACACTCAAGCTTTTGAAAAGAAAAAAAAATTCCTTCATAATGAGGACATTGGTAGACAGGTAGAGCCTTCACGCTTTTGTCATTTACTAGTCTTCTTGAGAATTCGTTTATAAGTGGCTGAACAAACCCTTTCTTCCTTTTATCTTGAATACATTATTCTTCTCTCTTGAGGAGTTTATATAGATATTACAAGGCAGCTAGAACATCAGCTGTTACAAAGACATTTAAGAATCTAAAGAGTTTTTAAGTACTTATTACAAGGCAGCTGGAACATCAGCTGTAACAAAGACAGTTAAGAATCTAAAGAGTTTTCAATACTCTTAATACTCCCCCGCAAACTGGACGCCGGAGGAGAGACAAGTTTGGAAGCCAAAAATGAAAACCGAGGTTGTGATAAACCTTTGGTGAAAATGTCGGCTAACTGATCTTGAGAACAAGCAAACTTAACACGGTGAGTACCACGGGTGACCCGTTCCCGAACAAAATGATAATCTAGTTCAATGTACTTTGCGCGTGCATGAAACACTGGATTAGCGGCCATGTATGTTGCACTAAGATTATCACAAAAAAGAGGTAGGGTAGGAGATCGGAACATGAAGATCATGAAGAAGATACCGAATCCAAACTTTCTCAGCACATGCATAGGAGAGAGCAACTGATGTCAAAGGTGATGGTAATGATGATGATGTAATGGGTAGCAAGGGAGAGGTGTTCGGTGATTGCAAAGGCAATGAACTATTTGGTAGTATTGTAGATAATGGTGTGTAGAGAGAACTGGAATAAATGTTGTGTCATTTTTAGCAAGTTTAGACGGTGATAGTGCATTAGGCGGCGAGCTGACATGGGAATCTGGATTCGTCAAAGCGAACATGTCTTGAAATATAAAGTCTCCCGGCCTTGGAATCAAGACATCGATACCCCTTGTGGCGAGTGTTGTACCCTACAAAGACACATTCAATAGAACGAGGTTGTAATTTGTGAGTGGTGTAATCCCCAAGAAAAGGATAACAAACACACCCAAAGGAGCGAAGTGCATTGTAGTTTGGCTGCGAACCAAACAAAACCTCAAAAGGTGATAACCAACATAAATTCAACGTTGGTAAGCGATTAATGAGATAAACAGCCGTAGAAAGAGCATCAACCCACAAATTAAAAGGCACATGTGCAGCAATAAGTAATGTACGACCCATTTATGAAATATGGCGGTGTTTCCGCTCATAAATACCGTTTTGTTGGGGCGTATGAGGACATGAAAGTCAGTGGTGAATCCCTTTTTGCGCACACAAGGTATGAAAAGATTTATTATCAAATTCGCCACCCCCATCACTTTGAAAATTTTTAATATATAAAGAAAACTGGTTTTCAACAAACGCAAGAAAGGAATTAAAATGACCAAAAACTTCAGACTTCTTACGCATTGGAAATATCCATGTATAACGAGTATGATCATCTGTAAACAATACGTAATAATGGAAACTAAAAACTGAAACAATGGGTGACATCCATACATCGGAGTGAATTAAAGAAAATGGTGCAGTCGCACGAGATTCACTAATAGGAAAAGGAAGTCTCGTAGACTTTCCTAACGCACAATGCTTACAAAAACCAATAGTACGAGAAAGAGTAAAAGAAGATCCTAGACTTTTATTGAAGGCTAAAACTTGCATAATTTTAAATGATGGATGCCCCAACCGGTGATGCCAGAGTGGAGTAGGAGCACAAAAGTAGATAGAGCATGACGACGAGACAAAGCGGGCTGAATAGGGTAAAGTCCACTCTCACATGGCCCCTGAAAAAGTATTGATCCAGTATGTAAATCACGAATAATAAATCCCCATGGAAGAAAAATAAAACTAACAGAATTATCACGGGTAAACTGAGCAACGGATAATAAATTTTTAGTCATGGAAGGAACATGACGTATGTTAGAAAGACGAAAACAAGAAGGACCAGAGTGAAGGGAAAGATTACCAAAGTGCACAATAGGGAGAGATTCACCGTTGCCTAAAACAACTTGATCATTACCACGGTAATCAGATCTCTGAGTCATGTGGCGATCATCCCCCGTCATATGGTTGGTCGCACCCGTGTCTAGATACCAGTTTGGATCTACAGGTTGGGATAGTTGTAACCCGGCAAAAGTAGTCGCGAGATCATTATCAAACTGATTGGAGCGGAAAGAAGGATATTGTCCAAGGATGCTTTGTTGCGTACCACGATTGTTGTCAGAATTATAACTGTGTTGTCCATGGATGCCATGAGAAGTATAACCACCACGATTATTGTCATAGCTATAACCACCACGACCATAATTAGTGCGACCTCGATTGTTTCGTCCAAAACCACCACGAGGGTAGCTACCACAGTAACTGTCATAACTATAAGTACTCTGATCTGAATAAAAATTAGAGCGTCCTCCACGATTATTACGACCACCACAACCTCCACGAGAATTAAAATTTCGGCCTCCACGTGTATTGGAAATAAATGCAGTTGGTGTAGTGGGTTCAGGAGTAGAATGGGGTGTAATTTGAGATTCAAAAGAAAGAAGGCGAGATCGAAGATCTAAAAATTTGGGCAAAGGCGGAAAGTTGAGAATAGCAGTGACGAGCATAATATAGTCTGGTCCGAGTCCACGGAGAACCGAAGTAACGAGATCATTGTTTGAAACATGTTCATTAATGGCCGCTAAAGAATCAGATAAAGATTTGACGGTTTGTAGATAATCAGATAGAGATTCGGAATCTTTAGAAAGAGATAATAGTTAAAAGCGGAGATGAGTGGCATTCGCAAGAGATTGTTGGGAAAAATTATCTTTAAGACACTCCCAAATCGTGCGGGAAGTACTCAGACCAACAACTTGAGTAAAACAGTGGGAGAAAGCGTAGCATTAATCAAACTAATGAGCGTTTGATCAGTTTTATACCAAGTCGTGTATTCTGGATTGGTGATTTCAGATTTTCCATCAGCAGAGAAAATGGTTTCAGATGGGCATACTTCAGATCCATCGATAAACCTCCAAAAAATTTGACCAATAAGAAACGGCTTGATTTCCGATTGCTAAAGAAGATAATTTGTGTCGGTGAGTTTGATTGAAACAAGGTGTGAAATGTTTGGGATGTTGAAAGAAGAGGGAGAAGAAATCACAGTTGCAGTGTTGGAAGATGAAGAGGCTAGTGCTGTAGACATGATGGAGACTAAGAAGAGAAAAAGAGAGAAGAATATTGGGATCGAACTCGTTGGAGTCTTTGTGGCTCTGCTACCATGAACAAACCCTTTCTTCCTTTTATCTTGAATACATTATTCTTCTCTCTTGAGGAGTTTATATAGATATTACAAGGCAGCTAGAACATCAGCTGTTACAAAGACAGTTAAGAATCTAAAGAGTTTTAAGTACTTATTACAAGGCAGCTGGAACATCAGCTCATCAGCTGTAACAAAGACAGTTAAGAATCTAAAGAGTTTTCAGTACTCTTAATAGTGGCACTAGCATTTGTGTTCATGAAGCTTCCAAACTCATATTTGTTACCCTCTTTATGCATATGCTTGAAATTCTTTTGTATCTTACCACAAAAGCAGCTATGAGACATTAGAGCAAACGAAAAAGCAGTAGAAGGAACGGTAATCCTCGGGGATATTGGCATTGCCAAAGATATAAGAATTATTGATTTGTTGTGTTGTTCAGAGAGTAAAAATTGTATAGAAGAGGGTTAGACATGGTGTTGCTTGGGAAACTAATGGTAATTTGAACAAGATTTTGGATGCATGTGGTGAAGACATGGATGAGCCATGTAGTTGAACAAATGTTTATCTAATAGTTTAAGTTTTTTATCTAAGTTTTTTTAGCTTAAAAAAAATGAATCGGGTACCTAATCTTCATCAATTATCTTTACTAGCCTTGAAGGTGATTTAGAAGTAGAGTGTCTCTGATGTGATTAAAATTGACTCTACTGCTTTTATAACTAATCCAATTAAGCAAGTTAAACATGTCTCTATGTCATTACGAATGTTTCTCTTCCTCGTTTCGCATTAAACTCAGATCCAGTTTTCCGACATAGCAGATATAAATATAATCGTGCATATTTCTTTATCAAAAAGGAGGCATTAAACACAAAAAGACAACTTCTTATCTTGATAGTTCAAATTTGTGTAATGAGGATAGTGAAATTGTAACAGATAGACGATTACAACACATTTTTGAAATCTCCCTTATTTAACACTGTAAATTACGGATATTAATCTAAGTAAGTTTTGAGTTGACGAAATATCTCTGCTATTTCCGTAGCTGACATCGAACTAATGAAATCACTTTGAGCAATGGCATGCCACAGCTGAAATCAATTGAGATGATTGAAATCTAAGAGTTTCACTAAGTGGTGTGCTGTGAACCGTTGTAGACAAACGAAGCTATTGCCCAAGAAATATAAATCTATGTACAATCATATGGTGTCACCGTAGTTCATGTGTGAGCTGTTAATTTGGAATATCTTTAGAAACGTTGCTATTTCATGGCTATAATGATAGTTACAAAATTCGGACAAGTGCGATTGCATGAATAATTGTAGGGTATCCTTAAATAAAATGGTGTTATGTATATGGTCTCATATTTGGACTACTTAGGTTAAGAAAGTGATGCACTCTAATAGAATAATACGTTTTGAGAATCACCAAAAGACCCAATACTTTACCAATCAAAAAAAAAAAAAAAAAACCCAATACTTTTTAGGTACCACCTTCAAAATACACGATTTATGAGAAGTAGGTGGATAAGACTTCACAATTCAGGCCTTTAACACATACTTATTGTGACAAAATTTATTTATAAACATTCAACTTAATGGTTTTTCTTTAACCTTTAAAAATATATGTTGATTGTACTGGTCTTCATGATTTTAGTACAAGCACATCAAGTGAGAGTAATGAGGTATTGGAGTATACCAAAAATGTAGCCCATAGCCGAGCCTTTTCATAATAAGTTAGTTGTTGGATAATATTGGATAATACTCTATCAGTTAATTAAAAACAAGTTGATATGAGGGAATAGTATGGATATATTTATTGATGAATGAATTTTTGTAAGGATAACCCTTTTAGGTTATCTATACTAACTTAAACTCTCCCCATAAACCCTAATGGTATATGTGCTTGTTAGAAGTCCAGTAGAACACCCCAACCCAGTTGGGATCCCATCTTGGGCTGAACCCAACTCCTAACACTCCACCTTGGAGTATTCAATACCAGGACGACTTGCCTCATCAAAATATCTGTCTAGCAAAACCCCATTGGGCAAAAAGTTGTGTAAGGAAAAAGTATAATCCTATGCCACGTATGGGTTGTGGACGCGTATACGTTGCCTCATAAAAACTTATAGTCAGTAAAATCTCTTAGAATAAAAATTGCACTATTAGGTAAAAGAGTGCAATACGCATGTGTCCATGTCAGGTTGAGACTACTCCCTCTGACGTTGATCTCCCCTAAGATCTATCTCCCTGAGATGCATCTCCCCGAGATATTGATAAATAAAACTTCTGCAGGCCGATTCCGAGTACCAGCTGCTTGAACGTAAATGGTACAAGAGTCTTCGTGAATAGGTTTGCAAAGTTGTTTTCTAAAATATCTTGAATAACGCCAATTTCATTCGCCTTTTGTAATTTATAAGGATGGAATGGCTTCTGCGAAATGAACTTCGTTATGTCGCCATTGATAAAATTACTATTGACTTGAATTATGCAAGCCGAGTTGTCTTCATACATAGTCGATATTTTATCCTGGATAGAACATGTCACAATCTTTAGTTGATGTGATGTATCTTGAAGCGTAACCATTATTCTCTGCCAGCTTCATGAAGTGCAAGAATCTCCGTCGTGGTTCGTAGATGCAACTACCGCTGTCTGCTTCATCGATCTTCAAGAATCTTTATGTATCCCCGTACATAAACACATAATCCATTTGACAATGGCCTCTAGTGGGTCTGACAAGTATTCTGTATTGGCGTACCCTATAATTTACCATTTACCATTTCGAGTAGAACAGACCCCCATCTTTCATACCGATCAGATACCTCAGAATGTGTTTGATCTTATTTCAGTGTATTTGGATAGAAACATAACTATGGCAAGCCAAACAGTTCACTACGAATGAGTCATTGGGTCTTGTATACCCAACTAACTATAGCATAACACCTCCTGGCTATAACGCCATAGCCCTAAGAGTTTCTCTCCCCATTAGGATGGTGGAAGATGTCATTGTCCACATCCAATTGTTGGACGCGCAATAAACGACTTAGCACTGTGTGCTACATCCATACCGAAGTGTTAGATAACTCTTCCGATATATGTTGTTTGGTGTACGAGTATGCCACTACCAAGATGTTCGATCTGTAAATCGAGATAATACTTGATTTCCCAAGGTCTTTTATTTCAAATTCCTTCCTAAGGTATTCGGTGGCTCGCGCAATCTCCCTCAGAGTTTTAATGATATCCAAATCATTTAGTACGTTGTTATGATGACACTGAAGCTAATTTATGTATTCTAAATAAGAACGCATAGAGAGATAATTATATTTGCAAAGTCCCCAACCTTCAATTACTATGTCACATGGGCTCTGATTGCTTTAAGTTAATAATAACTTTCTATGTTTTATTACGTACATACCTCATGTGTCGGGCTTAATTGCTTCCAGAAGCTTATACCTTCCCTGGTGGTTTCATGTAGATATCTGTATCTAGCTTCCCATATAGATACGTGGAATTTACATAAGACGCATGTCTATCTTGTCCACGACAACTTGACAGACTAATTAGTACCAAAACATTATAGCGTTCATAACCGGATAATAGGTTTGCAATCGATGTCAAATCTTTTAAAGAATTCCTGAGCAACTAGTCTTGCCTTGACCAAATTTTCTTTCTGAGTTAATCATGTTTTCGTACCTTTCCCATTTTAATCGACAGGCTCAATGGTATCACTTCGCATTATGCTAGTAAGCTGAGCTTCGTTTGGATTCTCGACGCCCACTTTGGCCAATGTACAACAACACACAATCATTTACAATAAGTGGTTATGAATCCTCATCCTTGATGGTGAACACAACAGCGAATATGAATACCTTGTCGACAGATCTCTACTGAACAATCCTACATTGTGCAATTACAGACTTTTAATAAATTAATATTTTTTTATTATCATATGTATATACCACCCTGGCTAGTCTCGTAATGCATCAACTGGTCACGTACCTACTATTGCCTCGTCGATGGGTGGTTCAATACTCGATGAACTGACTACACCATTAGTCATATTTGTCTCATATTATACAGCTCCCCGGCTCATAATACTTTCTTCCAGCGAAGTTTTGAACTAAACACGGGCCTCAAATTCTTTTGCGGTACTAATTCCCCCGGAACGTTTAGCTGTGTAGATATATTACTTGTAGGTACGTATACTTACAGTACTTCAATAATGCCTACGAATGTCTGGCAATTCATTTACGACCTATTTGAGGTTTTTAATCCGCTAAAACTTATTGTCACTTAACTTATATATAAGGATCTAGATGAGACAACGATGATATTTTCCAACTAATCTTGGAAACATCCTCATCAATGTTGGAAATATCGTCTCATCAAAATGATAATCTACCCTACATTTTATACATACATCGCCAGTGGGGATTTAAATATCCAGTGATAAATACGAATCATAACCCACATAATACCAGGCCAATATTGAGGGTCTACCAATCTTCATACATTGTGGTGGTGCGATTGGTACCTGTACGAAACATCCAAATGTTCATCGATGGGCAACACCGGGCACCGACCCAGTTACCAGTCGCTTTTGGGAAAATAATTTGATGACTTGATATGGGGCAAGCCCTAATCAGTGTTGTAAAAGCAAGAATGCAAATCCGATACATTAGCTAGAAACTGTGATCGTAATAGCGGTGGTCTAACAATTATCCTAAATCACTTTATTAGGTTCTCTGCCAGGTATGGTATGGGGTAGTCACGATGCTTAATCATCTATCCCATGTAGCAATAAAATAATCATCAAAAGCCTGTGAGTCCAACTCGCAAGCCCTCGTCAAGTCACATCGATCGACTTTGATCGGCTAATCCAAAAACTGAGCCAGCGATCGAATAATCTAAGTGAAAAGTCGTGCTAACATTATATTTCTAGATTTTAATAAAAGGCAAACGTAAGTCCATCTCCAAGATGAATCTATTATGACCATAAATACTCAAGTGGGTCACCATGTGGATGGATAGGTCCACATGTGTCTCCATGGATACGTTTGGAGCAAAGGCTTGAGATCCCACTCCACCTTGGTAATATTATGATAAAATAATAGACTTTCCTTGAAAGTAATTGTTACATGTACATTCTCCGGATCTTCTCCCCTTTTAAGAAAAGTTGAGATGTAATCCTGATAATCCTCCTTGTTATCCAAGCCCGGAGGAGTGTATTAAAAACCATTCATATAGTGTGTTATAACCTTTAGACATGGAGGGAATGCACATAACCTTGTCTATCATTTTCTCTGATAATCATTACGTGATAAAAATTATCATGGATCTCCCTAAACTTAATAAAATCTGGTTGGATTTACTAGTGTATAAAGCGGACTAGATACCCTGTATCGTACCGTCAAAGAGTAATAGCGTGACGCACTCAGTGTGTTCTATCAAGTTGGTCATGCTAATGATATTTGTGACATCCCCCAATGCACTAGATTAGAGACAAGAAATATGTTTATATCTCAAAAGGATCGAGTGTGTGGTACTAATGTTTCTTAGACATATGTCGCCACTCATCTGATTATTGGTCATGCTCAATGAGCATACAGGTCCATAGACGTGTTGTATATAGTAGATCAACTATCATACATAGAATTTAACTGCTTCTCAAGTAATAAATTCATAAACAAAAGAAAAATCAAAGAGCAATCTCATATAGATGGGATACCAAGCCAGTGCATGTCACGAGCATATTTTTAAGCTAACCAGTAAAGAGTTCTCAACTCAGTCAATGATAGTACTAATAAAGTAAAACTATTACTATGCAACAAGTAAAGTTATTACTTGCCAATGTTCTCTAGGTGACATCATTCATCTACTAAGAATTTACTACTATTCATTCTTAGAACTTGATCCAAAGCTGTATTGGTATCATGGGAGAAATCAATGGCCGCAGACTCTGCTGTGGTGAGGTCTGTACTAGCTGCGATCACGTGATAAGTCTGGGGCAGATCTTTGTAGATCGTCTGGGGTGCCTTGCAATCCTGTGCCCGACTATCTCGCATCCATTTTAGAATTCTTCCTATTATATTTTGGTCTATTGGTAAACTTCTTATTTCCCTTCCTCAGGTTATAGATGGCTATAATTTTAATCCTGCCGTTGTTACCACCTCTAGTCTATTCACGGTTGTGACCCTGTCCGCAACTTTAGCTGTCACTAAACCCAATATTGTGCGACCCTATCACATACTTACTTTTAGTAGGCATAAGCTTGAGGTTCATAACCAGTAGCTCAGTATTTTGTTCATAAATGAGGAAAAACTAAATTAGGTCTGCGTGCACAGTGATCTACCAAATATTGCCTCGCAAACGCAATATTTGAATCGTAGAAAGTGTAATAAAATATTCTCAATATCACTATTAACCTCAATTATTTCTTCATGTGAGATTTATAATGGAGTTGTACTGCCGAATAAAAACTCTATTATAGTTAGATAATATTATAATAGTATAGGGTAATCCATTATCAAGTATGCCTGAATATAGAGGCGAAGGTGCAAACAAAGCTTCTACTTTATTATTTAGAGACTTATTGTTCTCAGCAGTAGTCTTTTCCAGATTTTGCAACAGCAGATGGATTTTAGTATTCATAGAGGTCAAGTTTATTGGTGCCTAAAATGGAAATACATTATGGGAAGTACTCAATGTTTTGAGTGCGCCAACATCTATTATGCATGTAGATCAATACCAGTAGTAGTACTTGATACATATTTTGTGCATAAAGGCAGTTCATAGTATTCAAGCCAGTGATTTCCAATCATTACTTGTAGGTGAACCATATTCATATCTTATTACTCATAAAATTCTATTTAAGTACATGATTTCTAATCATTACTTATGGTTTATAGTATATAACGTAATGTAGTACATGATTCCTAATCATTACTTGCAAGTGGACCATGTTCATGGCTTTATACGTATGAGATCCTATTAAGCGTCAAATCTCAATTTTACCCCATAAAATTGTGATCTTAACCTTAAAGTATGTTTTTGTAATAGCTTATTTCGTATCTCAGACTCAAGCTTCGTCCTCGATCTCATCAGCATACAGGAAGTACTACTAAAGACATGACCAGCTTTCCTCAGTTCGAGGCATCACTTTCGACCTCTACACCAACAGTTTAATCTGTGCAAAGCGTATAGTCAGCAATAGAGCCGTTGTACAGTAGCAAAGATCGGAACGTTACATAATCTGGTCAAAGAATATCTCACACACACTTTGTAACGTCCATCATTAAAAGACTTTATGGTTGTCAAAAGGTCACATTGGAGGACCTATAAAGAGGCCAGAAGAACTGCAGATGGGGGACAGAACATTCGATACAAAAAAGTTTTTACTTCGTTATCTTACACTCTCGGAATACTTATTATAATAGATTAACAATCTCAATAAGATCACCATCATTTTCTCAAAATCCTCAAGAGAGATCGTGGTTTTTAACCTATTCAAAAGTTTTCCACACTAAATTATCTTGTTGTTTGCTATCTATTGTGTTTGAACGCTTTGAGTATATCTGGTGTAAAGGCTAAGTCTGAATCCTAAAATTAGGCTATTACATTTGGCGCCGTCTGTGGGAACGAAGTTCTCAAACCCATTGTCTCAAACGCCGATGATCATTTTCTCTCAAAATGTCACATCCGGGTCAGAATACGCCGATCATCCAGGTAGAACAAAATGCAACTTTAACATACCTAAGGGCCACTCTGAATTTATAAACAAAAAGAGGTGCAACCTTGGAATAATAATTCGTGAGTGTACAGAACGCGTTGAAGGTTTTGCAGGGACAACAGGTCGCCTCCCAGAAGAACAAAACTATTCAACCTGAGGGCTCGCGGATTTTTGTTCATGACAGAATAGGATCTCCTCCGAAAGTCCTTCACGCAGGAGGTGCGCTTCGATCTAACTATCAACAACAGGACATGGAGCCCATCCCAATCCAGGAGATCTAGCAAGAAGTAGGAGGTGGCCTGGCGGGAGTCAGATAGACTGATAACCTACCTCAAAGAGTTTGAGTCTCGGCAAAGGAACATCTAAGTGAAGGGAGTGGTGACCATAATCCTGGAGAAGGACGCATCACATGACCAACCACTACAACTCAACAATATATCACCTAGGAATATGCTGAAAAGCGAATCAAAAAATTTCTCGAAGGCCATACGCCGACTAAAGGGATCCACAATAAATTACAGAAGAGCCCGATCGTCCAGGAGCTATTAGATTGTGAGGTCCCCACCGGGTTTCATACTCCGAAGATCTGAAAGTACAAAGGAATTAATCCAGTAGAACACGCTCAAGAGTTCCAAGACGCTTTAGGTCTACATTCCACATCCAACCACATTCTATGCCAGCTCTTTCCTACCAACTTGTCAGGCAAACCCCTACAGTGGTTTCACACACTGCCTGAAGGATCCATCACAACTTTCGAATAGTTGCGCGAACTCTTCGCCAAGAATTACTCACACAATAGAGATAAAGAGGAGAACCTATATTCTATTTTTAGCCTCAAACAAATGCCAAGAGAGAAGCTCGAGATGTTTACTAAAAAGTTCTTGGAGTTAGCCTGAAAAGTAGATTGACTCGACCAGAAGATCACTATTTCTTCTTTCACCAACGCTTTACTCGTCGATGGTCGGGCGAAGGAATACCTCGTCATCAACAAACCAACAACATTAGAAGATATTATTGAAAAGGTCAACGGATACATTGACCTGGAACAAATGGTGTCTGATAGGCAGAAATCTCAAAAATCTACACTGATAGCACGAGATCAATCAACCCATTTTGATTTATATCGGACAATAGACCAAGAAGGAGACAGGAAACAAACCAAATCCAACGACGAGCGACCTTGAAAGGGGAGTAACTTGCCGAAACCTTATCTTCCAAAGATGAATGTGACTATAGCCAGTATCTATCCTATATTACAGAAAGACAGATTCTTCCACAATGCACAATTCCTTTAACCAATCGAGAACAAACCATATTGCATCCACCATAAGGTCCGACATCATGAGACAGAGAAATGTTTTGCCTTACAACGGTTATTGTAATACATCTTCGCAGATGAACGAATACACTAATACATAGTAGACGTGGAGAGTTATAAGAACGGGAGTTACAAAAACCCCACAGAAGCTGTACAAGTCGAGGAACCAGCAGCTGAAAAGCATTTGTACCATATCTCACTCTACCATTTTGTAGAGACTCAGATTGTCAAAGAGTCAAACAGAAGCAAACGATGATGTGTCAGCCAATGTCATGGCTTATCCATGCAAGTTAAAGAAGCTTATTTAATTCTTGTATCCAGCTCTTAGCGAACTGGGATTTCTTTTGATGATTGCGACGTTCGGCATGTCAACTATCCTCACCATGATGTTTTGGTAATCATGTTAAAATTGCGAAATATGGTGCTTCATACAAAGATGATAGATACCGGTAACACTATCAAACTCCTTTTTTAAAGCACGATCGATCAGATGGGTCTAGCCGATAAGGTCCAACCCAGCGACATTGATATCATTGGTTTTAATGGATCTAAGGAGGAACGTGTAGGAAATATTATACTTTCAATCACCGCGGGACCAGTAACACTCGACGCGGCCTTTTATGTTATTAATACAAAATCCCGTTACCTGAGGATAATGGGACGTTGTTGGCTACACAATATGCGTGCCATTCTGCCAACCTATCACTTGGCATTACATTTTAAATAGGAAGGTGGCGTTTACGAGATCAAAGGAAGTCAGAAATTAGCAATTACATAAGATGACAGGAAACATTATAGAGAACTATACAGTTAACTTTGTAGGGCAACATTTGCATAGCGCAGAAACCACAGAGTACGTTAAAATTAGTGGACCTAAGCGTGTGACATATATCGGCACTTATCTTGCAGTGTCCCAATTTTTTATTTTATTTAATATTTATCATTATGCATTCATTCATCTTGCATCAACATCTCATTTCTATTATCAGGTCTTTGTATTCTTCTTTTTGTGGTTTCGGTGGTTGTTTGCTCTGTGGAGGTTGTGTTTTATTTTTTGGGAGCCTGTGGTTGGCATGGTGGAGGTGTTTGTGGTTGTTGGTGGTTGTGTGGTGTATTGTGGGTGATCTGGGAGGGATCTGTGTTAAAATTCTTAGGTTTCTTCAGTTTCCTTTAGAAAAGAATCTTTTTGTGTTATGGGATCTAATTGTCCCATTCTATTCTAATAGACCTTTCTCTGTTTGAATATGCTTCTGACTAATCTATTTTGTTCGAACAAACTTCCCTCTGCTCGAACAAGTTCCTACCTGTTCCATTTTATTAGAACAACTTTTGTTATGTTCGAATAAGTTTCAGACTGTTTCATTTTATTCGAACAAGTCTTTTCCTGTTTGAATGCATTCCTACCTGTCCTGTTTTGTTCGAATATAAATATAATCTATTCGAACAGAGGCGTGTTTTGTCGACCAGATTAGGTCTTTCCTCGCGTTTCTTGGCCATAGCTTTACCTCGAGATGAATGCTGTGTTTCTAGGGTTTTAATTACCTATTTCCTTTTCATTTTCTCTCTCTCTCACTCTCTTACTCTCTCTCCCAAATTGAATCATCTCCACTCTCTCGCTCCTCGTCTGTGACTCATTGGGGGATTGATCTCGCTACTTCTCCGGTGAGTAATTCCTTTCCCTCTTCCTTGTTATTGATTATATTTAGGCTTTCGTGGTAACCCTTGTTGAGTTGATTCTAGGGTTTGGTGTTTGGGGGCTTTGTTGAGTTGTGGGTTTTGTGGTTGTTGTGCTTGTTGCAGGTGTTTGGTTGTGGGGTTGGTACGATTGTATTGCCTGTAGTGTTGAGGGGGATTGCCCTGTCGATTTTGGATTCACGGATTATCCTTTATCAAGCGAGTACCCCTCCATTGCTAAATTACTTTACTAGTTTAACCTGTATTAGTTAGAGTTATGCACTTGGCATTGAGGTATTTGTGAATTGATTTTAGACTATATTGTTCCTTCTGTTATAGTTGTTATTTCAGTATTTGGCGTTTCCTATTATTAGGCACGTAGTGCGTGGTTCTCCTTGACCTTAGGAAGTTGTGCATTGTATGGTATTCTCGTGGCCTTGTCCCTGAATACTGTGTTTCAGTCTTATAGATACTGATATTGTTTGGATGTTGTGACTGGTTAATTAGTCACTGCTCATCTGTGGTTGGATGTTGTGACGGTAAAGTTGCTGTTTTATCTATATTTAGATGGTGTGACTGAGTCACTCTTTACATTTGTGTTAGGATTGTTTACCCTTCTCTCAGGTAAGGGGTTATCCTATGTATGTAGGCTGTGTCGGCGGCCGTTGTGCTTTGATTATTGGGATCTGTTTGCAGTGTGGGTTTTGTATTCTTTTAACTTAACGGGGTCGGATACATAACAAAGCTCTACATCGGCTAACCCTCGATAGGACCTAGGATTCCTACATCGGGTTAAAATAAGTAGGTAAGTTTGGGATAGGTACTATCATATCTATTACCCATCCGGGAGTGTGGGATTGTATGAGACAGTTTTCCTTTGGTACCCATCTCTTTCCTCCGTGAGGTTGAAATCCCTTGGAATGTGACATAAAGTTCGGACGCTGGCTCCGTGGGTTGAAAAGCTCAGAACACTTTGATCAAGTGATAAATCCTAAGCGTGGTCAAGCTTGCAAACCAATCGTACCCATTGTATCCAACTGAGGACTCTTTAAGGTTATTATGCATTAGCGGTTGATCAGCCTAATACATTGATTTATAGGGTATAGTTCTTTGACTTCATAACATCATAAAACATCCACATTATGATAATTCTAGAATCATATCATCACCATATCATATCAGGTCATTACGTCATCGCATTGCATCATATCATATCACAACACTTCATTATTCCTATTCCTATTCCTTTCCCTTTATTCTGCACTTATATTACCATGCTTTTAATCATTCACTTATCTCATTCACCTCTCCTTTTTCTCTGTACCTGTTATATTAGTATGTTATTTAGCTCTGTTGGGCATTAGTGAGCCGTGGTTTTGCTCACTTTCATAATTTTTCACCCTTTCAGAGGCAGAGTAGTTGCTAATTTTTGGCTGAGAGCTTCAGCTGTTGGTTCCAATTTGCCGCTGCAGTTTCTATTTCTGGTTTTAGTATTTCTTGTTCGTTCTCAGCTTTTGATGCTGTATGTTATCAGATATTATATATTCTTCAGTTTGACATTTATATAACTTTGCTTCTGTGTTTATTCTTTTCACTCTGATAATATTGCTATAGTGAATGACTGAGTCTGAACTTGTCTATGGCTCGGTGGTTCGTGGAGGCGAATCGGTTAGATTCCCTGACCTACATGCCTTCGAATTTTGGTAATTGGTCTAGCTACCGGTTGTTAGATTTTGGGGCGTGACACATCTGCCTACAGCAAAACGCGACACTCTCATCCAGTTCCTTAAGAAAAATAGTGATGTCTTCACTTGGATTTTCACAAAATGCTGGGCATTGATCAAAATTTGGCCTGTCACAAACTCAACTTGAAGGATAAAGCCAAAGTTATCAAACAAAAACAAAGGACTTTAGCACCAAGACTTCGAGACGAAGTCATCAAAGAAATCGAAAAAACTCATCGAAGTTGGTTTTATCCGAAAGGCCAATTATCAAGAATGGATATCGAATATTGTAGCAGTACCAAAGAAGAATAAAAAGATCCAGGTGTGCATGGATTTCATTGATTTGAACATACATACTCCAAAGGATAGTTTTCCACTCTCTATCATAAATAACCTACTCGATTCTACTTCAGGGTATGAACTCCTGTCGATGATGGATGCCGCGTCAGGATACAACCAAATACATATGCTACCTGACGATCAAGAGAAAACAACTTTCATTACAGAACATGGCCTATACTACTGCAAAGTCATGCAATTCAGTCTCAAGAAAGCTGGAGCTACTTATCAGCGATTGATGATCCAGAAGTTTAAAGATCACCTTAGAAAAACAATGGAGGTCTATAAAGATGATATGTTGTGCAAAAGTCTTAAGAAGGAAAACCATATTACAAATTTACACATGGCTTTCGATATTCCCCGTCTCTACAAGATGAGACTTAACCCCGGCAAATATCAGTTCGAAGTCCAGTCAAAGAAATTCTTGGGCCACTTAATCAGTAAGCACGGTAATGAAGCTGATCCAGATCCTATTCGCGCATTATTATCAATTCCTTCTCCAAAAATGAAGAAAGATGTCCAGAAGTTAGCAAGCAAGATTGCCGCGATAAACCGTTTTGTTTTAAAATCTTCCAATCGCTATCGATAGTTGTTCTACTTATTACGTGAGGGGACAACAAAATAGAAACCTAAGAAGGACCCCGAGATTAAATGGACGACAGAGTGTGAAGTAGTATTTTAGCAACTTAAACTTTACTTGGGTTCACCGCCAGTGATTAGTACACCTTGCGAAGGCGAAGAACTCACCATTTATCTTGCAGTTACTGAAGAATCATTTAGTTTTATTCTCATTTGACTTGATGAGAAGACCGATAAGCCTGTCTAGTTCATCAATAAAACTCTCACTCTAGTAAAATCTCGATATAGCAATATCGAGAAACTACTTTTAGCTCTTGTTTATACCTCGCAAAAATTGAGATAATACTTTCAAGCCCACTCAGTATGAGTAGTGGCCAACTACCCTCTACGTGAAATCCTATCCAAACGAGAAAAATCTAGACGAGTCCAGTAATGGTCAATAACTCTTGGCGAGCATGAATCCATTTTGAACCCAGACATTCTAAAAAGAGTCAGGCCATAATAGATTTCCTTGTGGACTTCCTCGCAGAAGATCCTGATTGGGAAGAAGACAACACAGAAATTCATGAAGAACAACTCGAAGAAAGGGCAGACTGGATAACTCAAAAGGGATGGTGTCTTTTAACTGTTGGATCATCTGGACCTACAGGATCAGGCATCAGAATCATGCTGATCACACCATCTAATGATAGAATCGAAAAGCCAATCCGATTGAATTTCAAAGCTACCAGCAATACAGCCAAGTATGAGGCAATGATTCACAATCTAGATATGGCTCTAGAGATTGGAGTATTTGAGCTGTCCGTATACACGGATTTTTTACTCATTGAAAACTATTCCACAAAAAAATTTCAGAAGAATGGAAAAATGATAGATTACGCAGCCGCGGTAGCCGACAAAATAAATAGATTAAAGAAAATTTTTATCAAACATTTGCCGCGCGGAGAAAATAGACATTCTAATTCCCTCGCATATCTCACATGAGTCCTTGGCTCAGAAGCTCGATATCTCAAGATCAAAGTATTATCAACCCTAGCATTAACATCATAAGCTCAAATTCTGTTAATACTGGGGGCGTTGAAGAGGATGAGGACGATTGGAGACAACATTACCTCAAGTATATTGGGACCAAAAGAAAATTCGACGGCGAACTCCCTCAATACCTCACTGAAAGAAGGTGCATACTTGATAATGTTAAACGCTACACCGTGGAAAACTAACTCTTATACAAGATTTCAGTCACAGGACCGTATCTCGAATGCTTATCCCACAAAGAAGCTCAAAAATTCATACACGAACTACATGAAGGTACTTGGGGTTCCCACGCAGCAGGAAAATCATTAGAAAATTGAGCTCTTACCCAAGGCATCTTCTGGCCTAAAATGAAAGCTCAAGCCATCGAACTCGCAAGCAACTGCGATGCTTGTCAACATCATGGTCCCCAAATTTGAGCTCTAGCTTTGGAACTCCATTCTAGCAACGTTGTATGGCCATTTAAAAGATGGGCCCTTGGACCTTGTCAGCGAATTTCCAACCGCACCAGGAAAACGGAAACATCTGTTAGTCGTAACAGATTACTTCACTAAGTGGGTAGAAGCAGTTCCTCTGTGCCGCATACGAGAAGATGAAGTCATCAATTTCATCTGGGAAAATATCATTATCCGTTTTGGCTGCCCCCATCTCATCAGGATCGACAATGGACCTCAGTGACAATGGACCTTAGTTCGTTGGCTCCAAAGTCGTCGAATTCCTCAATTAACACAACATCATACATTCTCCTTTAAATCTGTACTACCCGCAAGGGAATGGTCAGGCTGAAATCACTAATTACATTATTGTGAATGGGATCAGAAAGTGCTTGACAGAATAGAAGGGCAATTGGGTCATACGATTACCACATGTGTTATGGGCTTATTGAACTACACCTCGAGTTTCAACTGGATGCACGTCGTTTCTCCTAACTTACGGTATAGAAGCAATCATCCCTACTCAGTATCATCACCCTATTCGCGACTATACCATGACTGATGAAGAAAACGAATTCCAGTTGGCATGTAATATGAATTGGATCGAGGAGACTCGGGACAAAACTATCATAAATTTGGAAAGGTATCACTAAGCTTTAGCCCGATCTTATAACAAACGCGTTCATCATAGAGAGTTTGAAATCAAGGATCTGGTCCTCCGAGAGTTCCCAAACATCGTAAAGAGCTCAGCGCAGGGAAAATATCTGAAAACTGGGAAGGTTTATTTGTCGTTATCAAAAAAAGTAGCCTCGGTTCCTACAACCTCGCCACTGAGCATGGTGAGTACATACCTAATCCTTGGAACACAAGAAGACTAAAGTTGTATCGCAGATAACAAATCTGTCACAATGTACTTTTCTTCAATTAATCTATCATGTCGTACAACGATCTCACATCAGTGAAAGACTTATATTTGATCTACATACATCTGAGTACTTTCTAATATGCCATACAGTACTCTATCTAACACATTTTTTGTACATCAATCTTACACCAATGAAATACTTGTATTCGATTGCCCTATATTACAGTACTTTTATACACAGATTACAGATCGTTTGTTGCTTCGGCTAAATCGATCATCTAAATATATTACAGATCGTTTGTTGTTTCAGCCAAACTGATCATCTTATACATTGCAGATCGTTTGCCACTTTGGCTTAATCGGTCATATATCACGCTGCCTTGCATGCATTATCGTTGGTACCTCACACGGTTAGTACAGATAATTATTTCGTCCTTAACGATTTCTTCATACATCTATATTTGTATCCTTGTTTCATATACATACAACATAATCACATTCCTCATTCTTCACTAAAGCTATCACTTAAATCATTACCAATATTAGAAGGTCCTACCGCGTCCCGTACAGCACTTCTATATAACCGCTGATGCATAAATTTTGGCATTCTCCCCACGATAATTTTCTTTCCCTCTTTAACCATGCTTTGTTTAAGCGATCCGATTCTGGCAATCATGGGTTGTAAATATTCAGATCGGATTACCTCCATCTCACATTCTACACCTTGGGTAATCAAACCATCGTATACCCTCTTACTTTCAGCTTCCAATCTCTTCAATTCTACTGTAAAGAATGATGTTACTGCCACCATCTCTCTCTCTTGTGACTATCACCTGCCTCATTATTAACCTGTTTACTAAGAAGGAGTTTGCTCAGCTTATGTTACACTTCCTTCAATGCGGTTTCCAGTTGCTCCCAACGATCGTCTACTCGTCGTTTTGTACGACACACATCCAAATTCCGAGCTTCTAACACTGTCATAAATTTGTCCATATGGTAAATCAAAGATATTAATGCTTCATTACCTTCACATTCTACCCTCTTTTCATCGTAACGTACCTCCAACTACGACAGATCCTTATCTAGCTTCGCATTCGCGTTTCGAAGTCATTTTCGGATTGGTATTCTAAGATATCCAGATGCCGCGTTTGTACAATCTGCTCTAGCTCACATATTTTGTTCCAATTCTTTTTTATGACTTCATTATTTTGGGCATAGACCTCCCCCATCTTCTTTACCATCATCTTAGTATCCAACCACAATACTTCATATTTGCGAGCACGAGCTCGAATATCGCTTTTTTCTGCCTTGAGCATATTAGCTTGAAACTACAACTCCTTCACATTATTTCCTTTCCCCTCTAATGCGACTAGTAGTTCTGTAATTTGCGTTCGCACAGACATCAATTCAGCATCTTGTTAACTAGCTTGTTCTGAGCTACTTCCAACTTCAACACCCCTTTTTCTTATCTCTTCTTCTAAACTATCTATCCTTCTTAAACTGGCAGCCAGTACTGCCTCCTTCTCTTGAAGAGTATCAGTCAGGAGGGTTACTACATTTCGTTCTTCCGACATCTCCGCCCTCAATTTTTCTTCTGCTTCAGTAGCACTTTTTCGTGCACCCTTATTCGATCTAAGCTCAGCATTCATTTGTTCATTCTTGGCACGTAATGCCTCATACTGACTTTGTATAGCAGTCAGTTCCACCTATCATAACAGATTACATTTATAATAGTTCTTCATAACAACAGAGCAAATATAGCAGTTGATAAGATTAAATCAAGAATGTGGTATCTGAGTAAGTTAGATACATCATTCTGTTCTCACAAAAAATATATTACATTTTTCATCAAACAAGTACGAAGGACTGGTCAAAGGAAAATAAGAGTACTCTATTTGCGACTCTTCCGGACATAAGA
Organism: Kingdonia uniflora; assembly: GCA_014058105.1. Classification (NCBI taxonomy): domain Eukaryota; kingdom Viridiplantae; phylum Streptophyta; class Magnoliopsida; order Ranunculales; family Circaeasteraceae; genus Kingdonia; species Kingdonia uniflora. The sequence goes on from JACGCM010001560.1 coordinate 1,305,261, forward strand.
TAACTACACCTTGTCTCTCACTATCTTCCTATTCGATGCCTGCGCATCTACCAGCGTGGTAAAGGTCACAACCTCCTGCTGATGTTGTTTACTCTGTATTTGGGGTATTAGACTCTCAACCTCCTCCTCCTCCCTTTCTGACGGCTCCTCCCACGACCTAGGAATGGGTTGTTTAGCAATACTTTCTCCTTCATCTCGGGTAAACCACAAGTTTTCTGCCTTAGCATTTTCCACATCGAAATCCTTCCCACATTCCTCTACGAACTTCCTAACTACGTTCTCTACCCTAGACAGTTCTCCCCCATAAAACTCAATAACATTGTTTATATGACGCTCATGCTCTGTTCGAGCAGCGACTTTTACTCGTGATGGATATAGGTGTTTCTTCAATATCATTTGCGCTTTGTGCAACCGTTGGCGTGTGTTTTTCTGTAATATACCTAAAGCCCTCACATCCGCTTCAACCTTTATTTGAACAACCACTTCTTTCGACAGCCGCATTGCTAAAGATATTTTTTGCTCCACGTGCTACAATAGCTTATCTTGTAACCCCTTTAATTCACCCTCTAATTGTTTTTGGGCCTCTTTTTGCTCTTTTCTTATCCTAAAAAATACGATTCTCATGGCCCTTCGATCCTATAAAAAGCCAAACATATCAGATAAAGGTTCGACATCACCCCATACAACAGACACGCCAGCTCGAGCAGAACACTTTTTCGCCTCTAAACTATGACGATTAAGTACTGCTTGCGCTACGAACATAACTCGAGTTGGGCCCGACAATACACCTCTCTCCTTTAAAAGCTCTATATAAGCTTCTTTTAACCCTCGTTCACTATTTACTTTAACCTCGAAATATAATGTCAAAGCTACTAACGTACTCTGGCACCACGCCTTATCACTCGGGTCATTAAAACAAGTCAATTCTTTTGGTTTTCAAACTAATAATCTTCTTTCCTCTTCCTTCCTTAACACCTCATCCCTTTTTATTTTTATCTTAGCATATCTACATTGCAGATCGTATAACTCTCTAAATTTTTTCTCTAAATTCAACTTAAATTGTCTTTTCTCATATTCAGTTTTATTAAGTAACTGTTGAATACGAACCACGAAGTCCCTCGCTCTACTCAACGACTTCTCCAATTTAGAGTTTGCTTTTCTCAATCGCTCTATCTCCTACACATATTACAGATACCTTGTTATAATACAAACATTCGCGAAAAAGATATTTCAAACATCACTCCAACCATAAATAGTGTGTGATTATACAGAGTACTATCGTATCCAAATCAAGAGAGCTACAAAACATAAGATAGGATACCACAGAACGGTTAAAGGTTCTTGCTAATGTCTACCTCAGAAGGATATTTTAACGTCCGCTCCAAAGGAGGAACTATTTTCGTATGTTCCACTAGAGGGTCCAATATTTGTTTAGTAGATTGGACTGGCTCTGTACGACCTGGAGGTAAGTCTGATGCTTTCTCAGGAAAAGTAACCGTATCATCAGCAATTTCTTCCTCTTCACACTCCGAAGGAAGCACTATCTTCATATACCTACCACTCCGGGTCAGCTCCACATCTTCCTCACTCAAGAAAAAATTATAATAGGATTGGATAAAGTAGTTCCTTTCCACTAAGGCTGCTGCAACCGAATCCGTCATAAGCTTGTCATGCTTCGATAAAACACCAAACTTTTCTACAGCCGCTATAGCCTCTGCAGCCCTCCTCTCCTTCTCTAACAGGAGTTCAGCTTCGAGCTTTTTCATACGAACTAACTGAGCCTGGAAATTTACCGGCAGAGCACCAAACTCTTGGCTCCTCTTGTCCAAGCATTGTCTTGCCCCCTTCAATAGCGTGGAGAACTACCCATACAAACAACAAAATATAGAGTTAGTTCAACAATTTCCTCAGTTCGATCAATTAACAATTTTTAAACATCTAGCACGAACGTATGCTCGAGATATTCATCCTTGAGCTTCTGTGGGTTCGTCCCAACCATACGACAGTAATTCTTCTCCAATTCCTTCATTTTGGCCGCAGTATAAGAGAGAGATCGGTAACTGCCCTCCTCTCCATGATGTTTTCACTTCAAAGAGCTTGTCTCAACCTCCTTAGTAGCGGATACACCCACTTTGAGTTTTTCCTCTACGTTGCCAGACACGGCCTTTGCGATCTTTTGTCCCGTGACCACAACCCCAGCAATAGAGGTGCTCTGCTACACTGACTTTCGAACCTTCCGAGTAACCTTCGTGGTAGTCTGAGGCCCAGGAGGTGGAGGACTCAGTACGTCTGTAATGGTCTCAGCAGCTTTCCCATCGGCCATAGCTCGTTTCTCCTGAGCTCGCTAAACTTTAGGTGCTGCAGAATCAACAATTTTATTCCTACGGATACCCAACTCACTGAGTACCTCTTTTAGTTCATCTAGATCTCGAGCAACACAGTCGAATAGGCTGGTCTTGTTCGAAGTAGATAAAAGTTTGGGCTCTGTCAAAACAAGGAACACAATTTTCAGTAACAGATCGAATACCAGATATTGGCTATTTGAAGATTAGTCAATATTACTTACTTAAGTTATAATATCTATGGTTCAGTTTGAGCGCTGATTCATCTGGAATCTGCAAACAGTTACCCTCTACCCACACAAGGTGGCCGTTCCATGGTCTACCCGCAGATTCAAAGTCAAAGAATTTTGGCCTCGATGAATCACTTTACAGGTAACCACTACTTCGCCTTTTAATATTCTTCTATTTATAAAACTTTATTACATCTGTAGCCTCGAACTGCTTCGCAAGACCTTCCTTCCTCCATTTTTCATTCAGTGCCTCACATACCCTCATCATCTCATAAGCATTCTCATTCAACTGGGCAGGACAACACTGTAGCACATTCATAACCCCTTTCTGAAAGTAGGTCAGCAGATTTATAAGGCCGTATACGACCTGATTCAAGAAACACAAAATTCCTCCCCTCGGGCCTGCTAACCCAGGCCCATTGTAATACGAGAGGTTAACCCCCTCACTAATACCTTTATCCTTCTTCCACTTTTCCAAACCTGGAACTTGATAGTATATTGCTTCCTCCCCTTTTCTGAAGATATAGGCTCTGAACCAGAGACCTTGGTCCTCCACGTAACCCCCCATTCTCCCTGTAATATCTTTTTATTTTTTAAGTACTCTTTCCCTACATCTATCCCCTCTGGGTATATGACAAGGACACTATTTCTCCTTGTTATCCTCCTTCTCTTTCACGCCCTCAGATCTACTGAGCCCCACCACCTCTATAGTCATCCCTACACTATTAATAGTTTCCTCCATAACATTATACTCGTCCCCCCTCCCTGAAGACGCTGTTTCCTTGGAACTGAGCGAGAATATAAATTTACTAGCAAGAATACTAGGTTTAGAACGCATACTGAACCTACAGATATAGAGACATATTTTATCATTATCGCTACACTACAAAGAGTAAAAGCAAACCCACCTTCTACCCGGTCAATACGTTAATTTTCCTAATTCCCAAAACAAAACAGCAAAAAATGCATTATTTCAAAATTCCTTCTTCTTCTCAAACATAAATATTTTCTCTCTTTACAGGCAACATACACATGCAATACAACCTATACTACAGGCCTCTCTCAATGAACCGTCAAATTCTCTAAAAAAACCCATATATTCAAAATACTTATAGAGATTACAAAATCATACAAATTACCAAATCACAGGTTACTCACAAATTAAACAGACAGAGCTGTACATTTCCAACCTGTACTTGCAGAACAATAATCTTCTGCTTTACCTAGGCGTCATTTTGAAAATGAGCGATCCCGTTGTCTCTCCGATAATTTCCTATTACTTGATAAAGATCTCTTTCCCAAATCACACTCAGCACTTAAACGTCTCTTCTCCTTGACAATAAGATTTGCACCACTTTTTTCTTTCTCTATAACTGTAGATAATTTATAAGGGAGAGAGAGTCGAGTTTTTATACTCTCCCTCGATTTATGAAACGATAGCTCTTTCTGGCATGCGTCAGCCATCCCTACTATTGCCATAGGCACGTCTCTTCATTTTAAAACATTATTATGACTTCTGTAATAACGTCTACTGTCATCACGTCTATCCTTATTATCTGTCATTCAAAGTTCTGTACCTTTTCCCCAACTCAGTATAGAATGACCAATCACCTTACTTTAATACTCTACCAAGATCGTACAACATTCCTAAAATAGCTCAACTTTTAAAATTTGAAGATATCAATGTAGTTGGTAAAATCTTACAACTGTCTACCACAATATCCGTACACAAAGAGTAAAGCAGAATACTTTATTATTTCAATAAGATCGAAACATCACATACTTTATTCTCTCATAACCACTCATGTTATAATTATTTAAACCCAACCACAACATACTCCAATCACAGATTACTTCTAACGAGCTTCCAGAAGTTGAGCTTACCAAGCTCCCCAATTACATTTAAAGCAACCCCAATGGTTCGGTTCCCCACACAGAATTATCTTTCCATTGTTGTCCTTATATCCTTTTCTACTATCTTATCACATACGAGCTGTCAAACAGTCAGTTCTCGCACCCTGGGATCCAATAGAGACCTGCGAAAAATGTTGTACCAATTAAAGTGATCATGTTCCATACGCCTGCCTTCATCGTCCAACCCGACAAGATTTAATGGCCATTCCGGAAGTACGGCATCATAAGGCAAGTGGCGAAAATAACACTCACAAAGTTCGGCAACCTTGATCTGAAAATGACCGTCTACTGCATATTGAGCATACCGCGCATACTAAAAACGAGTCCTCACCACGGTTAGTCACACTACCTCCAAAGAACGATTATCCCTGCAGAAAATACAACTCATACCAACCGTAATTCCTAATTTTATAGCCACCAGAAAGATTTGTGAAGATATTACCCCACTGATTCAGCAGAAGAGTATATTATTCGAGTAACATTCGAGGAATGACAGAAGATCAACATCATTTACAGAAATATTATAACAGCTCTTTGTTTCCATATCATAACGTATATCCTCATATTTTATGCGGATACATATCAAAATGGCAACTAACAAGATGACAACCAATCCAACAGTTGCACACACAGCTACACATCAGTCCTGTCTTACACTTCACATAAATATGAAATCTAGTTCTTATAAACAGCTCGACCTCCTCTTAATTTTACCTCAACTCTCACTACCATTTTCCCTTCATACCAATGATACCTAAACATCTATGTTACCAACTCCTATGTTACAAATAGAAAGTGAAACAAACAAGCTCGAGACAAAGTATCATCATAATAGAACACAAATATTTCATTCAGTCCAAAAGTTTCACTTACAAAATACTTTACAAAATACTTCACCTCCTCGCATGCTAGAGACAGACAGAAGGCCTCATTTTTTCAACAAGACCCACTCATTAGCAGGGTATCGACGAGACTCCCTCGGCCTAACGCCTGCCGCTTCATCTTCAGTTGTAACAGCTTCCTCCGCCATAAGCCAAAGACCGTTACGACATTTTTCTTCAGATGTCAACAGGTAATGGAATCGTACCATTTGGAAGTGGTCATCCCCTGCCTCAATCACTTCTTCATATGACATATGATAAAAAGTGGGAAAAACAGGAATTGGAGTAGGTAGATGCAACAGTTGGTAACCGAAGTACCTGATAAGCAATTCTTCCATCTTCCTCCGAATCCTAGACTCTCGGGCCTGAGTCCTAGTCGTCACCATTTTTACCATAGTAAACAAAAAAGACAGAGATCAGAGATGAAGGTTTTCTCCTACCACTCAACTCAGAGTGCCCTTTTATACTCGGATCAGCATTCAAAGCAGACTCTCTAAATTCCCAACGTCAAAAAGATTCCCCATGCAGCAACATTTGACTACAATCATTGGTTCTAGAAAACCCAACGAACACCAACAATATTCATGAATATATATTGGAAATGAATATCAGATATTAACTACAACATTTAATGATACTTCTCAACCAATACCACTCGCCTACAATATTTCTCGTACTCTTGGCTGAGAGGGGGCGGCTGTAGTGGTTTATTCTGCATCTCGAGCTCATACCTCATCTTCAAACTACATATGAACTTTCGACCTCAACAATAAAGCATGTGGCACAATCATAAATAAGACAGAAACATCAAGAAATATATACAGTACGAGCTTCTCAACCAACACCACTCATCCCTGACGATACTCATGATATTTGCTGAGAACAGTCTTGTAATAGCTTATTTCATATCTCGAACTTAAGCTTCGTCCTCGATCTCATCAATTTACAGGAAGTACTACTAAAGACATGACCAACTTTCCTCAGTTTGAGACATCACTTTTGACCTCTACACCAGCAGTTTGATCAGTACAAAGCGTACAGTCAGCAATAGAGCTGTTGTACAACAGCAAAGATCGGAACGTTATATAATTTGGTCAAAGAATATCTCACACACACTTTGTAGCGTCCATCATTAAGGGACTTTATGGTCGTCAAACAGTCATATTGGATAACCTATAAAGAGACCAGAAGAACTACAGATGGGGGGAAGAACATTCGATACAAAAAAGTTCTTACTCCGTTATCTTACACTCTCAGAATACTCATTATAATAGATTAACAATCTCAATAAGATTACCATCATTTTCTCAAAATCCTCAAGAGAGGTCGTGGTTTTTAACTTATTCAAAGGTTTTCCATACTAAATTATCTTGTTGTTTGTTATCTATTATGCTTGAACATTCTGAGTATATCTTATGTAAAGGCTAAGTTCGAATCCCAGAATTAGGCTATTATAATTGTAATAGTATCTTAGCCAAGACTGGTATTCAAAACCACTAGATGTTGCGTTCCTTATTCTAACAACTAGGGTGTTATAATTCCTAAAATTTTATAAGATTTGTATATTCTAGCCAAATGACCATATTTCCTATGAATATAAGAGGTATTAGATGTTTAGTTGATAAGTGGTCCTACCCTGAAGTCTGCTGGGCTCATAAGATAGGGTGATTATATCTTTCTTTGAACTAACATTCTAGAGTACTATAGGTTGTTATCAGTGCATATATACCTCTAAATATTATTATGTAACATCTAATTGCACCTAAATACGTAAAATTGGTTCTTCAGACACTATGTTTTTAAAAATAAGACTAAGTCATAAGATAGGGTGATTATATCTGTCTTTGAACTAACATTTTAGAGTACTATAGGTTGTTATCAGTGTCTATATATCTCTAAATGTTATTATGTAATATCTAATTGCACCTAGATACGCAAAGTCGGTTCCTCAGACACTATGTTTTTAAAAATAAGACTAAGTCAATTCCCAATTGAGCTCTAATTATTTGTCATTGACAATTAACTATGATTTAAATATGACTCTCAGTCGTATTCTAAATTAGTCTTGGTTTTGCATTATTTGTGATCCCTGATCATGATAATTAGTATCCTAGGGGCATACCATTAATATCATATTAGCTATCGTAAGATACTTAAATAGGTATTAATCTATGTACTTATATTACATATAAGTGAGTCAGTTTTTCTGATACAAGACACCAGTTTCCAAAATAAATTTAATTTAATTTTTTAAAATTAAAAATGGGTCCCCCATAGGGTAGGTCCAATCAATATGAATTTTTTTTAAAAATTAACTTAATTCGATTAAAAATTGAGCTCTCTAGAGCCAATTTAGTGTCTGAACCGGTCCTTGACCGATTTTGGTCTGGGTCAAGGCCTGAACTGGGTTGACCGTTCTGGATCGGTATGACCAAGTCAAACCTAATACCACGTGTCATGCCACTGTGATGTCACATAGCATACCCATGGTATGCTAATGTCTATGCCACTTGGCATGCCACTGTGTGTGCTACATGGCATGACACTTTGTTGCCACGTGCCACTCTTGTAAAGGGAAGAGTCGACAAAGGGGTTCTTGCTCCTCTTATTGACAAAATCAGAAAAAGAGCTAATAGCTAGGCTGGGAGATTATTGTCCTTTCAAGGAAGAGTTACTTTGGTTCAGTTTTTTTAAGCAATATTCCTATTTATAACATGCCAGTATACTTGTGGCCTCAAACTGTGATTAAAGAGGGTAAAATAATCTTAAGGAACTTCTTGTGGACTGGTAATCTAGATAAAAGGATGATTCATACTATTTCTTTGGAAAAAGTGTATAAACCTTATTGTGAAGGTGGTCTAAGTATAAGAGGAATTGAGGACATGAATATGTCTATACTGATGAAGCAAGCTTGGAATCTGATTGCTAGAAAGTCTGAGTGGGCCAAGTTTATGTATACAGAATTCCTTACTTGTGGTAGAGATAAGATTAACTACTATAAGGATTCTACTATGTGGGTCGGGATTAACAAAGCTTTAAATATCTTGTTAGAGCACTGTGGTTGGGTTATTGGGGATAGTTGCAACATTGATTTGTGGAGAGACTCTTGGGGGTCTGACAAGGCTATCAAGCATATCTGCCTTGATGTTAGGAACTAGAAATCTGCTTAAAAGTGGCTCAATGATCTAATTGAGAATGGGCAGTGGAATGTGAGTGGTGATATTCTCACCAATGCTGCAGAATGCTAGTATTGACATCAACAATATTGAGATTGCTAAAGGTAAAAAGGACTTAAGAGTATGGAAACCTGATCAAAAAGGAAATTTTTTTAACTCACTCAGCTTACAATACTATCAGAAAGAAGTTTAAATGTTGTTGGTGGTTTAAGTTTGTTTGGAGGGACAACATACATCCTAGACTCTCTTCTTTGGGGTGGAAGATTGGCCATTCAACCTTGCCTACTGATGATGTTATGTAGAAAAAAGGTATTATTATTTGTTCTAGATGCTCTATTTGTGGGATTGCTACTGAAGATATGGAACATCTGCTTTGGGCTTGCTCTTCTGTGGGAAAATTTTGGGATTGGTTGTGCTCAGTTTTTCAAATTCAGGTCAGTTTCAAGAACATTAAAGAAGTTTTGTTGATATCTAAGACTTTTAGTTTCTATCTAAGTGATTTATGGATTGGAGCGGTTTGGAATAATTGCGAAGTTGTGTGGAACTCGAGAAATGCTATCATTTTTTATGAAACAAAGTGGTCAGAGGATAAGATTAAGAAGCAAATTAGTTACTCTATTCATGAACTGTCTTTTATGTCCAAGTCTCAAATGAAGAACACTATGAAGGAGTTGAGCATCATTACAGACCTTAGGGTTAGGTCTAAGCCCAAAAAAAAAAAGCAACAACAACAAACCCTTCTATAAAGTCTTGTTTTTGGAAACTACCTAGAGCTAATGAGATTAAAGTTAATACAAATATTGTTGCTGCTGGAAATCCTGGTAATGGAGGTGTTGGCTCTGTCCTTAGGGACAGTGGTAGAACTGTAGTAGGAGCTATAACTGTGGGTAGGGCTGTCAATGGGTCGGGTCGGGTCGGGTCGTCACGGGTTCGGGTCAAAAAAGAGCCAACCCGAACTCAACTTGTTTACTAAACAGGTCAAAAAAAATGGACCCGAACCCGACCTGTAAATTATCGGGTTGACCTGCAAATTATCGGGTCAACATGAGAACCTGTCAACCCGACTCATCGAAATTCAGAGAATCACAATTCAGAACATAAGTTCATACACCAATCAAATTTTTTTTTGTCAGAAGTTCATACTTCATCTGTTCAACATAGTTCATAGTTTTTTTTTTTTTCAAACTTCATAGTTCATACTTCATACAATATCATCACTTAATCAAAGATTCAGAATTCAATAATTCAGATTATCAGAATTCAAAAGATAATACTAAAAGATAATACAAAATTACAAATATACAATACTGCAAGTCTGCAACTGCATCAAAAAAGACATACTCATAGTCTCATTCATACTCTGCAAGACTGAAACTACCCTAGTTCATTCATATATACAACAGTGAACAGTCAACAAAGGCATAAAAAAAATCAAAATGCATCAGTGTATCAGTGATTCAGACATTTAGTATCATAGTCATAACTGCATATTGCTCATGCAGTCATGCACTCAGCACTCATGCTGCTACCTGCTACCAGCTACCTGCATAGTGCATTACCATTTACCATATTACCACACAAAGTCACAATTCACAAACAGTCAACTCACAGTCACAAGTGTATCATAGACTCATACTCTCATACTCATAGTCATAAGTCACAAGTCACAAGTCACAACTCACAAACAGTCAAACTGAAATAGTCAATGCAAAGTCAAACACCACTTCCACTTGGTCCATTGCCGCCATTACTTGCACTCTCTGGTGATTCTTCCACGTCGTTAGCTCCATGAGAAAATTGTCCTATACACAGTATATAGTATATACATGTCAAATAAAATATTTAGAACACACAGTTAAATAGGACTAGGTCATAAAAATGACAACTTAGTTCATACTTTCCAACATCCAAAAGTGACAACTCTTCACCAAGCTCCTCTATAGCCGATTCCACAACATCCTCAACATTTGAATCCTCTACAAAATTTATTTATAAAGCAATGAGATCACTCTCAAATAAACAACGATTATTAAAATGCAATAAAAGAATACATAAAATCAATGTAAAATGAGATCACCTCTCTGAGATAACCAATCACGGGTACAAACTAGAGCCTCGACACACGCAGGTTTTAAAGCACTACAGAATGGATCTATAACTCTTCCACCAATGCTAAAAGCAGACTCAGAAGCTACAGTGGATATCGGGATGGCCAATACATCACGAGCCATCAAAGCAAGCTCGGGATATCTAAATTTGTATGACTTCCAAAAAGAAAGTATATCGAAATCCCCGCTTAAACTAAACTTAGGCTCCTCCAGATATTGTTGTAGCTGAGACTTCACCGGGGCATGCTCACTCTCGTCAAACATCTCAAATGCCTTAGACATTAGACATTAGACATTAGAGGCATATAAGAATATCTACTAAGTCATGCTAGCAGCTAGCTATATACAGTCAATCATACTCATTAGTCATTACTCATAGTCTCTAGTCTACTCAGTCTAATACAGAATCACATATAATACTATAGATTAAAGTATTAAGCCAAAATGAAATAGACTACACTACAGACACTCAGACAGTACAGATGCATGCTAGTAGACAGTCATACATACTCAATCAATTAGTCATACTGTCATACAGATTACAGAGTAACAGAATCACAAATTACAATCATTAGACTCATTACTCAGTCTCATACAGAATCACATATGATATTATAGACTAAAGTATTAAGCCAAAATGAAATAGACTATAGAGTACAGACAGTACAGACTACAGAGGCATGCTAGGAGATAGCCATACTCATTACTCAGTCTAATACAGAATTACATATGATATTATTATAGACTAAAGTATACAGAAAAAATGAAATAGACTACAAATAGTACAGAGTACAGACAGAGGCATGCAAGTAAACAGTCATACATACTCAATTAGTCATACAGATTACAGAGTAACAGAATCACAGATAACATATTACAGTCATACAGTCATTACTCAGTCTCATTAGTCATTACATAGGCATGCTATTGCTAGCAGACAGTCATACATACTCAATTAGTAATTTAGTCATATAGATTACAGAGTAACAGAATCACAGATAACAGATTGCAGTCATACAATCATTACTCAGTCTCATTAGTCATTACAGAATCACATATGATAATATGATATTATAGACTAAAGTATGCATCCAAAATGAAATAGACTACAGAGGCATGCTGATGCTAGCAGACAGCCATACTACTCAGTCACTCAGTCTAAATGTCTAATACATCATCACATATGATATTATAGACTAAAGTATTAAGCCAAAATGAAATAGACTACAGACAGTACAGAAGCATGCTAGCAGACAGTCATACATACTCAATTACTCATAGCAAAAGGTATAATAAATTATTAATACCTGCATAACTTCCATATCCAGATTTGACTTCATGGAACTAGAACTTGAATTAGGAGTTAGCTTGGAACTAGGAGTTCCCTTGGAAATATACAAAGCCACATAGATGTCAAAAAGTTGATTCAACTTCTCCTTGAAGTCTTTAAACTCCTAATTTTCCAGCCCATAGATCTCATTGTAAGCAAACTCTACAAAAGCAAGTTTGTACCTAGGATCTAATACACAAGCCATAACAAATATAAGGTTATGCTTTGACCAATATTTCCCAAACTTAGTCTTCATTTGCGATGCCATGGATTTCATAAACTCATCCCTACCCTTCATAGCTTTTGAAATATGATGTTGAACCGAATAAACTTGAGGAAAATATAAATTTGAAATGGGGTACTTTGTCCTGGAGAAAAGACAGGTCACATTAAAAAATAACTTCAAAAACTCGCATATCTTCCCAAATCTATCCCATTCATCCTCGGAAGGGCAACACTTGTAGTTAGAACCACTCAACTCCAAATGAGTAAAAACCTTTCGGTAGAAAAGAGCACTATCAAGCATCATGTAAGTAGAGTTCCAACGAGTTGGCACATCTTGCATCAAACCCTTGTTAAAGGGTAATGACGCTTGCCTAACACACTCCCGAAAAATTTGTTTCCTACGTTGAGAACCCCTAAAATACCGTACACTCTCCCGAACTTTACCAACCGACACATCAATCTCCTTCAAACCCTCTTGTACAATTAGATTAATCACATGAGCACAACACCTTGCATGAAAAAACTCTCTACCGAACAACAAAGAATCACTCAACTTTAATTTACTCTTAAGCATCCCAACAAAGACATCATTAGACGAAGCATTATCTAACGTAATAGAAAAGAGTTTCTTCTCAATGCCCCAATCACAAAGTAAAGTGTAAATTTTCTCACATATGGTCAATCCGGTGTGAGGAGATGGCACATAAGAAAAACTAAGAATCTTCATCTCTAAATTCCAATCGGAATTCACAAAATGTGTTGTAATTGAAATAAAGCCATCCATTGTAATAGAACTCCATAAATCAGATGTTAGACTAATTATTCCCGCTACCCCATGCAACCCAGTCATAACCTTCTTTTTCTCCATTTTATAAATATTGATAACATCTGCCCTAGCTGTATTTCTAGACACTAGCTTCAACTCCCTATTAACAAATGTCGCATAAGTAAAGGCATCACGAATCCCCTCATACTCCACAAACTTGAAAGGGAGTTGATACCTAATTATTGCTAGATTCAACATCTCACGAAAAACAACAGGATCAAACTTTGCCTCCCTCAAAGACATGGAAGACTTAGATTGAGACAAAAACATTTGTCCCAAATCACGTGTTGTAGTCTTCTCACATGTTTTGAGATGGCGAGAAAGATTGTCGGTCCCATGTGAACTAGCAGACAAATAAATGGCACCACATTTCTTACACTTAGCCCTTTCTTTATTATCCTTGCCAACAAAGATTTCAAAAAATGCCCAAACATGAGAAGTTAGTTTTCGCTTACGATTACCAGGTTTCCTAGCAAGTGTGCCAACACTTTCATCTCCAGTTCCAGCCTCTGACAATAGGCCATCAATCCCCTCCATCTCCATGTCATCTCCATCAAGATTAATGTTGATGTCATTATCATTATCTAACTCAACAATTGGATGATCCATCTAGAAAAAAAATCAGATTCAAAATTATAAACAATTGTCGAATATGACAAACAAAATAAACACCTCATCACGTAAAAATTAACTTCTAATTTATTAGTAGATGTTAAGCAGTTAAGGCAAACGCCATTACAAATTACTTCCAAGTCTAATGAAAACAATTACAATTACAAATCACTTAGCTAAGAGTAATACAATTACAATTAGAAGCGTTGCCCAAATAAACAAATCACATACAAGATTACATCCAATAAAAGCATATGTGGCATAGTTGTTGTCCCAAATCCTAGGTCTCATAATCTTAACTTGTTTTTTTCATCAACTTGTTCTCCCCCTTGTCCTAGGTCTCCTGCCCGAAGGCCACCAACTAGAACATCCTCCCATATAAATGACTTGCATTGGTTTTTGAATTGGGGACAACGATAAAAATAACGACTATTGTTATTCTTAGTGCTAGCCCTATAATGCCTCATGTACCCAGCCCCACAAGTACAAGGAGGTCCAACTTGTGCCATTTTTGCAAAAAACCTAAAAATAACCAAAATAGCATTTAACTAACAGAGATCACCAAATCACTAACCAAACTAATAACAGACTCATAATTTATAAAATTTGACAGAGAGCAACATACCAATGTAAATAGTAAGCTGATGAAAAGTAATATTACCCTAATATTTATCAAAGAGCAACAGACCAATGTAAATAGACTAAATAGTAAGCTGATGAAAAGTAACATTACCCTAATATTTATCAGAGAGCAACAGACCAATGTAAATAGTAAGATTTGTAAAATTTGGCAGACAGCAACAGACCAATTGTAAAATTTGTAACATTACCCTCTAATATTTATCATATAAAAGATTTGTAAGCTGATGAAAAGTAAGCTGATAAACTGATGAACTGATGAACTTAATGTAAATAGTAATCATACTGATGAACTTAAAAGTAAGCTGATAAACTGATGAACTGATAAAAGTAAGCTGATAAACTGATGAACTTAAAAGTACTAACCTGAACTGAAGTCTGTTGAAGCTTGATGAACTGATGAACTGATCTAGAGTGATGTGGTGAACTGAGTCAACAGATGAAACTTGAAGTCTGTTAAAACTTGAAGTCTAGAGTGTAAGAGTGATGTGATGAACTGATCTCTGATGAACTGAGCCAACTGTAAATCGAGAGTGAAGTGATGAACTGAATCAATCAACTGTTGTCAGAAAATTAAACTTGATGAACTGAATCAACTGTAAATTAACTGAGAGAGTAAAATTTGATTACTTTATGAACTGATGAACTTAATCGAGAAAGAGTGAGACTGATGAACTGATGAACTTGATGAACTGATGTCATGAACTGATACTCTGAATCTCTGATAGTGAATTAGTGATACTGATATAGTCACATGAGAGAGGAGGGCTGGACTCTGGAGGCTGGAGCTGCGGAGGAGTGAGAGAGACTGAGAAAGGAGGAGGGCTGCTGGAGTGGAGGCTGGAGCGGCGAGGAGGTTTTTGTTTTGAGGTTTAGGTTAAATTTTTTACATATTTATAGTATGTGGGAAAAGACCAAAAAGCCATTTAACATAAACTAAATTACATAAATTAAACGGGTGAGCGGGTCACCCGTGGGTCAAAAATTGAAACCCTAGCCCGACCTGTTTCGTTGTCGTGTCTAGCGGGTCAACCCGTTTATGACCCGAACCCGCCAAGGGTCAACCCAAACCCGTTTATAGCAGGTCGGGTTCGGGTCGTGTTAGCGTGTTCGGGTTGGATTGACAGCCCTAACTGTGGGTTTGGGGGTTGTTTTAAACTTTATTGCTAAATGTAGAGCTATGATTGAAGGCCTGGACTTTGCTTCAAGCTTTGGGTGGGAGATAGCATGGCTAGAAGCTTACTCTGAACCTGCGGTTAAAGCCTTCAAATATGGAGACATTCCTTGGTGCTTAAAAGCTAAGTGGAGTAGAGTGAAACATATATTCATAAGTATAAGATATTCCACTATTTGGAGAGAGGCAAATTTTAATTCTTATAACATGGCTAAGAGAGCTCGCAACTTTGGTATTAATGTAATTGATAGATATATTGGGAAACCCTACTTTCTAAGTGTGGAGGATCTGAGAGAGAGTATTTTAGAGTCAGGCGAGTCTGTTTAGTTTAAAACTTTTGCCCTCTTATTGAGGTGTAGAGTCTTGCCTTGTTTGTGGGGAGGTTTGTTTCTCTATCATTCTTTCTTAATAATGTCCTGCTTATCTTGCAAAAAAAAAAAAAAATGCTGCCACGTGTCACACACGTGTTTGTCACGTCAACATGGTGAAACCTACCTGCCACGTCAGCATGTATGGGTCCCACTGTCACGTGTCCTTGATACGTGTTACTGCCACGTTAGCAATAGATCAGGTCTGATCCAATCTAATTTCCAAAATTGGATATGGATCTGATGACGTCATAATTAGGTAATATATTTTATTTTATTTTATTTTAAAATTAATAAAAAAATAAAACGCTAGCTGATGTCAGCATGACCTAATACGCTATAAAAAAATGGTTTTTGGTCGTGAACTGCCCAGTTTTCACGCCAATTTTTTGGCGACTGTGACATCTCCCTGAGACGTCCCATATACAGATGTGGAATCGACTACGCAAAAAAATTGATAATGCATCAATCTGAAGTTGATATGAGAGAAGAGAAGGGATATCTTTATTGATGAATGAATCTCTGTATCCTCGGAGGTTTTGTATTACAATGGATAACCCTTTTAGATTATCTATACTAACTCAAACTCTCCTCATCAACCTTAATAGTCTATGGGATTGTTAGGAGTACAGTAGGACACCCCAACCAGTTGGGTTCCACCTTGGGCTGGACCCAAACTCTTAATAGTTGTAAGATATTTTTGGGTGCTACGCAGAGATACATTTAAGAATGATATTTTTTAGGATCTAATGGTCAAAACTCAATATCAGAAGTCACTTCTCTGAATTTTGGTAGAATTCCAGGATAGTTTAGTAATTATCTTGGAGTTCATGACAACCAACCATCTATATTTAGTTATTTACTTATCAATTTGACTCAAAAAAGAAAAAATGATCCTTATTTACCTGAAACAGTTGAAAAAGATTTCTTTGTTTCAGGAAAAAAAAATCCTGAATTAGAGGATCTAATGATCATTCAAGCCAAAACAAGAATTTGGAAAACAAACTGGTTTTTTTTTTTTCCCCAAAAACTGAAAAGCAATTGTGAAGGCATCTTTACTACGAATAAGTAATATTTTGTGTTGTGTTCGTGAAAATTTTCAGCTTCAAAGAATCAAATTGTTGATAAACTTGAGACAGATATGGGAATTGCCGCGATAAAGAATGTAGCTCATGCATGGAATCGTCTCATATTTTCCATCAAAATTTGTTATCGTACGGTTCGTGATCACCCCTTTATCTTGGCCGCGGTATTTCTTCTGATTATTTTCTATAGGTACCTCCTTTTTGTGCTTAGTTATTTGGTGTCTTCTTCCCCTCTTTTTATTTGCACTGCCATTCTCCTACGCACTTTTTTGAATTTTGGGCATCCTGATATCGCTCAAGTTGAAGAGGAAAGAACTCGGGACATCTCTTCTCTGAAATCCAGGATTGTTAACGAGGATATAATCATTGAAAAACGTGAGAGGCTTTCTGCTGAAACGCGTGTGGAGAAGATACAAGATAGTAGTGAGGAAAAAACTGCTATCTCACCAAGCTACAATGATGGTTTCATTGGCCAGAGCACAACAAGTGAGGGACAACAAAGAGAGATTCACGGTGTATCACATACGGGCAAATCCATTAAAGACCAATCCTTGGAAATACGAACCAAGGCTATAAAAAACCTCGAAGGGAAGAACGATAAGCGTAAAGCTGATCTGATAGTTCCCTTTGGTTCTCCTGTAGATGCTTCTCCACTTACATCCAGAAAACCTAACGTAGAAATTTTAGATTTTCTTTCTGACCATACAGAAAGCTCCTCTCCTGATGCTCCTGCGACTGAAATTGCTCCAGTTATTGATGAACACCATCCACTTTTAGACTCCAAGCGTCCCCAATCTGTGGTAAAATCTGCTGAAGAATTCGACGCTACTTCTCAAGGTTCTTACATGTCCAATGATGGAAGTGCGGAGTCTGAGGATGGCGAGAACCAAGAAGAAGCGCGAGGGGATAGAAGAGATAAAAGAAAATCTGCTGTGGCATGGACAGAGGATGACGAGAAGAATCTCATGGATTTGGGGACTTCTGAATTGGAGAGGAACCAGCGGTTGGAAAATTTAATTGCAAAACGACGAGCAAGGAAGAAACCCCTGATCAAAGAAACTGAGAAGAATTTGATAGACTTGGATTTTAACGCACCTTCATTGCAAATTACATCCATTTCAACTACTAAGAATAACCCTTTCGATCTTCCCTTTCACTTCAGTGAGACTGAGGGATTACTACCGGTTCCCGGCTCAGCTCCTTCTGCGTACCACCCAAGAGGAAACCCATTTGATATTCCATATGATCCACTCGAAGAAAAACCTAATCTCACGGATGACAGTTTTCACGAAGAATTCATGACAGGATTCCAAAAGGATATTTTCTTTTGCAGGCATGAAAGTTTTAGCTTGGGGTCTTCTCTTTTTGGAGGAGTTAAACACGAGAAGCGATTTAACCCCTACTCTGGCAATGAAACCACAAGCAATATTATGTATGGTTTTCTTTCAAAATCCGAATCTGCATTATCCCTTACAGATCTCCAAGACAACAAAAAGCTAAATGAAGATGAAATAATTCAAGAACACATCTCCCCGTCTCCCTCTGAAGAAATCGATATGGGGGAAGTACTTAACTTATCAGGCATAAGCGAAGCTTACATAAAACAAGATATTGTTGAAGAAAAATGTGACGGGTTAAACTCTTCTGCCTCATCGGAAACTAATGAAAAGATTATGGATGAGAACGCCAATGATAGCCAACCAAGAAATTTTGAGGATGAATTTGCAGAGGTATCTAGCAATCCCTCAAGTGAAGTTTATGTGAAACCAGATGCTGACGAAGAGAAGCGCAATGCATCAAGCTCTTCCTCCTCATTAGAAGCCAACGAAGAGATCTTCAATGAGGCCACTAGCAAAATATTATCCAGAAATCTCCAGGGTTCACAACCATCATTATCAATTGAAATTCCAGATGTTCAGAGTGGGAGGGAATTGGATGACGACACTATTGAGGAGCCTGTTTATGATTCAAGCCCATCTGCGATCGAAAAGAGGACGATAGAGGAACATATACTATTTGTTGACAAAGTAGTAGTTCACACCAATAGTTCCTCCATCGCTTCTGATATGGAGGTGGAGGTTTCAGAAGTGGGTTCACCTCGATTGCTATTTGAAAGAACCATTTCGTATTCAGATGCGGATATTTTGTTTGATGACAAGCGATATAGAGCTGAGTCAAGAGCGTCGGGATGTTTTGACAGTAGCCTTCCTGATATTATAGAGACTAGAGTTTCCGGAGCTAATCAGGACTTTGTTGATTATACTACACCACCCGTGGAGGCAGAACTAGAGGTTGAACAAGTTTCAACTGATTCAAACACAACTGAGGAGGGTTTAATGAATCAAATTCCTTCATCTAGTGTTGATAAAGAGATCAACATTGAGTTAGAGTCGCTAGACCAGTCTGAGTCAAGAGCATTGGAATTGTCTGAGAGTAGCCTTCCCGAAGTTGTAGAGACTAGAGCTTCCGGAGCAAATCAGTACTTCAATGATTCTACTACAGCACCTGTGGAGGTAGAATTAGGGGTTGAACATGTGTCAACTGATTCAAGCACAACTGAGGAGGGTCTAACGAATCAAATCCCTTCATCCAGTGTCAATAAAGAGATTAGCATTGGGTTAGACCAGTCTGCATCAGGAGCATTGGAATTGTCTGAGAGTAGCCTTACCGATGGTATAGAGTTAAAATCTTCTGGAGCTAATCAATACTTTGATGATTCTACTGCAGCACCAGTAGAGGCAGAATTAGCGGCTGATCAAGTGTCAACTGATTCGAGCACAACTGAATTAGCGGTTGAACAAGTGTCAACTGATTCAAACACAACTGAGGAGGGTCTGATGATTCAAATTGCTTCATCTAGTATCGATAAAGAAATTAACATTGCGTTAGACCACTCTGAGTCAAGAGCATCGGAATTGTCTGAGAGTAGCCTTCCTGATGTTATAGAGACTAGAGTTTTATTTGATGATTTTACTGCAGCACCAGTGGAGACAGAATTGGTGGTTGAACAAGTTTCAATTGATTTAAACACAACTGAAGAGAGTATGACAAGTCAAATTCCTTCATCTAGCGTTGATAAAGAGAGAAGTATTAGGGCACACCAATCGAATTTAGAGGAGATCAATCCCATAGCACATAGTCCGTTGACAAAGATGAATAGCCACAATCTAATGGAGAACTTGACAATTCAGATATCTCCTGCAAGTGATCATCCTCAAGAATTTCTGGTTAGTTCAAACTGTAGATAGTAAATTAAATTTAAGATTCGGCAAAGTATAATTTTTTTGAATTTGCTTAGAAATTTATATGCTGTTAGCCACGGAAATGCAGACTCTTGGTCTACAGCTACAATCATTTAAACATTTTTCTTTTCGGATTTTTAACAGGAACTATCCGTGGCAGAAGAACCTGACATTGTCTTTCAGTTCACCAATGATACTGAGGCAGAACAAGGTCGAATTATTGAACCTGAGATTCATCTATATTTTCCAGATGCAACTGAAACTGGGGTTAGTGCAACTGAGGTTGAAAAGAGCGGCATGACTCTAAAAACAAATGAAAGTGTTACAGAGGCACAAGCTCTTGACGAGACCAATCTGGAAGGGGAGATGCCTAAGCTAGTCCAAGAAGAAAACGTTGAGAAACCACTGCTGAAGGAAAATGAAGTTAAATCAGTGAAGAACATGGTCACAAACCCAGTTGAATCTGCTGAGCGTGAGCCCTCAAACCACGTTGAATCGGAGGAGAGCAAGCTCTCAATCAAAGATCATATTGTCGTAGAAACCAGCGAAATCTCCTAATTCTCTCAGAGGCAACTATTCAACTAGGAAAAAGATTTTGGGCGTGGTTGCAGCTATCTCTATTTTGGCATTGAAGCTCTAATACACAGAAATCACTGCATGGATGTAGTCATCAATCCAAGATGTTTGAAAGAGATTGCCTTTTTGACAATTGTAACAATGTAACTAAGAGCACAAATAAAGGATCATGTAAGAGTGATCTATAACAGCGCGGTTGTAGGGCCTTAATATTGTACATTCTGTATTTTTGTTATTGGATGATTGATATGCAAAATTATTATTACTAAATTTGTTGAAACTGTTAAATCTGGAAGTCACAAACTACATTGCATATGGTTCTGTCAACTAAAATTTAGTATTAGGTGGCGAAGATGGGGACAATATTGGTGCAATGGGGGCCTGGGCTTAACAAATATGGCTCAAAGATACGTACAATGACAAAGACCACATTTTTGTGGAAATGATCATACATAACTAGTGGATATTGTCTTAAGGGCTTTAGTTGGCAGAAAAACCTGAACCTGTGGCTATGAATCTGATGGTTGAACTGACGAGCTTGTGACAGGATTCAGGAAGTACAGTACTTCATTCGCTATCTTTCCTTTTAGATTTTGTTTTTTCGGGTTTGGATCAAGGAATAATAGGGTAACAGGGGTTATAGAGCCTTAAAACATAAATAACTGCTACATTTCCTAGAACAGTTGGTGTTAATACAGGGAGACAGGAGAGTTTATATAACCCCGTAAAAAAGAAATCAGGCAAAAAATGAACTTAAAAAAAGGGTAAAATGACTGTGTTTATGCAGAAATTAATCAGAAGAAGACGCTTAAAAGATAAATATTTATCTATCGATGCTGCAAAAAATACACTAGGAAGAAGTAATAAATAGGAAAAGTGACAGTTAAGAAATAACACCATTGCCATTGTAAGATGGACGATTTCTCCTTGCAGGACGAGCTGACTTATTTGAGTATGTAGCATTCCACTCTCCTGCATCCTGAGCATAGTAGTCCATCGGATAATCTGCAGCTGTGTCATCAGCGACTTTCGTGCACTCGTCATTTTGCACGCAACAAGATCCTTTCTGCTCACAATTCAAGCCCGTTTTGCAGTTTGAGGTAGGAGCTGACTTTTTCTCCCACCAACCTGGGATAAACTCTAGTGTAATTTCGGCTTCGAATGGAGTCAAAAGGGGCTTTAGAAAAGCCTCACCCCAATCAATTGAGAGACGCGGACAAGCTACTTGAATCCAAGCATCTATGGAGTCGCCAAACAATGCAACCCTAGTGGGAGAAAGCTCTGACATTAAAATTACAGTCCAAACAAAACCTTTCTCTCTCATCCGTCCTTGCAACCGATCAAGAATTCTAGGGTTTCCTTGTCGTCCCAATGTCCCAAGAACAATCCCCCAATTCTTCGCCTCCCTTGCTTTTATAATCGCGTTTTTTCTCACACTCTTCATCCCTTCGTAATCATACTCCTCTAAGAACAAAACTCCAAGGTATGGATCATATCGAAA
Organism: Kingdonia uniflora; assembly: GCA_014058105.1. NCBI lineage: Eukaryota > Viridiplantae > Streptophyta > Magnoliopsida > Ranunculales > Circaeasteraceae > Kingdonia > Kingdonia uniflora. Next base: position 1,327,490 of record JACGCM010001560.1, read on the forward strand.
AGCCTTAATTTTAGGGTTTGCAATCATAAAAGCTTCAAGATGGAATCTCCCGTCAGCAACAAAGATAACTACTTCTGCCAATCGTTGAGGAATTGTTGGAGACGTGCATCCAAGAACTTCTCCAGCCGACAAGGGTTTAGATTGTGGGATTAAAACTTCAAAGCCCGCACTTTCTAATGCAGGCTTTGCAGCTCTGATTGCAGCAGAAAACTGTATGGTCCCGGCTAGAGCAAGTTTCTTCGTTTTTATTGCGTCGGTGTTTAACTTGATTGTGTCAATAAGACGGTCCACGTCTATCTTAATCTCAACAAATACGTAGAGAGAAGGGATCTTCGTGGAGTCAATTGGGATGAGGCAGCTATGTCCATAATGAATAAGTAGTTGAGCATCAAGAGCTGTGGCGGAGAAGTCATCAATACAACAAGCACCATACGTGACATCGCCAAGGATGAAACACTCATCAAGTTTGCCGTAAGTCTTGAAGATGTCCGAAAGGACAAGAGAGTACATGAGAAGGCCTTCAGGAAACTGAAGAGCAACACGCTTGGCACCAGATGATTGGATGCGCCAGATACATTTGTGAACTTCAAAGTTGTAGTTGGAGGGGAGGAGGGAGATTGCTGCATTGAGGGCCGAATCGTTGGTTATAGAGTCAGGGATTTGGTTCTTAATGAACCTTTTGGGAGGAATCCGGGGTCTGTTATTGTTGGGGTTCTGAGATGGTAGAATATCTACATTTTTGATCTCCATTAAGCTGTTGTTCTTTGGTTCTTGAATAGCTTTTGAAAGATGACAGCCTTTTCAACCTGAAATAAACAAGACAGCTCTTGTAATCACTCTACTTATACAGCTACTGTAAATTCCGCGTAAAGCTATAACGATTTGAACGTTCTCATGGAAGAGTTCATAAGTAACAAACAAGTTTAGAGTAACTGTAAAAGAAACTCATTTAGACATTATCAATTTAAGAGCTGAATACCCCACCAAGCTCACCACCAATCGATTTCAATCAAAGAGGCAAGTTATCCTAACCATAGACGCATGCAATTAAAACAAGCAGTTTCTAAAGAGACCATTCAGATAAATTTCATCAGGTTTTTAAGCTCAGTTTGGAAATTCAACCCAAAATAATTGAATTGTAACCATTTATAGCTCACTGAGAGACCAAATTACCAAATTCTTTCCCCAACCTACATTTCGGGCTATCACCAAATCTACACTAATTTAAAATGTAGGAGCAGATAGCCGAGTTACACTAAACCCTCTGTCTTCACTACATCACGTCAACAGCCTAACACAACCTTAAGCACTAAACATAGCATACCGACAATTGCGTATGACTCTCCAAACCCAGTCCACTGCAAATCAATCTCCAATCTGTAAGAACTGCAAAAGCACTCACAAATCGTATGTAAAATCAAATCGACTTCCATAATTGCGTAAGAGTTTATCCACAGAGACATGTAATTATAAATGACGTGCCCATAAACCTTAGTCACTATCTGAGAAAGCAGTACAATATGATCCAAAATTAGCACAACTTCAACCAATAACAAAAGGTGCAAACTGTAGCATTGTATGAGTTCCAAGAAAATATAAAGCTCCTACAGTTAGAAGTCCTGAAAACCTGTTACAATTCCTAATCCAATATCAAACTCCAACTCCAGCACCTGCGTTCCAACTGAAATGCTGGAGAAAAAGTTGAGGAGGGAAATGCAACTAAAAATCCAGCACCCCCATTCCAAGCAATATTTTTTCTTCAAAAGTGTATGTTATTGAAACACTATTAAGCTACCATACCATGCGATCATGGTGAGGTGAAGGAAGAGGAAGAAGAAAGGGAGACAGGGAGAGTAATCACAAATCACACCAATAATCTAAATAAACTGTAGAGATAATAGACTCCTTCGTCAAATTGCAATATAAAAGACTCAATTAGTGGAACTTAAACACACTAAAACAAATAGAATCAGAACCAAATCCCACAGATAAGACCGGTAACAGCTAACTCAAATTACAAACTGAACATACTGTATATTCACAGTTAATCCAACACAACTAGCAAAGGCCATCTACTGTTTCCTACGGATAATAGTCCTAAGAGTTTGAGAGTTTGTATCCCGATCTAGACACCTTATTTCAGTAAAGTGATAATTTTGGCTTGTCCCAAAGTTTAACTGTCGTGCATCGTTGCTTTCTTTCACGTGACCATGCTGTACTTGAGCTGATGCCTTATATTAGTCAATCGGGTGAAAATGATTCCACCCACTTGATCATGTTCGACTCAGGCTTGAGGCAAATAATAAGCAAATTCATACAGTTATACAGCATTCAAAGTTGCAGTCTTTACATCTATTCGATAATAGATAGCCCAGAAAGGCAAAACCAATAATGTTCTTTCTCTATCTCCTAAGATGTCCATGACTCACATAGTTTATCTTACACCCTTATTCGTAGTCTAACTAAGAAAAATGAATATAGGTTTGAATCCACAATAAGTAGTTAAATAGTACCCACTGGGATCAATGATCCATTAATACTTAGTACTAAGGACATGAAAGAAAGATTAAAATTAAAATTACAGAAAATGTCAAGTTTGCTTACCTTTGGTTTGACTTCAAAAGAGAGCAATGAGTTGCAAACGAGCTCTTAAACTGCAACAACAACAACAACGTAAAGAGGAATTACTGGGCTTATTGAGCTCTTATAATAAGCAGCTCAAAACAAGTATGTTGGAAAAATTCAGCTCTTCTTTTCCAAGAGCTGAATTTTAAAACTCAATCTCAATGGTTTAACCTAATTAACACTACAAGTTGAGCTTTATAGCATCATCAAATAAGATACACAAATTAAATAAGATGATTCACTAAATAGGAAGACAAAACTCAATTTCCAGAGAGAGAAAACCAACCTGCGTTTTGTAACTGTAATATTGAAACAATAAGAACAAAAAATGGAGATGCGGGGTATCGAACCCCGTACCTCTCGCATGCAAAGCGAGCGCTCTACCATGTGAGCTACATCCCCCACCTTATCATGCAAAGCGAGCGCTCTACCATGTCAGCTAGATCCCCCACCTTATCATTCGTTTTTATGTCAAACTATCTCACCATAATAATAACAAATCCAATCGGAGACAGTATTTTACTCAAAAAGAAACCCTAGCCTTGCTTCCTCATCAAATACCAAAAAAATTATGTCCAACGAAGAAGTAATAATTAAGACGATCTATCACGAGAAGCAAATACTACAACTCTGCCTCTTACACGCTCTCAACAATCTCTTTCAGGTAATCAACTGCTAAATTTTCATCTAATAATAAAAATATGTATTCAGTTACCCTTAATCATGTGATGCTTTCTATCGAAAATAATATAACATTAGATTGTTTTCTTTTGTAGAATTGAACATTATATTATTTTCAGGAAAAGAATCTGTTTACTAGAGCAGACTTAAATGCTTTATCGGAACAACTTGTTCTTGCTGATCCAATTAAACAACATTGGACTAGAGCCCCATTATCTGTAATTTTCAAGCCTCACCATAATGCACTATCAGGAAACTACGACATAAATGTGTTAATTGCTGCGCTGGAAGGAAAGGGGAAAGAGGTAGTATGGCACGATAGGCGTAATGGTGCGGATACAATTCACCTTGATCATGAGTCTCAGGATATGTTAATGGGTATTGTTCTTAATATTCCAGTTAAGAGGTTTATTGGGATTTGGAAAGGTCGGCATTGGGTTACGTTGCGAATAATTGAGGGGGTTTGGTATAATTTGGATAGTGATCTTCTTCATCCTTACTCTTTTAAAGATACAAGAGAAGTGAAGGATTTTATAGATTACATTATACGGAGTGGTGGTGAGGCTTTTCTTGTTTTTCATAAAAACGGTGACAAAGATCAAGAAGCGTCGCAGGCGTAGTTTGCAACCTTTGCTGTAGTATAATAGGAGCTCATGGAAATTACGAAGAAGATGAGAAGATGTTTTAAGTTGAATAGTTCAATTGCCTTTGTATGTGTAGTAGTATTTGTTTCTTGTTTGTTGGTTGTTCTTATGTCTATAGTTAGTCTTCCGGAGCTGTCACTGGAGAGCAGAAATTTTGGGTTCATTTCGAGAATAAGGAAGATATCAAAGGTGGAGAGATTGGATGTGCTTGGGCAGATGATGGTTGAGATGTTACCTGACGATTTGGCTTTTACGGTATTTGTTCCTTCTGAAAAAGCTTTTAAGCGTGATCTACAATTGTGGGCTAATGGCAGTTTAGCGGAGGAAAAGGCGAATGAGAACACATTTGCGACAATCTCTCGCGTACTGGGTTTCTCAGCTATTCCAAGGAGTTTGCTTTCTGTCGATGTACCATTAGGAAAGGAGATTACTTTTGATTCCATATCTGGATTTAAACTGTATATTTCAAGAGAGTCCAATGGGGCCATTGTTACTAATAGAGTTCCTTCAGAGCTGGTTGATCTTAGAAAAGGAGAGATTATTGTACATATTATGGATGGGGTAATCATGGATCCGGAGTTTGAGCAGTCGGTCCAGCCTGATTACGAAGGTGAAGACTGAAAAAAATACCAAACCGCAGGTCTTCCATTTCTCCTTGCCTTTTGGTGGTATGTTTTCTGCCACTGGTGGCTATCTCAATGTACCAACAAATCCAATAACAATCCTGTCTGCAAGTATGTAAGTACATCATTTTCTGTTTCACCTTTAATGGATTGCACCTTTAAGTTGATTAATAAGCTATGCTTATACCAATCATCAAAATGTACCCCCAATGAGGTGACATTACACTTTGAAATTTAAGCATGCTCATATCTGTAAAACTTTACCTTGTTATGATGATTTCTATACTTGCTTTGTTTTGATATATCGAGGTGTTACGTTCAGGACTTATGTCTGTTCTCAGCTGCTCAATCTGAAAATCTCTCAGTAGTAACCAAGTACAATATTCACAAATCACTGCAGATACTTCAGGTTACATTATCTCTGTAAACTTTGCTTGATAAAATTTACGCAGCGTACCTTGCTATATTTTTTTACTTTTTTTTGCAAAGTTATACTTACCTTGCTATAAATCTGAACTTATGGCCCTTCCGGGCTGTTCAGTCTAATGATCTTTCTGCAGTAATCAAGAAAAACATTGGCAGATCACTGTAGATTCTTCAGGTTACATTATCTTGGGTGAACTATGTTCAATAAAGTTTATATAACTTGTATGTATCCCTTACTTCACCAAAGCTGCATTACTTTGTTTCCCAGTTATCTCTTATGTACATTGTGTGATGTATATGTTGCTTGTGTTAATTGAATGTGAATGCTTCAATATTGGGGTACCCCTCCACTTTGTTTGCATCTTTTTTTTTTTCTCTCCCACAGTCCCACATCAAAAAGAAGCTCTATATAACATCAAAGATCTAGTGGGAATTTTTGACTAGAGAACAAAGGTAATCTCTCTCTCTCAAAACTCTTATAAAATGTTACAAATCAAGAATCATTGTAGAATCAAAGAGATTACAGCTTAAAAAGCATAGTGAAGTAGGTCCAAAGCACCTTAAAAGAAACATTGAGAATGAAGTTTTGCTTCTCTCGTGTCTGCCCATATTATTTGATGATCCTCTTTCATTCAACGGTTCCACCACCACCACTTTAACTTTCTGTGATCCTCCTCTCCAACCATTGCATTCCTCGCTTTTAAAATCATTAGAGATAAACCTAATCATTTAATTATTCTCACCTAACCCTAAATGTCTATCTCCCTTGCACAAAAACCCTTTGCAAATGACATCAATGCTATAATAGAAAATAAAATAAAAATAGACTGTCCGCGGCCGCCATTAGGTGGAGCAAACGTGACTGAAATTTTGTAGTTTTTCAACCTTCCTTGTGCGCCTGACAGATACAATGGAAGGCTGTGTGGCGTACGGTATTGATCAGACCGGAGTGCCCCATACAAGACAAGCAAGCCATAAAAATCGGTCAAATATTAGGCACATCTGTAGATTTAGGTTTAAATGAGAAAAACTAAATGAGTGAGTGAGGAAAACGCTTCTTGTTGGTCTAGTCTTCAGTCAAAGCCATTGATCAAACACTTTTCTTTTACTGCCAAGACCATCTGCTTTAGTAAAAAAAATCCGAAATGTCATGTGTCCATCTTGCTTATGTGTCACTCTGTTATTGGATGATTAGGAATTACTCCTTCAAACTTTGAAGTCATGGAGTCAGTGAAGGTTTACTCTCCTTGAGAGAGACTTTGAAGCCATGTTGTTTTCTTTCCTTCTTTTGCTTTAGTATTTTAATTTGCTTTATTGTTGTTTGAATATAAGGTTTGCTTATAAATACATCATAAGACCAAATCTCTCTCTGCCTCCCTCTTTCCCTCTCTCAAAGATGTCTAGAAAAGCAAGCAACTGTAAGAGAGTAATGTTCAGTCCGGACATGAATGAAAACCCTTCGGTAGTTTATCTCAAACATGGTTCTGCTAAGAAAGGTAGCGGAAACAAAAGACGGGTGGATAGAGCCTCCAACCTTTGGCCACAGAAAAATTCAGGTTTCTCACCTGTGAAGTTACTACGTCGTCTGAGTGCAAAGGTGGCAAGAGTTATACGTTTGGTATCATTGAGGAAAAGAAAGAGTTCGACAAAGGTAACATCTTCAAGCTTGGCAAGATCGAGATCTTACGTTGGTGCAAGTGACTCTCATCTGACTGAAGATATTGAGGACTGTATCCAATTCATCAACTCTTCGTCTTTGCCAAGATCAAGTTCTGTTTCGACATCCTGCCCTTAGTCCCCTTTCTGAAACACATCTAAAGTAGCTAGAGATGTAAATGGGATGTATACAGGTGATTCAATTGAAAAGGAATTAACAGTTTCATGAGATTTTTCTTGTTTCTTTTACTTCCACGATTTTAACTTACTGGTTAAACTGAACAAGAGAAACAGTTTTCTGGTTTTGGTATCATCATTAAACCTTCCTTTGTTATCTCTAACAAGTAAATGCATTCAACAAGTTTCAGAATTTAAAATCTTTTACAAGGACTTATAAGCTTCTACCTCAAATATATGTCTACCAAAATATTCACACAAGTCTTTGCTGTTTATTAATGGCATTTAGTGTCTGTTTCCCCAATGAATGAGTGACATCTGTGAATTTGTGGGTCCAAACATGTAACATGTGGCATAGTGTGGCACCGAGGAAGAGCAGTCATGTCCACCTTGTAACTACCGATCTTATACGAAAGAAGGAAAATAAAATATGAAAAATAGCTTCAGCAAGAATTTGCTATGGTAAAATGAGAGATATGAACTAGAACATAATACACGAATATAGATTGATCAGGGCTAACCCAGTTAAGTCATAAAGCAATCGTCATTCTCTCTAAAATGTAGTCAGTATTCAATAATATCCCATGCTAACCTCTCACGCATACCACAAACTGAGAGAGAAGATAATAATCAAGAATCAAGAGAGAGCTCCCGTATGCCATGACTAGCCTTCTTCATTTCCAGTGCTCTTTTGTAAGGGGGAGCAATTGGGGGTTGCACAGGGTCCAAACTCTGGTAAGAACATCCCTCTGCTACAGTAGGAAGCGGATAAGAACGGTCCGAGTCATATCCACTGAGGTCTCCACACGCCAAAAAGGGGATATACACCTTGTTTGGCCCTTCTAACCAACCACTGCTGCAATCTGGCATATTATAAGTTTAATGAGGTTATAATCGGCCTATTAAAGAATAAAGTATACATATGGATTAACATATTATGGGAATTGATCTTCCTTGGATAAATGAACAAAGGCCTTCCAAGGAAAAAAATTCAGTAATGAGTTCAGAAATTTAACCAAGAGATAAATATCTAACCGCAAATTAAACATTATTTGGCATATTAGCATATAATGGAGATTGCCGTTTTTATCACACAATGAGCTTTTGAATACCAATTTTAACTCAATGATGCAACGGTGATTAATGTGGAGCTATAAGGTGAGAATTTCCATTGGTGATTTACCTAGATCATCTGCTCCTGAGGGAGTGCCCACCTTCTCCAGAAGGTGATGTAAATCTTTTGGATTAAATCCTTCAGGAGGGGAATAATTTTCACAAACTGCAAATGCCTCTGTATCACAAACAGTACAAGATATAAGAGAAGGATAATGTTGATTAGAATCAAAGTCAAACTATAGTTGCATTGCGGTATAAAGGAACCTGAATATGATTAATATAGTGGCTTTCAAGGAGGTATCTTAACCTAGATGTTACAGCCTCAAAGCCAAAATCAGTTTCTTAATCACAATATATTATACTATAAAACACATTTTTCTTTCATAATTCAATAATTATCGAGAGTGGCGCAAATGTTCTCATATCTAGATCGATCACGGCATATTCTACAATGTGTAGTGATTTGCGAACAAAGTTAATATCGTCTCTGATACTTGTAGAATAAGACCAACATAAATGCCGTATCACATCAAAAATTTATGTTACGATTTTCAGATACTTTCACCCATGTTAGCAATGTAAACTTGCAGGTGACTTGGATTAACAAACAGAAAAGGGAAGAAGGAATTCTCACCTATGCTGGAATTTCGACTGCTTTTTGGTTTTGCAAAAGTCACTACAGAGAAAAATAGTTTAAGCTGCAAAGTAACGCAAGAAACCAGAGAGCTTAATAAGTGAAACTTCTTAAATGGGTAAGCAACAAAGCCATAGGCATGAAACTAAGAATCCAATTGCCACGGTCTTTAGGTAGCTACAATATGAATTGCAGTTCTTTGGGGTACAGACCTAGTCCGGATCCCTTGTACTTATGTGATGCCTTTGCTACCCAAGTTTTATGACCCAAGTATTTTTTTCATTCCATATACATTGTCTAAAATACTGGATCAATACCATTGTATTCTTTTTTTCTTTTCACTCGCACATCTCTACGTAATTTCAGCACGGGAAAAAAATACTAAGAAATACAACTGCATCCTTCCTTATAGAAATTTTATTAGAAATCTGAAAAACAACTCACTTGGCAGTACATGAGGCTTGTATCTTTGCCCCGAAAAATCTTTGCAATAAATTTCCCACCCTCTCTAAGTACATGTGTGACAATGGTTAAACCCTGCATGCAAGTTGTTCCACTTCTATGTCAGTGCTATGAAAGGACATAATACAAACTTCAACGAGTTTTATGTACCAAAAGGAACTCTTTTTTCAATGAAGAAAACTGCCTACTATATATAATTGACTATGAAAGAACAAAAACTTTTGTAATTGTACAGTAAAAAAAGGTACTAAAACATATTTAGTAACAAAAAGGTAAATTCCCTGTAAATAAACCATACAATTTCGATTTCCATAATTTATAAAAGCTTAATATTGATTACTGTTTCTTTCCAGATCTCCCTACTGTATATAATTGACTATTGTCTTCTCGAAAAGATAGAAAGATAAATTTGGTAAAATACTCTATTAGAAGACAAAATCAACGAAAAGAAGATACAAGTCAATATCCATTTCAGAACTAGTGTGGCCAGTAGGCAATAGACACTAGCAGAATCTTTGAACTTACCGCTAGTATAAGCTGTGACTGAACAAATTCATCCATATCATGAAGTCCTGTAACTGCAATATATATGTCGTAAAAAGAACTTGAAATACTACACATCAACAGCGAGAAGGGGAAAAAATAAATTAATCCAAAAAATAACATTTAGATTCTTTTCTTACCATCAGGAGCACCATCGCAGACAACTAGATCAGCTTTGCATCCATCAAAATGCTTTATAACCTGATAACAGATCCAGGCATACATCAAAAGATCATTCATAGAACACATATTCACACAGTTTCCGACAAAAGAACCATAGGTAAACAGGAAAAATACAAAGGATTCATAGTTACCACTTCAGCAGTTCTAGCATTGGTAATATCTCCCTGAACTTGGATAACACCTTCTATGGGAGCCATTGGCTGCAAATCAATAGAAACAATAAGAGGAAGATCGTCATCCCTGCAAAACAAACCAACTATTTAGGAATACAGGGTGACGGTAATAGCTATTTGGCAAGTAACTATTAACTATGCCTTACAAGTATGGAACACCGTTTCTAAAACCATATTAATCATGAACTGTAAGTGGGAAATATCAAAGTTTATCTTTTTACTCCATAGGTTTGGGGATAATGGTCCTACATATACTCCTATATATGGTATATCATCATACACTTTCGGTTACAGTCATTGTAACTATCACTCATCCGACAATGTAGTAGATGATTCCAGAATGATTTTGTAATACCGGATCAACTTTGCAAATAAGATTTGCAACTAGTCTTATTGAAAGAGAAGTGCAAGTTAGCTGTGAAATCTGTGTCCCACAACGATATGAACTTGTCCCACTCATGAAACTATAAATGTTGGAACGGCCTTCCTTGCAAAGTTTATAATCTAAGGATTATTGAAACACTGAATAACATAGAAAAACTCCCCCGGGATTTCCATGTCTACTAGCTTACAAGTATCATAGGTCATGGTAAATTACCACAGCACTCATTATTTTTTTAAAGGAAACATTGTTTAGTGCTTACAGTTAAAGTAGAAAAAGATGATGTGGTGCAACAACTACTACTCTAGAGAATAGATTACAACCTTCTGTCTGGCGAAAGCTTAGCAGGTAGATACAATGTTCTGCTCAGCACCTACACATACAAACTCAAATTTTAATAGTAGCAAAAGAATTATTAATAAATAACCTATAAGAATACAAATGAGTATTACCTAAAAACCAAAGAGAAATATACGTATAAATTAACTGATCAAGAAATGGCGTACAACCACGTAAGCATTAATTCTTCGCACCAATATTACATAAGCTATGCTCGTTTTATTAAATGTTGGGTGCATCTGCACAATTGCACTCCACTTGCATCGGGCTAAGCACCTAACACAACCGTTAGGTGGTGAAAACTAGGTGAAGCCCAAAAAGCATTGGAATCCCATGCAACCAAGTTAATGAGAACACTGGTCTTCCCCCTTTCTATCCTAATTTCTCTTTCCAGATTTTTTCATTTGTACATCTTTCCTCAGAATTATCTTTATCTACATTCTCATCCCTCTTCTCTACTCAAATTTTCTCTTTCTAGATTTCAGTCTCCAAGTTCTCTCTTTCTCGCTGCATGTCTTTCTTTCAACGGGAGAATTTAAATATAAAGAGGAAAAGAACAAAGAATATGAGACTAAAAAAAAAGGTAGGTCAGTGAAGAAGGGGCTGTGCAAGTGTTTAGCGGGAAACTTTTAAATTTCTCAGCTAATAGACAGCTACCGCACAACAACAAGAAGGGTTTGGTAGAACAAAATTTGAGTAAGACTTTGATCATCAAGTTATAATACCTGACTCCAGCTTCCTGGTGCTGCACAAAGATCAACTACACGCTTCACACCTGCACACCATGATTTATATACATAAAAAACAGAATTTGAATGTTTAGCGTATAAGAAGAATCTACAAGAAAAAGGTTAATAATACTACTATTCTTTTGAAGAAAAAAAAATAAACATGTTGACATATACACACCACCTTCGAATATATTAAATTCTTCATCAATCTGAAGGAGTTTGAAGGCGCTTCGAGCACGCCAACCTTCTTCCTTAGCTTTTCTGTAATAAATATCCTACAACAAGCAAACTGGATTAGTTGAAGATAGATGAAACTTTTATAGATCAAAATTAAATAAAGAAAGAAAAGTACCCTTTTATCTCTGGAAGCTCTTCCCATTTTGTTTACGTTTCTGCAAGTATATGGAGCTATAAATCTAGTAGCTAAACTTATCAAGTATGTATGTATGTTGAGAATTGAGAAAAACTAAAACCCTAAATTTCAATCACGAAATCAAATTGTTTGAATTACAACTCTAGCATTGAATTGAGACTCAACATTAGATTCTAGAATAAGAGTGTGTTTTTGTACCTTGAGAATTGTAGCGGGAAATCGCGTTCGCTCTTCAAGCTTTCAAGCAGTGAATGTTCAGTGTTTGGGCGTTGCTAGGCGTGTAATTGGGCTAAAACTCGACCCACCATTTTATTGAACTGGACTAGAGTCAAGAGGGGCAGAGTTTGCATATATACCTCACTGGCTGAATCAACAAGCGGTGTCACTGTGTGAGGTCCTCCTGTCAAACTACATACGTAAGAGCATCTGCAGCAGCTAGGTGGATTGCATCCTTCACCTTACTCCACTTTGAATCCACCCACAACAGCAAGGTGGATTGGCTGATGTGGCCACCCCAAACCCACCTTGAGGATGGTCTCACCTCTAGGTGAATTTTTGGTAGATTGATGTCTCGCACTTTTGAACTGCGTATCTTTTAACCCAATGGAATGATGACACTTGTCAAGCTTTAAGTGGCTCTCATACCCCGCACTTCATAACTGCGCGTAAAGTGTACGCTCATGATGGAGACACGTGGACGGTTGTGGTTCAAAGTTGGCTAACGGCAAGTTCATGCCTAAACTGCGCGGCTAGAGCCTGCATAAAAATTGTATTCTTCCCCTCTCCATACTTGTTTTTTTTTTTTTTTTGTGATCAGAAGGCTTATAGTTTTAGGCATACTTGTTCAACAAGAAGCTCAACGGCTATATTTTTGGGAAAACTTGTTTGGCAAGCAGCTCAACAGCTAGTTTGTTGGGCAAACTTGTTTGGCAAGCAGCTCAACTGCTAATTTTTTGGCCAAACTTGTTTGACAAGAAGCTCAACGGCTAGTTTTTTTCATCTATAAAAACCATTCATCTTATACACTTTATTCTCTTACTCTTCTACACTTAACTTTATTCTCTTAATATTTTAAACTCTATTATATTTTCTTGTTATCAATTTCGCCCAATCATGTCTAACCTAATCATGTCTGACCCATCACTCTCATCCTTTTCATCATCGTCTGAAAGCGAAGAGCTCTTCCAACGTCAAATTATGATGATGCATGAGTATAGCAAGGTTCTGATGGAGATGGGAGAAGCGGAAGAAAAAAAACAAGAGGTGACACATCACAGAAGCAGGGGGGGGGGGTAATAAAATGAGAATGATTAATAAGTGAAAAGGCTATGATCATAAATTGGGTGAGTTTAGCCTTAATTGGGATTATTTTGGTGTCAACCCAGTCTTCAAAGGTATCCCATTTTGTCGTCGATTCCGTATGAGCGTAGGTATGTATCAACATATTCATAATCAGGTTATTTTTGTGAGCCCCTATTTTATTCAAAGAGAAAATGCCGCTAAGACAATGGGCTTATTGTCGTAGCAAAAGATAACATACGCACTTTGCATGTTATGTTACGGTACGAGCACAGACGCCCAAGACGAATACCTTCGAATTGGGAAGTCTACAGGTAATTTGAGTTTGAAAAAAATTTGCAAAACAATTATAACACTATTCAAAGCTCAATACCTTAGATCTCCCGATGAAAACAATACATTACATTTGTTAGAAGTGAATAAATCGTGAAGCTTCCCGGGGATGTTAGGTAGTTTAGATTGTATGCATTAGAAATTGAAGAATTGCCCTGCTGAGTGGGCAGGACAATATACCGGGTATAAGAAAATACCGACAGTGATTTTAGAAATGGTTGCATCACAAGATCTTTGGATATGTCTCGCATTCTTTGGGGTACCCGATTCTAACAACGACGTGAACGTTTTGCATCAATGGTGGCTTTTCAACAACTTGTCTAATGGAGTTGCGCCGCCATGCAATTACAATATAGGCACGGTCTCCTACATTATGGGGTATTATTTAGCGGATGGAGTCTATCCAAAATGGCAAATAATTGTTCAAACCATAAGAAATCCGTTCAACGATGCCGGAAGATATTTTGTAAAGATGCAAGAAGCATACCGCAAAGACGTAGAGCATACTTTTGGGGTATTACAAGCTAGGTTTGAAATATTGGCATATGGTACGTGATTTTGGAAGCCTGGTGATCTAGAAAATGTTATGTACGCATGTATAATCATGCACAACATGATCGCCGAAGATGAACGTCATACTTACATCTGGCAAGTGAATATTGATCCCGTGTTTAGAAAATTTATAGATACTTGGAAGGAGACGTTAAATCCAAGATACACGATCAACACTATGGCACAGCACATCGAGAAGATTCATAAAATTATAAATGAAGGTGCTCATTTCCAATTACGAAATGAACTAGTCGTGCATTTTGTGGAATAAAAAAGATGTGGAGTAATGTATTTTGTTTCGAAGTTTGTGATTTTATGTTGAATTTGTAATGTATTTTCTCTACTTGATTGAAGTATGTTTTACAGAATACTCACGATTGATAACAATTTTATTCAAATAATGAAATGACATAGAACTTAAGAATTATTATTAACGTTAAGGATTATATCTAATCTATGAGGATCTATGTAGTATCACTAATTTAGTGTCATACTTTTATTTAGAGTATTACTCTAATTTATCAGTAGGAGTCCTTTTGTAACTAAAAACTTGTAACCCTTATAAAAGTAGCAATCATGCTAGGCAAGTTCTATTGTAACTAGGAACTTGTAACCCTTATAAAAGGGGCAAGGCTAGGCAAGTCCTATAGTAACTAGGAACTTGTAACCCTTATAAAAGAGGTAATATTAGACAAGTTTTATTGTAACTAGAAACTTGTAACCCTTATAAAAGGGGCAAGATTAGGCAAGTCCTATTAGAACTAGGAACTTGTAACATTTATAAAAAGGAGCAAGGTTAGGCAAGATTAGGGGAGGAGATTAATAGAGATTCTAGGAGAAAGACTTAGGGTTTGAGAGGAATTCGATTGTAATTGATTTTGATTAAGCAATTAAAACTCTAAAGGGATTTTTCTCAACCAATTGGTTTATTCTTCGTACTTTTCTGTTAATTAAGATTTCCCTATTCGTATCGATGGATTAATATCAATCTTCATCACTAGAAATGTCGTCATCACTTGGACACTACTCCTTCAACTTCTTGAAATAAAGTTTAACTTGCTTCTTCATCCAACGCCTTTGTACGTGTAGTAGGTTAGTTGTGTCTGTTGTCATCATCTTAATCAAATGCGTATCTTCGATGGTTTTATTTCTAGTTAGCTCCCCTCCATGCCTCCTTTGAATATCTGCCTCTCTAGCTAATTTTTGTTCCTTTCGTACTCTAGCTTTAACTTCCTTTTTCTCTTTCTTTTGCTCGTCTCTTACATTCCATGCCGATATCATGTTTTTCGTCATCTCAAACATCTTCTTCCCCAAATAACCTATACTTGACTTTGCCGCTTCTTTTACTTTATACTTTTTTGGTCATTCGGTCATACTTCTCCACAAGCATACAGTGGTGCATCCATGTCGGTAGAATCATCCGGAATTACGACATTTGGAGTGCCGGAAGTAGGTGTAGAGGGAACGGTGTTGGTGGAGTTACCCGGTCTATCATTAAAATTTGAATTCCTAGGGACGTTGCGGCCGAGTTGCCCGATGTGATGAATTTGTGACCATTTTGAGCAATGCTCCAAAACTTTGTAAGCCTCCCAAAATTGAAATAGGTTTTTTAGTATTTTTTCAAATGTCTCATATGTCATACGTTTCTAGAAATCAAGTTTTAAATTCTAAAATTAATGAAATGAGAAAAAAATTACTTAAAAAGTTACTCGTTCCAATGCCGATAAAATATCGGCTTTCGAGGTTTTGAATGATGCCTCTAAAAATTGAACAATCCTTATTGAGCCACCCCTTATACGCGCAATTGACACCGTTGGTTGATCGCCACATTGATTGGTCATTATAGAATGAGTTGAATTGGTCACGCACCTTGAACCAAAATGTAGTGGCTTTTTGGTTGTTCGTGGTAGCGAAGTTTTGAGACACTTGGGACCAAGCGCATGCGAGATTCACGAAGTCATCGGATGACCAATTTATGTTCTTACATCTTTCTTTGTCATCATCAACTTCATCCTCAACCTCATCTACAATAGGTGTCGGTGCCGTCTTTTAGGCTTCGCCTTTCCGCGCGTATTACTTCTCGTGAGAACTGAATTAAGAACCGGAGAGATGACCGAAGATACAACCGGTGATGTATTGAGGTTTAAATCATTTAAACCCCATGTACCTATCATCGGCATGGTACTTAAACTTTTACCTGCGTGAGATAAAAAATATGGCTTCCCCGGTTGAGAGTACGATCCCGTATGAGGATCAAATTGAGGGTAATATCTTCAGATTTGGTAATGAGGGTAATATCCTTGGGTTTGAGATTGAAATTGATTGTCATGTGGCGGGAATAGTTGTCAAACATGGTGATCACGATATTGGGAAGGGTTAGGCATTTGCAACGAATCAAATACACCAAAATAGGTTAAAAATATGTTCCCTTATTGGTTCGTATTGGAGGATTGGGAGTGCTTTTTAAAATTAGATTGAGAGCTTGAAGATGACATGGTGATTTTGTTTATAAGCTAAGGAGGGAGAAGAGTATTGAAGATTAAGAGCATAGAGTGTAGAAGATGAATGACATTTACAGATGAAAAAAAAACTAGTCGATGAGCTACTTGGTCAACAAGTTTTCACATAAATATAGTCGTTGAGCTACTTGGTCAACAAGTTTCCACGGGAATATAGTCGTTGAGCTACTTGATCAACAAGTTTCCACATGAATATAGCCGTTGAGTTACTTGGTTATCAAGTTTGCCCCAATAAAATATTGCGTTGCTGATCACCAAATAAACTAAGTATAGAGAGGAGGTCATAAAACAACTAAGTATCACAACAGTGGTTATAAAACAACTATGTATGCAGAGGTGTTTGAGGAAATGCCTCAACGAAAGTTCACCGAAAGAAACTAAGTATGGAGAAGGGAAGAAATACATTCCATACTTGGTGTTTTCTAGTTATGTTTAAAGAAATTCCCCGTATAGAGGAGTCTGCAACTTTGTGTATTTCTTCCCTTCTCCATGCTTAGTTTTTTTTTATGATTTTTCTTTGAGGCATTTCCTCAAACACCTGATGTACCCTCTATTGTGTGTGTATCTCTTCACACTTAGTTTTTTTTTTCTCTTCTTTCATTTAGGTATTTATCAAATACCTTCCCTCTATTGCAATATTATCAAAATTAGTTATTTTATCAGCTCCTCTCTACGGGGAATTTTATTCAAACACTTGAAGAAACCTAGTATTTGAAGCAAACACAAGTTTTAACATAATGCATAATCAATTAAACATAGCATATCAAAGTTTTGAAGAAAACATAGCATAAATTCGATAGTTTAAACAAAAACATAATAAATTTTATAGCCTAAGTGGGATAGTCTCTCTTTTGTTTGGCGGGCTCATCTACTACGTGCGAGAGTCTCATCATAGGTACATTGGATATCCAGCTCTGTCTGGTAGTTGATGGACATATCAGCTAGTCTCTCTCCTATGATTCGGATAATTTCCTGTGACCGGCGTAGCTGTTCCTCTAACTCCTCTGTGCGATGAAAGTATTACCTCGAATCTTCATGTACCGTGTACCGCATTCCTTGGTTTTGATGCTACAACTCATCCACACTATGCCTAGGTGAACACGGGTGTGGTACCTAAAGGGCCAGAATCGGTAGCCGTCTACGTTCTTCGCTGGTTCCTGTCATTTCCATGAGCCATTCCATATCCCCCACTTCCTCATCGGTCGCCTCAACACCATAGTTTTATACCTGAGAAGACGTGGCTAAACTTAAACTAGGTGGCAGAGTTACATCGGGCCTCACTAGATCACGCTCGACCATTCATATATTCCCGACCCTCTTCACTAAATAGCAACTGATCTTGGGATTTGGATGAGCCAAATGCCAATATATTATGTAATCCACATCATCAATGATATAATTGTGTCTATCGTAAAAGTCCTGCTCTTTGAGTCCTTGATACTACTCTCGATCGTACCGCGGAAATTCCATAATCTCTTGTGAGGGGTCATAGGGGACACTATCATGCCCGGTGATCTGACGCATACACCAGTCTTCTAAATACCAAAGCGTACTGTTCCCCTATGGGACTAAAACTAATAGAACCCTCTTTGAACTAAGCAGTTTGGCATGTCTTACCTCTGGATGGATTGCTTGTCTAGACCTCACCCATAGTTGCCAATCAACGCTGGTTTTGTCCTTTCATTCTATCATTTCTCTTATCACAGCAAAAGAATGATGGATTTCAGACCCCAAACTAGCCCTTTTATCTCTCCACGCACCCATACAGGGATAAACATGGTTGAAGTTGGAAACCTTTACCAGATACATTATAACCCGACAGTACTCAAAGAACCAGAACTTCAACAGAGCATAGAAGCCTGTGAATGATCTCTTCCCCTTTTTATTCTTCAGAACTGAGACTTCATCTAGTCCCCGCTATAAAGCTGCCATAATCGGAGTACCCGAGTCGAACTTCAACGCACCTATAATATGGTGGTATGTCAAAGCTGCAAGATATCCAGCCGGAAGAGATGTGCTAGCATTTGAAAAAGATGATATTACCCATCATATATGCAATAAATGCCCTTACATACATGATATATATTTCTTGGTTGTAATTGTTAAGTTCAGGATTCAAAGCCTCTTTCCTGGTTTTCAAATGCACAAGAATGATGTTACCGTACCTGATGTCATTGGTTGTGATTCCAAGGAACATCGTTTGTGCTTCTTTGAACATCGAGTACATATCGTCGTACGGGAGTTCGAGACCCATCCTAAAAAATAAGTTCGTTAGCATGACGTAGTCTAACGGCGTAAAGCCAAGTTCCTTGCAAGGGAAATGAAATGTATGAGTGGTTGGCTACAACCATTCCACGAGAGCACGAATCAAGTGGTTACCAGAGTTTCCTGCCTTAATCGAAAAAGTTCTTCGAAACCCATATCGTCGACCAACCTCTTCAACGTGCGAGATACTTGGCAACCACTTCAATACCTTATCGAGTGGTCTCCTACATTGAATTTCATCTTGGTTCTGCAAAAAAAAACACATATTAACATATTAAATTTTCATTCGGGCATTTCGTCGAACATTTGGCAAACAACGTTAATAACACATAAATTTTACACAAAAAGCTTACCGACAATTCCTCCGATCTAATAGAAATATGGACCCAGTTGTCCGGGAGAATATGCACTCGGTGCAAATCCTCGAGGGTTGGGGCGGGATCATTTTTCGTGAGGTGTAACGGCCACATATCGTTACCAATTCTTTCCTCCTTCGTTTACCTTTGGAGCTTAGCCTACGTTTTGTTTTGGGAATAACATAACTAGACTCTCCCGACATTATTAATTTTTGGGTAATGGCCTTAAATTATTAGGGAAAATGTGGGGATTGGGAAACTTGAGGAATAAGTTGGGTTTGGGAAACTTAAAGTATGGGAAACTATAAGCAATACTAAGCTCAAATGAAATGAGAAAGGATTGCAGGCAGTTCAAAGAAATTTTATGCAGGCTCTTGCCGCGTAGTTCAGAACTGCACGACATAATTTTAAAAAAAACGTGGCAAACTCTGATTGCAGTTCTGAGCTGCGCATTTGGATTGGACGTTTATGATGTTGACACGTGGCAAGATCGTGAACGTAGATTGTACCCCGAAGTTCTGAACTACGGTGGCTAATATTCACCTTGATTTTTATTTGAACTGTTGTGGGGTGGATTGGGGTGGATTGAATCCACCTTGGGTTTGGGTGAATTCACCCACCCTACTGCTGCAGATGCTCTAAGGGATAATTTTTTACTGGCATCTCGGCCAAAGTTTTAGATATTAGCATTTGTATTTTCCCACCAATAATGATTTTAGCTTGGGTAATAGTGGGAAGAATGGGATGGCTTGCCAGAATTCTTATTGATTTTTTGCTAGATTGGATTACCCGAACTGGTATAGAACGTTCTATGAGCAAGAAAATAAATGTAAGGTTTCAACAATTACAAGCAAACAAAATAATACACCATAATTTTTGCATGTTGATTATTCATTGCTGTAATTTCTAACAAATAAATATTCTATTTTATATTATGCTAGAGGTATCCGGGGATCATACCAACCTCGAAGTCCACACAGAGGAGAAAATCAAAACCACAAGTTTTAGAACAATCACCACTAGAGCACAAGGGAGTTGGTTATTGTTAGGAGTTGGGTCCAAGCCCAAGCTAGGAACCCAATAGGGTTGGGGTGCCCTATATGAACTCCTAACAAGCCCATAGGCCCGATAGGGTTATGGGGAGAGTTTGAGTAGATTGGGTAACTTATGATGTAGGGTTACCTATATATATCTCTGTATTATGTACAGAGAACTCAATTATGATAAATCAATAAATATCGCTTTCTCTCTCTCCTTTTGTTCATAAGCTATAGTATTATATTACTTTAGATTTATCATCTTTCAACACGTTATTAGCATGTAAGCTCTAGGAACGAAAAGAGCATAAATTACATTATAATCAAAGTTTTTAAGGAAACCAAGCGATCAGGAGAAGAGGTATTTTATAATTTTTTGAATACATACTTTCATATCTATACTATATGATAGATTTTTATGATTCAAAAACCCATTTTTCCCTATTTTATCGGATTACAAATTAAGGTTTTTGCTGATTATTACCCTTGATGAAGATATGTATTCAAACTTGTATATTTTTCTCTGTGGAAATCTGATAGAAATGAGACTACTTTGGTTAGATAGCCTTCTCCGAGAGCTTTCCAACGGTAAATCGCATGTCTTTGGGAGATGTCCCAATCGCGGGAAATAACACGCTGAAACTAGGCAGTTTCACGGCCAAAGACGGTGATTTTTTGGCCGATGACGTCAGCAAGATTATATATATATAAAAAATTATATAATTATCCTATATGACGTCATCATAATCCATTGTGACATCAGTAGTGACACGTGTCAAGGATACGTGGCATGCTGACGTGGCATGACATGTGTGTAGCACGTGTGGCATGCCTGGTACGTACGTGTGGTACGTGACAATCACTGGAGGTGACACGTGGCATTTTCCAGACTATTGTCTGCCGATCACCGGAGGCCAGACGTCTGAAGTTCGCCGAAATATTGTCGGACGGTACCGGAATATTCCCGACGGTCACCGAAGCAGTAACGTGGCAACCACTTGTGTGGCATGTATACAAGGCACGTGTACAGTCCATGTGAGTGGCACGTGTGCATCCCGTGCGTGTGGCACGTGTGACTGTGCATGCATGGCACGTGGCAGACCGGTTCAGACCAGTCAAACCGGTCCAAACACTAAAACGGCTATAACTATCCCAATTTTTGGTCAAATTAAGCCCAATTTGTTTTGAAAAATTCATATTGACTGGACTTACCCCATGGGGGACCCATATTAGATTTTTTTTATGCAAAATATTTTTTTGCAATTTTTTGGAAGATGTGCCTCGTATAGGAACATTGGCTCACTTATATGCGATATAAGTACATTGTAAAATACATATTTAAGTATCTTACGATGGCTAATATGATATTACTGGTATTCCCCTATGATACTAATTATAATGATCTGGGATCATAAATAATACGAAACCAAGACTAATTTAGCATACGACTGTGAGTCATTTCTAAATCATAGTTAATTGTCAATGACAAATAACTAGAGCTCAATTAGGAATTAACTTAGTCTTATTTCTAAAAACTATGTGTATAAAGAACCAATTTTTCGTATTTATGCACAATTAGATGTTATAAGATAACATTTAGAGCTATATAGGCATTAATAGCAACCTATAGTACCCTCCAATATTAGTTCAAAGACATGCATAATCAACCTATCTTGTAAACCCAGCAGACTTTGGGGTAGAACAACTTGTCAACTAAACATCTAATACCCCTCATATTCGTAGTAAATAAGGTTATTTGGCTAGAATATACAGACCTTTATAAAACTCGAGGGCTTAGAACACCCTAGTTCTCATAATAAGGAACACAACATCTAGTGGTTTTGAATAGTTGTCTTGGTTAAAACTCTATTAAACACACTTTAAGGTTAAGATCACCATTTTATATTGTAATATTGGGATTTGACGTTTAATAGAATTTCATGAGTATAAAGTCATGAACAGGGTTCAATTACAAGTAATGATTGCGAATCATGTACTTCATTGCGCTATATACTATGAACCATAAGTAATGATTGGAAATCATGTACTTAAAAAGGAATTCATAAGTAATAGGATATGAATAAGGTTCACCTACAAGTAATGATTGGGAATCACTGACTTGAATACTATAAATTGCCTCTATACAAGAAATATTTATCAAGTACTACTACTGGTATTGATCTACATGCATAATAGATATTGGTAATACTCATAATATTGAGTATTTCCCATACTGCAATTTCTATTTTAGGTACTAATAAACTTGACCTGTATGGATATTGAAATCCATCTACTATTGTAGAATTTAGAAAAGACTATTGTTGATAACATGAGTCTCTAGATAAAAAAGTAGGAGCTTTATTTGGCACCCTCGCCTCCAAATTCAAGAAGGCCTGATAATGGATTAACTTATACTATGATAGTATTATACGACTGCGGCAAAAATTTTATTCGGCAGTGCAAATCTACTATAATATCGCATGGAGAAATAGTTGAGGTAAATAGAGATATTGAGAGTATTTTATTACAATTTCTACGCTTCCGCGGCAACATTTGATAGATCACTGTGCACGCAGACCTAATTTATGTTTTTCTCATTTATGAGCAAAACAATGCGCTAACGAACCTCAAGCTTATACCTACTAAAAGTAAGCATGTGACAAGGTCACACAATATTAGGTCTAGTGATAGAAAAATTTGTAGACAGGGTTGCAACCGTAGATTAACGAGAGGTAGTAATAACGGCAGGATTCAATTCCAGCCATTAGTAACCTGAGGCAAGGGGAACAAAAAGTTTACCAATAGACCAAAATGGAATAGGAAGAATTCTAAAATATATATAAGATAGTCAGGTACGGGATTGCAAGGCACCCCAAACGATCCAGAGAGATCAACCCCGGACTTATCACGTGATCGCAGCTAGCACAGACCATGTTACAGCAAAGTCTGTAACTTTAGATTCCTCCCATGATACTAATACAATATTGGATCAAGTTCTAAGAATGAACAGTATTAAATTCTCAATAGATAAATAATATCACCTAGAAAGCATTGCCAAGTAGTAACTTTACTTGTTGAATAATGAGTTTTGCTTTATTAGTTCTATCATTGACTGAGCTGGGAACTCTTCAGTGTTTAGAATGCTCGTGACATGCACTGGTTTGGTATCCCATCTATGTGAGATTGTTCTTTGATTTTATTTTTTGAATTTATTGTTTGGGAAGTAGTTAAATTTTATGTATGACAGTTGATCTACAACATACAATCCGCCTATGGATCTATCTGCTTATTGAGCATGATCGATAATCGGATGAGTGACGGCATATGTCTAAGAGACATTAGTACCACACACTCGATCCTTTTGAAATATGACTATATATCTTGTCTAACCTTGTGCATCGGGGATGGCACGAATATCATTGGCATGGCTAACATGATAAAACACATTGAGTGTGTCACGCTATTACTCTTTAACGATACGATACAGGGTATATCTAGTCCATTTTATAAACTAGTAAATTCAGCCATATTATATTGAGTTTAGGGAGATACATGATAATGCTTATCACGTAATGACTATCAGAGAAAATGACAGACAAGGTTTTATGCATTCACTCCATGTCTAAAGGTTAGAACATACTATTTGGAACGATTTCTAATACACTCCTCAGGGCTTGAATAGTGAGGAGGATTATCGGGATTACATCACAACTTTCCTTAAAAGGAGAGAAGATCCAGAGAGTGTCCGTGTAACGATTATTTTTAAGGAAAGTCTATTATTTTATCCTAGTATGACCAAAGTGGAGTGGGATCTCCAGCCTTTGCTCCAAACGCATCTATGGAGACACATGTGGACATTTCCATCCACATTGTGGCCCACTTGAATATTTATGGTCATAAAAGACGCATCTAGGAGATGATCTTACATTTACCTACTCATAAAATCTAGGAATGCAACGTTGACACGACTTTCACTTAGATCATTCGATCGTAACCGATTCAAGTCGATCGATGCGACTTGACGGGGGATCGGGAGTTGGACTCACAGGCTTTTGATGATTATTTTACCGTTAAATGGGATTGATGATTGAGCATCGTAAGTACCCCATACCATACCTAACTCAGGATTGGCGAAGAACTTAATCAAGCAATTTAGGATAATCGTTAGGCCACTGTTATTACGTTCATAGCTTCCGGCTAGCGTGTGGGACATGTATTTTTTCTCTCACGGTACTTATTAGGGTTTGTCTCTTAGTAAATCATCAAATTATGTTTCCTAAAAGCGACTAGTAATTGGGCCGGAGCCCGATATCATCCATCAACAAACATTTGGATATTTCGTACAGGTGCCAATCGTACCATAATGTATGAAGATGGGACCCTTAACGTCAGCCTAGTATTATGTGGGTTATGATTCACATTATCACTGGATATTTGGACCCACTAGCGACGTATATCCTGCAGGGCAGATAATTGTTACTTTAATGAGACGATATTCCCAACATTGGGGGAAGATATGAGAGTTAATGTTGAGGATGTTTCCAAGAGGTCTTGGAGAACACCATCGTTGTCTCATTTAGATCCTTATACATAAGTTAGGTGACAATAAGGTTTAACGAATTACAAATCTCCAATAGGTCGTAAATAAATTGTCTGATACATTCATAGACACTATTGAAGTATCGTAAGTGTATGTACCTGTAAGTAATACACATATATAGTAGAATGTTCTGGGGGAACTAGTACCAGAGCAGATGGTTCCAAGGGAATTAGTACCGTAAATAAATCTGAGGCTCGCGCTTAGTGTGAAGCACCGCTGGAAGAAAGTATTCTGAGCCAGGTAGCTATAGAATAAGGGACAAATATGACTAATGGTGTAGTCGGTTCATCGAGGATGGAACCACCCATCGACAAGGTATTCATATTCGCTACTATGTTTTTCATCAAGAATGTGGATTCAGAATAACTTATTGTAAACTACTGTGTGTTGTTGTACATTAACAAAAGTGGGCGTCTAGAATCCAAGCAGAACTCAGCTTATGCATAATGCGAAATGATACCATTGAGCCTATCCGTTATAAATGGAAAAAATACATAAACACAATTAACTCATAGAGATAATTTGGTTAAGGCAAGACTAGTTGCCCAGGAAATCTTTATGAGATCTAAGATCGATTGTAGTATGACCTATTACCCGGTTATGGACACTATAACGTTTTAGTACTTATTAGTCTGTCAAGTTGTCGAGGACAAGCTAGACATGCGTCTGATGAAAATATCGCGTATCTATATAGGAAACTAGATATGGATATATAAATAAAGCAACCTGGGAAGGTATAAGCTTCTGGAAGCAACTAGGCCTGACACACGAGGTATGTACGTAATAAAACTGAAAAAGTTATTGTTGGCTTGAAGCAATTGGGGCCCATGAGACATAGTAAGTTGACTGAGTATTTGAAGGTCGGGCACTTTGCAAATATTCTTATTTGTCCATGCGTTCTTATTTAGAACACAGATATTAACTTTACTTATCATAATAGTGTACTAAATGATTTGGAAATCATTAGACCTCCAGGGGAGATTGCGAGAGCCGCCGAATACCTTGGGAAGGAATTCGAAATACAAGACCTTGAGAAATCAAAAGTGTCTCGATTTACAGATCGAACATCTTGATAGTGGCACTCGTACACCAAGTAATATATATCGAAAGAGTTATCTAACACTTCGATATGGATGTAGCATACGGTGCTAAGTCATTTATTGCGCGTCCAAGACTTGGATGTGGACAACGACATCTTCCACCATCCTAATGGGGGGAGAAACTCCTAGGGCCATGGTGCTAGCTAGAAGGTGTTTTGCTATAGTTAGCTGGGCATATTAGACCCAATTACTCATTCGCAGTGAACTGTTTGGCTTGCCATAGTTCTGGTCCTACCTAAAGGCACTGGATTGAGATCAAGCACATTATGAGATATCTCATCGGTACGAAAGACTGGGGTCTGTTTGATCCACAACTTGGAAAATGGGAAATTATAGGATACGCCGATGCAGGATATTTGTCAGATCCACATAAAGGCCGATCACAATCGGGAGGATTATGTGTTCTTGTATGGAGATACTGCGATTTCATGGAGATCAGTGAAGCAGACAATGGTTACTACATGAAGCCGACAGAGAATGCTTCTGGTTGCGGTTTATGATTAACCACATCAACAAGAGTTACAGTCTAAGTTCTATCCAAGATAAACCGACGATACTTTATGAAGACAACACAACTTGTATCGTTCAAGTCAATGGCGGATTTATTAAAAGTGACAAAGCGTAGCATATTTCACCAAAGTTCTTCCACATACACGAGTTGCAGAAGACAAATAAGATCAACGTTGTTCAAGTCCATTAAGAAGACAACCTGACTGATCTATTCACGAAGGCTCTTACATATTCTACATTCAAGAGATTAGTTCATGGAATCGACATGTGAAGTTTACAAGATTTATTATCTCAGGGAGATCAACGTCAGGAGGAGTAGTCCCAGCCTGACTTGGATACATGCGTGTTGTACTCTTTTTCCTGATAACGCAGTTTTTATCCTAGGAGGTTTTACTGGCTGTAGGTTTTGATGAGGCAACGTATACGCGTCTACAACCCATACAGGGCATATGATTGTACTTTTTCCTTGCAAATCCCTTTTCCCAATGGGGTTTTGCTAGGCAGAGGTATTGATGAGGCAAGTCGTCCTAGTATGGAACACCCCAAGGGGGAGTGTTAGGAGTTGGGTCCAAGCCCAAGCTAGGAACCTAACAGAGTTGGGGTGCCCTATACGGACTCCTAACAAGCCCATAGGCCCGATAGGGTTATGGGGAGAGTTTAAGTAGATTGGGTAACTTATGTTGTAGGGTTACCTATATATCTCTTTGTATTATGTAGAGAGAACACAATTATGATGAATCAATAAATCTCTCTTTCTCTCTCTCTTTTTGTTCATATGCTATAGTATTATATTGCTCTAGATTTATCATCTTTTAACAGTTATAAATATCTTCTGCTTAAGTATTACCACCACTAAAGAACAAAGGAATTATTATTTTTTTGATTGGTAAACCATATATTAATAAACAAAAGTAGTTACAATAGAGGTACCGTCACCCTGTAGAGACACTTGCAACCATACGGGCGGGGAACCAGTCCAAGTAAGGCAAAAGTTGTCCCCCATGGGCCTAGTGGCAATCACATGGGCAACAAAATAAGCAGTGAGGGGTACAAAACATATACTAATATTAATAAACTGTCCAAACAAAGCCAAGCAGTCATGTAGAATAGCTTTAGTCGTCCAGGAAATCGCCACTTCTCCGTTCTTACAAAATGAGTGTATTGCCTCAGCATCCGTCTCGATAATAACTTGCTGGATTCCTTGCTCCCGGGCCCAGAGGACCCCATCAAGAATCGCTAATGCCTCGCCTTCTTCACTAGACGTGAATCGGCGAGAGGAAGCTCGGGCTGCACTAAAATTATTGTAAGTATCACGAATAACTAAACTGATATGGTTAAAAGATTTATCTTTACAGAAAGAGGCATCCACATTTATTTTTTCCCAAGCTAGTGTTGGAGGAACCCAGGAAGCCTTGATAGCAAGTCGGTCATTTCGAAAAATTGGTTCATTATACATTAATTTATTGATGGTCAAAAAAATCTTGGATGGGTCTGGCATAGTATTCTGAAAAACCCAGGCACAATGCGCCTTCCAAATCATCCAGTACATAGAGAAAGCCACCAAGGTCCCTGTGGCTTGGTCAATAGGCCAAGTCGGGGGTGGCGAAATCCACATCTCAATCCACACTGGAAGAGAGATATGGGACAAACCATGGAGCAGACCCCCAAAGGTCGTGCTAAACCAGACAGCTCGCGTAAAAGAACACTCCTGGAGGAGATGATGCAAAGCTTCGACGGGGGCCGAGCACAGCGGACAAGAGATATCAGCCAGGCCTAAACGCTCACTAATCTTAGCCCGACAGGGAATTATGTCCCGTGAGCATTTCCAGGCAAAAAGTTGAGCTCTAGGGGTAGCCCTATTATGCCAGAATTTGAGATAAAAAGACGGCTGCCCCGTAACCGGTTCCAAATGGATCCCTCTCATCGCACCATTTATAGAGTTCATCCCTCCGCCAGGTGCGACAAATCGGATCAATAAAATGCTACACCCATTGAGGCCGGTCCATCAACGGAATATCCCCCGTCGGGGTCGGGTAGCCTCCCCCCAGCGGGAAACACCACTTATCCGTCCAAAAAAGAACCTGGCGACCCGATCGAATCTGCCAGCAGGAATGAGTATTGACTGTCGCAATGGCAGAATGAATACTACACCAAGCCCACGACGAATTCGCTTTCGGGCAGGCATGAAGAATAGAGTAATTCGAGAAGTATTTGGCCTTGAGGATCTGGCCCCATAAGTCGGCAGGCTTCTGATGAAGCCGCCATACTAACTTCGAGAAATGTACCTTATTAGTAGCCCCTGCCTCCCTAATACCCAGCCCCCCCTTCACGTTTCGGACGACAGACTTTCTTCTATTTTTTTAAATATAACAATTTTCGGGCATCTTTCCATTTTCCTCACCAGAAGTCCCGTTGAACCCCATTGATATTTTTACATGTAGATTTGGGTAAGGCAAAATAGGACATCTGATACGTAGGGATCGCCGACGTCACGGAATTGATCAGGACAGTACGTCCCGCCTGGGAAAGGAGTTTCCCACGCCAAGATTACAACCGATTAGAAATACGCTCTTCAATACGATGAAAAGTCTGAGCTTTGGACCAGGCAAAGAAGAGATTCGTCCCCAAATATCATTCATCGGAAGGCATGACTTTAATTTTGAGAAGGCGGGCGACAATACGACACAGGCGATGAGGGAGGTTCTTACTGAAGAACACTCCCGATTTAGCCAATTTCAGTTGTTGACCCATCGCTGCGCAGAAGTTGTCAAGGATAGATTTCATCTCGGACGCTTCAGCAATATCCGCACGACAAAAAAGATTACAATCATCCGCAAAAAGAAGGTGGGACACTGGAGGTGCCCGGCGGGAGGCTTTAAGGCCATGAATTTTCCATTCTGTTTCCTTAACTCCCAATGCTCGCGAAAGGCCTTCCATCAGGATGATAAATAAGAAGGGAGAAAAGGGGTCGCCCTGCCGAGGTCCCCGACTAGGTGTCAGGAACCCATGGGCAGAACCATTAATCAGGACAAAATACTGATCCGTAAAAATACACTGTTCAATCCAATGGCACCAGGTTGGGCTGAAGCCAGGGGCTTCCAAGGATTGAATAAGCGTTCCCCATTCAATCCGATCGTAAGTTTTAGACATATCCACCTTGATACCCATAAGGCCAGAGCGTCCCTTCTTACGCTTTATCGTATGAATAAGTTCATGCGCCACCAACACATTATCCGAGATCTGCCGACCACTCACAAAAGCTCCTTGGAACAGGGAGATAATTTTATCAAGGAGGGGCTTGAGCCGCTTGGAGAAGATCTTAAAGATAATCTTATAGGTCACATTACACAGATTGATAGGCCGAAAGTCACTAGGATGCACCTTATTACCATTCTTGGGGATCATAACCACATGAGTGGCATTGATATGCTTAGGCATGAAGCCAAAAGCAAAGAAGGTGGAGACCAAGTTACAGATATCCAGACCCACCACATCCCACGATTGTTGGAAAAACAACGCAGTGAAGCCATCAGACCCCGGAGCTTTATTAGGCCCAAAATCATCAAGAGCCGCCTTAATCTCCTCTGAGGTGACCTCTTGCAACAATGACAGATTGTTCTCCGCCGTAATACACGGGGTGAAGTGTTGAAGATATTTAGGGACACCCACCGGGTGGGATGTATGATAATTCTGAGCCATATCGCGAAGGAAAATTTGCCCAATCTCTGTTGTATTCGAGGTCCACGAACCAAACTCATTCTTGAGCCAATCAATGGATTTCTTCTTATGTTGGGAAAGAGTCTGCATATGGAAAAATTTAGTGTTCCGATCCCCTTCGCCCAACCAGTTCACCCAAGATTTCTTTCGCCAGAACATCTCTTCCCGCAGTTAGAGTTCTTCCAACTCCCCCAGAAGTTCCCGTTCCCGAGAAGCGTTGCCCTCTTCAAAGGGAAGGGCCTGTAAACAAGCTATATCTACTTTTAACGCAAAAAGTCTACTAGGGACGTGACCAAAAAAAAATTATTCCAGGTTCTAAGGCCGGCTTTCGTATTTAAAAGTTTACCCTTGACCAGTTAGTCTAGGGATCCGCGATCCGTACCTAGAGTCGAAAATTAAGGGGTAGTATCAAGGCTTAACAGGGTATGATCCGACCCAAGGGCGGGTCTGTGTAAAACCTTAGCTATCGAGAAGATAAACATCTAATCAGCATTAGCCATACTCCGATCCAGCCGTTCTTTAATATTAGCCCAACCCTGCCGTCTGTTATTCCAAGTAAAGGGATGCCCAGAGAAACCCAGATCAATGAGACCTGCTTGCTGTGTAACCTCCCGGGCAAAAGAACTCTTAGTCGCTCGGAAAGGTTTACCCCCCCCCCCCCCCCCCCCCCCTTTATCCGCGCTCTCAAAATCAAAAATAGTATTGAAGTCCCCCATAATAAGTCGCGGACCAGTGTACCCATTACCTTTAGTTTCCACCAACCGCCAACTCTCTTTCGTATTTTTCTAGTACGGACTACCATAGAAAAAAGAAATCATCCAAAGATTATCCGGAGGTTCCGAGGTAACATGACATTAATGAAGTGATATATTATCCTTCCACATTGCACATCCCCACAGACACACACACACACAACAAGGAGTTGATTAATGAAGTGATATATTATCCTTCCACATTGCACATCCCCACACACACACACACAACAAGGAGTTGGTTATAAATATCTTCCCTGACACAGGAGAGAATCAAAACCACAAGTTTTAGCACAATCACCACTATAGCACAAGGGATTTGGTTATAAATATCTTCTGCTTAGGTATCACCACCACTAGAGCACAAAGGAGTTGGTTATAAATATCTTCCGCTTAGGTATCACCAGGATGGAGATGTTACATTGTGATTAATAACGGCCCCAAATCGAAATCATTAGAAAAACAAAATGGGTCACACGAAGGCGTGAGCCAAACAGAATAAATGAATTATAATCACATTTCTGCCAATAGTAAACAAATTATGGCAAAATTTTATAAAGAAAAGAAACACATTCAAAGATAAAAATTCAGTGTAATTCTGTTTCCACAAATGGTAGTTACTACCATATAATCCTAATTGAAGTAAAGGCTTATCACCACTGGAACAAATCAAAAAGGGTTGTGGCAAATAAAATGCAAAATACTACTCGAGACTGACAGCTAACAAACAAGCATATATTTCTCTTTGCTCTGTGTTTCAGAAGCTTCAACTCTCACATAACAGAGAGTATTATCAAGGACGCTTCGGCTTGGGAATACTTTTTTAGCTCCCTGCAGCAGCTGGTATGGCTGTTGGTTTCGCGTCTTCAGCTTTCTCATGTTCTTTGTTAAGCATCTATACGAAACCCAAAAAGTAAAAACAATCAGAGTGACTAACAAAGATACCTATAGCTGTTTAAACCCTAGATTAAACAGTACAGATTAAGAATCGTTCGCAAGTATGTACTCAACCACCAAAATCAAGAAACACAGAAATAAATGAAGCAAGCACAAGACAATCTATCATTAAATTGGATGATGAAGCAGACCTTGTTATTGATCAGGTTGTGGAGAGCGATTACACTCCGGATGAGTGATGAAAGGTAAATAACCAACATCATGTCATTTGTTTTCACTGCAGGTGTGTGAAGGTAAACAAGTCATAAGTTACCTAATAAATTTGTCGAAACTACAACAGACACTCTGGGATATAGTTACCTGCGAAAGATTTGATAAGCTCTGCCACGTTAAGATTAGGAAGTAAGTTGAACACGTCCTGCAAAGATGTCTCAATTTAAGCAATAAAAGTAGTACATAGTATACTTTTTTCACCCAAGAAGCAATTAGTAGATCTATGATGCGGGCAATGAAGATAAAAATATCTTTGAGCACAAAATCACTTCTGATCTCATGTGAATGCTAATGTCAATAGCTGTCAATAAGCATAAATATCTTAAACAAACTAAGGGAATGCTAATGTCAATAGTTGTCCATTCATAGTGGGTAACTAAGTGAACCTTCTAGAATGATACAAATACAAAAATCCATCCTAGCTGTTCAGTTTAATCAGTGGTTAGGCATAGAAAGATCCAGAAACTCAATGACCTACATAAAATGCGAGAAGAGAAAATTTTCAGACATGTTAAGAAACAAATAATGGAGACCAACATAAAAGTCAATAATGAACGAAATATTGAAGAAAATATCCAATAACTGAGGTGTTTCTACAAAAAAGCAATAAGACATTATACAAAAACACATTTATCTAAAATGAAAATAAAATGTACCTGTAGATGGTACAAAATCTCATGATTAAGTGGGAGCTTTCCGTCAATTACAAGATCGAGATAACCTCGAATTTCACGCAGTCGTGCATCCAACCCTTTCAAGGCTGCAAGTTTGCCTGTGACCTAAACAGAAAAAATATAGAAATAAGTACTTCAAGGCTGCAAGTTTGGTGGACGTTGCAGAAAGTATAGAAAAATGTTTGGTAAAATTCTGCTTTTTCAGCCAAAATGTCAAAAGGTTTGATTAACTAATAATTCAGTAAAATAGTCATATTTTATAAGATCACAGAAAGGTATAGTGATCGTAAATGGGTATTCAACCTACAAAACATTCTATACCTTTCAAGATCAATATCAGAGATCAGGACAGCACTGGTGGAACAATCAATAATTTTCAGATCTTACTTTATCTATTCAAGGCAAAGAGACCCTAAAAGATAATCTCATAGGGTCTTGAACAACATTTTATTAGTTGAAAACGATAAGAGATGTCAATTATGATGTTATTCGTGAATTAAGGGTCATATCCTTTCTTACTTAAAATTTTGGTTAAGTTTATGGAAGCAAAACAACAAAAGGATAAGAAACTTCCATCTGTTTTCTAACTTCTACTGAATAAAAGTAATTTTTTAGGTGTTCTCAAATAAATGTCACAATTTTTAACTTTTCAAAGCCAACAAACTACTTTTAATGGTATTGCCCAATTGTACCCTATGTTTTGAAAGGTTCCATGGAATCTTAGACTTTAATAACACCATATACTGAAGTACGAGCATTTTTTTGCTCTAAAATAAATAAGATGCATTTGAAACTGAAGTCAATAATCAATGAAATAATTATTTTGAGGAATCAACTCTGTAAAGAGATACCTCTGTTGCAAGTGTGCTAATGGTAGTATCTTTCACATCCCTGAGCAAGTGTTCCACTCCTGAATTTTGAGGGAAAATGTTAAGTACCAAAATCGAAAGAAGATCAATACTGCATTCGAAGGACGAATTGGATGAGGGGTCACTTACCAATTTCCTCAACCTCATGAGCAGCTATTTCTGAAGTCACGTGCACAAAAACCTTCTGGCTCTTTTGAGTAGCATTCTGGAACCATAGCCCAGATTAGTATAAGGTCAAAGCATAGATGTTCAAGAAAAAATATATTTTAGTATAGAAAAATGTGCACACTGACGTATTATATTTCTTTGTTGTGTGTTGTTCTCGAGATATACAAATACAACATGATTTCACAGTTATATCCTGATGACACGCTACAGCAATAATGCACAAGACACAAGCATTTGCACGTCTCCAAACTCCAGAGATATGCAAATATTTTCCATTCATAGCTTGAAGAGCGTGAATAGCTATGACTATTAGAGTGGAGAATAGCTACTTTTATATTCTAATTTTTCTCTTCTCACAATCAGCCAAGAGTCACGCACTGCCACTACTCAGCAGTTCAATAGTACTTGATTACTTACCTCTTTGATCTCTTCAACAGCATAGTAAGCTTTAGTTGGAATGCCCAGCTCTTTTGGTTGGACATCAATAATGACTAAGACGGGATTGGGAACATAGCTGCATGTCAAAATTAAAATAAAGTTAAAAATAAATAAACTGTTACTTATGAATAAAAGAGAAGAAAATAGAAACAAGATAGAAAGAAATTAGCAACGCGGAAATACAATTGGGGAGGGTATAGTATGCGTTAAGCTGATTATTGTGTTAAAAGTACTATCAAAAGTTAATAATTAAAATTTTCTATCCATACTGGGATCCCCAAACCAATGGGAATTGACCTATGGCCAAATAGATATGATTAGAAGTTTCATATATCAAATACATCCAGTGAGAATGTTCCCTATTGATCCTCCTCACAAAATCAAGTAGCATTTCACTATTTTGCACCAATAAAATATAAATTGAAGTAAAGAGTGCAAAATTAATCCGTCTGACAGTTAACTTAAATTGCATATTTTATGGGGTTGAAACGTAGAAATAATGAATACTAAAGAAAAGTTGGGACGATGATCTAATTGTGGTAGAGAACATTCTCAACCAATGGATTTGTTGTATGTAGCCTCGAATCAAATAAACTTTGCCACAGGCATACACGTCAAACTCCATAAGTTTGGGAACTCAACTCCTATATACATAATTATATACATATTACATCATTACAAATACTCCCAAACACTTATTCAATAAAGTTGATTTCTACTTATATGAAGAAGAAGAAGAAAAGGCAAAAATCTTACTTATGAAACAATGCGTGAACATTTAGGTCATTTTCCCGCAACTTTGGCCCAGTGCTGTACCAACCAACAACATGCTCTTTTGCTGAACATGTCAAATTGATCATATTAATCAATTGAGGTCTTAGATCTTGCATAAAGGAATGTACGATGTAAAGACATGATATTGTGATAATCATAGCAAATACTAATACCATTGATTCTCTTGAACATGGAAAACATTTGTTCATGGTAGTTATGGTCAAGAAACCATATGCTTGAATCCTTGTCGTCTTCTTCAAAAGGAACTGCAAAGAACAACCAGATAATTATCAGCTAATTGTTCTTTCTATAAGTAAATGAAAAGAATCCTAAGAACTCGAACAAAAATTGTACAGGTATCCTATAGCACCGAAAATGTGCTAAAACCCTTTACTAACTATCGGTACTACAGATAGTTAGTCCTGAAACATCAAGATAAATGTTTGTACAGAATATGAGCTATCCAAAACTTAAAAATGTAGATTAACATTGCATTTGACCCAAACTCGATTTACTTGATAAAATTGGATTTTGACCTCAGTTCAGTTTAATTTGAACTTTAGGGAAAAGTTGAAACTTTGCCTGTGAAATGTAAAACAAATTTCAAATTTGACGTGAAACCAACAGTGGTCTACCTTTTCATTCCAATTTCCTTTTAAGCCTACCTCTTTCTTAAGTACTGAACTCCACGACTTCTCTCGTTATAAAGTTGTAGATGCTCAAACTAATAAAATCAAGGAACATTTTCTACAACAACACTTCCCATTAGGGATACAAAGTACCATCGACGGAGGTTTCAAGTACCCACATCCCTAACTCTGGTATCTCATAACACTCACACCTAGAGGATTTTAAGAGCTTCTTGCGGTACAAATCCAATACAGATAATCAACGAGACCAATATTGTTCTTGACATTCCCATACCTGTGCTGATTAGAAAATATTCAACTTTCACAATAACCCCATCTGCCAGTATCGTACAAGTTTTAATTATTAATAGTAAGTAACTCATCAACACTCTAATTGTACTTGTGTATGCAAGGGGGTCCCCCAAATAAATCCTTATATGTTGCTTTGCAATTGAACTAATTTACTTTATGTTCACATATTGTGGTTGTCATTGTTCAATATGAATTACCCTTGTTGATTAATCCACAAGTACTTTCTAACCCCTTCTCATTCTTTAAGAAGCCTCAGTCAGTACAATTATTCTAAGTTTCTAGCTTAACCAGTCAACACAGTAGGATACTAAACCAACATAAAATAGTCACCAATCCAACTCCTTTTTAATCACATGCTTCCACGAAGGTGACTGCCTATACTTTTTTCACTTTCAGATTTGCTCTAAAGGGTCAATATCAATCTAACTTCCAAACTCTTATAAGCATGGAACTGAAAGCGGGTAGTGTTCCATAATTCCCTATTTGTAAATGATAACAGGGGCATATACATAAAGGTAAAGAAAACCCTTATTTCACTCTCTGATACCTGAACTTCAACCAACAACTCAGCAACATGGGACATCGCATGTTACCATAAACACTGCCAGAAATCTTAGTGAAGGAGCCTTTCACTAAACACTTGTTAACGGAATAACAATAATAACTTACGTAAAATCCAACGTGTAAAACTAAGGAGTACAAACTACCAAAGTACCAAGTGACAGACTTCTACTTGGATCTCAAAAACAATGATGTCCTCTAACTACAAAGCCCTAATTGCTAAATTTACTCACACGGTCGACACCAAAACTCATGAGCCCTTTCTACTACAAAACAAAACTTCAACCTCAGACACAATGTCAACACTCTACTACAAAATCCTAATTTCCAGCACTGTTGGTACTTGGTACCATAAACTCATCTGCCCCTTCCATTACCAAACATTATAAACCCTAGTTTTCTTGCCAATTTGAAATTACTGACCCACTAAATTACATTGTTGAGAGCTAGAACTCTATGTAAAACCCAACACCTAAATTTAAGAGACACCCAGTGCCAAACATGAACTCTACAAAACCCTAATTCCTAAATTCATCCCAGCAATGCCCCAAATCATAAACCCTAGTTTTCTTCCTCAATTCCAACTAAACCCGATTACCCCAACTTTAATCTGCAAACCTTAATGTGAAACCGTATTCCCCAATTCAAACTGAAATCAAACACATGAAACCAAAGGGTTTAGAGAAATCAAACCTGCGTAACTATTGGTGACATCAACAGTGCCTTTGAAGGAGCTCCCGAGTAGAACACCCACAACTCTCTTCCGAGTATCTCTTGCAACCCTGTTGTAGTTATCAACTATGCTTAGAAGCACAAGGGGATGCACTACGACTTTCTCGATCGGTCGAGATGAGATCTGTTGCGTCTTAATTACATCCATTGTCGAATCCAAACAAACCCTAATCAAGATCTGTTGTTGTTTCACCTGTGATCGATTTCGCGAATCACAGTGACGTATCTCTCTCACTTCTTTTGTGAGTTTTTCACAGTTTCGTTTCTCACACTCCAAGTTTTAACACCTTTGAATTGGATTTGACACAATTGTTTCGGTAGGTGCGCCACATTGATGTTTTGGTGCAACTTGGGTGGGCTTCAGTCTGAGCCTAACCAAGGAAACCCACAATTTAGCCTTTATCAGATTGGACCTGGTGTAAAGGTTGAGCCCAATTATAATTTGTTGGGGCTTGGGTTAAGACTCTCCGTGAAACTCTTTAGAATCAAACCCGATGCACAGAACTATGGACCATGTCATTCTATCTATGTTTGGTTGTTAAATTGAAATTTTGTAGATGAACTTGAATCATCCTTATATGGTTTATCACATAATTTTTGTTTTTGGTACAGTAGTTTTAACCTTTGTTGGTGCCAGTATATTTTAGTTATTTGCATGCAATTCATTACTAGAAAAAAGTATGAAGAACACTCTGGTTCTTGCAAGTAAGATATTGGAGTGAACTGAAAAATGAAGATGATCGTGAGAAGAATCGACCATTCCGAGCAATATGTTTCAAGAAATAATGCCACTTTCAGTTGTATTTTGTAGAATGTAACAAATAAAACATTTTAAGACGGATCAGAAAATGTTGTGATGGTACCCAAATAATTTAGTGACCATAAATTTTCTGGAAGACAAAATAATCTCACAAGTGTTTATGGAAGGGCAAGAACATTTTTTAATTTTGCATAACATAATCTTTAACAAACTGTTATCCTTATCCTCCTGGATTAAAGAAAAGTGTAAAGAAGAAAACAGTACAAAGTAGCAAACAATAATTGTAGGTTACAGAGAAGCTTTGGATTTAGACTTACACCAGCCATTCCTGATAGCCAACTGTAGTCGAACTCCCCTTCAAGTTCCGCCAAAAGAAAGGAAACCTAACGCCATAAATTTAAAACAAGCAACATCCCGTTTGCCTATTGCCAATGTTCCTTTATTTCAACTTTTTCGTGCAGGTATACCAGGTGTAACGCCTCAGCGTATCAACCCAATATTTTGTAAATAGAATCACTAGGATGTAACAAAGCCTTGCAAAAAGTATCGTTAATTTCTGTAAATAGCCTTAAGGGAGAGTACGCTTCGTCTTTAACTTTGATGTTTCATTTTGGTTGTAAGCTATTTACTTAATAGCTATATTGTAGAGGAAGTGAATCCGACACGCGAGTTGGAATTAAGCATTGTAATCTTGTTGATAAATTAATGAAAACTAGTTTGTATTGAATCTTTATACAGTTATATGTTATCTTGATCTTATGTGGTATTGTGATAAAAGACTATTGGAAGAAGACGAATAATTAGGCTTACTTGAGGCATGTGCCTTGAGTGTCGTACGTACCAAGGTTGTATCTCAGCTGGTCCGTGACAATTGGTATCATAGCTACTGTAAGGGCTTATTTATAATCCTCGTACTGAGTTCGATATTCGAGCTCATATAGTTCGAGTAAACACACTGATAATCAACCAAGGATTGAGGGAAAGCAGATTGCAATAAAGACTTCCTCATCTACATTTTGAGGATATTGAAGCAGCCAGTAACATCGCACTGCAGAAGAAACTCAGATATCCATCTACAGTTCGAACATCGTTAGAGATCGTATCTTCACCAACAGTTTGAAGTTACAGCTAAGGTCATCAAGAGATCCGTTATAAGATCAACAATTATTAGATAGCAAGACGTTACAAGAGACCTCATAAAAGACTCATTAAAACCTGATATTGTAACGTTCCTCATTAAAGTAATAACGGTCATGTTATAAGACCTATAAATAGGACCAGAGAGTCAGAGATTGAAGGGGCTACTCTGACACATCTTCTAAGAGACCTTTTCTACATCTCTCTCTCTTTGTAATAGCTAGCAGTCTATAAATATCTCTCTCTTTCTAAAATCCTCACGAGAGGTCGTGATTTTTAACTCATTCAAGGGTTTTTCACGCTAAAACTTGTGTCAGTTACTTTCAGTTCCTAGCTAACATTCCATATTTCAAGGGTGTAAGACACTATCTTCGTCCAATACAAAAATAGGTTATTACATTTGGCGCCGTCTGTGGGAAGCGCAGCATACACTCAGTATTTTCTGATCCAGCTTTCATATTCATTTTTCTTTTTAAAGGATGGCAAATCAAGAAAAATCACCCAACGTCCTGCCTAACGCTGCTGAGGGAGTGACGGATTTGCAAACTGCTATGCAAACAGAAACCGAACGACGAATAGAACTAGAGAAACAGCTCGCCAACATACAAAGCACAATCAGAGCACTTCAAGATCAATTAACAGTAAATTCGAGACCACAGAACGCTCTGCTTGCAACCTCGAGGGTATCAGTCCAATATCGCTTGGGAAATCGAGGCAAAAGTTTAACATTTCCTCAAATTCCGTAAGAACTTGCTCTACCTCAGGGTCACGTCAATCCACAATTACCCGCTGGAGTGATAATCGATCTGCAACAATAAGAGGAACAAAATAGAGAAAAACCTCGAATTTCAGTCTATGACCGCATGGGCAAAGCAACAGGAGAGCATAATCCACCAGGAGAACAAGCAACCAGACGAGCTATCGCGTCTCGACAAAATCTCACTCCGGAGTAGATAGACAAACACATCAAGGAGCTGTTAGATGCTTAAATACTCACTGGAAGAAACAACTATACTAAATTACAGAAGAGTCCACTCGGACATGAGTTATTGGACGAGGAAGTACCCACCAATTTTTACACTCCGAAGATTCTGAAATAAAAAGGGGGAGATCCTGAGGAGCACATCCAAGAATTTTAGGATTCTTTGGGACTGGATTCGACTTCCAACCACATCCTTTGTCGCCTCATCCCGACCAGTTTAAAAGGTGAACCTCTACGATGGTTTTACACACTCAATGAAGGATTTATCTTCACTTTCAAGCGACTTCGCGAACTGTTTGTCAAGAACTAGTCACACAATAAAGACAAGGAGGAGAGTCTTTACTCTTTGTTTAGCCTCAAGCATGAACTAGGAGAAAAATTAAAGACATTCGCCAGGAAGTTTTTCAGGTTAGCACGAAAAATTGACAACCTCGACAAGAAAATCACAATCTCTGCTTTTACCAATGCTCTACTTGTGGATGGACGAGTCAAGGAGCACCTGATCCTCAACAAGCCACTGATGTTAGAGGATATGATTGAGAAGATTAACAACTTTATCGACCTCGACCAACTGACAGCTGAGAAACCAAAACCTCAGCGCATCACTCTATCCACCAAAGATCATCCTGAAGAACGTGCTCATAATAGCAGTAAAGACTATGGGGGTGATAAGAAACGCTTCAAGTTCTATGACCATCGAACACGCCAAGGACGAAAGAAATCAATGTCGCGCATACCACAGTTAACAATTACTCTTGCGAACTTATACCCGCTGCTTCAAAAAGATGAACTCTTCATAAATACCAATACTATTCCACCCATACAGGGAAAGCCGTACTGTATTCACCACAAGATTCAACATCATGACACGGAGTGGCGTTTCGCACTGATATTTCTTCTCCAGAGTATATTTGCACATGGTCGAATGTTTGAATATATTGTTGACATCGAAAGTTACAAAGATGGCTGTTACAAGACTAACACCACGATCGTCCAAGTTGATGAAACAAATAAAGAAAAATACTTGTACTTCATCGTGACTTAGACGGTCAGCAACTCCAGCAGATCCAAACGTAGGCGCGTTGGACAATGCCATGATCTGACAATGGTAGACAAAGAAGCTCATTTATTGCCGGAATCCAGCAATCGACGAGCTGGGATTTCTTTCGAGGACTGTGATGTTCGACACGTTAACTTTCCGTACCACGATGCTCTCGTCATCATGTTAAAGATGAAGAACATAGTTCTCATACGATGATGGTAGATACCGGTAGCAGCATCGAACTATTATTCCAGAGTACAATCTACCAAATGGGCTTAATAGACAAGGTCGAACCGAGTGACATCAATATCTTTGGATTCAACGGCTCTAAGGAGGAGCGCGTTGGGAAAATCACACTTCCCATCACAGCCGAGCCAGTCATACTTGATGTAGTTTTTTTCATCATCAATGC
This sequence comes from Kingdonia uniflora, assembly GCA_014058105.1. Taxonomy (NCBI): domain Eukaryota; kingdom Viridiplantae; phylum Streptophyta; class Magnoliopsida; order Ranunculales; family Circaeasteraceae; genus Kingdonia; species Kingdonia uniflora. Next base: position 1,368,958 of record JACGCM010001560.1, read on the forward strand.
CAAATCCCGTTACCTGGGCATCATGGGACGGCCATGGTTACATAACATGAAAGTTATTCCCTCTACATATCATCAGGCATTACGATTCGATTGGAAAGGAGGGATCTACAAAATCAAAGGAAGCCAGAAATTAGCACGAGCTTGCGATAATACTATTTTAATTGAAGCTGAGCCAGCTACAAGAACTCCTGCATGGCAATTACAGCAGTTAATTCCAGCAAAACCTCAGTTGCCAAGCGTCGAACCAACAGAGTACATCGAGATTAGTGGCGAACAAAGAGGAACTCACATTGGAACTCTCCTGAGCACGGAAGAATGCTCAAATATCATACAATTCCTCACAGATAATAGTGACATTTTTGCATGGATGTTTCACAAAATGCCAGGGATTGATCCAGTTATGGCATGCCATAAGCTAGAGTTGAAGGATAAAGAAGAATCGGTCAAACAAAAACAACAAACTCTAGCACCAAAACTGTGAGACAAAGTGAATAAAGAGATTGACAAATTGATTGTGGTCGGTTTTATTCGCAAAGCTATTTATCCGGACTGGATCTCAAACATTGTCGCAGTCCCAAAGAAAAATGGTAAGATCAGAGTCTGCGTTGATTTTACGGATCTCAACCAATACACTCCGAAAAATAGCTTTCCACTTCCAATCATCAACCATCTGCTCAATTCTACAATAGGGCACGAGCTTCTCTCTATGATAGACGTTGCATCAGGATATAATTAGATACCACTTTTTCCTGAAGATCAAGATAAGACTGCTTTCACCACTGAACAAGGTCTATATTACTATAAAGTCATGTCTTTCGCCCTGAAAAATGCCAGCGCTACCTATCAGAGATTGATGACACAAATGTTCAAAGATCATCTCGGTAAAACAATGGAGGTCTACATTGACGATATGCTCTGCAAAAGTCTCAAGAAAGATGACCATCTTACAGATTTACAAACAACTTTCAAGATTTTGCGATCTTACAAGATGCGGTTAAATCCTGATAAATGCCAGTTCAGAGTACAATCCGAAAAGTTTTTAGGACATCTAATTAGCAAAAGAGGCATTGAAGTTGATCCATCACGCATACGAGTTCTCTTGGCTATGCCTTCACCAATGACAAAAAAGAACATTCAGAAGCTAGCCGAGACGATTACAGCACTCGACAGATTTGTATCCAAATCATCAGACAGATGTCAACCTCTATTCAATCTGTTAAAACACGGAACATCACGAGGAAAACCAAAGAAAGATTCAGAGATCGAATGGACAGATAAATGTGAAGTAGTTTTTCTTTAACTCAAATGTTATTTGGCAAACCACCAGTTATGAGCACACCAGTAGATGAAGATGAACTCACAGTATACCTAGCTGTCACAGATACATCTCTCAGCACCGTTCTTCTCCGACTCGACGAAAAGACTGAGAAACTAGTCTATTTTATCAGCAAGACTCTGACTCCCTTTGAAACAAGATACACCAAGATTGAGAAGCATTTTCTAGCTCTCGTTTATACATCACAGAAATTAAAGCAGTATTTTCAAGCTCATACTATTCGGGTCTTGACGAACTATCCACTCCACGAAATCTCATCCAAGCGCAAAAAATCTCGACGTATTCAGCAATGGTCAGTAACACTCGGGGAACACGATATACATTTCAAACCAAGTCACTCCGAAAAAGGTCAAGCTGTAGCAAATTTTCTAGTAGACTTTCCAGTAGATGATCTGGATTGGGAAGAAGATTTTATTGGTAAAACAGATGAACCATTCACAGACCAGTCCGAAGATAAATCAGATTGGGTAACAAAGAAAGGTTGGCGACTTTTGACTGGCGGCTCCGTCGAACCAGCTGGATCAGGAATTGGAATTGTCCTTATTACCCCTTACAATGATCGGCTCGAAAAATCCATTTGCCTCAATTTTGAAGTAACCAATAATGAAGCAGAATATGAGGCATTAATTCATGGCTTGGACATGACACTCACACTGGGCGTAGCAGAGCTCTCTGTCTACTCAACCATTATACTGGCGTATATCAAACCAATGGGAGAATGGTCGACTATGCTGCTACAATGGTCAAACGAATAAACAAATTTCAGAAAATTTCTATGGAACACTTTCTAAGGGGAGAAAATAGACATTCAGATGCGCTCGCTTACCTTGTTGGTGTCCTTGGATCAGAAACTCCTTACTTAAAAATCGACGTCATTTCTAACCCCAGCATTAATGTCATCGTGTCCAACACCATTAATACTGGGGGCAGCGAGGAGATCGAAGATGATTGGAGATAGCCTTTCATTACATACATCAGACCGCAAAATAAATTTGATGGTCCACTTTCAGAGGACCGTACAGAACGGCAGAGATTAATTGACAATGCTCGAAGATACATTGTTCAGGACAATCTCCTATACAAAATTTCGATCATTGGTCTGTACCTCCTTTATCTCTCTGACAAAGAAGCATAATAATTCTTGTACGATCTACACGAAGGCATGTGCGGATCCCATGCAGCAGGACGATCTCTTGCAAATAGAGCTTTAGCTCAAGGAATGTTTTGGCCTAAAATGAAAGCACAGGTAATCGAATATGCTTGTAAATGTGACATTTATCAATGGCATGGCCCTAAAACATTTGTTGGTCGCTACAGATTACTTTACTAAATGGATAGAAGCAGTCCCGCTGTGCCGAACACGAGAAGAAGAAGTTATCAGATTTATTTGGGAGAACATTATTATTCGGTTCGGCATACCACATCTTATCAGAATTGATAATGGACTACAGTTCGTTGGCTCCAAAATCATGGCATTCCTCAATGAGCACAACATCATTCATTCCCCATCTAATCCTTATTATCCTTAAGGAAATGGTCAAACTCAAATTACTAATCAGACTATTGTGGATGGCATCAAGAAGTGTTTATACGACAAAAAGGGGAACTGGGTGAACGAGTTACCACGCGTACTCTGGGCCTACCGAACAACTCCCAGAACAGTAATAGGTTGTACTCCATTCTTACTAGCCTACGGGACTGAAGCCATCATTCCCACACAATATCATCATCCAGTACATGATCACGTGATGACAGATGAAGAAAATGAATTTCAGATCGCATGCAACCTGAATTTGATCGAAGAAATACCTGACAGAGCCATTGTTAATCTGGGAAGATATCAGCTTGCTTTGTCTCGATCTTATAACAAGCGCGTTCGACACCGAGAATTCAAAGTTAAAGACCTCGTTCTCAGAGAAATACCACAACATCGTAAAACACATAATGCTGGAAAGTTAGCAGACAATTGGAAAGGTCTTTTTATCATAACTGGCACAAGTGGTTTAGGATCCTATGTTCTTAGTACACATGAAGGCGTAACTGTACCTAATCCATGGAATACCCACCGATTAAAGCTGTATAGAAGATAGAAAATGCTGTAACATCATATATTATTCAATAAAGAACTTTTTCATCATCATCCCGCAAGTCTATTCAATTCAACATTCTACCTATCTTCGTATGGTTTGCTCAGTTCGACTTATACCGGAGAATTACTACAACATAGTTCTTTAAATATATACACGCTGTCCCAAGGGTCGCTTATTGAGTCAATTAATTCTACCTGGCAGAGACATGCTATACAGCTATTCAACATTTAATATATCTCATTACGGTCGCTTATTGATACGCTCAATTCGACATTTAACTGAGACCTACAATATAGCTCTTCAAGTATATACGTTGTCCCGAGGGTCGCTTATTGAGTCAATCAATTCGACCTGGCAGAGACACTCTATACAGCTATTCAACATTCAATATATCTCATTACGGTCGCTAATTGATATGCTCAATTCGGTCTGTAGCTGAGACCTACAACATAGTTCTTTCAGTGTACACGCTCTCCCGAGGGTCGCTTATTGTTTTGCTCAATTCAACCTGGCCGAGACTTGTCATACAGCTATTTAATATTCAATATTTCTCATTACGGTCGCTTATTGATACGCCCAATTTGACCTTTAACTGAGACATACATTACTATTTTAATAAACAAACATCTCTTTACGGTTGATTATTGACTTGTTCAATTCGACCTATACATAAGAGAATACAACATTACTGCAATCATATATCTCGACATATCTCCATATGACTATTTATTGGTTCACCCAATTCGACCATACATAGAGATAACAAGCCAAAAAGTTTTTTTATAATCAACATTTGACATTTTTTCTACAGCAAAGACATATTTATACTCCGTCTGACTACAATATAAGCAATTTAACTATCTTTCACACTTCGGGTATACAGCATTCAAACTTTCCCCAGGCCCAGACGAAAGTAAGGCAAGAAAAGGTATAGCCGCATCAACTATAGTAGAAGACGCATTCAGCAGTTCCATTACTCTCGGCATCAAATTATCTATATAAGATAACCGCGCTAGTTGCATATCATACTCCATACCGTGCCCAGATGAAACAGCCAAGATCAAATCACGCTATTGCCGCAATTTCTATACATCAGCATGCAACATAGCCATAGTGCTCAATGTAACATTATCTGAAGTTAACAGCATAGCTTCACCAAGCTCGGTCTTCACTTTGGTTAGTTCGTCGTCAAGATCCTTACATCGATTTACCAGATACTCTTTCCCCTTCAGCAACGAATCCCTATACTGCTTCGTTATGTGCACACTACGCTCCATCTCCTGCTTCAGACGTCGCAACTTATCATACAACTCCTGAGAATATTTGCTATCGTTATCTGCTGCATCTACCAACCTTTGCAACTCCTTACACTCCAGATGAAGCTCCTCATAAACCACATTACCTTGCTTTTCCCGCTCTAGATCGACGATTCATGTGTTACACTTATTGATGGTTACATTTAGCTCTTCATCTCTCTTTGTACATGCTTCTTCGTAAGTTCTGGCACGGTCACTTTTTCTCTGACAAGAATTTCGTGCTTCATGCAAATCCCTGCTCAACTTTTTTAGACGATCTCGCATATTACGGAGTTCAGCATTTTTGCTTCTTTAACAGATTAGCATTATCTGTTACTGCCGATTTATGATACAACATATCAGTCTTCTTTTTTTCAATCATACTTGACAGATCCAGTACTTGTTGGTTCGCAATCATGGTTTCCAATTTTTTCTTCTTTAAAGAATCTTTCCACAGTTCGGCTTCGTTATTAGCAGCCTGTATCTCTGCATCCTTACATGATAACTCTACAGTCACAACATTTAGCCGACTCTGCAGCTCCAACATATCAGCCTCCAGCTTCGAGTTCAACAAGGTCGTATTTTGAACCACCAATGAACATTGCTGCAATTCTGCAGTTAGTTCATTATAAGAAGCGGATAAAGCAGAGAGTTTATTCTGTTCATTGACTTTAGCCTAGCAGAACAGATTACAAATGACATATATTTATCAATAGATATTCATGCAAGCAAGACATATCATTCAACAACATTTATTGCAGCATCAAGATATGATATTCAACTATATTATGCAAAGCACAATTATATGCCACAGTTCAGTTGCCTTATGGTGGAACCCTACTACTACTCACATCTACTTGCAAAGGTTCAGCAAGGATTACGACATCTTGATGACGTGTCTTATGCTGTTTGTGAGGTAACAGATCTTCAACTGCCTCCTCCTCAGACTCTTCAGCTCGCGATTTCGAGGTTGAAGCTTCCCCCACCCTCATTACCTTTTACAAACCTCATATTTTCAACTTAATCATTCTCTACTTCAACATCTTTACCACAGCTTGAGATATATCGTCTAAATTCATTCTCTACTCTCGCGAGCTCGCCCCCATAAAACTCGATCACATCGGCCATCTGACGTTCGTGATCTGCTTTACCAGTACATTTTCCCCGCTTTGAAGTAAGATACCTCTTCAAACGCGATTGGGACACTTGCAGCTGTTTCTGCGTATCTAGTAAACACACTTCTAACAACTTCACTCTCTTCTCCGAACTCTGCAATAACTTATTACATTCCACTTTTTCCCTCTCCAGACACGCATTATGTTCCTTACATCACTCCAGTTCTTCACAAGCATACTTCAGATCGTTTTCTAATTGTATTTGGACCCTTCTATCTTCCTTCTTTATATTGAAGAAAATGATCCTCATCATTTTTCACCCCTACAAAAGTTAAGCTCATTAGGCAATGGACCTACACCACCCCATATGATGGATACACCAGCCCGAGTTAAACATATTTTTGCCTCTATACTATGACGATTACGCGCTTCTTGCGCTATGAATTTTACCCGAGCTGGATCTGGCACTACACCTCTCTCAGTTAACAGTTCTAAATAGGCCTCCTTCAAGCCTCGCTCACTATCTACTTCGGCCTCAAAGTAGAGCGTAAAAGACAATAATGACTTTTGATACTTTAATTTATCACTCTCATCTATAAACTGTTTATCCTTAAGGGATTTTCGGAGTAAGACAAACCTATCGCTCTCTTTCCACAAGACCTTGTCCCACTTAATTTTTATCTTCCCATATCTATATTAAAGCTCGAATAACTTCTAAAAGGTGTTATCAAAGTTAGACTTATGAAGACGTTTCTCATATTTAAGTTTATTGTGTACCTGTTGAGTACGATTGACGGAATCCCTTGTTCGACTCAAGGCCTTCTCCATCTCGCTCACTTTTCCCCTCAAAGGAACTATCTTCTACATGAAAATTATACATTCACCATCAAAATAACATATATCAATAGCAAGCGCAAAAAATTCAAGTCTCAGCAAAAATAGTTATTACACCAATACAAAGGACAAATTCGACCAGACAAGTCTCAAAACTATGTTTCAACTACATAATAAAGAATTAACTCCTGCTACCTCCTTGGTCGTATCATCAGCAACTGTAGAAACCAGGGTCTACTCAGAAGGTCGATCAGCCACTGGAGAGGGATCCTCCTCTGGGAAGATTATCTCGCCATACTTCCCAGCAATAGCAAGATCGACATCATCTTTAGTCAACCCCCATGAGTAAAATGCTTGAATCAAATTATTTTGAGCAGCCAACACTTTGTCGAAAGTCTTCTTTGCAACAGCTTCGATCTCTTTCTTCATTACAGCAATTTTTGCCTTGAACTGCTCCTTCAGCATAGCTTTCTTCTTCTCCATCTGATCCGTCAACCGCTCAGACAATGCAGCTTTCTCTTTCTCAAACTATTCCCTTAGTACAACTTAATCTGCATCATGCTGCCGAACAAGTTCAGCACGCTCCTCAGCACCTGCCATCAACACCTCAAAGGACGATTCCCAAGCAACAGAAAGCTACACCACAAGTACAACATAGTAGAATTATTAATTAGATTGTTTCTCACACAGATAACCAAACAACAATATCATACATACCTGTGACATGCTGGATTTAATTTCTACACCCAAACGTTTCGGATCATGCCTCGCCAGCTCCTGCGACTTCTGCCCCACCACATCAAGATCGAGATCTTTCAAAGAAGTTCGTTTAGGTTTCACCTCTATCTTCTACTTCTTCGCAGGAGGCACCTCATTTATAGCAGCTTCCACAACCTCAGTTCCCACCTGCGTTGTCTGAGCTGTTTGCTCATAAGGGGGTAACGTCTTTTTCCCTCTAGATCGTCAAGGTTGTGTATTCGAAGTACCCGCAACACAAGCAGGAATCTCCATAACCCCATCAAAAGCAGAACCAGAAGTAGCCATAACTCGATTTTGAGGAGCTTGTTAAACTTTTGTAACTACAGAGTTCAGCCTTTTATCTCTACGAATACCTAACTCTCAAAGTACTTGGTTTAGCTCAGCTCCTTCCCGAGATACGACGTCGAACAGACTAGACGTATCAGCAACAGCTTTTGGTTTAGGCTCTGCCAAATCAACAACAAACTATGTAAGCAGCTTGCAACAAGTTAAAAGACGAAGTACAGGAAGAATGAAGACACTTACTCTCGTTAAAATTCTTATATTTCAGCTCGAGCGCCGGTTCCCCAGGCACTTACATACAATTACCCCTCACTATCACAAGATGGTCACACCAGGGTCTCCCAGCAGATTCAAAATCAAAGAATTTTGGCCTCGCCAAATCACTATGCAAGTATCCACTCTTCTGACTTTCCACATATTTTAACTTATAATACTTCCATCGTCCGCAACGAACTGTCTCGCAATATCACCATCTCCCCATTTCTTGTTAAGGGCTTCACAACCCTCATCATCTCAAAAATATCTCCATTTAATTGGGCAGGGAAACTTATTAGAGCATTCATTACCCCCTTTTAGAAAAAGGTCAAGGGAATACTCAACCCATAAATGACCTGGTTCAGATAGCAAATGAACCCTTCTTCTACGACCTCTGCACCAGTGTCGTTGTAATAAGCAATTTTTACATTATCTCCTATACTTATATCTATCTGCCATTTATCCAGGGAAGGCACTTAATAATGCTCTATCTTACCACCTGATCTCACCAGAGTCCTAAACCATAACCCTTCATTCATCAGATAATGCCCCCATTTTCCATCCAAGTTTTTTAATACTTTGAAAATGTCTTCCCTACGTCTACATCAGCGGGATACTTAAAGAATTTCCCAGTTTCAACCCCCACTTTCAAACCCTCATTCACCCTAAAATCAACAACAACCAACATATCAACCGTTATAGAACCCCTCACCTCTGAATCATCCATAGTCCTGCCAGACGACGATGATTCCTCACTATTGGAGGATACTACAACTTTACTTTTGGGTTTCAAATTTTTGGAACCCATCTACCACATACAGGAAAAGTCTATTCAGAGTTTTATAATAAAGCAGGCCTCCTCCCCCAACCATACCCAACAATTACTAGCCTACCAAACAGTTCAAGCATGCAACTACATCTACCATGACAAGCAATAAACATACTTTTCACAAACAACAAAAATGGTGGAAACAAAATTACTAACCAGTACTATAAGAACAACAGTCGTCGTTTCCGGTCGCCACCTTCGCTTCAGATGGCAAAATATCGGTTTTCCTAGTAAGATAACAGTATAACGGTGGACTACGTTCAAAATTATAAGACTTTCTCTCTCTACAAATGCTTCTTTCTCTCTCTGCAACTAAATGTGATTTGTGAGAAGGAGAAAGACGAGATTTTATATTATTTCTCGGTTTCTGAAATGGCAGCTTTTTGGGACACGTGTCATCATCATCTCTCCTTGCAGACACGTCTTTTCGTTTGCCATCATAATGATTTCTGGAGTAACGTGTTCGGTTATCACGTCTATGTCTCTCCTCTGCCATCATTAATTTTAAGGACTCATTGCCTAAGAAGATTTGTACAGATCATGTAGCACGATCACTTTCGTACAATAATAACCTTCTGCGACTACACGATCCTGCTACGCTATTTATAGCATAATTTCCAGTTCAAAACCCTAGTACAGCTTTTACAGCTGTCACTTACCTTACTTTTGATCTGACTGAAGTAGAAAATCAGTAACAAATCCTGCTTCAATTATACTTCATCCGACCATTATCACAAATACAGAAAGTGATGACAAGACGACCTCAAACAAAAACAAATCATTTTATTACTGTTAATCATCCGACCTTACATATAATTACAGACGGATGGTACTGTTCACCACATTGAAAGATTTCCCCACCAGCAGCTCTCTCATTCTCTTTAGCAAGCTTATCCAGCGCGATTTCTCGAACTGCTGCCTCTCGTAGCTCTGCATCTAGTAGAAGTTCGCAAAACACACCTCATCAGAAGATGCAACCAAGGTCCTCACCATAATCACCATTGCTCAAATTGACTATGATGATACTCTCACAACAAGAACGTATATAGAGCACAAAAGATATTATGCATTCATTCTCTCAATAGACATGACAACAATACATCTCAACAAGGCAACAAATATATAGCGCGATCTACACAGTTCATAAATATATACTTTCAATTATACTTCATCCAACTCAGCAAAAATTTGATCTACATATTTTCAGCCTATTTTCTTTGACTAGTTCAAGAATTATTATGCAGTGTCCTACAACAGTTCATTCAAGCAGTTACAAGACAAGCTACAACAAGTTCGAATTTATTATTCAAGACAAGCAATTTACAAGGACAAATATTTCATTCAGTTCGATAATTAAGATTACAAGATCTACAGACAGCTATTTCTTCTACAGAATGAAAGACATCTTAGTATACAAATGGCAGTGCAACACTTAAACATAAGTAATGGAAGGCCAGCCATAAGAACTGGAATAAGGTAGAAGGCAGAGTTAATCCCATCACTCCACCATAACCCCCACCATCTCCGCAGCCATTGAAGACGAAGGACCACCTCGACCATTACAATACCCAATCCCTCGCAGGATATCGACAATACTTCACAGACGACACCCCAGCCTTCTCATCTTCTGCCGTCATAGCATCCTCTGCAAGCATCCGCAGACAGGCCCGACGGTGAGCAACAAACAAGACCATAGTGAAAGCGCCATATTTGATGATAATCATCCTCTGCCCCCTCTACTTCTTCCCACGACATCCCATAAAAGTGGGAGGAACAGGGATTGGAGTTGGTAGAGAAAGAATTTGATCCCCAAATTAACGAGTTTAAAGAATCATCATCATGTTCTGAACTGTCTCCTCATAAGCCTGACGACGAGTAGTCACCATCACTACTACTTATACAAATCTAAATGACTGACAGGTTATACCAGGGTGAACAGTGATAGCAACTGGTCACATTTTTTTATAGCAACAGTATTTAAATGCATACCACAACTTCTAATAAAATCTTTATCACAAGCACACATCTCAAGAAGAATTTTTGGGAGACCCAACAGTCAAACAAATATTCTTCCAGATAACTAGGAAGCCATCAATGCAGCATTTAAAACGACTGGACTTCTCAACCAACACCACTCGCTACACACGTTTCTCATGCTATTGGCTGAGAAGGGGCAGTTGTAAGGGCTTATTTATAATCCTCGTACTGAGTCCGATATTTGAGCTCATATAGTTCGAGTAAACACACTGATAACCAACCAGAGATTGAGGGTAAGCAGATTGCAATACAGACTTCCTCATCTACAGTTCGAGGATATTAAAGCAGCCAGTAACATCGCACTGCAGAAGATACTCAAATATCCATCTACAGTTCGAACATCGTTAGAGATCGTATCTTCACCAACAGTTCAAAGTTATAGCTAAGGTCATCAAGAAATCTGTTATAAGATCAACAATTATCAGATAACAAGACGTTACAAGAGACCTCATAAAAGACTTATCAAAACTTGATATTGTAACGTTCCTCATTAAAGCAATAACGGTCATGTTATTAGACCTATAAATAGGACCAGAGAGCTAGAGATTGAAGGGGTTGCTCTGATACATCATCTATGAGACCTTTTCTACATCTCTCTCTTTTTGTAATAGCTAGCAGTCTATAAACATTTCTCTTTTTCTAAAATCCTCAGGTGAGGTCATGGTTTTTAACCCATTCAAGGGTTTTCCACGCCAAAACTTGTGTTAGTTACTTTCAGTTCTTAGCTAACATTCCATATTTCAAGGGTATAAGGCACTATCTTCGTCCAATACAAAATAGGCTATTACAGCTACGTTCTAGTAGGAGAGCGATCTTGTTAGCTATGGTTGAGGGTCTCAATGCTAATAACCTTACTCTGCGAATGGAATGACCACCCAATAATTCTAGGCCAAACACCCGAATGTAGTTGAACCAACTAGAGTCTCAGATGCAAGCTCTAGGTAGGATTATTAATCAAGCAACAACTTTGAAGGAACAATTAGACGGGTTCGCGGATGATCAGGCCCATATGGGCGAACGTCTCATTACACTAGAAGGGGTAGTTGAGAAGAATATGGCTACACTTTTGGATCAAGTGGTTGAACTATCTTCGAAGGTGAATCTCCTAGTTAAGGATGTTGGAACTGGTGAACAAGCACCTTTGGGCGGTGGTGTAGAACGGCCCAGGATCAAGGTCCCCAAACCCAAGGTATACGAGGGGGTGAGGGATGCAAAGGAGATAGGGAACTTCCTCTTTGATATGGAAACTTACTTTAATGTAGTCAGGACTAAGAGTGAAGGTGCAAAGGTATCGATGGTAACCATGTACCTCGCAGGTGTCGCTAAACTGTGGTGGCGCACCAAGTATGCCGAGATCCAGAGCGGTCATGGTACTATTAGCACATGGGATAACTTGAAGAAGGAGTTGAAGGCTCAGTTCCTGCCCGAGAATGTTGAGTTCAATGCTTGGAGGAGTTTAAAGTAACTTAAGCAAATGGGTAATATCTACAATTATGTCAAGTGGTTCTCAACACTAATATTGGATATTCACGGCATATCCGAAAAGGACAAGTTGCTTTGTTTCTTGGAAGGTTTGAAACCATGGTTCCAGACTAAACTACAAAGGCTTCAAGATTTGGCATCTACAATGGCATCTGCTGAGCACATCAACGACTACACTCCTATGCAGGGTGTGTTAGAAAATACAAAAGAACTTTTGGTTTTCTTTTTAGTTTTAATGGTAGAACTAAGTACTTAGTCCCACATTGGATATGAAGGAAGCTCAACTCTACTATATAAGTAAGTTTAGCACTTAACTTATTATGATGTGTGTGAGAATTGGTGGGTCGCACACGCATGTGCGACCTATATATGCAAACTAGCTTGGGTGCATGGGCTACCCATGGGATTGCTCGACCTAGGAACCCACTTATTATTATAAGTCCATGATTAGGCCTTGGGGTATTGGGCCATGGGCTCATGGGGATTCCTTGGAACACTTAGTCAATTTTTTGGGTTTGAGGTGTGAGTTGAGGTGTCTCCAATAGACGCACCGTAAGGTGTGACTCTTGGTGAAGAGGCACTGATTGTGCAACCCTTGGTGAAGAGTCACTTATGCTCTATATAACCCAATTTCATTTTCAATTACTTTTATCAGTTTTTCAGAGTTTTTCTTGAGTCATTTTCAAGAGAGAAAACATACGCAATCAAAGTTTATTTGGCAGAGAGATAGAAGTGTTTTCTTATCTTTACAACTTATCGTTGTATCATGAAAGACAGGGGCCTATATTCCTACAAGGCACTGTGGCAGGGGCGAATCTGCCTTAAGAAGATAGTGTGCATACACTAGATTCGATCATCTCCTTAAGAGGTATTATTTTGTTCATGCAGATTGTGAATAAGAGGGTGAACGTCGGCCGACTTAGTTTCAGTCTATATTCTAGTCATAACAGAGAAATGGATCCTCCTATAATTACAATAGAGGCAAGAATGGGGGATACCAAGCTAGAAGTATGGGAGACCAAGGACAAAGCCAAGGCCATGGCTAAGTTAGAAGTGGTAGAGCAAGTACGAGGGTGCCTCAAGTTCCAATCCTGAGAGGGAGTGCCACAGGCCACGCTACAATGGTGGTACCTCATCCTCGTCCTAGTTTTAAGGACATCCAGGGAACTTGAAGTCTTTTCTTTGCAGAGGGAATCACAAGCCTTATCAATGTCCTCAAAAGACGGCATTGAATGCCCTATTGGCGTCGCAAGGAGAGCGAGCCAATGACTCCGCGCAAGGAGGTGATGGCGGTAAAACTCATATGGGTTCTCTTCACTTACTCAATATAATGACCATTTAGTTGGTGGAGACTACGCCTAAGATGGGACTCATGTACGTGGACCTCAATATTTATGGGTAGAGCACTTTAGTGATCGATGGTTGATACAAGTGCTACCCATTGCTTTATGGCCATTCAGGAAGCGAATCATTTGAAACTGCGTTTGGTGAAGGATTCTAGCAGGATAAAAGCCGTCAATTCAACTGCAATGCCGATACATGGCGCTACCAAGTTTGTTCCAGTTCGAACAGGACAGTGAAGTGGGAAGTTTAATCTTCTCGTAGTGACGCTGGATAATTTCAAGATTATTTTAGATATGGACTTTCTTCGCTACAACAAAGCAGCGTCAATGTCGTTCGTTAATTCCTTGGGGATCTTTGGTGACAATCCCTCAATTGTACAGATGTCCACGCATAAAAATGAGGGTAGAATATTATCAGCTCTTCAGCTGGAGAAGGGACTGAAGCGAGGGGAGTTTACTTACCTTGTTACCTTACGGTTGGAGCAGGATGATCAGAATCGCAGCACCATGCCGAAGGAAGTCTCACGGATACTTACTGAGTTCTAGGATGTGATACCGAAGGAACTGCCAAAGGTGTTACCTCTACGAAGGCCTATCGATCATCAGATTAAGTTAGTACTTGGAGCCAGGCTGTCTGCCAAAGGACCGTATAGGATGAGTCTGCCTAAACATACCAAGCTTTGCAAGCAACTTGACAGATTATTGGAATTGAGATTTATTCACCCCTCAAAGGCGCCATATGGTGCCCCAGTTTTATTTCAGAAAAAATATTATGGAAGTTTGTGATTATGCGTCGACTATCGACCCCTGAACAAGGTTACAGTGAAGAACAAGTATCAAATTCCGCTCATTGCCGACTTGTTTGACTAGCTTACATCTACAAGTTAGTTCTCTGAACTTTATTTGAGATCAAGTTACTATCAAGTCAAGATTGTTGTCGGTGACGAGCCGAAGACGACGTGTTCCATGCGATATGGGGCATACAAATTTCTTGTTATGTCATTTGGCTAGACCAACGCTCTTGTAATATTTTGTACTTTTATGAATGAGCTCTTCTAAAAATATATTGACAAGTTTGTGGTGGTGTACCAGGATGATATTGTTATCTACAGCCGCATTATGGAAGAGCACCTTGAACATCTTTACCTGGTATTCCAAGTTTTACGACAAAATCAGCTCTATGTCAAGTTGGAGAAATGTTCATTTGCCCAGGAACAAGTTATATTTCTTGGACACATTATTGGCGGATGACAAATCCGTATGGATATGGAAAAGGTACGCGCTATTGAGGAGTAGAAAACTCCTATGAAGGTTACAAAAGTTTGCTCTTTTTTGGCCTCGTGAACTACTACTGCAGGTTCATTGAAGGATATTCAAAGTGTATGCCCCTTACAGATCTTCTCAATAAGGACTTACCTTGGTCATGGTCTGGGAAATGTCAAACAATATTTGACGATCTAAAGCATGCGGTGATTAGCGACCCTGTCTTAGTCTTGTCAGATATTACCAAGCAGTTTGAAGTACATATCGATGCATCTGATTATGCTATCGGTCGAATGTTGTCACAAGATGAACATCTGGTTGCGTATGAAAATAGAAAGTTAAATGATACAGAGAAGCGGTACTCAATGCATGTCTACGGGTATGGTAACATTATTTGCTATGAATGAAGGTTTTGGTGAAGACCGATAACAACGCGACAAACCATTTCCTTATACAGAAGAAGCTTACATCAAAGCAGGCTCATTGGCAAGAGTTTCTAGTAGAGTTTGATTTAGATCTCGAGCACAAACCGGGGAGGATGAACAATGTACTTGATTTGTTGAGTCGTAAAGTTAAACTAGCGGTCATCTCTATAACAGCCGAGTAGTCTCAATCTCATGTTACCAATACTCTTCAAGATAGAATTCGCAAAATAGGGGATCCTCAGACCCAGGTCATCATTAACTTGGTGAAATAAGGGAAAACCAAACATAATGGCAGAGAAATATGGATATTGCTCATGCCTACTTGGAGAAAGTGTTCGCCAGAATGAAGAAATGGGCAGATCAGAAGAGGTGACCAGATCACTTGACCTTGTTCTTATCAAGACCTCCTACCTTCAGCACAAAAGCGACAAAACACACAAAGGCTTGGTACCCAAATATGTAGGTCCGATGCCAATCATTGATAGAGTTAGAAAGGTTTCTTACAAGCTTCAACTGTCACCCCATCTTCACTTTACCCATCCAATATTCCATGCCCGCGCCTTCAAGCCTTACCACGAAGAGAAGGAAAATTTGAGCTGAAGTACTATCAGGCCTCAGATTCCTCACAAGCAAGTCACTCCAGACCAAGTTCTAGAGAATGTTCTTGCCCACATAGTGACCTATGTTGATCCAAACACCAAAGAATAAGTCTACGAGTACCTAGTAAAGTGTAAGGACCTGCCAAATGCAGAAGCCAGCTGGAAGCACCAAAATTCCCATCCCTTGCTGATCTGACTCAGGAAGATTGAAGCCAAGAAAGAGAGGAAAGAGAAGAAACAGATGAGGAAGATGAAGAAAAATTCAACGAGGACATCTCGAAGCTGAGTGGGGGAGAGTATAACACCTCTGGGTATCAACCCAATATTTTGTAAATAAAATTTCTAGGATGCAACAAAGACTTGTAAAATGTTTCGTTAATTTTTGTAAAGTTTAGGTTAACCTTAAGGGGGAGTAGGTTTTGTCTCCAACTTTGATGTTTCCTTTTGGTTGTAAGTTATTTACTTAGTAGCTATATTGTAGAGGAAGTGAATCCGATACACCCGAGTTGGAATTAAAGTCTTGTAATCTTGTTGATAAGTTAATGAAAGCTAGTTTACATTGAATCTTTGTACAGTTGTATGTTGCATTGATATTATGATAAAGAACTATAGAAAGAAGGCGAATAATTAGGCTTACTGGAGACCGACCGCCAACCCAGCTCCCTTCATGGTCGGCGACCAAGGTCGGTCATCTTCTTCTCCCATAGGTCTCCCATCTATTTTTCTTCGAACTGAATACACCACTCGTCTTAGAGTTCAGGATGAACCATCTTTTCCAATAAATGTTAGAGACCAATCTAATCCCTGTCGATCTGCAATGGAGGTAGATGCTCGTGAATTAAGCGAAGATGATTACAGATCAAAGGTTGTAGCTGGGGACGATGTTATAACCAAATTGGATTTCGATTCAGCTGGTGATGGTCTTAAATCAAGTGATGATGGTACTTCTTCTATGGGTAATGCTTCAGCGTCGCAGGGTGCAACCTGGGCTTCTCTTTTAGGTTCTCCCTCAAGCAAAAAAGTACAACAAAACTCAATTTTACTCCTCTTGAAACCATTAATGGTATTTTTGTAGTTTCTTTCATGGTTGAAGAGTTTATAGAAAGTATTAAAGAGTTTAATGCTTATTTAGTTGGTAATTTTATTGGGAAAAGACTAGATTACATCTTTGTTAGGGATACCTTGTATAAGACTTGAAAATTTAAAGGGTCAGTTGATGTTACTCTGTAAAATAATAACATTTTTTTCTTCAAATTCTCTTCGAGTGAAGACAGAAATAAAGTGTTAAAGATGAGATCCCAATTTATTGCTAGCAAGTTTTTCATCATTAGGCCTTGAAAGCCTTTCATTGAGACCGAAGAATCTGAATCAATGACTATCCCTATTTGTAGGGCTGGCAGTTTGGGCAGTCGGGTCGGGCTCGGGCCGGATTTTTCTGGGCCAAACAAATATTCGGGCCGGGCTGGGCCAAATACATTATTCGGGCCGGGCCGGTGTCAACGTACTTCAGCCCATGGCCTGCCCATGGTATAATCGGGCTAGTACGGGCCAGGTTTGAGCGGGCCATTCCGGGCTGGGCTTTAAAAGGGGCGTTTCAGGCCAATGTACTAATAAAATTCATGTTTAAATAAAACATATTATATATCTTATAGGACAAAAACTAAATATTCATTATATGTATTTAATGAAAACCCTGAAATAGGGGGTTCGGGCATTCTAAACCCCATTTCTCCATAGACTAACGGCTTTTTAAAACTCTTGGGCTAGTTCGGGCTAGGTTGGTTCGGGCTAGTTCAAGCCGGGTTCGGGCTAACTTCGGGCCGAGCTTTGTACGAGTCACTTTCGGGCTGGGCCGCTGCCTAAAGAAGGTGGCCCATAGCCTGCCCATACAATTAGTTGGGCCGGTTCGGGCTGGCCCGAAGAGCATGTCAGGCCGGTTTGGGCTGGGTTTTTTCTGGGTCGGACCATGGGCTTTAGCCCAAGCTGCCAGCCCTACCTGGGTTAATCTCAAGAAAGTTCATTCCCATTTATGGACCCCTCATGGAATTGGCAAGATTGCTAGCTTCATTGGTACGCCTTTGTTCCTTGATAAAGTGACCGAATATAGGACTATAACATCATTTGCAAGAGTTTGTGTGAAGGTTGATATTGACAAGGATCTTCCAAGTATCATTCTTATTGCTTACGAGGGAATTAGAAAATCCAACGTTGAAGTGGAGTATAATTGGATTCCGGCAAAGTGTAGTGAATGCAAAGTCTTTGGACATATTACTTTGAATTGTCCGAAAAATGTAACCATCGTCAAGAATGTTGTAAGCATTGTAGCTAAGAAAGTTAACCCAAAAACTTCTTTGAGTTGGGCTGCCGAAGTCGGGACAAAAGATGTGGCTAAGACTATAAAAAAAAATACCAAGACCGTAGTGGACAAAGATGTTTGGGAGAAGCCGAGGAAGACCGCTAGGTATATACCTACTAGTTCTACAAGTGGTATTATTGCTCACATTCCAATTGATCTCACTGAAGAGATAATTAAGATGATAGAGAAGGGGCATATCTCTGGTGTGGAAATCAAAGATAAAGATCAACTTGTTTATACGACGGATGAAGAGTTGGGGCCTATTGTTTCTTACGGTAGTCCTCGTGTTGGACCTAGTGGTGAAGATGCCTCCTTACTGAGCAAAAGGATCGAGCAAGAAGTGGTAACTACAAGAGACGAACTTCCTAAAGAGCCAGATCCCTAGCACTAGTCTCTTTTGTTTTGCTTCTTTGTAATCTTTTTTTGAGTATACCTTGTTTCAGGTTGTTTTTCCCTTTTGGGTGTTTAGTTCTCCCCCTCCCCAGGTCTTCATGTTGACTCTTTTGAGGATTAGAGAGAGTTGTCCCCACCATATACATTTTTCCTTTTTGTATATCTAGTCACGGGTTTGACTAAACCCGGCTTGCCTAGCAAAAATAAATAAATAATAATAATAATTAAGCTTACTTGAGGCACGTGCCCTGAGTGCCGCATGTACCAAGCTTGTATCTCAGCTGGTCCGCGACACCATGGGACTTAACATACATACAATATATAGATTATGTTCATTTCGACAAGTATTGATAATCGAATGTTGCAGGAAGGTTCACCAGAAAATTTACTTATACCTCACTGAAATATTGTTTTTCATCCATTTCTAGTCTTTAGTATATTTCAGAAAAATCAAATGCTTAGCATAAAACTACATCATAACACATCATTATCCCGAACTCCAGCATATTTTCAGAACTTCAGAGAGACAGTAATTGGAAAAAGGAAAGACCAATGTTTTAGAAAGTAAAAGAAAAGATGAGAAGAATATAAGACATGAGACGTAAATACATTATTTCTTAGCGAAAAGACCACCAAAGCCGCCAGATTTCTTCTTTGGAGGAACTGCAACAGTGTTCTTTTTACCACCGGTTGTGCCATTCTTTTCCTCGACCTTCTTGAGTATGGGATCAGTCTCCAGCAACTGATCTTCCTTGGCTATCACACCAGTAATCCAATCGAATAGTCCCTTCTCCTCTCCACTTCCTCCTACGCTCTTTGTCGCTGTTGCCGCAAATACTCTGCCGCTCATCGGTGCAAATGCTATCGTTAAAGAAGCCATCTTCCTCTCTCCCTCTGTAAAATGGAGTTTTAGTGAAAATTGAAATATAAAAAAATATGGGATATGTTACAATGTCAACACTATATCATTGGTTAAATTGAAGTATGAGCACGAGTTCTCCACAAGTATCTTATCTTAATCTATTTTCCTTCTGATAAAAAAATAAAAAGAACACAGCCTCATCCATGTTGTGGGGTTGGTTGTAAGCTTGACACGTGGCAGTAATGCAACCTTTTCCGCTTTTTTTGGGTTTAATGCTATCAAGCATTCAAGCAACATCCACAAAAATAAAATGAAGTGGTAACTCAAAATATACATGACCCAGTACAATCTGTATCTAATTGCCTCTGACTAAAGAAAAATGAACGTTACCCACATGTGCATGAAGAAGTCGGAAAAATGGATCGAAGAGTTCAGTACCCAAAGCAAAAAAAATCTTAGGGATTAATTATTGATTTAGAGCCACTCTACTTTTAGTCGAAATGCTTAACATAATAAGATTCTAAGAGCATGGGCAGCAGGCTCGCTATCACTAATATAGCGGTTGTGGTCAGAGTTTGTCAATTGGCCCACAGTTTAATATTTGTTAATTTGGTTGTGTATAATATTTTTTATTTAATAAAAATATGTTGTGTGCCAAATGAATTCGCGCAGATTTTTATTTTTATTATTTTTAAATTATATAAAATAAAATAAAAACTCTAGCATATGCATCCCCATCCTGAAGAAGATCACTTTTCTACCCCTCGCCACATGTCATTTTTTCTGATTTAGCCAGCCAGATGTATCAATTCCTCAGTTGCTACACGGCTAGTAAAATTTGAGTAGAACTAGATGCAAGTAAGCCCTATTGTTAAATTGCTAGCGATGGTCTACCTGGAAGAAAAAATTCCACCAGTTTCACTTCATTGAGTGACATCAAACAGTCTACAATGGAACATTATTACGAGAAATGTAACTAAGCAATATTTGAAAATTAAGTCATCAGCTCATGATTTAACTCAAGAACATAAATTAGTAGGAACCAGAAAGTACAAGATCCTGCTGAAAAATAAAAACCTTGTTGTTCTAGTTATACCCATTAGGTCCTAATTAATGCATCATGTTTACGAATAAGAAAAAATTACCTCTGTTCACAGCTCCTGTTGAACAACTCCTCTTCACAGGGGAGGGTCTTAGTTTAAGTTACAGAATCTAAGCAGCTCTGGTCAACTTCTGTGGAAAGCTGGGTCGTCTTCCTGAGAGCCTTGACAAATATAGCATTGGTAAATGCTCCTAAAAGGATCCGGGAAATAAAAGTATGGATAGTTTCAGAATGTGGCTGATGAATCAAAGAGAATAAAACTTACCTTTCCAACATGGTTTGTACATGATAAGCCTTGATTGTGAGTATTTCCGAATTCAAACCGAACAAGTATGGTTCTAGAATTTATCCATCTA
Organism: Kingdonia uniflora; assembly: GCA_014058105.1. Taxonomy (NCBI): domain Eukaryota; kingdom Viridiplantae; phylum Streptophyta; class Magnoliopsida; order Ranunculales; family Circaeasteraceae; genus Kingdonia; species Kingdonia uniflora. Next base: position 1,389,971 of record JACGCM010001560.1, read on the forward strand.
ACAATTTTTAAGAGGATCATCCTTGATATAAACGAAGAACTAGTGGAATGTCCACGTGTGGACAAGAGTTTGTATAATGAAACGTGTGAATAACGAGATCAGTATAAGTTTCATGAATATAATAAATTGGTAGCTAAGAACAATTAAATAACTGCATTTAACTTCTAAGGTTTAGCTCGAAACTAATTCGGCAATTTTCTTTCTCTATGTTTACTCTCTAGAAAGTTTCTCCATATTTTCTATCTTCATTTTTCAGTCCAAATTTTTTTTTTTTGAAGTATGTTCTCTCTCTCTCTTCTCTAATTAATAAATCTAAATATTTTTTTCCCTCCAAATATGTCTCTTCAGATTTTTTCTACATATCCTCTCTCCATTTTCCCACATAATTTCGCTATCCATACTCCCTATCCATATTTTGTCTAAATTTTTTCAGATTTTCTTCAGATTTTTCTCTCCATGTTTGCTCTAAATTTTTTCTTTAGATATTTTCTCTAGATTCTATTAGATTTTCCACTCCATATGCCCTGCATTTAATGGTTAGACCTTCATACGAAGAATATCATCGATCTGGCAGGTAAAAACATCATACCAAGTCAGTGCTTAAAATGTCATTGATCTGTCGAGTGCCATTTATACGATCTTCAAAGACGAAGATGCCATTTTTTCAATGGAAGCAACAATGTCTTATGAATCTAAGTTAACTTTTGAGAGTAGCATGTTAGTCCTGGAAGAGAAATTTATTGGTATCAGACTCGAAGTAGCAGAGGATGAATAATGAAAGAAGTCTCACACAAAAGCATTATGAACTTACTTCCAGACATGATAGGAAGGCTGGAAAGTAATAGCAATCACAAAAAGACAGAAGACAGAATGAAACAGATCTCTAAAGGTTCAAGGGGTAATACAAACCTAGTAGTTCTCCACTTCCTGGTCACCTCTAGCATAATAGTGACTGAAGCACTTCAAGAAAGAATGAGAAGTAGGAACTAGAGTTATATTTTCTAGTGTTGCGAAATTCAATTTACGTCATGGTGTCTATGAAGCCTTACATCCAAAATGCAGATGGCTTACTGGGCAGATTTGCTGTCAAACCTGACAAGGAAAATCAGGCAGCAGAGACATTCATCCTCGGGATCTTAGAGGTTTTTCCATGATTTAATTATGCTTTGGAGGCGTTAACCTATTCTAGAAGGCTAACCAAATGCAGACATGGCAAATGTTATAGATTCCAACAGGTCCATAGGTTTACCGATCAACATTTGCAGGACATGCACACTGTCATGATACAGAGGCCAATTACATTGCTGTTACAAAAAGTTGCAAGGAGCTGTGGCAGTTAGAGTACCATTCATCTCAACAAAAATACAAGTTTCCATCATGTCCAAACGTGTCAACGTGGCAGATCACTGGATTCACGACATTCTTTAAGAAAAATTGCAGCTTGAGAGATCCATGCTGGCAAAATAGATCCTGATACTGATGACCAGCTGCAATCATGAGCTTTGCAATCATATGGCCGGTTTTAGTATAATGACTCTTTAAGTAATAAATCAGGATAGAGATTTTATTGGTGATTGTTGTAATGAGGCGGAAGCCATGGCTGAGCCTCGTCTCCTTAAATATGTAGAAATTAAAAAGAATAAACTAGTCATATTTTGGTCCATGTGACACTTAGTTTAGATCAACTCTACGGAGCTTTTATTAGTAGTAAAGCAGGAAATTCAATGGTTTGACCATCCCAATGAATTAGTGCAGACTGGAATTTCAGCCCCATAATTGAGACAGATGTTGGGCATCTCTCAGATTCTTATTTGTTCTTAAAAAGGGAGGTAGCTTCTATTACAACTTGCACATTTACTTGATTTTCAAGAGAGGTTGTACTATTATTACAGTGGAAGTTTATTGGACCAAGTCACATGGTGTTTCCTGGGTAACGCATGCAGAATCTCGACGACTCTTGTTTTCTTCTAGTTCTATGTTCTTTGTTATATGTGTTTGTGCATTTGGTGTTGAATTGTGTTAAATTTGATTTGTGTACACTGCACAACAGTGAAGATTATATTATAATCTAAAGGCCCGTCTTGATATCCTACTGCAGTTAAGAAAGCACCTATATACAACAGAGTTAAGAGTGAATGTTTTCAATTTAGAACTAAATCATTTCAAGATTAAAATCTGAAATAACAAGTGATGATCGTTGAATGAAAAATATGAACTATACAATTTGTCATTATTCGCCAGTTTTATAAGATGATACAAGATATGTAAAGGAGTAACGGAGCATACCCAAATCTGTACATCGCGATTTCTAAATGGTAAGAAAGCACCTTCACATCATAATACTGAAACAGCACCAGATAAATTAGAGCTCTCCCACACTTCAATACCTTCAACGCCATCTCTACTAACAAACAACCTATCCCCACCACCTTCCATTTTTCTTATCATCCCTCTCTCTCCATTGTAATCCTCCGCCTTATCGACATAATTTTTCCTGTAACTCGACCCTCTTAAACTCCTACTTTCTCTAAGCTCCTCCTCGTCTTCTCTCTCCCTTACACGAGACCAAACCTCCAACCCTCTGTCTCTTGTCACAAACACTTGTTTTCTATAACAATGTATCATGCTATTCTCTCCTCCTCCAGAGTTCCTCAAACTAGGATTCTTCTCCTCCAAGTATACCCATGGATCGTCTTTTAATTTCCGTAAATCCGCCATTGCTACATCCCCCGATTTCGAACACACCTTGAACATTGCTGATTCGTCAACGTCAACATCCACGTCCGCAAACGAATCCCCAAACCTACTGCTCCGCCCCGAACCCGGCTCATTCACCTCCCAAATCACCTCTCTCAATCTCGGGTCCCAAATTCTTATATACCCCGAAAACCCAAACGCCCCAGAGCTCACCGAACTACCAACAATCATCCCCGACTCCGGTACATACGTCAGTTTCCCCGGAACCATAGTTTTTGTCGCACTTGCAGTTTGTCGGCCAATTTCCCCCACAATCTGCAACGTCGATTTATCTATCCTAAGAATACAATTCTCTCTATGCGGAACATCAAACGAAGCAAAAACCGAGTCCGACGAGTCCGTTACGGCCACCACCCGCGCCTTATATATCCTCACATCCGACGAGTCCGTCCAATGTGCCGACCCAACATGCCTCCCACTCGAAAAATCATAAAAATGCAACCCCGCCCCATTATCCGACGCCACCGCAGCTACCTCCCCCCACACTCGCCTAATGGCGGTAATCTCATCGACATGCGTCCTCACCGTGCCGGTATGCGTTAAATTCCAATCATAGCTAGAGATCTGACCACCATGAGCAATCCAAACCGACCCATCACCAGCACCAGCAGTAAAAGCACTCGGAAACCCGTCCGAAGTGGGTCGAATCGTATCGATCAACAACGCATCGATGCCCGATAGCGGAGGTGGCAGCATCGCCGCCTTCAATTCTGCATCGACACCGTAATAGAGAGCTTCCTCAGCGAGTTCTTGTTTAGAGAATCGACGAGCGGTCGAGGGGAGACGATTGGATCGGAGGAAAGAGAGGATGACTGAGAAGATTTCAGGGTCTCGGTCGATGAAAATAGGGGTCTCTGGGTCTTGGTTGTGAGTTCGAGAGGAGAGAGCAGCGAGGAGAGAGTCAGGAGCAGAGGTTTGGAGAGTGGAGATTGTGGTTTCGAAGAGTTTGCCTCCAACGTTGAGTTTGATTCGATCGTTGGGTTGTTGGCGGGGAAGATTGGGGACGTTTTGGGTCTCCATTTTTATGCAGTGCTGATGAATGATGATGGTGACAATTTGATGAAAACAGATAGTTCTGTTGACCGATAGGGTGTTAAACAACCAGAGGATTAAGACCAAAAATTACTAATATGCTTCTTATGTACAACTCCTGTTAGAGCACCACCAACAACAGAAAATTACGATTTTCTGCGTTCAGCGCCTAACATAAAAAAGCCAGATGATTTGTAATTTTAGTTGGACGCTGAACAAAAAAATGTCTATCATCTCTTAATAAAACTTGGTTCATTTCCCCATTCCCCTCTCTTTCAAACAACTCCACCATAAACACCTACACTCCAACACCACCACTATAATTCTTTACACAACCCATAATCAAGCAATAACATTACACCGATGCCAAAATCGATTGAAAATTATAATCACAACGCCCGACGCCAAAATTGCAAGGCGATAGTGGAGAGATTTATCTCGCACGACGAATGACCCGCACACCCACCTCCACTCCTCGATATTCATCTTAATAGCATGAGGAGCGTGGTTGTGTTGTCGAAGGATAAAAGTCATATATCGAAAAAAGTTGCGACAATCACGGTGAGAAACAAAATGAAATTTCATAGATTATTTTTACCTTTAGCCATGTGTTTGATGAACTATCTCAAAAAAATATTTTGATGTTTAACAATGTGTTTGATGAAATATCATGTTGGTGATGATGTAGGGGGATACTCTTAACTTTCGTGGCGGGGTGCTTATGATTGTGAAGACCTACGACAAATTGCATAAAGAACAAAAGGTTTGGCTAACGAATTTCCCATTCGGTAATTTTTTTAAATGTTGTATAAGAAAAATCGGTAGATGTTGTACGCTCGAAAAAAGCGATAGAACTTTAGTTTAAGGCCCCTCGGAGAGGTGGTGGCCGACCACCCACACGTTCCCCTCGGAGATGGGATTTACCTAGTTAGACTTTTACATCATAACGGGGATAGGTATCGGGGATCCCAGAAAACGTTCATTGCCGTTTAATTTTGATTATAAAAAGTCAAGAATATATCATCAATTTTTTCTCACTATTGAGAAAAAAGATGTCCATTCGGGGACTGTAAAGATAAATTGGATAAAATGGTTTATTGAGGCGAACAAAAATGATCACATGACACAACATTTATCGACCTGGGATTAATGGCCGAACTCTTCTTCCTCAATAATAAAAGTACGATTAGGTTGGGTTATTTGGCCGCGATTGTCGATCTAGATAGGTTGGATGATTATGATTGGGGCTCCGCCAGTTTGGGGACTTTATACACGACCCTTAACACTTACTCTTTGGGCATGAAGGGTTTATGTGGTTGGTACAGTTTTCTTGAATATTGGTACTATGGATATTCGGCAAATCTCTACCCTATACTTCAAGATGAGACAACAAATGACGTGCACCTCGATTTCCCAAGATCAACTCGATGGACGATGGTGAATTTGATTGAGAAAGTTAATAGGGGGATGCATAACAACGTGAGCATTGCTAGGGTTCATATTGAGATGTGGAGGCTAAACAATCTCATGTATCTATGGGACTCATATTTAGAGATGCAACAAGGTTTATAGGGTTACGAAGACACGCCCCTAGCAGTTGCACGATTATATTCACAGAAAATGGTACCTCTCAAGGTTCTTAGCCTTCCGCATGCTTGATATTTGGGGGAGTGTTATTCTCTTCAGGTATTTGGGGTTGTACGTGTTCCAACGGACCCTTTACCTATTCAGGATATGTTTGGGGATCGTTAGCTAGACTGGCTTTGAGGTTAGAGATGGGTAGATGGTGAACAATTTCGCATAGATCACATCAACTACGATCTCTATTGGGCTAGGGTTTTCATACTGTACATTTTACCAAACTACTCACGGATGATCAACGCTGATGTGATCGGTCCAAGAGCGATTAGAGGGTAGATTATTCCTCTGAGATTTGCACATTCCATGTCACAGGAAACATAATTCACACAGGAGGACATGGATACCAGTACTGATCCCACATGGTGATTTAGAGTTGTTAATATTGATGGCACTGATAGGTTATTTGACGTACCCCACCTTAGGGACGTCCCCGGGGTACCATCTACTGGTTTATATCATGATACAGAGGTAAATGGTTAATTTGATATTGTAACATTTTTATATCTTTTTATTTACATATATAAGTTTTGCTCATAACACCTTTTATTATTGTCGTACACACAGTATCTGGATGAGTCTAGACGTATGTATGTCGGTGGCCAACAGATTGTATATGATTGGACGGCTTCGATGTACGAGCATTATACTAGTACGATCACTGACAAAGATGAGATGATCAGAGAGAGGGATACCCAGGTACATAAGCTTTACAATCAAAATCAAGAGCTAGAACAATCCATTGTAGAGCTGCAGGAGCAGCTACATCGATACCAGTTGTGATAATTTGTCATTTATAATTATGTTAATATTTTGGACTACTTATTTTATACTATGTCGTTATGTTTTAATTTTGGACTATGTCGTTATGTTTTAATGTTGGGCTTCTTAGTTTTACATTTGAACTATGTCGTTATGTTTTTATTTTGGACTTCTCAGTTTTACATTTGAATTATGTCGCTATAATTTTATTTTGGATTATGTCGTTATGTTGTTAATTTGGAATAATATGTCTTCCGCAATTATTTCTCGCTCAAATCTCCCGCATTTATTTGTCTTATATATATTTTATCAAACACATACATTTCTACACATTTAAACAACTATATATATCTGTATTTCATAGTTCTCAAGTAACATGTTCCCAACTAATAGCCCCCTTTTAAATTATTTGGCTAGTTCCTTCGACGAAGATTATGAGTTATTGGAAGAGTACGCATTATGTCAAAGCTCTTATTTAAATTTGTTGTTATCATATAAAGCTTTCAAATCTAGGTTACTCAGAAAGGTCAGGGGATCGATGAAAGGTCAGAAATACGTCAATCACAAACATAAAATCTTCAATCAACTTTTGTTGGATGATTACTTTGCCGAAGTAAAACTGACTAACGATGCAAAAAAAATCAGCGAAGATTCTGAATGTCGCATGATCTATTTTTACACATTCTTCAAGGTATTTCCGAGTACGACTCGTATTTCGCATACAAGCTTGATGCGTCAAACACACAAGGATTAATGGACCATCGTATGCTTGCATATGGCACGCTCGGTGACTCGACGGATGAGTATTGTCGGACGGTGGAGAGTACGACCTTTGAAGCGTTTGATAAATTTTGCAAAGCGATGATTTATTTATATCGAGATGAGTACTTGTGATCTCTTACTCCGACCGACGTAGCAAGGTTGCTCCAAGAAAATGAGGCGAAGGGTTTCCCAAGAATGTTGGGGAGCATCAATTGTATGCATTGGGGTTTGAAGAATTGCCCGAAGGCATACCAAGGGGCTTTTAATGGGAAGAGTAAAAAACTGACAATCATGCTTGAAGCAGTGGTTTTGTATGATTTGTAGATTTGGCATGCATTCTTCGGCATGCCGGGGTCGAACAACGACATCAATGTTGTTAAACCTAGCAAATTGTTCAACAACCTAGCAATGGGAAATACCCCTCCCGTAAATTACAAAGTTAAGGGTCACGACTACGATATTGGTTATTATCTTGCGGACGGTATTTACCCGAAATGGAGAACATTTGTAAAGGCAATTCCAATGCCAATCACGGCAATAAATTTTTTTTTTTGTGTGGCTATGCAAGAAGGGGTAAGGAAGGATGTGAAAGGAGTTTTTGGTGTTTTACAAGCTCGTTTTGCAATTGTTCGAAATCCCGCACGGTTTTAGAAACCCAAAACATTAAATTTGACTATATACACGTGTATTTTTTTGTATAATATGATTACTGACGATGAGCATGATTGGGCGACACATAATTACAAGTATGATGATGTGAATAACCCATTAGTGTATCCACCGAAGATTTCCCAATGTATTTATACGGATGACGACTTCGATAAATATCTTGGGGAACATTTGAAGTACCAAAATGAAAACAAACATTCGGAACTCTAAGCCGATCTCGTGGAGCATTGTTAGAAATTTGTTGGACGTAATACTTGAGTTGTTATTTCAATTTCAATAATTTGTATTTGTAGTTTCTTTTCATGTCTACGTACGTTATTTCAATTTCACTAATGTTCCAAACTTTATAAGTTACAATTCATTCTGAACTAAAAACATTACAATACATTTTAAAATAATTGACATATTTATTGAAAAATATAATTAGAATTTAAACTACATCCTTTGACGAGGCATATTATCACTACTACCGCTAGTACTTGACGAACTCGTGGCGTTGTGTTTTTCCATCATCTTTTTGATCACTTCGTTTTTCAATATTTTCCAACACATGGCGGTATCTCTATCCATTCTACTCAAATCATTTTCTATAATCTCCATGTCTCGAATTTGTTGTTCTCTTTCTTGTTTTTTTCGGTATAGCTCGAAATGTTCCGCCACCTTGACCTTCTTTGTTTTCCTTTCTTCTTGCCTTAGCTTAACATTATTTCTAACCATCTCTGTTATACCTTCATGGGACTTGATCGCCTTTTCAAACTTCGTCAAAAAGTTATTTTGTATTTTTTTCTTTTTTTTTTCCCCGTTGGCCTATTCATTAACCCCGGAGATGAATAAACCAAGTCCATCACTTCATTATCATTGTTAACTAATTCTTCGGGGTTCTGACCATTGAATCCCCCGAACTTGTATTTAAAGACATTTTGTGTGCCTCAGAGCTAGACTTAGAACCGCCGCCAACTTGCATTTCATGGACGTTTCTGTGGACTATCTCTGAATTCCATCTTGGATGCTTCTTCATAATATACCAAATATGTTTAAAACCAAACTTGTGTGGTTTTCGATTGTTCTCAGTTTTAAACGTTTTCTCAAACATAGTATCCGTGCGGTCATACTACGCACAAAGGAAAAAAAATTAAACTCTTAACGAAATAAATTAATATACCAAATTTAAACAAACATGTGATATAAATTGAAACGTACCTCGTGGTGTTTATCATTTCCAATCCCGCTATGGTTTGCCTCGCGAACTTTGATAATGCAAGACATAAAAAATACGGTTTGTCGTTAGATTTTTCCCCAACGTTATTTCAATACGGCTCTTGTACGGGTTTTCCTACCACTTTTTCCTTCAAAGTCATTTACTATTTTTCCCCAAAACTTGGATTCAACTTGTTGGTTACTGTTTTGAGCATTTTGCGAGTGCGCTACCAAAAATTTGGCAAGCGTTTGATCCTCAAGGTCGGTCAAACAACTATTATCATTTTTTTTCGTTGACAAGCACGTTGGGTGACACGGAAAAGGAATGCGGAGGAATGGAGTAGTTCGATGATTCTGGAAGTTGCGTTGATGGAACGTATTGAGAGTATGAATTTTAGGAAAATTCGTTATCCATTTGAAGTTGATAGAGCTTGAGATGCTAGAGAGTTGATAATAGTAACTAGATTGAAAGGGATGAAAAAAATTATTTAAAAGAGAATTTAAGAAACTACCATTTTTATTTGAAGAATTTAGGTGAAATGAAAAAACTAGCCATTGGAGAGGTGGGTTGGGGTTACAGATTGTAGGCGCTTTACTGAAGAACACCTAGAGTTTGGGAAAAAATAACTTACACGCGCTTAATGGTTCAGCGGTTTGACAGTTGTATTAAAAATTTGTTGGGCGCTCAACGATTCAGTGCCTAGGCGGTATGCGAATACTCCTCGCTAAGTTCAGGTTTCGCATACTTTGGAAGAGTATGAGGGTGAGTATGTTGAATCCCATACCCCTGTTGGATGGGTTTTTTGCAAGAGTATGGGAAAACCTTAACAACATACCATGTTGTTGGAGTGTTCTTATGCTTGGAAAAAAAATGCAAGTTCTATTGATTCATATAGTTCTTGTGGTTTGCAAAAACAAAATTTGTGAAATATGTTCGATTTAGAAATGACATATTTTTTGTAAAAATTCCCAAGTTCTTTATTGTATTTTTCATTTCAAAATAGAAACCAAATAATGGGTCCCACACACTTGCCAAACGTTGGTTTTAGATTGAAGTTTGGTTTTGAACTAGACTGGACTGGGTTTTTGGTGTTTCCAAACAACCCCTAAGAAAAGAATTGAATCCCATCATACTAATAAGAGGGGAAAACATCTAGACACTCATTCTGATTGGTCTAACTAAGGCTGTCAATGGACTGGACTGGACTAGGATTTGATTATAGTCTGATCCGTTAAAAATACCAAAAGCTGGTCTGCAAAAAAAAGAAAAGAAATGTAAGTCTTATTGATTCATATAGTTCTTGTGGTTTGAAAAAAAGAAAAGAAAAAATTATTATGAAGGATGTTCAAAAGGAAAGCATTGAATTCCAACATACTAATAAGAGGGGAGAACAACTAACCCACGGGTTATCTATCTGGTTAACCCACTCATTCTGATTAGTCCAACAAGGTAAGGACAATCTGGAGACTTGTTCTCCCAGTTTCTCAAGGTTTTAATTTTAGTTTCTCTCTCCGACCCAAAGAATAGAGAATAGTAATTTTGACATGGTTTTAAAAATAATGTCGCTACGATTAAAATGGGGACCGAACAACATGGGTTTGATTTTTTTTTAATGTGATCCCGCTTCGATTAAGATGGGGAATGACCAATAGTGGTTTGAATTTTAATATGAAATAAGAATTTGTAACCTCTTAAGGAGGTACCCCATTTCAGTTGGTGTGAGGCGGCAGATTTTTATTGGTGAACACTCTGCTTCACACTCAAAACTTGTATTCTCCTTGCAGTTTAAAAATTGGGTATGAGTTGTTGACATGGACATGTCAAAACTCAACCGGGTGTAGGGAGCTCGCACTCAAAAAAACGAGTGTGACAGTGTTTAAAAGTCTGCACGATGTTTAGAAGTCTGCCCAGTATTCCTTACTCTATTAAAGTTAGGGGTGTACACAGGTCGGGTCGGCCCGGGTTAAGCCTTAAACCTGAGCCGACCCAGCCTGGTCGAGTTACCACTTTTTCAACCCGAACCCTAATTGGAACCCGAACCGGAACCGAACCGAATTGGTCGGGTGTCGGGCCGGGTTCTGAACTCGGTTTTTTTTTTTTTTTAACCAACTCTTCAAAGACCAGGAGAATTAAAAATTTGCCATGTGAACTAGATATAACAATTCAACAAAGATAATACATACAAGTTTACAACCTTCATCTAAGAGCACGACAAATCGACAATATGATATTATGATTACATTTCTCAACCAATGCACATAATTGCAATACACAAGAACACAACTCCATAACTTCACAAGTCCATAATAATAATCCATAACTTCACAAGTCCATAATTGCAATACACAAGTCCATAATATCTTGTTCTAAAAGAAAAATAATCTACAACTCCATAATAATAGTCCATAACACAAGTAGTAAGAGATACCAAAAACAAAAACAAACTAAACAAGTCCATAACTCCATACATCCATCATATCTCCGTTCCAAAATAAAAGTATCCACAACTCCACTTTCTCTCCTATATATAAAAATAAGAAACAAATTATTTAACGTTTAGGGTAACAATAAGGAAATTTCATCAAAAAGTAATATGTTTAAACATTGATAAACTATTAAACTTACCACATGCTCCACATCCACAACCATAAGGTCCATAACGTAATATCTCCATGTCCAAAACAAAAGCAATCCACAGTTCCACTTTATTCTCCTGTGCAAAAAAGAACAAAGTATTTCAAAGTTTAACGCAATAATATGTAATGTAATATCTTCAGGATTTTATCATCCATTGCTATATTAAGATATAAGTAAACATATTTTATCTTCAGAAAATGTAACTAATATGTAGTAATAGTTATATATCATCCATCCATTGCCATCCACAGATTTCCAGAAAATGGATGGAAAGGACACTAGCTGACTAGTTCCTTTCTCAGTCCAGAAAATGGATGGGGAAGGCTCACAAGTGTTGCCATTTCTCTTGACATTTTATATATAATGAAATTTTATATATAATACCATTTTATATATCTTGCCATTGGATGACACTTTTCAAAAAAAGGGAATCATCATCACATCAATGTGTTCCTTATGCCATTCTAATCTAATGAGGAAAATGAAACCATTATGGAGATACATGGAAAACCATTATGGAGAAAAGTAAATAAGCTAGCAGCTACATGGAAAACCATACATGAAAAACAATCATGGAAAACCATTATGTCACACAATCTGAACATCATGAAATAAGAAAAAGTACAACACACATCTGAACTTTCCAAAGGTACAATGCATTCTACAAGCACAAAAAATACACAAGTAACACAACAGTTCAAAGCAATTATTGGAGACTCCAACCAAACAGTTCAGAGCAGTTATCGCAGTGGTGTTTAGGGACAGTGAGGGAGCAATTCTTGGTGTACTAAGCAAGGCATTTGGTATAACTACAACCAAACAGTACACATAACTGTTAAGGAGGCACATAGCTGTGAAGGAACTTTGCTTCTTTTCTTTGCCTTGTTTTGGTGGCTCTCTTAGGCAATTTTGATCTAGTATTATCTGTGATTATGTGATTCTGTAACTATAATGTGGTATTATTTGTGATTATGTAAATGTGGTATTATCTATGATTTTGTAAGGCTGTAACTGTGATATTATCTGTGTAACTGACTAATTGTAGTATTATCTGCAATTCTGTAACTGTGGTATTATCTGTGATTCTGTAACTGTGGTATTATGATTTATCTGTGTAACTGACTAACTGTGTAACTGACTAACTGTGGTATTATCTATGATTTCGTAACTGTAAGTCTGTAACTAACTAACTAACTATGTTTACAAATGATTTACACAAAAATTATTTATAACTAATAATGATTAATCCTCCACTTATTGCAATAATCAATAAACTATTAAACTTACCACACCCAGAAAATGTAATGTTGTCTCAACTATTTTAGCAATCCTCTATCGACATTGATGCAAGCCTCTCCAACATTTCTAAGAAATCAACAAAATAATAAAAATTGAAGTTAAACGTATAATTGCAAATGATAACTATTAAAGTACTAAATGAAAATATTACCCGCATCAATCGTATCATATTGTTCAATCTCCTCCAAAGAAGCTTGAATATCAATTAGTTGTTCCTGTGACAGAAGCCAATTTTGAGTACATAACAAAGCCTCTACCGTGTTCGGTCGCAACGAACTACAGAATGGGTCAAGTATCCGACCTCCCATACTAAAGGCAGACTCGAAAGCTACCGAAATAGTCAGAATAGCCAATATATCTCTAATGTGAGAAAAACTCGGTCTTTAAATACCCCGCTCAAAACTACGGGTGTCGTAATATAATAAGGGTAAGCAGGGGTCGAATCCACGGGGAGTAAACGTATTAAAAATATAATTTCTTAATTAACTAATAAACGAATCTAAACTAATTTTGATAAAAAAAGTTTTGATCTAAAGCATAAATCTAAATTACTAACTTTCGGTACGATTATAAGGAAAAGAACCTAAGCTTTGGATCACCTCCGATTTAGTTTACTAAACGATATGAAAACGGTAACTTCTATCGGCACGTAATAGCTATGGCTAGGTTTATTCGGGTCTAAGATCTAGGGTTTGTGGCTAAAACCCTAAGTAAGAACTTCGTTGTTCATGGACAATCGGATCTAGGGTTTATAAACTCATTTTCATGGCTAGGTAGAGAGTATTAACTCTAGTGATCTAGAATTCCCTTTGAGCGTGAACAATCGAATATGGCTAATTCGACATCTTCCTCATATCTGTAGTAACTTAGAGTTGTCATGGCTAGATCAACTCTTCGTAACTTCAAATCAGAGAATTGAAGATTAATTCTAGATCTAAACTACTATTAATATCAATTTAGCTCATTTTACCGGAGGTTCAATCCTTAGCCTAAATTAAACGCATAAAATAAAATAGAGAGAAAGAGAAAGATACTGAAAAACACAAGCTTTATTCCTTCCTGGGATTGAGATGTGTAAAATACATAGAATTGTTTTCCTATATATAGAAGATAGGAGAGACTTATTTACAATTCTAAGACTCTACCAGATAAAGATAAATCATATCTCATGTTAATCCTTGTAGAGTCATTCATCATTTTTATTCCATGGAGAAGATAGGAGAGAGTTGTTAGCAATTCTGAAACTCTATCCTTAAGTAAAGATAAATCATTGTAGAGTCCTTCATCATCTTTATTCCATGGAGAAAATCTATAAGTATATTGAATATATGTATCTTCTTTGTGCCTGAGAGACTACTGGAGATGCTTCAACTCTTTGTACCTTCTATTAGATGTTTTTTTCTACTTATTAGCTCCAACATTGATAAGTGCCTGAAAATAAGAAAATGCTACTAACATTAGAAATTAATAAATCGAGATTAACAAAACGATACTTTTAGGCATATCAATCCTACGTATTTCTACGTCTATCAATCTCTCGCAATAAGAGAGAGAACCGAAAACTTAACATTATTGTTCTTCCACCAAGATAAGATTTCAAACTTCTCTCCTTCCACTCCGTCTTCAACATCCGTTTTCAAATGTTTCTCTACTTCCGATGCATTTCCCGAGTTCCCTTTTTTATGCCTTTTCCATTTACTAACGGGGTCTTCCAATACATCACATGTCATCGTATCACCGACATGTGAAGTTGCCATACTTGGGTTATGACCCCTTTCAACATACGATACAAATAACCGATGTAGTGTCTTTTCTACCATATCACATATTAAAGTAACTTTACCTTCATCATATAACCTCGTTAAGCCAAGCTCTATATAATCAAGCTTCAAACGTGGATCAAGCACCACCCCAACTAACAACAACGGATTTAACTACTCAAGGTCCCAATACTTATCATATTTTTTAACCATATTCAAGCCCATAGACCTCAAACCGGGATCCTCGTGATCAGTTAGTACCTTCAAGTTATTTTTAATGCTAAGAATCTCGTTAAATAAGATATCAGAAGTAACATAGTTAGACCCTGAAATTTTGGTTGTAGATGTGTAATATACTCTCAAAAATTGCACAAACAACCTACATCTATCACAATCAACATTCCCTGGAGGCAAACCATCACTGTCTTTCTCTTGAAAATATTTAAAATATGTCCCATCATAATCGTACTCCTCAAACCTCACAAAAGCTTCTTCAAATTTTACCGCCGCATCTAACATAAGAAATGTAGAATTCCACCTAGTAGAAACATCTAAACAAACATTGCTCCGACTATCAATTTTAGCTTCTTGAACACATTTATTCTATATCATCCACCTAGACAGAGGAGATCTTACATATCTAACCGCATCTCGTACTCAAGCAATTGAACATCAAATTGCTTTAGGCCATCTTTAACGACTAGGTTTATGATGTGTTCAGAACACCTAATATGCATGAATTCATGTGCCAAGATTACATTTTTCTAATGTCTAGTCTTCTTTTTGAGGTAATCAATCGCCAAGTTGTTCAAACTTGCGCTATCACACGTAAGGGTCAATATGTTATCTACACCCCAATTTATCAAATATTTTTCAACCATCTTCCCAGTAGTCTCACCTTTATGGTTTACAACGACACAAAAATTAAGTATCCGTTTGTTTAATTTTCACTCACTATCAACATAATGTGTTGTTAAACACATATAGTTAATATTTTGAAGTGAGGTCCACGGATCGGTGGTTAAACAAATCTTATAAGCTTAATATCTTCTTCAATTTCTTCTTTTCTTTCATATACATAGCAAGACAAACCCTAGCTATAGTCACACTGGAAGGCACTTTAAATCTTCGACAAGTTACTTCACAAAATTTCAAAAAACCTTCACCCTCTACAAATCTAAAAGGAAGCTCGTCAATTATTATCATTTGAGTGAGAACTTCCTTACAAGATTTTTGACTAAAAGTGATTGGCACAAGCTCTTGTCCTTTACTATTTGGTTTGAAATGAAAAGTTTGTTGACTATTATCTAACTTTGACCGAAGAGAAATTTTAGGGCTTTGACATCTATAATGCATGCGGCCATTCAAACTAGAAGTTCCTTGTTTAGAAGAGTCATAATTAAGCAATACCGAGCAATAGTTACATTTCTCTTTTGGAGGAATCATACATTTTACTTTGGTAAAATAGTTTCATACCTCCGATGTTGTTTTTCGTTTCTTGTTCAATGTCAATTCCAAATATTCAAGTTCATCTTTCTTCCTTTTGTTTTTCCATTTCAAGCCAATCATGAACTTCTTGCATATTTATGTCTTCATTTGCCATAGAACTCCCAATTACTGAAATAAATAAATTATATTAAGCAAAAATACATTAGATTAAGACATTAAGTGATTAACTAGGGCATGGGCAATTAACAGTTTTGTAACAATTGATATACACCAACTCGCCAAGTATAACAGATTCACAAGTATGATAGTTTTATTAACAGTTAACAGTTTTAAGCTAATCATAAACTCTTATGAAGTTGCCAACATACAAGTATGTATGACAGATTCACAATGTTGTAACCAGACATTATATGACAGATTATCAGATTCACAATGTTAACTATTAACATAACTATATAGCAGTTTTAAGCCAACATACAAGTCTGTATGACAGTTTTAAGCCAATATACCTAATTACCCAATTACAGAATCACAATATACCCAATTACAGTAATCTCTTCTTTTCCTCTCCTCTCTATGACAGATTTACAATGACAGATTCCCAAACACGAGAGAGAAAGAGAG
Organism: Kingdonia uniflora; assembly: GCA_014058105.1. Lineage (NCBI taxonomy): Eukaryota > Viridiplantae > Streptophyta > Magnoliopsida > Ranunculales > Circaeasteraceae > Kingdonia > Kingdonia uniflora. Next base: position 1,406,558 of record JACGCM010001560.1, read on the forward strand.
AAGAAAAAAAAATGTACCTGAAGTTGACGAAGAGTTTACAGCGGACTGGCTTTGATTTTAAGCATTCATCACCACAATTGAGATTTGGGATTTGAGATTTAGTATTCACAAGTTCTTGCTGTTGAGAGTATTCATCATAATCATCACAAAATGTTGTTATCTTGTTGATGAGGAAAACCTAAATCGAGTATTCATCTCATTAGTCATCAACTCTTCATCACAAGTTGTCGTTAGCTTTGAGGAAAACCAAAAACCTAAATCTTATAACTTATAAATCTAAACTATCCGGGTCGGATCGGGTTTTAAGAGACAACAAATCAAGAACCCGAACCCAAACCGATTATACCCGGGTTTTAAAACTCAAACCCGAAACTGAACCAACAGATTTTTTACCTGGACCGAACCGACCGGTTCGGGTCGGCCTGGTTCGGGTTTTCGGGTTTGAGTGTACACCTCTAATTAAAGCACAATCCTCTCTCTAACTACTACTACTCGTTCGATTTCAACTGAAATTCTAAAAGTCTAAAACAAAATTCTTATCCTCTCTCATCATCTTCTTCTTCAACATCTCACAACCCATCTCTTCATATACCCCAATAACAGCAAACCTAAATTCATACAAATTTTTGGGGTAATTTCACAGATAGACATGAGGAAGAAACAACCCATCTTTTGCAATTTAATCTCTGCTCAAAACCTCAAAGCCCCTTCAAGCAATTAAATTGCAGTTGAAACCCTAACTTGCTTGGGTTTGTAATTAGAAACAGTCATTATAGATGTAATTGTGTTGTTTGAGAAGGTTTAGATATGTGATTTTAGTGTTTATTTTTGGTGTTGATAGTAATGGGTCTATCTTGCAATCCAATCCAACCTTCCTCTTTATTTGTTTCTCCAATTGGGGTCTCTAATCAAGCCTCATTAGACTTGTGTCGTTGTGTGGATGTTTGATCTTAAAGGTTATAAGTTTTACAACCCTTGTTTTGATCGGTAAAGTTTAGTTTCTGTAAATTTGGGTGTGTTTTTTTGGGGAAAGGATTCAACAAGCAGTAACGCGGGAGATCCATGGCATCTTTTTTCCCTGCATTTAGAGTATTTTGGGTTTGTTTGATGGAGAAAATTTGCTCTTGCCCCAACTATGTCACTCGAATTCGTACTTGCCCCCACAGTTGGCCTAAATGAGCCTATAGACCCTATTTTTTCTCTGACCGTACTTTGACTAGTCCACATTTGTTGTTAAAGAACCTAAAATACCCTCACACGATTTGCACGGGAAAATGGTAACCGATTACCTATTTCCCTTTGTCGAAACATATTTTTTCTTGAAAAAAAATCTAATCCAACGGTCCTCTTCATCTCTTACAAATATCCGCCTTTTTCATCAAAACAACCTGATCTATCAACTGCAACATTAAAACAAACCCTTTGAATAAATTGCTTCAGCTTCCCTGTTTCATGAATTTTTGTAACCTCATCGGCTCCTTTCCTTAAGAGCATCTCCAACAAAAGAGTATGTTGTTAAGGTTTTCTCATACTTTTGCAAATACCCCTTCCAACAGGAGTATGGGGTTCAGAATACTCACCCTCATACCCCTTCAAAGTATGCAAATCCGGAACTTGGAGAGTGGTATGTGCATACTACTTTTGTAGGTCCTCATTTCTCTCTCTAATAAAAGAATATTGTGGGTCTCAATTTTTTTATTAAAATTTCTTTTCTCTCATAAAATAATATTGTGGGTCCCAATTTTAATATAAAAAAACTAAATTTGGAGATAAATTTATTGTAGCAAAGTGGTATGTTATTCCGGATACTAGTATCCAAAACCGAAATAACATACTATCTCTGTTAGAGATGCTCTAAGTAAGTTCAGATCTCTTTCTCTTCTTCTTTTACTTCTTATTTTTACTTTAAACCCTAAGATTTGAATTCAATTGGAAACCTAGTCACTGAAATCATCAAATCCTACATCAATACATGACACCCATTATAAACCCCATTTCATCTTTTTCACAAAAAGCACAATCCCATCACTACTTTTCAGCCATAATCTTCTATCAATAAGTTCATCAAATACCTTGATTTCAACCTTCGAACCTTCATATCAATGGACACCTTTTACCTTTTGAGCTCCAATTTCACCAAACTAATGAAGAACCATGGCTGAAGTCGACCTCAATAAATGTGAACCATGGGGTCTCCTAGGTACCCAGAAGAAGCACCCCCTTTATCGATTTTAATCATTTAATCAAGGTTTCTAACTTTAGGATTTTACGGTTGTTTGATTTTTTTGCTACAGAGAGAGCAAAGATGGGAGAAAAAAAGTGATACTTCTTCAATTTCAAAGGTCAAAAGTACCCAATGGGTCACCTTCTAAATATTCCTCTCTTGTTGGTATGCAGAGGCAAAGATAGATGATACATTGGGAGAGGAGAGAGAGAGAGTAGTATTTACTCCAGCAGTTGGGTGTGAGTTTGGAGACTTGGCCACCTTGTCAGGCCCAAACACACCCAACCCACACTCATCCCTTCCAACAGTGGGTGTAAGCTTTATTATTTATTTATTTTAAATTTAGTTCGTGGTGGTAATCTTTAGTCCGCGCGGTATTCATTACTCCACACAACTATTCATCTCCTCTCACACATCAATAAAAAAATATTTAGTCCATGCGGTGTTCTTTAGTCCTTGTAGTAATCAGATCACTGGGCGGTAATCAAAAGTACGCCAGTTCTGACAGCGCCACATCAGCCAACCCAAATTGTGACTGCTAGAAGACGTTTGGGTTTGGGTTTGGTCTGACAAAGCAAACCCAACCCAAACTCAAAATTTGAACTGCTGGAGATGCTCTTAGTAGGAGCTGGGAGGGAGAGAATAGGAGAGAGATAATTTAAACCGTTGGATTGCATTTGAGAAATTTGAGGAATATTTTGTAATTTGAGAAATGAGAGTGATAACCGGCTACTTGGGTTGCCTTACTCATGTGCTCTACACGTGCGGGTATATTAGTCAGTTTACACAAAAAAAAACCCGTCAACTCAAGTCAAAGGCCGGTCAAGTTCGTTTTAGGGTCTATAGGCCAATAAGTGTCAACGCTGGGGGGCAATTTTGAATTCCTCTATCATAATAGGGGGCAAGAGCAAATGGGGTAAGCAAAGCAGAGCTTCTTTTCCCTGTCTCTCTCCCTATGGTGTTGTTTAAGGTTTTGCTTTAACTCTTACAATACTTTGAACCAATGATGAAAGTTTACAAGATCTTATTTTGGGAAGAGAATTGATAATGGAGATTATGGAGGTGTTAAAAATCTGATTTCAAGAGGATGATAATGGAGATTAATGGAAGTGTAAAAACCAAGAGGACCTTTTAGTTGAAGACTGCCAACAAGAGAAGATGATGGTGCTGGTGCTGGTGCTGATGTTGGTGTTGGTAACGAGGAGGAGAAGTCTTTGTAGCTTTGGACGATAAGAGACTGAGGGGATTTGGTTCCATTTTCTGGTTTGCACTTTTGGCGGGGAATCGTGGCGGAGTTTCGGCATTTGAAACGTTGCGACCTTAAAAAAGTTGGTCATCTTAACGTAAACCCACACCCAACATAGCTGTGAAATGGGCCGGTCTAAGGTCAACCCGGCCCTAGAGAGATAAGGCCCTAACAAACATAGGGTCGGGTGTGTTAAGGGATGGGTCGGCCCTGCCCATAGCCTATAACATCAACCCTTACCCACCCATTGGCCTTAGTGTTAGGGTTGGGCTTAGTATTGGGCCCCGTCTCGCCGACTTTAATATCTATTAATAAAAATAATAATAAATACAACAAATAAACATCATATTAAAATTTTAGAATATTATCAATATCGTTTGTTGCCTTACTTCTCTACATTGTTGCAAGGCTTAGTGTGGGCGGGTTTTAATAAGGGGTAGATTAAGTGTGAAAGGGTTGGGCTAAGGGCTGCAAACATTAGACCCTGACCCCACCCTACCAATTGCAAGGGACGAGTTAGCCCAGCCCTTAAATGTTCAAAGTAAAGCTTTAAATGATCGAAACCCTAATTTGTATAGGCAAGGTTGGGTCGGGCTAAGGGTTGTTTTCGCAGGCTTAACCCAACTGGGAGACTAGAGTTTGGGTTGGGTTTTATTGGTCTAACTTGTGGGCCAGGGAAACCCAGCCTACACCCAACTGTTGGAGATGCTCTTAAGGAAGTAGCCCATTTCACTTGCCGTAAGGTGGCATAATTCTATTGGTGTGGTTCGCTATCTAGGATTAGAAAATCGAGACTCTTCATGTTATTTTTGCTTTGCATGTTAGATTCCAATTTAGTAGTTGAAAAACCCATATCAGGTTTGTCACGTATATTTATAATTATCATGCAGTTTTCGGCGGTTGTTGATGTATCAAGATATAATCATATTTATTGTGTTATTATTCGTACAAAATAATCTAATTCACAAAGTAGATGGGTAAAATTGCATGATCAAAATGAGATGTTGAAGTAAACTAAAATTTACTCCAATAAGATTAATGCAAGTTATTGAATTAGAAGAATAACATATGCAGCAGCTAGGTGAATGATGACATGGCAAGGAGAGGGAGTGAATTCACTTTTTTTCTATCTTTTCCACCCACATCAGCTAGGTGGATTAGCCTATGTGCCAACCCAAAATCACCTTGAGGGTAGTATGATCACCCTGAAGGTGAATTTTTACTTTATTGATGCATCACACTTCTGAACTGCGCAGCATCAAAAACCAATTTTTACTTTAATGACATTTGTCAAAATTTTAGTAGCTCTCATGCCCCGCACTTCTGAAAAGCGAGGCATATATAAGCCCCAAATTAATTAATTCAAAACAACTACGTGGCATCATTTAATTGGTTTTCATGCCCCTCACTTCTAAACTGTTAGACATATTTAGACGTTGGACCGCGCTGTTCAGAACTACGGTGAGAAGAATTCGCCTTGTTTTATGGCGAAACTGTTGTGGGGCGGATTTAGGTGAATTCACCCACCCTATTGCTGCATATGCTCTATTCGTTTAATACAAAACCTTTCTGGACAAAAGAAGAATTAGCTGAGACATTTTCCTCTGACGTTCATAGAATTGCGAAAGTATATGAGGAATAAATGATTAATTTTAAAATTATTATTTTCATATACACTAGGCGGTGGATTTTGTTTTTTGTAATAAAATTAATTTGCTATTTCGATATTCAATCCATAATATCCATAATTTCGTCCCAAGGAATAATAAGTTTAATACAATTGAAGATTTAATCATTCTTAGAAACTGTAAGAAAAGAAAAATCTTCATCATTCATCAATACTACAATTTTTAATAGTTTCATCAATTTTTTATTTTATTTTTGTTTGTTAATTTTTGCCAATATATATACTAAGCTCAAAACTAAGAAATTCAATTTATCCAAGATGTTTTACAATTTAAGAAGTTTGTGCAGAGCTTTTAATCGATTTAATGCAACTTCATGTTCGATCTGTTGGGAAACTGAGGGGGCAAATCGCAACGCGGAAGTACAATACGATTAGCAAGAACTTAAGATTTTACTCTAACAACTGAGAATTCAATCCAAGGCAAATAAAACACATACACAAGGTTTAAATTAGGTGGAAACCCCAAAGGATCAAAACCACCCCTGACAAACACGACGAATATATTACTAGTTTTACTGCTAAACGGTAGGGAGACCGACGCGATATTTTTTCAAAAGCCACAAAGACGTGCCTTCGGCACTACACCTCTTTAGTTTCGAAACTCATTCAATTTGACAAGAAAATAGTTTGAAGTCTTGTCACATTACTGATGCCTTGGGGTCAATAGAAGCAACATAGATTTTGAGGTAAGGCTATACACAATCGTCGAATCATTTTTGGGGATCAATCTATTTATTTGACTGTCACAAAGAAATATCTCATTAAGGCTTCCTAATTCCTTCAACAAAGAAAATTATAAACTAATTCTTAACTACATTTTCACAAAGCAGTTCAGGTGTTCTTATCAAAATGAAGGCATACGACGAAGTCTTAGCCTATACGGCAAAGACAAATTTGCCTGCCTCTCAATTCTAATTCTGCGCGTGCGTGGGTATACTAGTTTTAGTGGTCCCTTTCTAATAAAAAGGATGCACAGCAGCCCTGTGCATCTACAACCCAAGAAAGTCTTCCCCGGTAGCTAACAACTGGTCGCCAACTCCTAAAAATACCAAAGATACTCTAAGCTTACTCTCTAATCTTAACCTTAATTGGAAGTCACAAATTGATGTCACCAAAGCTTAATAACAACATGACTCACTTAAGCTTAGTTGGCCTAATTATGACATTAAGCATTTTAATTAACTGAGACCATATTAGAAATTAAGGCAAACAATCAGAATCCAAGAACAAATGTTATAATTGAGGAGGGAGTATGATTCAAATTAGGGCAAGATTAGAAATAGAGAAATCTGAGACCTAAGCTGAATTAGAACCGTACTTGAAGAGAACTCCATAGAATTGGTTCTTCCGATGGAGAGATCCAACTCCATCTTCTCCTCCTCTAGCATTGGAGTTGTTGTTGTTGTTGATCATCTTAGGGTTTCTAGATTGACTCCTAACTATGCCTGAAAACCATGAAATAGCTGAAAAGGCAGATGACGGATTCATTACAACTGGTTTGAATCATCCATCACCATGAAATGGTTTGGAGATCGATTAGGGTTCGACTGAATTAATGAGAAACTCGATAACACATCAATTCTGACGCTCTCTCTCTCTCAATCAGCAACAATGCACAACAGTATGAAGGGGACTCGAAACCCTAACCTTTGCAGAAGAGAGAGATCGCAGTTTTAGAGAGAAAGAGGTGTGAAGAAATGAATGGAAGATTACAACTTTGACCTTGTATGCTATGTTTCAGAAGTTAAAAATTATAGTGGTATTTTTGACAATGAACACGACCAATCACCAGACGCTGACGTCATATTGCCCTTTGCTCACCATATCTAATGTAAAGAAGACCTCCTAACGTCGGTCTTGATCACTTAGGGTTACAAGAAGTTCCAGAGAACACACTATCTCACCTCTACCCTTACAGATAATCCCCAGCAAGAAACCCTAAAAGAAAGCCCAATATAGCAAAACCCTAGATTTATCCTTTCTTTCTCTCTCTAACTCTTTTCTCCTTGTATTAAGGCCTTTAACATACATTCTATATTTATAGACTTTTTATTATGTCATCACCGAAGTACGCATCACGAGATAAACCATTGCTTTAGAATAAATCCCCTTCAGATAAAATAAAATAAAAAACAGAGCATTTTTCGTTCCAACGACTTAAGGCTCGTTAGAACGACTTCAACGTAAACTTTTTCATTCGAACGACTTCATTACTCGTTCGAACGACTTCCCTTGTTTTTAAGCCATAACCTAACAATCTCCACCTCGGTGATAAAACCATTTTTTCTACTGCATTCGTTGTGTATCATTGTCGCGTTGCCCCTATGGGCAACTTCTTAATTAAGAGAATCACCCGAGCCTAGGCTTTTCTTAGACTCACCAATCGAAACCTACTTTTTGATCATCTTTGTAGACCGTGCCATTGCTCCACCTTGCACTAAATTCTTCTTTTGAGAAATCTCCATAGCTCCATCAGTACATGCAACATTCATATCTCCACCCACTGATTTACCAACCAATGCATACAAGTTCCCGCTTATAACTCCTTTCATGATCAAAGAAACTTCTGATAATCTTTCATTACTCCACCTCGCCCGGAGTAATTGTAACTGATAACGGTCAAAATCCAGTGTTTAGTATGGGTAAAAATTAGAGTGTCGTTCACTTCCGAACGGAACTAGAAATTAGTTTTGGTCTTGTGTTTTAGTAACCTAAGGTTGTAAAACCGTAAAAATCAATGATATGGTTTTAATCAAGAATAAAGGTCTAGGGGCTTCGAATTTCACCACCATTTACATACAATATCAACATAGTATCGTATATTAAATTCTCCACTTAATTGAAATAACAAACTTTGACCTTTTGTCGATGTAATCCCATGATTAATTATAACTCAAGTAAAAATATTGTATGAACTAAGTATGTACTAAAAACACATTCCATGAAAGCTATGCTAATTATGAAATGTTAATTAGAATTATACCTTAGAAAAATACAATATTAATACAATTTTACTATATCATTTGAGAATCACAAAACTCTTCCTATATCTCTACTTAAAGAGATCATAGGATGATAATGGATGTCTCCAACAATATAGTTTTGGGATTTGTGATAATATGCTCATATTGTGTTGGAGAAAAATACATTCTACTACATGATATCATACGCTTATGGCGGATCCATCCTCACCCCTAGTGAGGACTTAGCCGGCCATTATAGCAACTATAAAACCTAAATGATATGAAAATGAAATGAACATAAACTAACAACAAAAAGAGGAATTTTATTGACTTACAAAATAAAATGCTCCAAATGCTTACAAGACTTGCACCAACTTACTCCAATAATGCTCTCTTACACTCTACAAGAATGATTCTCTCAAAATTGAATGATCTTATGAGCTCACCACCTCTCCTTTTATAGATGAAGGAGAAGGTTCTTACATTTAATATTAGATTTATAACATATGCCATGAATGTACATAAATTTGTAACCTCCAAGAGTTATCCTCCAAAATTGTAACCTCCCCATGTGGGACCCTTGTGTTTAACAACTCTACATCCTTCTCCAACAGTTCATCCTTTGAGCTATACATCCCGGTATTTGCACATATTTGGTAAATGAGCTCCATGTAACCTGAAATATAAAAATTGGTTTTATAAATCATGTTTAATAATAATATTAAGAATAATAAACATTAAGTCATAGAGAAATAGTGGTCATTTTATGTGTCCATCAGTAACCCTCATTATCTAACTTGAAAAGTAAAATTAGATTATGAGTCATACTCGGCACATGTCGAACATCATGAAGAACTACGGTGCGTCCATCGAACATCCTCACACGAATATCACCCACTCCCGAAATCGGCCTTCGAGAGCCATCGCTAGTCGATACAAACTTGTTACCCTCACACCTTGCATATTTGCCGAACCATGCCTTGTGTGCGCATACATGCATTGTAGCCCCACTGTCAAACACCCATCCTCTATCATGGCAAGAACCATCAGCGGATACCACGAGGAATGCCTCGTCACTATTGTTACCAGTAAACGTCGCCAGTTTGTTAGTGTCACTTTCGGAGCCCCTTACCGAACTTACTCCTGTTCCTTTCCTAACTTTGCAATCTGATCTATAATGACCCGATTGACCACAGCTCCAACAAGTTCCTTTTCTGAACTTATTAAAGCTTATCTCCCCACTGATCACCATCGCAGAGTTTTTCACAAAGGATTCGTTACCCTTAAGCCTTCTCTCCTTGGAAAAAAGCGTGTTTGTAACCTCCTCAAAACTCAAGGTTTCTTTCTCATACATCAACGTAGGTTGAAAATGTTTGTGTAGAACATGTATTCAGAATTGAATCGAAGATGAACGAAAAGGAAATAGAAAAAACTAAAGATCGAAGCTTGCAGTCACTGCAATTTTCTTAAGACAGATTTCACCCTGCGTATGGTACTTCACAGTTGACGGTGCCTGTCTCCCAAGATACAACGATAGAATCGTATAAACTTGAAGCACTCAAGTTGATACGCCTATCAAACTATCTGTAACTTCACTCTTAAGAAGGAATCAAATCGAAAAGAGGAGGAATAAGATTTGGGGATGTTTTATGTATGTCAAACACATCAAGAACAATCATCTTAAATAAAGGAGATGGTGTCCTTTAGAAGCACCTGTAGACAGGGTTGCGTCCCAAGACACACCTTTGAGAAGAGTTATGTCTCTTGAAGAGAAACTGCATGTTTTATTCGAATAAAATCTATTTCTGCTTGAATATATTTTTTACTGTCAGATTTATTCAAATAGAATCATAATCTATTCGAATAGATTCTTACTGCTAGATTTATTCACATAGAATAATAATCTATTCGAATAGACTTATAAAATAGTCTAGATGGGTCATGGGTTGGTTCGTGGACGCAAGCCCATGGGCGTCCCCATATAGCAAGCCTTCACACACTCGCCTCACACACTTGTGAGGGCACCACCTACTTACACATGCTATACATGTGTAACACAATATAAAGTAAAAATACTATTTTCACTTATTTAATGTGGGACTAACAGTAATCACCAAGTTTATATCAAACCACAAAGAAAAAACATGCATTTTTTCCAACAGCTTGAAGGTAGACGGAAGAGACCATATGAGTTGAAGCGCCTTATCTTCATCCTCAACTTTAACTCCGATCGTTCCAATTCCGAAACGATTCCGTTCAAAGAACCTAGGTGATCACCAACGCTCGTACCCTCATTCATCTGAAGCGCATGAAGTCGTTCTTTAAGGTATAAGCGATTCGAAAGACTTTTCGTTTGGTACAAACTTTTAAGTTTTTTCCCATAGACTTTTTGCGGTCTTCTCTCCAACCATGTTTGCCAAAACGTTTTTAGCGAGACAAAGATGTATCCCGCTCGAAGCCCTTGAATCCAGATCTTCCCGGTCTTCTTCTTCATCGTCGTTCACTTTTTGGGCCGTTATACCTTCAACCAGAGTTTTAGGTATAGGCTTCCCTTTCAGTGCCTTGTGTTACTAGCCTTGAATCAAGATATTTTGGACTTGTATTTGCCATAGTCCAAAATTGATCTTCTTATCAAACTTCTCTACATCAAACTTGATCGCGTTAAAGTACTTAGATCTTCCCATCTTGCTTCTCTACTTGCCCCAAACCTCGCTCTGACACTAATTGTTAGGAAATCGAGTGGGCAAATCGCAACGCGGAAGCACAATACGATTAGCAAAAACTTAAGATCTTACTCTAACAACTGAGAATTCAATCCAAGACAAATAAAACGCATACACAAGGTTTAAATTAGGTGGAAACCCCAAAGAATCAAAACCACCCCCGACAAACACGACGAATATATTTTCACTTAGGGTTACAAGAAGTTCCAGAGAACACACAATCTCACCTCTTACAGATAATCCCCAGCAATAAGCCCTAGAAAGAAAACCCAAGAAATCTCTCCAGAGCAAAACCCTAGATTTCTCCATTTTCTCTCTCTAACTATTTTCTCCCTGTACTAAGGCCTTTAACTTACACTCTATATTTATAGACTTTCTATTAGGTCATCACCTTAGTACGCATCACGAGATAAACCATCGCTTTGAAATAAATCATCTTCAGATTGAACTTAAAAGAAAACAAACAGAGCATTTTTCGTTCGAATGACCTAAGGCTCGTTCAAATGACTTCAACGTAAACTTTTTCGTTCGAACTACTTCATTACACTTCCCCTGTTTTTGAGCCGTGACCTAACACGATCTTGCTAATCGGGATACGTCTTTCCATATGAGTGCATGTCAGATAAAGTTTGAACTTTGAAGAACATCAAGATCTCCATAATTAAAGAACACAGTATAATCACAAAAAAAGAGAAGAAAAGAAAGACGGTTGAGGTTCTTTGCTTACAAAGTTCGAGGTTCATACCCTATGAGCGTAGATGGCACATGTATATGCAGGTCATGCTGTATGCTAAGAATGCCAACTAAATGCATAGCAATATTAGCTACTAGATTTAGTCGGTTTCTAAGGGCATAGATCGATGTTTAGGGTATCAATAATGTCCATTACTTTTGTTAGATTCTAATTTCTTCAAGGTGTGTCTGTTTTCTTATATGATCAGTAACACGGGTTAGAGCAGATACCCTGCTAAAGGTCGGCTAAAGCAGAGATATAACAGGAAATCTATTACAAATTTACAACCAAGACTATTTATTTTCTTTTGTAGCCTATTTTATAAACTAAGATCTTCAAAATGCTACAATTTCTGAAGCCTAAGAAACTTGCGCCGAGATCTCAAGTGGTCAGAGAGTGTAACCTGATGTGCGAAAAGGTACAGGTTGCCCTCTTCAAATCAACCACTCTAAACACATGAACATGATAATTAATTAAAAATATAAAATGTCTTTATCAAACTATAATTTTTCTTCATTTTGTAAACTTGCACTCCTCACTAAAACTCACTGTCTTCAACTTCTCTTACTGCACAGCTTTCTCATATTCATTCTAATGTCTAAACAACTCTAGTTTCCACAACTGGTAAGCATTATCTAACCACCACCCACTATCACTTCTTTAGAATGCAACAAGTCAGCAAGAAAAGAAGAGAAAATCATAATACTGCGGTAGTTTTGTGTACTAAGACCATTGCTCATCACCTCAACATCACTCAAAAGCCTCCAAAAAATTCCAAACACGTCTACTAATTTTTGCTTAAACCTTCACATATATATTTAGTTTACCCAATCTTTGCTTAAATCTTCCCATATATATTTAATCTATTACTTCTCCTTCTCTTCACTCTCCATCACTCAGCACCTGTCGGTTCATCCATCTCCATAACATGGAAAGTCTACCTATCTTCTTTGTGATTGCAGCCGCCATGTCCGCCTATCTCCTATGGTTCTATTTTCTTGCTCGAACTTTGAGTGGTCCAAAGGTCTGGGCAGTTATCGGGAGTTTACCTGGTTTATATGCCAACCGGGATCGTATTCACGACTGGATCGCAGGAAATTTGAGAGAATCTGGCGGTTCAACCACGTACCAGACTTGTATTCTTGCTCTGCCATTTGTAGCTCGTAAAACAGGTTTCTTTACCGTTACATGTCACCCAAAGAACATTGAACATATACTCCGTACCCAATTTGATAATTACCCCAAAGGACCAACATGGCAAGCTGCATTTCACGATCTTTTGGGTCAGGGTATCTTCAATAGCGATGGAGAAACATGGCTTATCCAACGGAAAACTGCTGCTCTTGAGTTCACGACCAGGACTCTACGGCAAGCCATGGGTAGATGGGTGAACCGGACTATTAAGCTGCGCTTATGGTCCATTTTAGAAAAAGCAGCAACAGAAAAGTCCCCGGTGGACTTACAGGATCTGTTACTTCGCTTGACGTTCGATAACATATGTGGATTGACGTTCGGTAAAGACCCAGAAACTCTGTCCCATGGGTTACCCGAGAACCCCTTCGCCGCAGCTTTTGATTCTGCTACTGAATCAACTCTTCAACGGTTGCTGTACCCAGATTTCTTGTGGAGGGTACAGAGAGCTATAGGCTTTGGTGCAGAAAGAAGGTTAAAGAAAAGCCTGGAAGTTGTTGAAAATTACATGACTGACGCCATCATGGCGCGGAAGGAGAATCCATCAGATGATTTGTTATCAAGGTTCATGAAGAAACGAGATGCTGACGGAAACCACTTCCCCGGTCCAGTGCTCCATCGAATTGCTCTCAACTTTGTTCTCGCTGGTCGTGACACATCATCCGTAGCACTGAGTTGGTTCTTCTGGCTCGTTATGACTCACCCTCGTGTGGAAGAGAAGATCATTCATGAAATATCAACAGTGCTGAAAGACACACGTGGAGAAGATCGAGCAAAATGGGTGAAAGAGCCATTGGAGTTTGATGAGGCTGATCGATTAGTGTACCTAAAAGCAGCTCTGGCCGAAACTCTCCGTTTGTATCCTTCCGTACCGCAGGACTTCAAGCACGTCGTACATGATGATATCTTACCAGACGGTACACAAGTACCAGCAGGTTCCTCTATTACATATTCTATTTATTCCGTGGGGAGGATGGAAACTATATGGGGCAAGAATTGTTTGGAGTTTCTACCAGAAAGATGGTTATCAGCTGAGGGAGACCGATTTGAAACTCCAAAAGACAGTTACAAGTTTGTAGCTTTTAATGGAGGTCCAAGGACTTGTTTAGGCAAAGATTTGGCTTATCTGCAGATGAAGTCTGTCGCTGCCGCCATACTGTTAAGTTACCGGTTGTCTCTGGTTCCTGGTCATCTTGTTCAGCAGAAGATGTCGCTGACACTGTTCATGAAGAATGGGCTTCAGGTCTACTTACACCCGCGAGCACTCACAGGCGTCATTACCACCTCTTATACCTAAAGTAATATTCTTCTTAATTTTCTGCCTTATACGATGGGTTCGTCTATGATTTTTATCTATATTACTTGCTTAAGTTTAAAAGCATATAGGGAAAGACACTGTATTCCATCTGCTTTACAAATTAAAGAGTACCCGTTGATATCATTTTGGGGTTTGGGCATATGTTAATCATTTAGTCGCATTTTGTTTGTATTTTATTCATAATAAAATATGCTCTCAAGTCATCTAACATATTGTTATCCACAGACAAAAACACATTATTTAGAAACACTGAAACGCTATAAGGTATAGGACTACATACATTCTTCCAGTTAATTCTGAAACTCTGATGAGTGAAGGCAAAAGATCACAGATGATGCTATCACTATCGCAACTTGTAAAGACCCGCACTGCAACTAACAGCATATATACCTGCTGAAGGCATGGGATTTATGAATGAGGAAGGTATATCAACAAAAATAAACATGAAAATTTACAGAGACAAAAAGAAAAGTATGATTTGAGTATGAAGTGTACATATACAGATTGATTCTCCATGTGTTGTTTCACATATACAGCTTTGCTTTGTCTCCTGCCACCACCCAAGGATCTACAAACCGTGGAAGCACTTTCCATTTCTAAATCTGGCAAATATTGAATAAAATAGTGGATTGCTTAATTTCCTTGAGTCTTAAATTAGTGAACAAATGCTCTGATATTTGTCAATGTAATTTATTGGGACCATTCCTTGCGGTTCTTGAAATGTCACAAAATTCGTCCAATCCAGTATAAAATCCAGCACCACATGATCTCTTCACCTCAACCCGAGGACTCGTTACAGGATTGTGCTATCTCGTCTTCTATGCAGTCAGTTGTTGGGCCAGTTAAGTTGCAATTACAAACCTAGTGGCACTATGTTTAGTCTAGGATCTTTTCCCCAGTTGAGAAGAGGTTCCAGACCACTGTTCCAACCAGATAGAGGCCAACTGAAACCTTGAAAACATCATCCCAAGATCCTGTTTGTTTTCAGGCATAAAGAAAATATAATAAGGATCTTGAAACTTTATATTGATTCAAGAGATTTGGAGGATCTTCATTTAACAGAATATTTTAGTGGTGCCAGTGTAACGAAATGACAAAGAAAGAAATTTCTACCCGAAAAAGAATATATGTTTAAATCATTTTTAGATATACATTCTTTCCTAATTGTCTTTGATAGGAACTATAGCGGAAGCTCTTTCTAACAATCACAATTAATCTAAAACTAAAACTCACTTTTACTAAATCGCTCTTAATCGCATAAAATAAAAGCCAAAAGACCTAGGGTTTATGAGCTTTACCCCAAACTCTACATCACTCTCACTCTAAGGCTAAGCTTTTCTCTCTCAAACCAACTCGACCAAAATAAACTAAGCTTAAGCTCTCTTTTATAAGATAAGAGACCTAGCAAAAATAGAAACCCTAGATAGACTCTAATTAGGAGACTTCTAAAATAGAGAGAGGGTCTGAGAGGTGGAGAGACGATCGCCTATGTGGGAATCGTAATGACCACGTGATCCATCAGTCTTAGCATTTTGTGTTACCCTTGTAAAGTCTTTGGTTAAGTGTTAGCAAAACACTTAACCAAAGACTTATATAGGATTTCAGGGTGTTAGGACAGCAACCAAAGCGGCAAAGCTTAAGGGCCTTTGTCAGGAATTTGAAACTTGTAATCTCCACTTTTTTACCGTGTATGTTATTGCACTTTTGTAGCGCATAAATGTAGAACCACATAAATCTTTTTGTTTAGTCTTGTGCTTGTAATTTCAGCAGTCAGTTATTTGGTCCACCACATGGTTTATTTTCGCGATAGAGAAAACCCATGGTAACCTTTTAGAAAGCTTATTGTGTCATATATCCATATCTAAACTCGTATAACCATTAATCAATTGCAAGGGATATGATCAAACCATGCTGAAGGATATAACCCGTTGCTGCCGTTCCAAATACTCCTGCGAGTACCCCAGCAGTATTGGATAGGCCAAGTAGTACTCCCTGCAAAATTTTATGAGAGAAACCATAATTGTGCCAGGTTAACATATATAACTTTGTGGACCTTACTGATAGAACCCACTGTACTTACAGGAACACAGCTAATAATAATTATAAATCTAATGGTACTCAAAATACTTACAGCATATCGAGGTCCAATGTCTTGATGATTTGAATATAGACCAGACTGTGAAAATGCATCGGTTCCCTGTGTAAAAGAAAATTAAATAGGGTGCCCAAAAATTTACATAGAACTCTCGTAGAACAATCTCGTGGATCTCCTAATACTAAAACATAATTAAAAATTAATTAAAGAGTGGAGACTAAAGAAATCAGCACTGGCTTAAGTTGAAACATACCTGACTGCAGGCCATGCATAGAACTGCCATTGCAGGAGAATCAATATGACTCAACTGAGTCAAAAAGAACGCCGGACCTAGAAAACCAATTGTTTGCATGATCTGCAAGACCACATGGCATAGAATAGTATACTATCATCAATACGATGAAATTAATTGATTACAGAAACAGGATTGTAATGGTAACAAATCTGGAAATGCTGGCTACATAATCAAGACTACTACCGCTACATATTGATTTTGTAACACAAAGTGTACCAATCACTAGAAGTGAACTGACCTTTGTTCACCAAAATTTTCACACCCATCAGTTTCATTATTGGTTGAGGTCTTTAACTTGCGGTGGAACCTGATCATGGATCTTTAAATATGATGATTCCAATTATGGATAAGCGGTTGGTAAACAAAACTCGGTTCACTTCACTATCGTTGGACCACAATTTCCTATTAATTATATGAGTAACAAATTCTAAAGGTAGGAAGATGCTTTGATTTGTAAGCTACAAGCATTAAAAATGAAATAGGCAATACCTTGCGAACAGTAGTAATAGAGTATCCTTTGCTGATAAGTGTGTCTGCAATCCAGCCTCCCAAATTTGCAGAAAAAGCCATTGTAAGCCACGGTAAAACACACAAAAGTCCAGATTCCGTAAGGTTGAACTTTAAAACCTGGTGGATCATCGTGCATTATTTGACAAGGAAGAACCTCATATTTAATGTCATCATAAAATTATTTTAGGAAGTTAAATTTGTGGTGTACTGTATATTAAAAAAAAGTACCTCGCTTACAGTAAGTGCCCAGTAGTGAACATCGTCTACTAAAACCAAATTCAAGTGGACTATTCCTCCATAGAACAGTTATTTAAAGGGAAAGCCCTACCTGATTGTAGTATGTTGGCATCCACGTAAGTAGGATAAAAGTTCCCCAGTTGTGGCAAAAGTGGCAAACTATTAGAGCCCAAACAGGTGCCTTTGATAAAATTAAACCCCATGGTATATCTTTAACAGGTTCTCTGGAAACACTGTCACTAGAAAGAAGTTTCCTTTCTTCAGGCCGAAGTTGAGGGTCTTCAAGAGGTGTGCTGTAGGCCTGTGAGACCAGTTACCAAACGAATAAGTCTTGAATAATAGCTTAGTATCAGCGGAAGTAAAATCGACAATCTCTTTTTCATTTTTCTCTTTCCAGTTTCTCTCTCTTCCCTCCCCAGAAATTTCTTTTATAATTTTCCATCTGTTTTCATCTCTCATCGTATTTTTTTCTTTCTTCAGCTTTCTCCTACTTTGTGTGAATTGTTTGTAATTGAATTTAGTGAGAAAATAATAAAGAAAAACTACTAAAAGGCGCTTATTTTCAGCCTTTTTGAGCCGAATCAGAGCATGATTTTTCCCCTGATTCTCCTCAAAAACCAAACCAACGGAATTGGTTTATGTGGCTATGCAAATTTAGGGTTTAAATTATCATTAGGAGATTCGTAGAATAGACTAGAGATGCTCGAATGAGACATGCTAATGACAAAAAAGTTAATGAAACATGGGTGATGTCAGCTAAAGTAAGTAACCTTATTTATCCATATTGCGAACCATACAGTCCCGAGAGAGCCAAAGGAGTAAAAAACTGATGGCCATCCAAAAGTATGTATTAGAAATGGTGAGAATGCAAGGCCAGTTACTGAGCCAAGGTACATCCCACTGTACACCAGGGCTAATGATCTACTTCGCTCTGATACAGGAATCCACTTTGAGAGAATATTGTTCATGGCAGGCATGGCAACACCCTGAAAGATGTATCAACCTTCAGTTGAAGTTCAAAATAAAATATGAAAACGAAGTATATCCTCGATTCCCCATTTTTCGTGGCTTTTAGCTGATTATCCAATATTGCTTCTTGTGGAAGCCTTTGAAATAAAAATAGATTTGGCTTTTACAACGTTACGAAAAAAATTAATTTTCCATCTGGTAAAGATTTCTTTATAATGTTTGTTAATAAAAAAACTTAGTTTACTGTATCAGAAATGTTAAATTTCCTACAGCATCCAAAGTTAATATGGAATCTCAAAGAGATGTGTTGTTAATAGTACTGGCTTACAAAAGGCAGTTAGCAGAAGCTATTCAAAATTCTACACTTTTTTTACCAGTTTTTTTTTTACAAAAAATTCTACTGCTTATTATTTTTGGCTAAACCGACTTTTAAGAAGCAAATATTTTAATATGCCAAACAGTAGTGGTTAAAATGAGATATAAGCGGGCCTTCAGCATTTCAACATGCCTGGACAAATGTTGCAGCTAGTCTTTCCCTGTATTTCTAGTTTATTTCTAAAATAAATCTATACTTCAACAAACAAAATAAAACAGGGTCCTAATACAAGACTAACAATTGGAATAAACGAGCTTCTAGAGAGGGGAAAAACTAGAACATATAGAATGAAAGTTGTGTATTTTCTAAATTTAGCAAGATAAAAAAGGAAGATATAAGAGTGAACTAAGCAACGAACCTCGCCAATCCCCATGAACGCACGCACAACAAGTAAGAAAGGCAACCCGAGCTTCGCAGCAACAGGTGTGAGAGCTGTAGCAACAGACCACCAAATTACCCCGAATCCCAAGACAGCTTTCCCGCCTACTTTGTCTGCCCATATACCTCCAGCAACCTATGTTACTTCTAGTTAGAAATACTGACATTGGATTGTATCTATGGCTTATCATTGAAGAAAAGTGTGATGCTCTTTAAGAAACTAATATCTTCCATCTATAAGATCATTGCTAATTATACAGTGATATAATATAGTAGTACAAATTAAGAAACACTAAATCCTACTTATTCTTCCGTCGAATGAGCTAAGGAATTCCAATATAAAATTTGAAATTTTATTATTGCAAAAGAAGCCCACCTGGGTGAGAAGGTAACCCCAGAAAAAAGAAGATTGAACCAACCCAACAGTTGTTGGTGTCCAATTATATTCCGCAGACATGGGAAGAATAGCAATACTCATGTTTACCTGTCAATAAAAGGTTTATTGAAATATGAGGATCCCAATACATCTTTACTTAGAGCAAATAATGATCAGGACAGACATTCTTATATATGCTCAAAATTGTAACCAATACCAAAAGATAAGTTCAAAATAAATATTTTGCTTTTATTAAGATAACCGGTCAACAGCCTAATAATAAGTAAACTAATAGAAAGAAACTCCTAAGGGTTTTGGTTCTTGCTTAGTATGCCTAGAAATCGCTGAAGATTACCGAAATAAAACTTCCCCGAGATCAGTGTTTTCAATTGCTAAATTTTCATTCTACTAAAAATATTTGCCACGTTATTGCAAAACCCGTGAGAAACTGCTGAAATATTAGCTCTGATTTTGTGTCCTGCAAAAATATTATGAAGTTTTCTTTCATTTGTACCATAGTATACATATTTGAGTTGTATGAGCACATGATAGTATCCATGCAAGGGTGTCGACCTAGTTGAGAAGTTAGCGTGAATGTTGAGATCATTTCCTCTGGTAAACAATATTTTTACCGAATTAGATTTTCCGTTATTCAATAAATATTGCTGCTTAAAACTAAAGACTTTGATTTCAATGGATGATGAGCCTAACATTAGAAGAAACCTTGAAACACCACAGCGTTTAGCAAATGACGGATGAGGAAAACCATGTAAAGAAAAAGCAACAAGTAAGTTTGAACTCACTCAAAGAACTATAGATGACAATGTTGTAAATGTAATTAACTAACACATAGTAATTAAAGAAAACTTACTCTATCCATATTGCACAACAGAAACGCAGAAAAACAAAGAATAACAATCACCCATCGCTTCGGAAACTCTTCCAACCATGAACCTTTACTTTCCAAAACATCCTTCACTTTCACAACTTCACTCAAACTCAATTTCTCCCCAAACTTAATCGAATCCGAAGCCTTCGATTCCGTAATATCGTACGGTTCCGATTTCACATCAGACCTAACTCTCCCAACCTCTCTCCGATTCCTCGAAATACGAAAAAAAAATCGAAACTCATTGTTTGTGTTTGAGATTGGTTTTGAAGTGTTGGAGATGATTGAGTTGTTGCGTTTTGGTGGGAGAGATGAGATCAACGGGAGGAGAAAAACTCCCGCGTTCATGATTTGGTTTCGCGGATTTGAGTCAAGTTTTTAAAATCTTTTGATAGAGGTTTAGTGGAGGGAGTGATATTTTCTATTACTGGTTGTCTGTTGGACAGGTGTACGTTACGCGCCAACGGATTTTTATCGTCACCTTTTGGTATATCCGATATATGTACCATAACTTTGAAATACACCGGATATGTTTCCGATACCGTGGATGGTTCCATCGGGTACACTATAAATTTTCAGACATTTCTGATGTGCCGTGTACCTAGAGCCCCTGTTGTAAATACTTAATTTGTATATACTCAATGCCCTATTTATGGAGTTCGCTTAAGGACTCAGAGCATATGCAGCAATAAGGTCGGTTAAAACTAACTAAAATGCTTTAAGAGTAACCCACCTTGATTTTTACACAGCAGTGTCAGACCGACCCAACGTCGTCTGAGTCCAATGCAGTTCAAAACTGCGCGACAGAAATGAACGGTCAGGATATAGTCACGTGTTTAAATCTTAACGAACTATATTTGTTGCACAGTACAGAACTGTGCGACACCAAAGCCAATCACAAGCATACACGTGGCTATAATTTATATTTTTAATGTCGTACAGTTCTGAACTGCGCGGCTTGGTCTATAAAAAAAAAGAACACATCTTTTCTTCCCCAATACTTAGTGTGTGTTTTTTGTCATTCCACCTTCAAAAACTCTTTCCTCCAAGACTGGTAAATTATCGGTGCTTAAGGTCTTGAAGAATGCCTCTAAAGATTGCATATTTCTTTATTAAGCTAATTTTTATACTCGTAATTGACGTCATTATATGATCGCCACATCGATTGGTCCACGTATGACAAATTGAATTGGTCACGCACTTTTAACCAAAATTGGGAGGCTTTTGTTGGTTCCTTGTCTTGAGATTTTGAAAAACTTGAGACCAAGTGCATACGAGGTTTACGAAGTCATCCGCCGTCCAATGACTCGCATTCTTGTATTTATCTTTATCAATTGAAATGTCATTATCAATTAACCTCCTCCTTAACATGATCTTCAACCACATTAGGTGTTGGTGTTGGTGTTGGTACCGGTGTCGTCTTCTTCCTTTTAGCTTTGGTCTTCTCTTTTGCACTCGTATTACTTGGTGCGATAATCAGAGCAGGTGGTGCATTGAGGTTTAAATCGTTTAAACCCCATGAAGCTTGCATCGGCGGGATAGACGAGTTTTCTCCGCCAAATTCCACTTGTGAGGAAAAATATGAATTCCCCGATTGAACGTTGAATTGAGAGTAGCAGGGTTGGTAGTTGTAATGGCCAAATTTCGTAGCTCAAAATAGCTCAGAATTAGCTCTTACATCAAATGTACCTGTGACAAAAATTAATGTAAAGCAAGAAATAACACAGGTGATTTAGCGTGGAAAACCTTTAAATAAGTTAAAAAAAACCACAGCCTCGAGTTGAGGGTCTTAGTAACATTAACTTTTATTGTTTGAGGCTGATATCTTATTAAAAATGATCTCTTGAAGTAGAAATGCTTGATCTTGAAATAAGATGTTTTGTGGTGCTCATAATCTAGAAATTCGTTTGTTAGAGTTTAGAAAATTTGGTTTTTCTTGGTCCCTATCTCCTCTGGAACTTTTTCTTTATATAGACCTTACCCGCAGCTCGTTATCGTGCTGAAACACATTCTCCGAATAATGAGGTAAGTGGTCGTTGACTGTGTAACTGTTTAGTTCGTGAGAGATAGATATCTTTTACTTGTTCACATTTTCTGTAGTACTCGATCCACGTTCTTTATCAGTTAATGGTCTAGGTGGCAATGCTGACTGTTCATGTCACGTGTAAAATATGTGAGTCTGATACTGAGGTAGTTTAAATTTGGGTTAGGTCGAGGGATAGGTCCTTACAGTAGTTAGGGTAAGAATTGGCAATTTGGGAATCAAATTGTGATGGACCAAGAGAGTCGAGTGACGGGAACAATTATCGAATGTGGTGATCGGGATATTAGGTATGATTTGGCATTTGAAACGAACTAAACGCAGTAAATTGGAAGAGATAGAAGTTAGGTTTGAAAGGTTTTGGATTATCTTATTTCATGTATGTAAAATTCTGTGGTTATCTCAGTCGAAGACAGTGACAGAATAAAGACTTTCGTACAAGTCTTCTATCAACCCATCCAAGATGTTAAGTTGGTTAAGTAAAACTCTGATAAAGGGAGCTAAAAATGGTTTTCTAAATTTTCTAAACTTTTTGAGAAACTCGTTCGAACGACCTTAGGTTTCGTTCGAATAAGTGTTACGAGTTCAAAACAAAATAAGCATATTTTTCTAAGGCTTTTTAGGAATTTCGTTCGAACGACCTTAGGTCTCGTTCGAACGAGTCTCGAGAAAAATTGAAACAGTATTTAAGCGAACTTTGCTTCCTTTTTCACCGTCTCTCTTTTCTCTCATTCTTTGGAAAAAAGTTGTTTTCGAAAGAGCTCAATATCCTCTATCAGAGAGACAATTTGACATTAATAAAAACCTAAAAATCTTGAGGTTGATGTTGAGTTAGTTTATCCTACTTCCCATATATTATTCTAGAGTGATTCAAGAAGGGTGTTCCTTGAGAGTTCAAAAAGAGTCGTTGAGAGAACAAAAAAGAGTCGTTGCGAAAATGAAGAAGAGTCATTGCAAGAACGAAAGCGATAGGGCATGATGCTTGGATCAAAAGAAAGATAATCACGAGACGGGGTTATCGAGTCTCTAAGTGTTATTCAGATTAAACTCTTTTTGATTAATGGATTTTTGGTTGTCGTATTCATCGACAACGACCTGTAGTTTTTTTCCTGAGAAAGAAGTTTCTACAGGGTGAACAATTGCTTGTGTCGTTTAATTCCTTGTCTTTACTATTGATTGTTTCTTCTTAATCCTAGAACATTGATTGATAGGAATTATTTTGACCTAATTTCTCAAAATACATTAAATAGGAGCACAAAGAATTTCAATTGGTATCAGAGCAGAATCGTTTGTAGGCTTTATATCCTGAGCAGTGATCCTACTTTTAAGTGTTTGTTTAATTTAATAGATTCCATAAAATTTAGAGGTCCTACAAATCGTCCACCACTCTTTGATGGCACGAACTTTCCATACTAGAAGGTTCAAATAATTGCCTTCTTACAATCCATGGGAGAAGATGTTTGGATTGCCATTGAAGATGGATGGGTGCCCCCGACTATTATGTGGGGTGAGACAGCAACAGCTGTAGAAATTCTTAAACCTAGAAATCAATGGACTAAGGAGGAAAAAGAAACATCTAGGTATAATTTTAAAGGTCTTAATACTATCTTTAATGCGTTGAGCCAAAGTGAGTATAGGCACATCTCTGCGTGTACTACTTCAAAAGAAGCTTGGGACATCTTAATGCGCACTCACGAAGGTGATGATACGGTTAAAGAGAGTAAACTACAAATGCTCGCCTCTCAATTTGAAAACATCCGGATGAGTGAGGATGAACCATTCGGTGAGTTTTATGCCAGATTGAGGGACATTGTCAACAGCAGTACCTCTTTAAGAGCTCAATATACTGATGTTCAAATAGTTTGTAAAATTTTAAGATCTCTCCCTAAGAGTTTTAGATCCAGACGTGATGCCATAGAGGAAGCTCAAAATCTTAAAACTATGAAACCTGACACACTTGCTGGAAAATTGCCAACATTTGAAATCGGGATGGAAATGAAAAACTCCAAGAAGAATAAGAGTCTGGTTTTTAAGTCTTCCTCAAACTCTTCGTCTTCTCAGGGAACTAGAGAAGTTGACAACTTATGTGTCTCTGACGATAATGAGGAATTGGACTTTGATTCACAGATTGTTGTTATAAGCCAACAGTTTAGAAAACTCTTGAAAAAATGGCAATTTGAGAAACAAGAGCAAAATATAAATTATAAGCCACCTCCTCATGACTGTGCTAAGTCGTATGGGAAATAGACCAATCTTAAACAAAACTTAAATAAAGTTGAATGTTATAGGCGTCACAAGTATAGTCACTATGCTCACAGTTGTCCCATTAAGAGTTTTAATAGTAATCATAAGGCCATGAATATTAAAGTAACTTAGGATGATGATAATGATAAATTCGATGCTAATAATGATCATCCCCAAGAATATGAAAATGGCAACTATTGTGCATTTCCTAGTATAATAAACTCTAGTAATAATTATTCTGACCCTTTTGAGCTAGAAAACTCTATTGAAGATCAGAGTGATTATGAAAGTGATAATAGTAAAGAACCCAAGTTTGAAGATTTATATTCTCAACTTGTTTCTCAGCTTAAGAAACTTAAGAATGATAAAAATATTCTTATTGTCAAACTTGATATTTGTAAAAAGAAAAACATACTGCTGTGGGGAAGTTTAAATTCACTGAAACTAAACTTGAGAAGCTTAAACTTGACTTGACTTTCAATAAGCAGAAACTTGAAGTTTTCTCCATGGAGCAATGAATATTAATAAAATGTTAAGTATGAGCAAAAATGGTACTGACAAAAGGGGACTTGGATTGGATGAGCAAAATATTAAGTCTACTACACCTCAAATCACTAAGTTTGTCAAAGCTACTCAAGTGCCATTTTTTCCTAAACAAAGTGTTACTAATGCTCTTCATAGGAAAACTAAGAAACCTTCTGTCTTTCGTGTGTTTTATTGTCAGGCTTGGGGTCGAAAGGGTCATTTTGCTCCCTATTGCAGATATGTTATTGAATTCTATGATATGAATGAATTTTCTAGAGAAAGAGGGAAACTCTATCGACCATATCCCCAATCTGTTGCTAATCCCTCTTTTATCCAAAAGTTTTTGAATGTTTTCAAGAATTTGACTCAAGCGACGGAAGTACGAAAGAAAATAAAATTCGTTTGGGTTCAGAAAAAGGATCTTCTACCACAATTATGGTACAATATTGCAGTAATGGCTCAAAATGAGACGGTGAAGAGTGTGTGTTATTGGTCGATGATTGAACCAACTAATATGAAAGATGTTTTATCTGATAAATCCTCGATTAACACCATTGGTGTCTGTTCCATTGAGTAAATATTTTTGGTCATCTTGACTGTTTTTGTCGCTATTCTGTGGACAGCGGCAAGTATGTGTCATTTCTTTTATTCATATTGGTTATTTCCCCTGATTTTTGTATTACAGTCTATCTTAGCTATGCATGTGCATGTTCAGAATTTATTTATTTGTAATATATTCATCTAATGCTTGAGCTACTTGGTATCACTTATTCATCACTAGTTCCAGATGTATATGACTCTAGTCTCAAGTAGAAACCTTGAGGATGAATGTAGAGACTTCGTTACCTAACATTATGTGAGGATCTAACCTTTTGCGCAAGCTTTGAGTATTATTAAATAAATTATTTCCCGTAAAATCTTTCTTAGTTTCTGATCTCATTATTTTATGCATTAGTCAATTGTTGGTGGTGACATCTAGTTCAAGTTAGTCTAATAGAACATTCTTTATATTTGATTCGAGACGAAAAAGATACTGTGTGAGATAGAAGATATGATAATATGCTTTTATTGTTATACCTTTTTGGCTTTCGTCTATGCTTACCCAAAATTTTATTCGTTTGCAGATTTTTTGTGCCTTAAAATATGTCATTCATTTTATATCCAACTCCTTTTAACCTATTTGTTCTAAGACTTTTCAGTAAAATAAAAGTAAATGAAGGAGTGAAACCATGTGGTTTAAGTGGGGAAAGATGGATATAAAAATATAGTATCCCCAATGTTTTTGCTAGTATATCAATCAGAGTCTTACTAAACAAAGTATTCTATTAAATGCGTACTCAATACAGAGAAAGAATGACTGGAGGTAAACTCAATTTGAAGAAAGAAGTGAAGAAAGTGTAAACTGTAGTCTCAGAATGCCAACAAAACACTTACTCTGTCATATCCCTTCCCTGCCTACATTATAACATTTTCAAGACCTGTTTGATCTTGAGTTTAGCACAGTCAGTTTAGTGAAGATGAGAGATAGGGATTTTTTATTAGTTAACTTAACACCATCTAAAACAATTGACTTTCCTTCCATGAGATCTTTCAGTAAAATAACGCTATTTTTTATTGTAAATTTTTAACTCCAGTTTATTCATATTCATATTTTCTCATAGTGACATCTAGTAAATTCTCAATGACTTTGAGTGACCAACCATGAGAGGCTTAAGTTGAAACATATTTCCAATATAGTGATCTGCATACGTCTAAATGTCAGGACTTTGATTGGACTACACACACACACACATCTTTTACATTATTTCGTTTATAGATCAATAATATTTTTTATATCATGTATCCGTTGTGCTTATAGATTTGACTTTACATATTTTGATGGGGTGTATGTTTGATAGTCTTTAGTTTATCTTGTAAGTCATGTGTTTTATCTTATGCTTCCTGTCGATACTTGCTGATTACTTGGTTAATTTTGGTTAATTTTGGTGTGTTTACCTGTTTCCATTCTTTCGTTCGAACGAGGTTTCATGTTGTTCGAACGAGTTATGGTCTTTTTTCTTCCACTCAAAACTTGTTGAATCGTTTGAACGAGTTTCTCTTCGTTCGAACGTTTAAAGCAAAAACTTGGTGTTTTGCTCGAATGAGTCATCCTATCGTTCGAACGACTTTTAATTTATTTTTTTAAATTCAAGGTTCCTTTCTATTTTGGTTTGTCTGCCTCTCTCACTCTTGTCTCCACCTCCTACTGCAATTTTTCTCTATCTCTCTATTGATCATTTGGTTTTGATTGAGAAAATGTTCGAGTTTGCTGCTCCTTGCACTTGATTTTCCTTATGTTTAGGGTTTGATTACATAATTTTTCCCATGCAATTTTTTTTAGTTTCGTTTGAGGTTTCCCAAAGATGCACCTTGGGGTTAAGTGGTGATTGGGTTGGTGTGAGTTCCTATGATTGTTGGTTTGTGTTGTTGTTATTATATTTTGCAGATGGTGGAGTTTGCTGTTGTTGACTCTGTGGCTTTGAGTTGTGTATTGGAGTGTGTTTTGTTTCTTCCGTGACAAAAATTGGGGAGAAATGAGTATCCCTGACAGGATAGCAAAAGGAAAGGACATTTGATCATGCTTTTCTGGTTTGATACTTTTATGATACATTTCTAATCATGTCTTTCAGTTGTTAGAGATTTTTTTAAGTTCTTCTTTACACACGTATTATAAACTAGTTTGCTGAGTGTGCAGATATTAAATAACAGCTGATTGATACATTTTGGAGTGTAAAAGACGTCATCCGTGGAAGAAGTTCAGAGATTGAACTTGTTAATGAAAGGGGTGGTATCTTTCTAAGGTCTGGGTTGTCTCTGTATCTGAGAAATACTGCAGAGTGATGTTTAGGACTTAATTTTTATTTTGTCACGAAATGAATCAAATGGGGAGATTGAAAGGTTTTAGTTTGTCTCATTTCGTGTATGTGAAGTTTTGTGGTTATCTCAGTCGAAGACAGTGACAGAATGAAGACCTTTGTACAAGTCTTCTATCAACCAACGTCCAAGAAGGTAAGTTGGTTAAGTAGAACTCTAATAAAGGGAGCCAAAAATATTTTTCTAAACTTTTTGAGAAACTCGTTCGAACGACCTTGGATCTCGTTCGAAAGAATTATGGGCATTTCGTTCGAACGACCTTAGGTCTCGTTCGAACGAGTGATACGAGTTCAAAACAAAAGACGCATATTTTTCTAAGGCTTTTTAGAAATTTTGTTCGAACGACCTTAGATCTCGTTCAAACGAGTCTCGAGAAAAATTGAAGCAGTATTTAAGCAAATTTTGCTTCTTTATTCACGGTCTCTCTTTTCTCTCTTTCTTTGGAAAAAAAATTACTTTCAAAAGAGTTAAATATTCTTTATCATAGAGACAATTTGACATCAATCAAAACCTAAAAACATTGAGGTTGATGTTGAGTTAGTTTATCCTACTTCACACATTGTTTTAGAGTGATTCAAGAAGGGTGTTTCTTGTTGTGAGTTTAAGGAGATTCGTTGAGAGAACGAAGAAGAGTCGTTGCGAGAATAAAAGAGAGTTGTTGCGAGAACGAAAGCGATATGGCGTGATGCTTAGATCAGAAGATAGATAATCACGAGACGAGGTTATCGAGTCTATAAGTGTAATTCAGATTAAACTCTTTTTTATTAGTAGATTTTTTATTGTCGTGTTTATCGACAACGACCTGTGGTTTTTCTCCTGAGCAAGGAGTTTCCACAGGGTGAACAATTGTTTGTGTCGTTTAATTCATTGTCTTTACTATTGATTGTTTCTTCTTAATTCTAGATCATTGATTGGTAGGAATTGTTTTGACCTAATTTTTCAAAATACATTAAATATGAGCACATAGAATTTCAAGGTTGTTGGCTTGGATGGAAGGGTTGAGAGTGGTTTTGAGGATTGGATTGGGAGTTTGCTTGTGTGTTTGAAGACATGGCTTTGCTTTAGTTTGATATGGTTGTTTTCTTGAAGATAAATGGGGTATGGGGATGGTTTTATGAGGGGGGAAAGAGTTGTTCCAGACCTAGCCACCCAATTCTAAACTATGCAGCATGATTATTTTAACAATCCACCATGTGGGTCTCTAAATCGACCCTCAGGGTATAAAAAAATTGTTGAGAAAGTTGTCAACTATGCGATAAGACCCAACTGTTGGGTGGTCGGTTTGCAAAAAGCAGAGTCGGTTGCCTCCACTTTAAGCAACTGACCTTACTGCTGCACATTCATGGATCTCAGGGGCGCCCTTTCTTAATTCAAACCCTAAGGATTTGTAGCTGCAAATGCCCAATTGTCCAATATCTATAATTTAAAGACCAATCGGTAAAAACTCTTCCTTTTTCTTTTTTTCCCATTTATACACCGTCATCGACAGAGATCGTGCCAATAACACATTAATGCTTCAAAGACCTGAACAGCAAAAAGGAAAATTGAATCTAGACTAGTTGCATGTACTATATTTTTTCTCTCTCTCTCATATTATCTTTTGTATTTTTCTTATTTAAAACGGCTTGGGTGTGCGGTCCTCCCTAAGGGTATATTTAGTGGGACATTTTCAGCCGTCCGATCTCATTAGATCTAGGTTATAATCTGTATTCCGAGGCAAGTTTGGGGCTGGAGTCAGTGGGTGTACCGTGCGCCCTGGGTTCGACGACATCTCTCTCACTAAGTAAAGAATTGTCGGCTTAACACCCTCCTCCCTAGAGTATATTTTGGGCCGTCAAATTTTCCTCTCACTAGAAATGAGGTTTGCGAGGTGGATCTGAGGCTTGGGTTGTGGGTGTACCGTGCGCGCTCGGGTTCGCTCTGTCTCTCTCACTAAATAATAAATATAAGTAAAGAAGAAAGTCGGCTCGGTGCGAAAGTGGTCCGTGACTAGTATACTTATAGTATAGTATAACATGAGGCTTCACAAATTGTTAAACAAATGTTCACTTTTTCGCTGTGGAACATTAGTCATAATACTACAAATATACTATAACACGAGGGTCTTATTACTGATTATGGGTTGCATAATTGATGTCTTTTTTGCTAGGCAAATCATAATTGATTTCTACCCTGTAAATATATATTAATTCATAGCCCCTTTTATTTTGTCATATTTTATGCATTAATTTTTAATGCGAAGAGATTTGGTTATCGCATGAAGCAAATGGGAATCGTAAGTTGCATAGTTTTAGGGTATCATGAAGCTAGATTACCATAATATGATCGATCCCTTAGTTACATGTCATTTATACCTAATTAATACAAATACTTTAAGGCTTAATCTATAATCTTTAGGTGCTTGATCGCAAACTCGAAACTCAGATCAAATGCGTGAAACTTGAGTTTTTAGTTTGGAAACTTGAGTTTTTAGGCACCCGTGGAGTAAAATATGGTGGGACAGTCTCACATAACATACAAGTTTTGAGTCATTGTAGGTTAGAGCATCTCCAAGAAGGAGGCTTGAATTTTTTCTTGTTGAATACTTGAAATTTTCAAGTATGTGATCAACCTCTTCTAAGAAGGCTTAATGCTTTAATTTTAACTTCAACCATCAGGCACATAACCTTTAGTCGCCTGTAGTTTTTTCTAATAAATGATTGAGGTGCTTCACCAGTAATAATGTTTTGTATGATAGGGGCTACTATGGCAGATGGGATATACTTAAAGTGGTCAACCCTCGTCCAAGCAATACGTTACCCTCAAAACAAAGTCGAGACTCTATTTGCGAAGTTTCAAGAGGGATACCATAAAGACGCTGAACAGGCTTTCGTCGGTGTGTTCCAACGTGGATTTGAAATAGTTTTTGAGTGGTTTTTATGGTGTTGGAGGGAAGATGATGAAGTGAACAAGTAAAACTAGTTGTTTATAACCGTTAAGGGAGTCAGACCTTCAGGCGCACATAAAGCTTATGATGTTTGAAATTCAAGTATTAAGGCAACTGCTGAAAATCGAAAAGTAGAATAATCATACGTGACATGTGTTTTTTCAACTATTAAGACAACTATTGATGATGCTCTTAGCCCCCAGCTTCAGTCATTGATAAATTGCTAGCTTAGATATAGATAATCTTGAGTTTTAGAGGAGCAAACTTGTAGATTGGGACTAATTTCATTTTGGGTTGATAACTAAGTTAATATGAATGTACAGGTGGCATAAATTAAGTATGGGAACACAGGACTATAAGGTGAGCCGGGTAACAAGAAAGATGGAAGGACAAGACTATTTGATTTGCACGCGACAAAGTATGGGAAATGAGAGAGAGAGGAGAAAGAAAACAGAAGAATTTTGCTTTGGCCAATACAAGATTGCACATCCCTACGCACCGTACAAAACTACGATAACTCATATGGCGATAAGTTGAACATTGATAAATCGGGAGAATAAAACCTCATGTTATAATTTTATTTATGATAAAAAAAAGGTGCTATTTTCGGCAGCACCCTAGTTATTATTCCAACTTTAGAAATTACCGCTCTACCACGGTTTGATTACGCTTATCTCTACAAATGGAGGATACGGATTCTTCTTCATCTCCCCATTGTACCCTTACCTCATCAAATTGGGGATTTGATGTAACATCGAAGGAACTCTTACCGAAATTGGAGAGCAAATCCAATAAATCGTGGGGAGAGAGATTCGAGTAGGAGCCGCAAAAAAATTTATAGTTAGATTCTAAAGTATGCTTCTCAAATTAAATTATTGGAATCTAGTTATATATTATCTCGAGGAATACTTATGGGCTGCCTAAGAATAATGGGTTGCTTAGGAATAAGTAGGTGTTGCCGAAAATTAACACCCTAAAAAAACATTGCCCTATTTCTTTTAGTACTTACTAGACGAAAATTGACATGTGATCTTCTCCTTGGATAGCGATGGATGATCTTCTCCTAAAAACTTAATAACAATCCCATATAGTAATCCAAAGATATGGATCTTAAAGCATCTCCTAAAGTACCTTACTGAATTGGTTGAAAAAAAATCAAATTCAAGTCAGTGAGACTTTATTTTCTCTAACAATACCATACTTGTTTTTTTTAACAGTCGCCTAAATGTGTTGGGCGCCTGTTTTATTTTTATTTATTTATAAAAAGATTTTTTTTCCTTTTCATCAGGTGTCTGAGACTAAGGATCCCGATTTGAATTTTAAAAATAAAATAAAATAAAATTTGACACCCAAGTCTAAGGCGCCTGATTTAAATTTTTTGTAAAAAAAAAAAATTAAAAAAATTGGGCGCCCAAACCTTAGGCACCCGATTATAAAACAAACGGGGCCCAACATTTGGGCGCTCAATCGCAAAGTAAAAAACCAAGGTTGAGTTGGAAATCCAAGTGAGTGAGGCATTGTTGGAGGGCGAAAATCTTATGTTGGCACCTTGGATTCCAAATTAGTGAGACACTTTAGGAGATGATCTTAAGTAATTATTTGAAAGAAGGTTATGAATTTTGATTTCGTGAGAAAGTTAAGACTCCAAAAAGACAACTCCATCGAATTTTGCCTGATGGGTTTTCTAGTTAAAAACTTTATATATACCAAACGGTTGAGGAAATGAATGCAAAATATTGATAATTTCAAAAGAAAATTTGGGAAAATGTGGGTAAAACTTCAAAACATTACCACGAGTTTCTAAGAATATCACAAAGATTGGTGATCTAGTAGCACGGTTAAAATAAATAAAAATGTCACGAGAAAAATAGAAAGATTGGGCAATACAATTTCATTTATCTCCCGAAAACACGAGATAATGATGAAAAACAATTAGCATTAGATCTGAAGTTGCAATCCACCGACGTCCAACCTTTTATTCTTCCATTCCCATGAGATGACCCCTCCATTGTCCTCTCCTCTCCCACCTTTCTCTGTTTACTTCAATCCCCATTTCTCTCTTTCTTTTCCCCTATCAAACACTCGTACCAACAACAATGGCACAAACACAACCCTTCTTCAACAAATTCCTCTATTTCGCTCTCCTCCTCTTTCACCTGGGATGTTTCTTCTTCCCATCTTCAAAGAAACTGAAAACAACAACCTCTCTAAAACTCCACAAAAACGCCTTCTCTTGGTCTTACATCAAACACAAAGTCTTCTCTTTTAAATCCAAAACTAAAACCAAAACCATCCTGCAATCTCCAATCACCATCTCTCCTAGACCCTCTATTGTAACATCAACTGATACAATTTTATTTCCCATTTCAACAACCCCATCTCGTAAACCAAGACAAATTGGCTCAAACTCAACCACAGAATCAGAACAATCGTTTCCTCTGCGAAACAATATCTACCCATGTTCAACATGCGGAGAAGTTTTCCATAAACCCCAACATCTAGAACAACACCAATCAATCAAACACGCAATATCAGAGCTTTACAACAATGATTCTAGCAGAAATATCGTTTCAATCATCTTCAAATCAAGCTGGAATAACAACAACAACCCCAACCCCGTCATTCATCAAATCCTCAAAATCCACAATTCGCCCAAAATCTTAGCTAAATTCGAAGAGTATCGAGAGTCAGTGAAGCTAAAAGCGGGACGAGTGAGTGTGAGTGTGAGAAGGAGAGATAGAGACGAACGTTGCGTTGCAGACGGGAACGAACTTTTGCGATTTCATTGCTCGACTTTTGTCTGTAATTTAGGACAAAATGGGAATTCTAGTATTTGTACCCAGTGCTACTGTAGTGTATGTGGTATCGTGAGGTCAGGTTTCTCTCCAAAGTTGGATGGTATCTCGACGTTATCTAGTAGTTGGAGAGCACACGTGGCGCTTCCTGAGGATTTGGAAGATGAGTTTGCTTTCATGAATGTTAAGCGTGCTATGTTGGTTTGCCGGGTTGTAGCGGGTCGGGTTGGGAGAGATGATGATGGCGGGTATGGGTTTGATAAGGAGGATAGCGGGTTTGACTCGGTGTCTGGATCGGGTAATGGGGCACATTCTCGGTTGGATGAAGAGGAGCTCTTGGTGTTTAATCCTAGGGCCGTGCTTCCTTGCTTTGCTATTATATACAGTGTGCAGTGACAGTGTCGATTTTTTTTATGTTTTCTTTCCCGTATTTAGATATTTGCGAGTAAGGAACTGTTTTTCATAATTTGTGTCGGTGTTTAGTGATCGTGTAAATAGAAATAAATGCACAATGAGCTTGTGAAGTGTGAAATGTATAATATGGCTCTCTGGGCATATAGTGCAGCTCAGGTAAGCTGTGGAGATGATGTATTTATGTGATTGTAGAAATTGTTTGATGTGGAAAAATATTTTATTGGATCCTAATATTGGAGTTGATATTGCTGTAAAAATATTTTATTGGATCCAAATATTGGAGTTGATATTGCTGTAAAAATATTTTTAAAATTGTGTTTACATGTAGTGCACTATATTTAATCAGCTTTGATCTTTGGAGACCAATTTAAGTAGAATTCATGCACTCTTTGAAATGATATTTGTTGACACGGGAGATGTAGGAGATGGTCGTCAGGAAAGAAAAATGACGATGAACCATTATAAGGTTGAACATTTCGAGCCCAGACATGTTTAACCAGGGAACAAATAATCCACAATACGATTGAGAAGCCTGTGTTAGTAGAGAATCTGAAGAACACCAA
The DNA here is from genome assembly GCA_014058105.1 of Kingdonia uniflora. Classification (NCBI taxonomy): domain Eukaryota; kingdom Viridiplantae; phylum Streptophyta; class Magnoliopsida; order Ranunculales; family Circaeasteraceae; genus Kingdonia; species Kingdonia uniflora. The sequence goes on from JACGCM010001560.1 coordinate 1,441,189, forward strand.
TCGGTTTGGAAAAATAGATAATTCAATTACTCAAGAACAAAGTAATTACAGGAATAAAAACTCTCAAACCCTAGGTTCTCTCATAACTCTTTCAGATCTAACATAGAACAATGATCTAAACTCTAGATAATTAACTTTAGCCTAGGCTTGCCCTTTTAGGGAGGTTATAAGTCCTAGTTACAATCCAACTCTAAAAGGTATTTAAAACTCTTAAACTATAACTTGAATTACGATAGTCGTTCGACAACTCGTTCGAACGAACCCAAACTCGTTCGAACGACACTGAAAGTCGTTCGAACGAAATATGGCTCTGGGCCAAAATTCCAGCGAACATGTCAACTCGTTCAAACGACATTAACAATTCTTCAAAAACATACTAGATCCTCCTGGATCAACAAATTCATCACATGTTCTCAGACATTCTCCACTATCATCTTAAATTGGAAGAGGCTGGATTGAAAAAGTAGTTCTCTCCTCCATTAAGCGGAGGGATCCCTGAATCTTGCCACAGCAGTAAAAGTTCCACAAAAGGCGAGGGAAATGTATGGCCAACGTATTTGAAGGGCGCCACTTTAAGCGGCTGCAGACCCATTCACATAAGGGCGCTGGTCTTCTCAAGCATGTAGGTATCCTGGCACTGTCAATTCCCGACTACATCCTCTAGGGTTGTGCAGTGGCCTGCCTGGCTCAAAGGCCAGCGGACCTCCAGGAAGGTTTTTTATCCCACCTTACTACTTGAGCCACAGCATATAATCTGTATAGTTTGGTAAGGGACAATAACACCCACGATTGAATGTAAGAATCATTATTCTTGCTTGCAATATAAGGCATAAACAAACCCTCACCACATTGGGGATCGATCGGCAACATTATCATAAACCAAAATAGAAAACTTAAAATGGTCCCAAATTCTCTCATATAATAGGATCAACATGCGCCATGTTCTCATGACCTAGCTCACTTTGCATATACTACGGTCCCCAAACCCTAACTTTTAATCAAGCACCACTACCAATTCCAGCAAGACCACTACAACACAATAATTGCAAAGAGAGATAAAAAAATAAAAAAAAAATAAAAAAACGATTTGAAATGATATTTTATTGCCAGACTAGTAGATAGGAAAGGAACGATAATGGACATCACACAAACTCGAATTTGTACAATTTTACCAAAAAAAAAAAAAACATCAACCACAACTTTTCTCATACAACAAAACACTAATTCCAAACTTGAACGGCTCTGATTTCTTCATCACTTCTTAAAAGGGATGGCCCTGATCACAATCACATGGTACACAGCTGCAAGTGCCGCACCAATAAATGGACCCACCCAGAATACCCACTGTTTCAAAACACATCAAACAAACAGACCCTAATTAGTGATCTAAATCAACAAAATACAAATTAAATCACCCCCATGTCTGTAAAATACACTCACATGGTCGTTCCAAGCATGCTCGTTGTTGAATATGATCGCTGCACCAAGACTCCTAGCCGGGTTGATACCAGTACCAGTGATGGGGATAGTTGCAAGGTGCACCAGGAACACAGCAAATCCAATAGGTAACGGTGCCAAGATCTGTTCAGACAAACAAAATCAAATAAAACACCGTGGATCCATGTTACGAACACTTGTAAACTTGTAATATAATACTTACGGGAACATGGGAGTCTCTAGCGCTACGTTTGGCATCAGTAGCGGAGAAAACGGTGTACACAAGAACAAAAGTTCCCACTATTTCAGCACCAAGACCACTGCCTTTGGTGTACCCAGGATTAACCACATTAGCACCACCACCGTGTGTCTGATACAAAGTCTTCTGAAACCCTTTCACCACTCCTGCACCACAGATCGCACCCAAACACTGCATCACCATGTACCACACCGCTCGTGTCAACGACAACTTCCTCGCCAAAAATAGCCCAAACGTCACAGCCGGGTTTATATGACCCCCTACACCACACACCACACAATCAAAACTCAATAATAAAAATTAATTAAAATTAAACTTAAGGGGTTGTTTGGTTTGTACCTGATATACCGGCAGTACAGTAAACGAGAACGAAGATCATACCCCCAAAAGCCCAAGCAATCCCTTGAATTCCCACAGTACCACACTTGGTATCTGATTTAACGACACCCATGACAGTCAAAACGGTGATGTACAAGAACAAGAACGTTGCGATAAACTCAGCGATACCGGCTCGGTAAAAAGACCATGACGAGAGCTCGCCAGGTTCAAAAAATGGAGCTGGGGGTGGTTCTTTGTAGTCCTTATCTTGACTTTGGGCAGCTGTGCCTAACGGTTGTCTCTCATTGAACTTGTTTGCACCCAACTTCACATCTTCTTCTTTGCCCTCCATTATTATTAGGTTTTGCTCACTTTGGTTTGAAGATAAGAGTGGGGTTTTAAAATGCTCTGTTTTCTCTCTGCTGTGACATTATATAGGAGGGCGTGTTTCGTTGTGAGAAATTTGAGTGCTAGTGGGTCCTATTATAATAAATCATAATATCATCACAACCGACCTTGCATAGGTCGTTTTCTGTCAACTAATTTTATAAAGACTAATATACCCACCCTTATTACATGATAGAGCCGTTTTAAGTTTTAGCATCATCTTACGTATTACGATGACATCTAACGGTGGTTATTTAGTTTCATGAGTATGTATCTGTTTTATTCCAAGAAAAGAGCCATTACGTTTTCGACACGTAATGGAGACGAGGTATCAGGTGGCCCATTGCTGGTAGTTAACTAATAAAGCAAAATCTTCTTGATGGGCCTCACGGTAAGTCCATGAATGAAGTGAAAATTTATTGCCATCGGTCGGTTTAGATTTATGTTCGACAACCTCGTCCGATCAATGATGGCTTGTTTAAAGCTCTTTGTTCACTTTGTCAATCACGGAAGACCGATTTGGTTATGAGAGAACGGATGCAGCAACTCACACCAACAAGGGTTGGTGTAGTGGTGTGGTTTGGGAGCATGCCTCAAGAAGCAGAAATCTTGGTAGCGACTTACCACCACTAGGGGGGGAACTAGTTATGATTTATTTTAACTTTATATACTTTCAGGATTTGGTTGGGCAAATGGTGATAAATTATGAATCTAAATCACTTGGATCAACACAAAAATATATAACTCCACTAAGAGCATCCACAATAGCTAAGTACACCCTGACGTAGTAGGTGGATTTGTAAATCCACCCTCAAATCCTCACAACAGCTAGGTCAATTTGTGACGTGACAATGAAAAATATACCCTGACCCTACTGCTATGGATGCTCTAATATTTCAAGGGCAAAATCATTACAAGCTTAACAAGACCATCAATAATGCAAAATCGAAGACCCAAAGCAGGCCTGACCGCGAAAAAACAACGTAACTTTTGTAAACATTCCATCTGTATTACCAACTAGGCAAATTAGTTTCCCCTTGTCGTCTCTCTTGCATCTTTTTGTGGCCCCAAAGCCTACCTGTGCTTAAGAATGAAAAAATATAAAAACATGGGCCGGTGGACATGGACAGTAACAGCTACTAATACTAGTAGTTCTTTCCGCACTTATTTTTGTTTCAATTGTGGCTATGATTCATTTGCCGCTGGTATAGATAACTACAACACTACCGCCAGGTATCCACATGTTTTCTTATGATTACCTATAAATTTAAAGAATTTGATTAAACAAAACATGCACTAATCATACATAACGTAATATTAACATTTTTTAATTTAGTATTTATGTATTCCGTCTTTTTCTTATGCTTAGATCATGCTTGGGTTTGTTACTGACCTTAATTTAGCCATTAAGTTTGGGTATTTGGAAACGGGACCAATTCCAGTTGCATTTGTGCACTTAAAAGTTATTTTTTGAGTTGGAAGCTGCTTGTGAAAATTGACATTGGTGACATACAATTTTAACCAACTTTAGTAATGATCATTACATAAATGATAAATTTCTGATTAGGGCTATCAATAGGTCGAATCGGGTATAGATGCCAAATTAGGATTTGAAGTAGTTTCGGATTCGGATTTGGATATTAGCCTATCCTGTCCGTTATACATCTGAATCCAATTTAGAAGTACTGATATTTTTAAATATATTTTTATTTGTGCATAAATATTACATATATCCTTATGTTCATAACTCTTATTAGAAGTTCTATAGAAAATCTAATTTGGTTATCGAAGTTTATTAATATCAGTTTTGATTCTATTTAAAATGTATTGTCTTGCAATAATTATTGAAGTAAATAACCAATATTGTGTAAATTATTTGGATTTGGGTTCGGATTTGGATATGGCTTCTCTTATTTGGATTTGGATTCATTGATAGAATTTCAGGTTGGGTACAAATTTGTATATATCCGGTACCAATCCGATCCATTGATAACCCTACTTCTGATAGCTAGAGTTGAATTGGTACCTAGCAAGCCTGAAATAAGTAATTCTTGTGAAAATAAACTATGCCAACCTAACTATTATAAACGACATGATAATATTGTTTAGTAGTCTATAATCGTCAGTGGCAAAACATGTAATACTACATATTATTATTAACTAATTCATGTGCTAATCATGAGCTAAGATTTATTTATAGGAATTTAAATATTGTTAAGAGTTGGGTCCATCCCAAGGTGGGAGCCCAACTAAGTTGGGGTGTCGTACTGGACTCCTAACAAGCCCATAAGCCTTTAGGGGTTTATGAGGAGAGTTCAAGTAGGATAGGTAACCTCATTTGTTGGGTTATCCTCTTTATAGCTTGTGCAGAGAGATACAATTTCATTAATAAGATATCCCATTTTCTCTTTCAATTTGCTTTTGATTATATAGAAGCTATAATCTATTATTGTCTAACACGTTATCAACACGTAGAGCTAGTGGATCATAGAGGAGAAGAAAGAACTCTTAGAATCAACATTTTCTTAAATTTTTGCGTTACGGAGAAGTATTCTTTACTATTTTTTGAATATATATATATTCTTTACTTAATCTATGATATAGGATATAAAAATATAGACTACAGTAATTTTTATCTATTTTATTCGGATTAAAATAGCCTATTTTGGTGTTTTTAACCCTTGATGAAGTGTTGTTTTCAAACCAAAATAACTTATGCTATGGACATCAAATAGATGCAAACCCATTTTTGTTACGTAACCTATTCTACAAGCTTTTCAAAGGTATATGACACGTCTCAGGGAAATGTCCCAATGGTCGGAAAAGTGGCGTTGAATTTGGGTAGTTCACGACTAAAAACGACGATTTTAGGTCATGATGACGTCAGTAATAATATATATATAATTTTTTTTTAACTATTATTTTATTATCTGATGACGTCATCCTTATCCAAACGATGACGTGGCAGTGACACGTGTCCAGGACAAGTGGCATGCCATGTGGAAGTGAACCTACATGCTGACGTGGTAATGACACATGTCGAGGACATGTAGCAGTGGGACCCACTTGCTGATGTGGCGATGACACATGACAAAGACACATGGCATGCTGACGTGGCAGTGGGGTCTACCATGCTAACGTGTTATACCGCGTGGCATGCTAATGGCATACCACGTACCAAACAGTGAAATGCCATGTGACACACATAATGACACGTAGCAGTCACTATGCAATGATACGTGGCAGTCACCAAGGGTTGACACGTGGCAATTTGACTTGGTCAAACCGGACCAGGCCTTGACACAGACCAAGCCAGACCGATTCAGGGCCGGTTCAGATACTAAATTGGCTATAGATAGCTCAATTCTTGGGCAAACTGAGTTAATTTTATTTTTGAAAATTTCATATTGACTGGACCTACCTCAAATAATATGATAGCTAATATGACTGGACCTACCCCAATTTGAGTCAATTTGATAGATTCTTATTGGTCAAATTGACTTGACCTACCCCAATTTTATTATCTTACGATAGCTAATATGATATTAATAGTATATCTCTAGGATACTAATTATCATGATCAAGGATCACAAATAATACGAAATTATGACTAATTTAGAATACGACTGGGAGACATTAATAGTATATCTCTAGGATATCTAAATCATGGTAATTGTCAATGACAAATAATTATAGCTCAATTACGAATTGACTTAGTCTTATTTATAAAAACTTGGTGTCTGAGAAACCGATTTTACGTATCTAGGTGCAATTAGATGTTACATGATAACATTTAGAGGTATATAACACCAATAGCAACCTATACACTACACCAATTTTTAGCAAAATGCCACGGACTCTATATGTGGTAAAATACTATTTGCCACAGACTTTTGTTGTGGTGGAGGTCTGTAGTAAAAGGTGCATGACAATTTTTTTGCCATGGACTTTATCCGAGCTTAACGTGCTGTTTTGCCACAAATTTAATTTGTGGTTAACTTATTGCCATAGATATAAACCGTGTTATGAAATAAACTAAGACACAATCTCAAGCCGTGGCTATTTATTTATCACAGAAAAAGTTCGTGGCAATTTTTTTTTCATTTTTTCAAAAAAAAAAAATCATAAATATATTAAAATTACACCTCATAATTTTAAATACTCTAAAAATTCACCTACTGCACATGTAGATTTGTATTAGATCATATTTCAAGTTATAATATATTAACAAAAGACAGTTAATAACTCTTTTCATTTATTATTAAGCAATTAAACATCCATGTAGTATAATTGATTAATATATATCACTAGTTGATTGATTCACCAATTTGATTGAAGCAATCGTAAACTTCATCTTCCATTTCCATTAGCCCCATATCGGTGTCAATACCATGAACATTAAAGATTATACATTAGCTGCAGACGACGAGAAGTATAAAATGTTATAGATTAGTCACTAAAGATTACCTATTACTAGATAGAAGATATAAATTGTTATGAATAAAAAAAATCAATTTCTTATCTCTGCCAACACTACCAAGTATTTCATTTCCAACTCCAACTGTGGTGTGGGAGTCCATAAACCTAATAATTAGTAGAGCAATCAAACCAATATCTGCAGAACAATTTGTAGCTTTTAATAACTATGTAAATTATGCCTTTCAACTTAACATGCATCATAGACATGATTTAAATTCAATATTACTCATTCAACTATTAATAACATTATATAATGAAATGTATAAGCCAAATGCAATAGAATCCATGATTAAATATTGACGAGAAAGAAACAAGTACCTAATTTAAATCTCTATATCCTACAAAAGGATACACCAGAATATGATTAATACGATAATATTTTGCCTTCATATCTATGCGTGGACATCTGTATGATTGAGGGATTGTCGCCCAAAATCCCTAAGGAATTGACGAACGACATCGGCACTGCCTTGTGGTAGTGGAGAAAGTCCATTCCCAAGATAATCTTGAAATCATCCAACGTCACGACGAGAAGGTTAACCTTCCCACTCCACTGCCCTATTTTAACTGGAACCAACTTGGCAACACCATGTATCGGCATTGCGGTGGAGTTAACGGCTTTCATCTTGCTAGAATCTTTTACCAAACGCAGTCCCAAACGGTTTGCTTCCTAAATAGCGATAAAGCTATGGGTAACACCTGTATCAACCATCGCCAAAGTGCTTTGCCCATTAATACTGAGGTCGACGTACATGAGTTCCTTCTTATGCGTAGTCTCTGCCAACTAAGTGGTCACGACACTGAGCAAGTAAAGAGAGCCTATATGAGTTTCACCACTATCATTTATCTGAGTGGTGTTATTGGCTTGGTTTCCTTGCGACGCCATTGGAGCATTTAGGTCTGTCTTTTGAGGGTACTGATAAGCTTTGTAATTCCCTCCACAAAGAAAACACTTCAAGTTTCCTGGACGCCCTTGAAACCTGGACGAGGAGGAAGCACCACCATTGTTACATGACCTATGGTACTCCCTTCAGAATTGGAACTCGAGGCACCGCCCGTACTTGCTCCAACACTTCTACTCTAGCCATGACCTTGGTCTCCCCCACTTCTAGCTTGGTATCCCCTATTCTTGCCCTTATTATAATTATAGGAGGACCCCGTTCTCTGCTGCGACTAGGAATTAGACTGAGACTGAGTCGGTCGATGCTCACCCTGCATAGGAGTGTAGTCGTTGATATGTTCAGCGAAAGCCATTGCGGATGCCAAATCTTGAACCCGTTGCCTTTGTAGTTCATTATGAAACCATAGTTTCAAACCTTCCAAGAAATAGAATAACTTATCATTTTCAAAAATGCCACGGATATCCAACATTAGGGTTGAGAACCGTTTTACATACTCACGAATGTTACCTGTCTGCTTTAGTTGCCTTAAACTCCTCCGAGCAATGAACTCAACATTCTCGGGTATGAACTGATTCTTCAACTCTTTCTTCAAGTTATCCCACGTACTAATAGTACTGTGACCGCTCTGGATCTCGGCATACTTGGTGCGCCACTATAGTTTAGCATCACCGACGAGGTACATGGTGGCCATTGACACCTTCCCACCCTCGCTCTCAGGCCTGACGACATTGAAGTACGTCTCTATATCAAAGAGAAAGTTCTCCACCTCCTTTGCGTCCTTCGCCCCCTCATATTCCTTAGGTTCGGGGATCTTGATTCTGGGCCGTTCTATACTGTTACCTAAATGTGCTGGTTCACTATTTCTAACAATCTTAACTAGGAGATTTACCTTCGAAGATTGTTCAGCCACCTGATCCAAAAGAGTAGCCATATTCCCTTCAACCACTCCTTCTAACGTAACGAGACGTTCGCCCATATGGACCTGATCGTCTGTGAACCCGTCCAATCGTTCCTTCAAAGTCGTTACTTGATCGATAATCCCACCTAGAGCTTGCATCTTAGACTCTAATTGGTTCAACCGCGTTCGGGTGTTCATTGGCCTGTGATTGACGGGTGATCATACCATTTGAGGGGCAGGGGCGGGGTTAAGGACATTGGGACCCTCCGTCATAGCCACGCTTTCCTACTAAAACGTGGCTCTGATACCAACTGACACGGACCAACTTGACACAAGCTTGGTACGTACGACACTCAATGCACGTGCCTTAGGTAAGCTTAATTATTCGTCTCTTTCAATCGTCTTTTCAACACAATATCACATAATCTCAAGGCAACACAAACACTATACAAAAAGTATTTGAAAACATCATTTCATTCATTTATTAATAACAATTACAAAACTTTTATTCATTCTCGGATGTATCGTAGTCAAATCCTCTACATATATAGCTACTAAAGAAATAACTAAGAACCAAAAGGAAACATCAAAGTTGGAGGCGAAGCGTAAGCGTACTCCATCTTTTGGCTAACCTAAACTTTACCGAAATAAACGAAATTTTATACAAAGCTTTATTATAACCTAAAGTTACCATATTCAAGTAATATGGTAATCTGTGTTGGCCGAAAAATGGAATAATCAAGGTTCTTAAACTTATATTCTGATTGATTGATTGATGGGCTTGGCTCACATAAATATAAGCCTTATTTTACTCCCGTTCGCCCTTTCCGGAAATTCGAAGCAGCCCAACTGGCAAACATGCAGTTCTTTCTGTTTTGCGCGCAAAAGAAGGAAAACCAGTTACAGAATCAAACCCCTTTGTCGCTTTTTCACAACTCGTCTAATTTGACGAATCCCAAATACCAATCTGAAATCAAATACCACCTTTTAATTTAATTGTATAAATAAAGGGGGAAGAATGAGTTTGAGATTGAAGCAATTGACTTGTGAGATTTTGGGAACAACACCTCCATTGTTATTGTTGTTGAAGATGTTGTTAACAAATACTCTATTTGTTGTTGGGCTGTGCATCTCTCTCTCTCTTTCTCTCCTGGAATCCCGGTTTCTCGATTGCCGAACTCCATCGCCATCAAAACTATCTCAAGGTTAGGTTTCATCTCCAGATCTTCATCGCCATCAGTTGAATTGGAGATTGTTTTGCGTTGTTGCCAACTTTGAAAGTTAAGAGCTTTTCGTGGGTCTTTCTGAATCCAAGGTAATGATTCTGATGTAATCTTAAAATAAATATATGTCAATATGGTGTCACTTGTATTAGCTTAGTAGTGATTTTGTAATGTTTTGGATTTAATGGTTTTTTCTTAACTAATTATGTTTAGAAACTGAGGGTTTGTATATGAATTTAACTCACCTTTATCTTGGAATCTTCCAAAATTTCTTATATGCTCTTGGTATGATTGTATCACTTTTAATTGGGTTTTGTTTCCCATTTGGTCACTTGACAAGCACACTGAGAGGCAGCCACATTGATTAGTGCGGCCTTCTGTCTTATGCTCCCTTTCCTTTCCCCTTTTCGTTTTGTTTCCAATTTTTAAAATCAGTAGTTTTGCTGGTTAAAAACATAGACGATTCACGTATTTGGGATACATCAGTTTTTATTCCACGGTGGTTGTTATGAAAATCCTACTCTCTGATAGATCACAGTTCTATCTACTGAATTCCTTGAGGGAATTAAACTCAAATTAAGACAAACAATTCTCTGTTTTGTTTTATATAGCACTTGGCCATTTATAATTACAGATTTAGAGAAGTTAGAGGTGTTATCTACAAATGGTAGTTACAACAGATAGATTATCTACAAAGGAAGTTAGAGCAGTTTCTCTAACTTCTAGTTTAGTAATTATAATATAGTAGACGAGGAACTACGTTGCAACCATGAGTAAGATGATGGAGTTCTATCATTCCCACCCTGTTAAAGTCCGGCTTGTCCTCAAGCCGCAAAATCAGGGAAGCGCTCACGAATTGAAGTGTAATCCTCCCAAGTGGCATCGTCCTTGGAGTAACCTTCCCATTGAACTAAGACCTTTCTAATGGCTTTATTGTGACGCTTGAGCATGGTTCGATCAAGAATCTTAGATGGTTGTGAAGTAAGAGTTCCCGAGTTAGTCATGGGTGCTAAGGCTGCAACTGTTTGGATGTTCGAGCCCAACTTCTTTTTGAGACTAGAGACGTGGAAAACGGGATGAATACGGTTATGTGATGGTAAGTCAAGGCGATAAGCGACAGAGCCTATGCGATCGATAATACGAAAGGGTCCATAAAAGCGGGGGGAAAGTTTGCGATTAGTGCGGGATGTGATGGATAATTGACGAAAAGGTTGAAGACGAACATAAACCCAATCATTAATATCAAACTCTCTTTCAGTGCGATGTCGATCCGCTTGTTGTTTCATGCGAGCCTGAGCAAATTGAAGATTTTCGCGTAGAACATTGATGACATTATCACCATCCCGTAATGCGATATCGACAGCATGCACTGATGTTGTTCCGGGAACGTAAGTGGTGAATGTAGGAGGTGGTCGCCCATATAATGCCTGAAATGGAGTCATTTTGATCGACGATTGGAATGTAGAATTATACCACCATTCAGCCCATGGAAGCCATTTAGACCACTTCTTCGGCTTGAGACTAGTGAAGCATCGTAAGTAAGTCTCTAGTGAACGATTGACAACTTCCGTATTACCATCTGACTGAGGGTGATAAGCAAATGACATGCATAATTGTGTTCCTTGTAATTTAAAGAATGCATCCCAAAACTTACTTGTGAATATAGGATCGCGGTCGCTAACGATAGATTTCGGCATGCCATGTAACTTTGCGATGTCTTTGGTAAATATGTCAACAACTGTCGATGCGGTGAATGGATGCGTCAATGAGCTAAAATGAGCATACTTGGAAAGGCGATCAACAACGACCATGATGGTGTCCATGCGGTTAGAAGTGGGTAAACCTGTGATGAAATCCATTGATATATCCTGCCATGTATCTTTAGGAATGGGTAAAGGTTGTAACAAACCAGGGGGAGCGATTGATTCAGATTTGTTTTGTTGGCAAACAGTACAATGGGAAACGAAGGTTTTGACATCCTGTTTGAGGCCTTTCCAATAAAAATATTTATAGAGGCGCTTGTATGTTCGAAGGTAACCGGAATGGCCATCAGACGGGGATGAGTGAAATTCGGCGAGAAGAGTCGGCTTCCACTTTGAGTCAGGAGGTACCATGATGCGATTTTTATAAAAAAGAATGTTGCCAACGTATGTGTAAGGGGATTGGCATGTGGGATTAGACTTGAGGGATGTGATTAATGTGGCAAATGTTGGATGCAAAAGGCATTCTTGCTGGATGTCTTTAAGGTTGCCAAAAACAGGAGATGAAATTGCGAGAAATTGGGCGTCATTAGCAAGACGAGATAGTGCGTCGGCGGCTGAATTGTCACTTCCTTTGCGATATATGATTTCGTAATCATATCCAAGTAACTTGCGAACCCATTTTTGTTGCTCTAATGTCGATATACGCTGCTTGAGAAATTAACGCAAGCTTCGATGATCAGTCAAAATTTTGAAGTGCTTACCAAGGAGGTAGGGGAACCATTTATTAACTGTGAATACGATGGCTTACATTTCTTTATCATAAACCGACAGATTGAGATTGCGGGGCGATAAACAACGGCTAGTAAAAGCAATGGGACGACCACCTTGCGATAAGACAACACCTATTCCAGTGATAGATGCGTCACATTCGATGACAAACTCCTTAGAGAAATCAGGTAATGTAGCACCCCACATTTTTCTTGGTATAACTCCTTGTGGTCGTAGTTATGGTTTATAAGTTGTACCTGTAGCATGTTATCATAGCTCATGTTTCCCCAAATTTTTAACAGCACCAACCCATTCAAACCTTCACCGAATTTCCCCAATTCTTTTCCAACTCCTCCTTATTCTCCACATCAATTCTAGGGCACGACTCTCCCTTTAACTAATTTCGGTTCTAGAGAGAGAGAGGGGAAGAAAGAGAGTTGTATTTGCTAAAGCTCTCTACGACTTACAGCTCCGCATTGCTCCGCACCGCTCGGCTTTCGTTCTTTATCGTTATTCTTAACCTCAGGCAAGTGCATCTATCTAATCTCTTTTGCTTTGATTGATATGAGTAAATCATAGTATTTCAGCTGTTCCAATCTTCTTTATACAAAACATCTCCTAGGTATAAATCGGTACTGATTTTATCTTTCTCTAAATTTTGCTCTTATCATCGCATCAAATCTATATTATACATTTCAGTATTGTGTAGGCAGTCATGTATCCTCTCGTGTGTTATTGCATAAGGTTTTTGTAGGCATACAACTGTTGATCTGTGTGTGTTAGGCTTTGGTTCTTAATAGGTTAGTATACTAATAGTCTGATTTTTATTTGGGTTAGAGAATTGCTTGGGTATTAAAGGTACAGAGGATTTATAGAGGTCTTATTATAGGTATGATGGGTCTGATGGTGTTCTGGGGTAACTCTGGCTAAGCTTTGTTGGGGTTCTTTGTTGAATATCCTGTATATGGCAGTTACGACTTAATTGTATTGGGGCTGATTAAATGGTCATGTTGTTTAGTTAAGATATAGCGGTAGTTATTATCTTACTTATAGGATATCATATGAAATAGTTCTGAACACTAGTTGGTTTGAGGTAGTGCTTATTGGTGGGTTTAAATAATTGTTGATTGATGATGTAATATCCAATGACGGTGCTTGACTACGGCTTAGTTGTGAGAAACTTTATTGGGTGATATGGGCGGGAATAACTTGGCTTGATATTTGTTGGAACTAGGCATTCGATGTGTTATATTCTGGTTATAGTATGTGTGAAGGAGATGGTTGGATCTTAGTGTGGTATAACCACCATTCTTATATGATTTCCTTAGTTATCTATTTAATGTTGGTCATTTCAGTTGGCTGATATCATAGTAGTTTCTTTCATTAGTTTGGTTCGTGTAGATGAGATTCTTTAGTATGCTTAGACATCTAGTAGCTGAGTTTTAGATAGTACTTTTGAGACTTGAAAATAGTGGATTCCTATACTATTTATGAGGTTGATCTATATGATGGTTGTGAGAGTGTGGTTCAATAATCATCGCAAGATATTGTGCTGGTGATAAGAACTTTGTACTAAATGGATATTAGGAGCGAGTCTGTGATTCTAGAACATCTTAGGTAATTCCTTGGTTTGTCTTTTGTGACAACCATTTAAGAGAATGGATTTTCCATGATTCAGTGGTACGCGACTTAGATTTGCTTTGATGCTTAGAGTTTCCTTTTGATATAGTCGCACTTATTGGGCATGTTACGACAGATAGCATTGGATGTTGGAGCTTTACTTCATTTGATAGAGTCCCCACTTGCTATTAAAGTGAGGGTAGATAGATCATCTGGTCGTAAAAGCGGTAGGTCTTTGGATTTAGTCCCAGATGCTGATTAGGCAGGGGCAGACAAATCATTTGATTCTTATAGGATTCAAACTTCTTCCTTTCTATTATGTTAGGATAACTTCGAGTTAATGTACACAGTAGGGCTATGCTGTTACGGTCCTTGGGTTCGAGTCCCTAAACCAAATATGAGGTAACTGTTTATCAGTGTTCCTGGGTTGGAAGTCCCTAAATTCTTTCCCGATTACTTCTCAGCTGCATGCTTCGCGAGCATCCCGTGGGCAGATCCCTAAAAGTTGAAAATAAAATAGGCTTTAGACCTGTAGGTTAAAATTCCTTGAACACCCTGATCAGGTGCATTACCCGCTAATTCCTGGCTCACTAAAAAGGAATCTGCCAATCTCTGGCTCGCCAATAAGGGATACGCTTTTGTTGAGGACAGAAGGGTGCGAGAGTGTGGTCCCACTGAATTAAAAGTGACCCTGTTTACCTGACTTCCAAATTCTCTTTCCTCATTAACCGGACTTCTTAGGTTGTATTAGTTAGATATAAGTTTAGGCTATCGTTGATATCTTGGTAGGATATTAGTTTTACTTAGACTGCCTCCTTAGAACTCGTAGCTTGGTTGATATTCTTCTATACTTCCGTTAGAATCTTCATGTCTCTTTTCTGTGTTTATCTTGGTCTATCATGTCTTATGACCTTGGATATTTGTACTTGCTGGGCGTTGCTTGCTGACGCCTTGCGCATATATACTTTTTCAGGTAAATTGTTGCGATAACGATACTAGTAGTTGGAGCAAGCTTGACTTGCATCTTTTGGAGTTCTGGCTATCCTTGTGGTATTATTTATCATTTCTATCTCTTTTAGATTTTCTTCCGCTGCATAGTTTCTTAGTGTTGTAGATGTATTTACGATTTGTTTTAAATTGTAGTACGTCTTTTGGGGATTCATTTTTAGGATGCCCGACATTACACCTCAGAATTCGCGTTCTTAATAGTTTATTAAGAAGCCAATTTTGGGGGCGTGACAGGTAATGTAAGGACTGGAGTAGTCATCATTGATGTCTTGAGAGTTTCAAAAGCCGCGGTTGGTTCATCTATCCAAATGAATGAGTCCTTCCGAAGCATAGTTGTTAAAGGCCCGCTGATCTCTGCATAGTCACGTATAAATTTTTTGTAATAGTCGGTAATCCCCAAGAATCCATGGAGTTCCTTGAGAGTTGATGGCTTGGGCCAATTAATCATAGATTGAATCTTTTCCTGATCCACCGAAACACTTTCGGAAGAAATAATATGACCCAAATAATCGATGTGGGTTTGTCCGAAAGAGCATTTGGAAAGCTTGACAAATAATTTGTGAGTACGTAAGCAAGCACAGTATGTAAATGAACCAAGTGCTCCTCCTTCGTTTTACTATAAACCAAGATATCATCGAAAAAAAAAGCACAGACCTTCGTAAGAGCGGTTGAAAAATCTGATTCATTAAGCTTTGAAATGTGGCTGGTGCGTTGGAGAGGCCAAATGGCATGACAAGGAACTCATAATGTCCGTCGTGTGTTCGAAAGGCTGTTTTTGAGATATTCTCTTGGTGCACACGTATTTGGTGATATCCTGAACGTAAATTGAGCTTCGTAAAAATCCGAGTGCCGTGAAGTTCATCAAGCAATTCATCAATCATGGGGATGGGGTATCGATCTTTAAGTGTCACTTTGTTAAGAGTGCGATAATCAACACAAAAACGCCATGTTCCATCTTTTTTCCGCACCAAAAGCACCAGGGAAGAAATGGGCTTGAACTTGGTCGAATAGTACCATCGAGTAACATATCACGAACCAATTTTTCGATTTCATCCTTTTGGACATGAGGGTAGCGGTAGGGGCGAACATTAATTGGGGTTGTATTTGGGAGAAGTGGAATGTGGTGGTCATGGGAACGAGATGGTGGAAGTTCGGATGGGATGACGAATAGGTCAAAAAATTCATCAAGTAAGTCGGTAAGTGTAGTGGGTAATTCCTGATTTGGATATTGGGGTTGAAGATGGAATATATGAAGAACAAACCCAAGTTGTTTCTGAGTTAATAGTTTCTCCATTATACAACATGTTGTAGCTTGCGCTGGTGAATACCCATTAACCGACAAAGTATACAGATGATTATTATTCTTGAAAGACATGGTAAGTGTAGAGAAATCCCATGTTATAGGGCCAAGGGAGCGTAACCATTCCGCGCCTAATACCAGATCACATCCGCTCACAACAAGAAGGAAGTAGTCTGCCTTAAACTTAAAGGTATGTGATGAAACTTCGACCCCTTTGCAACGGCCACGACTCTGAATAAAACTTCCATCGGCGACCATTACTTTGAAAGAACGATCTGAATGAACAAGACATCCACATGCTTTTGCTAAACAAGGGTTAAGAAAATTATGTGTGGAGCCAGAGTCGATGAGAATTGTGATTGGATGGTTTTTGAGCATTCCTTGGACAAGCATGGTGGCTGGCTTTGTTGAACTGGTTAAGAGATATAGCGGGATCATTATTCTGGGTTGCTGGTGTTGTTGTTGCCACCACGTCGTCCTCGTCGGAAGCCCAATCGCCTTCCATTAGTAGAAGTTGTGTGTGCTTGCAGCGATGTCCATGTTTAAAAATCTCGTCACAGTTAAAACAAAGCCCCTTCGCCCGTTGTTCTTGCATCTTGGTTGGACTTAGGCGTTTGGATGGAGGAGTCGACGAAAGAACCCCTGTGGATGGTGTAGAGATGAAAGTGGTTCCTGATGGTATGGGTGAAGGTGTGAAAGTTGTTGATCGAAATAGAGGGCGTCGTTCCCCATGCTTTTCCTCCATCAAGCGTGCGATGCTAATAACGGTTTTAAATGAAGAAGGATAATGCGCCTGAACATCAGGGCGAATATCATCTTTTAACCCGCTTATAAAACATCCCATTAAGGATTCATCCGACCATCCCTTAATGCGACAAGACAAACGTTCAAATTGAACTTGGTACTCCTTTACAATAGAAGTTTGGCGTAACTTCGAGATTGCACCATAAAGGTTTTCATGGGCGGTTGGTCCGAAGCGAGAAATCATCTCCGTGACAAACTCTGTCCATGTAAGATTCACATCACGTTCTTCAATCCAATCGATCCATGGGGAGGCATCGCCGTCTAAGTGGAACGAAGATATGAGAACTTTTTGGCCTTCGGGTGTCTGAAGGTATCGAAAAAAACGTTTGGCACGTGAAATCCAATCTAAAACATTGGAAGTTCCATCAAAGCGTGGGAAATCAAGCCTGATGGATCGACTTTGTATTGGCGCGGATTCGTTGTTGTAGTTCATAAACGAGGAAGAAGCACCGTTCCTTCTGGTTGGATTGTTCGTCGTCATGTCCTCAACGATATTTGTCGCTCGAGTGAGCAATTGTTCCAAACACTTCTGAATTTGATCGAGGTGTTTGTCTGTGTTTTCCTTGTTTGTGTTAACTAAAAGTTGAAGTTGGTGAAAATCGTGATCCATTGAGGAAGAATCAGATGCAGCATCTTTTGATTTGGGAGGCACGGTGGAAGGAAAAAAAATAAAATGGCTTTGGATACCAAATGATAGATCACAGATCTATCTACTGAATTCCTTGAGGGAATTAAACTCAAATTAAGACAAACAATTCTCTGTTTTATTTCATATAGCACTTGGCCATTTATAATTACAGATTTAAAGAAGTTAGAGGAGTTACCTACAGATGGTAGTTACAACAGATAGATTATCTACAAAGGAAGTTAGAGCAGTTTCTCTAACTTCTAGTTTAGTAATTATAATATAGTAGACGAGGAATTACGTTGCAACCATGAGTAAGATGATGGAGTTCTATCACTCTCTTTCTTTAAATTCCTATTTTTGAATTTTTTTGGACTTTGCCTAAATTACGCATTATGTAACCTGTTTTAGTTGTCAACTGGAAAATTAAGATGATTACCATACTGCGACCCCATTAAGCACTATTTCTTCTCTTTTTTATCTGCTACTACTTTGGCTAAATTTAATTCACAACTTGATACCAATAAACATTTGTTTATCCCCGTCTTATTGGTAATTATCTTTTTTGAACTACTGTCAAGTTATTTGTAGTCCTATTTTAGGGATTTAGAAGTTAGTCAATCGGTTTAGCTATCTAGACCCGTCAAATTAAGCAATCACGTGGGAATTGGATTTCTTTATCTTAAAATTTATTTCAATTTGGAAATGCAGTGTAATGTCGTCAGATTTTAAATTGGATCCAGCTAAACACCATGAGCAAGATGATTCAGAATTTGGTTTTCTAAATGGAAAATCACCCTTAGGGAAGAAAGAAAATCTAGTTTACAGGTTCCTTGATGGATTTTTAAAGCAAGGAAACAGGTCATCATTCATAAACGTTGCAACAAATGCTTTAGGAAGGGCAACTAGTAGCAGGTGGGCGATTATTATCTTCTTATCTCATCTTTTTTTGAAAGGCAAGTTGGGAGGCAAACCCCTATGTCTTATCTTCTTATCTCTTATTAGTAGCTCTTTTATCTTCATTTTCTATTTGGTGTTTCTTAGTATGTTTCTTAGAATGCAACTACTCCCTTTACTAAATTCTTAGACTTCTTCATCCTACTAGTCATCTAGTCATAAAATAGAATCCCTGCCAAAGAGCAAAACTTCTAAAATACTTCCTGATTTGAAGAAAAAAAAATCATAGAGAAAGATCGAATTCTATGTTATTCATGTGACCTGCCACGCCCCCAAAATTGGCTTCTTAATAAACTATTAAGAACGCGAATTCTGAGGTGTAACGTCGGGCATCCTAAAGATGAACCCCCAAAAGACGTACTACAATTTAAAACAAATCGTAAATACATCTACAACACTAAGAAACTATGCAGTGGAAGAAAATCTAAAAGCGATAGAATTGATAAATAATACCACAAGGATAGCAAGAACTCCAAAAGATGCAAGTCCAGCTTGCTCCAACTACTAGTATCGCTACCGCAACAATTCACCTGAAAAAGTATATATGCGCAAGGCGTCAGCAAGCAACGCCCAACAAGTACAAATATCCAAGGTCATAAGACATGATAGACCAAGATAAACACAGAAAAGGGACATGAAGAATCTAACGAAATTATAGGAGAATATCAACCAAGCTACGAGTTCTAAGGAAGACGGTCTAAGTAAAAGTAGAAATTCCAATACGATAACAACGATAGCCTAAACTTAGATCTAACTACTACGACCTAAGAGGTATGGTTAATGAGGAAAGAGAATTTGGAAATCACGTACACAGGGTCACTTTTAATTCAGTGGGACCACACTCTCGCACCCTTCTGTCCTCAACAGAAGCGTATCCCTTATTGGCGAGCCAGGGATTGGTGGATTCCTTTTTAGTGAGCCAGAAATTAGCGGGTAATACACCTGATCAGGGTGTTCAAGGAGTTTCAACCTACAGGTCTAAAGCCTGATTTATTTTCAACTTTTAGGGATCTGCCCACGAGATGTTCGCGAAGCATGCAACCGAGAAGTAACTGAGGTATAATTTAGGGACTTGCAACCCGGGACACTGATAAACAGTCACTGCATATTTTGTTTAGGGACTCGAACCCAAGGACCGTAACAGCATACCCCTATTGTGTACATTAACTCGAAGTTATCTTAACATAATGGAAAGGAAGAAGTTTGAATCCCATAAGAATCAAATGATCTGTTTGCCCCTGCCTAATCAACATCTGGGACTAAATCCAAAGACCTACCGCTCTTACGACCAGATGATCTATCTACCCTCACTTTAATAATAAGTGGGGACTCTATCAAATGAAGTACAACTCCAACATCCAATGCTATCTGTCGTAACATGCTCAATAAGTGCGACTATATCAAAAGGAAACCCTAAGCGTCAAAGCGAATTTAAGTCGCGTAATACTGAATCATGGAAAATCCATTCTCTTAAATGGTTGTCACAAAAGACAAACCAAGGGATCATCTAAGTTCTAGAATAAAGGACTCGCCCAAATGTTCTAGTGATATAAGGAACCCGCTTACTCTACTCACACCTTAGAATACTAACCTCCCAATGAATAATGCCCATCACCTAGCTACCTTGTCCCAAAATAACATCATAAAACTCTTGAAGTGCTTATACTACCATAAAGCCTAACAACTATTATTAGACCACCCTCGTATAACCATTTACAGTTGTAAGAAAAACTAACGGTGTCCAACCACTAAACCAACCAGATGAAATAACCTGTAAACAACTCCACCCACAGAGACTATGCACCGTCAATATCCTCAGTAAACTAACATGAAACTTAAAGACGTTCAACAACAACCATACTTACCCACCATTACCTGCCATGATTTATTAATGATATTCCACTTGTATATTCTCAAAACTCAACTCTAGGCAACTATACATATCATATTTTTGACCATAAGTTCTACGTTCGAGACGTATCTACAACTCTTAAATCTATTAATCACAACTCCAACTATATAAGCACCCTAATTATCGATTCGAAATTTGATAAGAAACTATTAAGGTCATCATGTCAAGTCCAAATAAAATCCCCCATTCATACCCATATAAGATTTGATTTCAAAGATGATAAAACTCCAAGTGTGATTTCTCCTTCTTGTTCCATTTACTTAAAAGTTCCCAAACTACCAGATATAAGGAGCTACAAAAGATATTAGCCTACCTCTTAAGGAGACTCTGCAACACACAAAGCACAACCTATTTCCCAAAGTACCACCTTTGATTTGGGGTCAGAGATCATATATCTACAACTCACATAAAAGACTAATTAAGTAATCTATGTTGAGTTATCCTAAAATAGAATAAAGCTTGATAACAGAGATGAATGCCATGACTTAATAGGAACTGATCATGCCTATGATGAAGTACTGTTAGTTAAGGATCGTGGCTAAGAAATCATATTACTATCAGAATACTTAACTAAGAAAGATAAAGTTCCTAAGCAATTATACTTAAGAGTTAATTTACGAGAACCTATCACCAATAAACAAATAGGTAAACCTAGACTCAGTAAGGTCACAATTTCAGATTGGGAATTCAAAGATAAGAATCATTAGTAACCTGAATAAGATAGCATACATGTGAATTCAAATAAACTCAAAAGTATAATCTCAACAGATGTGAATTCATACTATTATCACGGTATATGAGAATGGATAAGAGTACTTGCCTTGGGTAAATGGACGGAGAAGGAATTTACTGCATCTTACTTCAATCATCAACCTTGCCAAAGCATCTTCAAATTCAACATAATCAGATTTAACCAAGATGGGTTTGAGATTGAAAGGAGAAGTGGGAGGTTATAGGGTCGGAATCCAACCGGCATAATGTTGTTTTGCGATGAGATTCTAGAGAGAGATTGGAGAAGGTTTTAGAGAGATTTCTGCCGGCTAAAATAAAGGGAAGGGAAGAGTTTAGTAGTCGCAAAGAAGGTCTGAAATTGAGGCTATAAAAATCAGAGGGAAAAAGTGAGGGAGGGAAAAAGTGAGGGTTTGACGCCAAGAAGTTGAAGTATTGTTGCCAGACTTTAAGAGTAAAAAGAGGCTTAAAAGGTTGGGATTCTGTAAGACAGGGAGTTACTTGAGTAAATAAAGACAATACGTAATAAGGCCAAGAGCTGAAAATGCGGGTCGCTACATGACCCACATCAACAACATTTCCTAGCTCTAGAGTTACACAATAGGCTTGATTTTGTGGAGGACTATATCATGACAAGGTAAATATCCTTTATCTAATGACCAGCCCCTTTATAAAATAAAGTCTACGTGAGTCCTATAAGCTCTTGTACGAATGCCTATGTAATTTTCGTAGCTACCATCTATTACTGACCCGTTATGTCTTACAAGCAAATTGAATAATGTATAAGCTAATTAACTGAGGAGTGTCAGAGCTACTCATAAAGAGATAATGATTAGGGCATCTACTATCCGTATGAGATGTGGAGCTAATGATAGGGGGAGTTACAGTTAAAGAGCCATGAAGTTCGGTAACCACTGTACTTATTAACTTTTCAAGGAAGTTTACTGCATAATTTAAAGAACCTAATGAAACTTGTTGGGTTAATTACATATAAGCTAGCATTATTGAAGAGGAAAGTCTAATTTTCTTAATCATACACAGGTTTTTGAGAGGAACCCAAGCAGAATTCAGTAATGATGCTAATCTTCACATCTACGACGCTGAAATGAGAGAACATAGTTTTGAAAGGAAATCTGGGCCCCTTTTGTCAGGATTGGCTTATTGCATTTCCTCTTGCAGCATGATCCTGCTGAACAAAATTGTCCTATCAAGTTATGGATTCAATGCCGGCATATCACTAATGTTTTACCAGGTGTCTATTTCACTTGGTCAATTTTTATTTTTTATTTTCCCTTGAAAATAAGGAAACAAAACCTGCCCTATCATGGTTGTGTTTCACAATGAAACTCAACAGTGGACAATCAAGCTTAACTATGGGAGATCTCGATTCCTAGGACAAAACATATCCAACCGTACCTTTTTATTATTATGATGTATAAGCCTAATTATCTATCATCTATTTCTTTTAGACCTTGGTCATTTCTTAAGTTCTTTTAGAATCTCTGAAACTCAAGTCAAATCCATCTGATTTTTTCATAATTGGATATTCTGTTTATATAATAAATGTTAACATTTCCTTGGGTGCTATATCTCACTCATTCTTCATTGTGCAGAATTTCATTAGTGTCCTAGTGGTTCTTTTATTGAGGTTATTTGGCATAGTGACTACTGAAAAACTCACCTGGAAGCTAGTCAAAGTTTGGATTCCGGTCAACTTAATATTTATTGGGATGCTTGTGACAGGCATGTATAGGTATTAGTGTGGACATAAATGTGTTGTATATGATGAGCTTATATAATGTCATTAAGTGATCTAATTCCTTTGCTTATGCCTTTTCAGTCTGAAGTACATAAATATTGCAATGGTGACAATCTTGAAGAACATTACTAATATTTTAACGGCAATTGGAGAGTTATATATTTTCAAGAAGCATCAAAGTCAGAAAGTGTGGACCGCTATGTTTCTAATGGTAAGTTACACTCATCTATCCTGTCCTTTGTAAAGTCTATTTTCTTAAAATATCGAAAGCTAATAGCCATATACAGTGTTTACATGTCTTTGACTCTTTGTTTTCCAGTTAAATTTTGCCTAGATGTTAGTCATCATTTTTAACTCTTAGATGCAAATTACTGCAGATAATATCTGCCATTAGTGGAGGAGTCACCGACATCTCTTTCAATGCCGTGGGTTATGTTTGGCAACTTTTGAATTGCGTTCTCACTGCAAGTTACTCGGTAAGTCGTTTTTCACATACTCAATGCTTCATCTTAACTATTTTGTATATAGCATGAGAGATCAGTTCATTGGTTGTTCTCGAGATCTGTAACTGTTTACAATTATGAAGTGCATTTGAACTTGATAGATGAGCTCAAGGTTTGTTCTCGAGATCTGTTTATATACAGTTCTGAATCTGAGTCTTTTTGGCGTTCAATATTTTTTTAAATTTTGTCAGCTAACTTTGCGGCGGGTCATGGACACAGCAAAGCAGTTAACAAAATCTGGTTCTCTTAATGAAGTTTCCATGGTTCTATTGAACAATGCACTATCCTTGCCTTTTGCCATCTTTTTGATCCTTCTATTCGGAGAATGGAAATATGTATATAATGTGTAAGCACGTTCTTCCTCTTTTAATGAATTTGGGAATCCCAAGTCTTGAAGATGGTCAGGATCTTTTATTATTTATCTTGTTTTACATTTGCAGGGACGTAATTAGGATCCCTATGTTTTGGGTTGTGGCAACTGGAAGTGGATTTCTCGGACTTTCTATTAGCTTCACATCTATGTGGTTCCTAAATCAAACTGGACCTACAACTTATAGGTAAATATCCGTATTCACTTGATTGCCACTTCTTGTTTAAGTCATGCACAACTCAATAGAGTAAATATCCGTACAATCTCTAATACCTCATGCATTCTGTTAAGGTTCAGGTGATACCTGCAAATATTTGTCAAATTAGCTATATACACAACTCAATAGAGTTAAGACTTGGTAGCAAATTATTTGAGATTGTAGCCTTTGGAGTGTAATGCCCACATGCTTACACTTGGATAACCCTATTCTGCACACTCTGAGCCATGCAGTGTGTTTCATGCACTCCACTTTATTTAAAAATAACATTTTCTCTCTCTCTCTCTCTCTCTCTCTCTCTCTCTCTCATCTTTTGCTTGAAAAGCTACATTGAACACCATTGATAGCAAATCCCACCACCATGAGCGCCATATGTCTAAACGATGTTTAGGAAGATATCAAGTAAGTTAGTTATTTTTTTTATTTGTTTGATATAATATATCACTGAAGTATTTGTGATGTTGCTCACACTGATGTTCTGAAGGCCATGATGTATTGTAGATTCTTACATGTTGGATTTAGTATCGTAGTCCAACAATTTTAATCTATTTATTTAAACTTTACCCCAGAAACCCCGCGGATAAGTGTGGTTGTTGGTATGAACTTATTGCATCTTTATTTAGGCGCATGGAAAGAAAAAAATCTCCAGCTGAAGCTATTTTCCTTAATCCTTATGAACTATATATAATCAGTCACGTTAACAGAAACTTTCCAGCACATAATGAAACGAAAGAGCTAACATTCAAAGGAAAACAGGAGATATTTTGTTTTGATCTAAAGGCTAGATATTTTGTATTTTTAATCCAATCATCCTTTTATTGTATTTGACACTGATATTTGAGTCATGCTATTTTACAGTCTTGTGGGTTCCTTAAACAAAATCCCTATATCTGTTGCTGGTCTAGTGCTGTTTAATGTTCAACTCAGCTTATCGAATGTCTTCAGCATACTTTTTGGTAAGCATTGCAGTAGAAACTAATTGTTTTTTGCCACTTTCTTATATTTCAGATTTCTTTGAACCTTTCTAATTGGGTCTATTTTTGTTATATGGAAAATGCTAACTGCGGTTTGGTTGTTAAACAGGTCTGTTTGCCGGTATATTCTTTGCCAGGGCTAAGATGTCCTGATTCTACAGTTGGGTTTTGAGAAAAACACTAGGTGAAAAAGGCCGTCGATGTTCGCACAGAGAAGTCCGCTGCCTAAACACAAGTAAACGACGAGCAGGCCTAATTGATAAATTATTATCCACGCAGCAAGAGTAGAAGTTACACATTTTCCCTCACAGCATCAAAGTAGGACTGCACTGACGCATTACCTTTTTATGGATACTAGTAACAATGATCCCGTGCTCGCACGGGCCAAACTACAAATATGGACAGAAATAAAATCTAAGTGGACATGGTAAGAAACTTGTGATAAAAAATAGTTTTCGGTATCACTTATTTTATTAAATTAGAATGCACCTCAGGATTGTAATGAATGTGTCATGATTTGATGCATAATTAAAATAACATTACAACGGCAAGCAAGCAACATTCATATGTTGTTTAACCAATAAGTAGAGTTTAAGAGAATTCAATATATGTCTTTTTTCTTAAGCCATTATGTCTTTTTTTCTTAAGCCAATATATGTCTTATACTCTTATTCATTATGGTTGCTCAAGTGTCAACAAATCCACATCCCACATCCACAAAGGCACTGTGATAATATTTTATTATAACGACAACACACACTATTCGGGTACCTATTCGAATTCGGTAAATTTCACAAAGTGGGTTTCTTCCCATCCAATCATGTGCCTCTAGCTCAATTAACCACCAAACCCATGCTCAATTTCTAAGTTTGCTCACACGAAACAAAATGTGGTAATAGTTGAAGACGAAATCAGAAACTCTGAACCAGAGAAAGAGTTGGAGAGAAAAATCAATACCTTCGAGTGACAGAGAAGGAGAGGAGTATCAAATCTTAAAGTCCAATGATCATGAATGTCTACAGACAAAAGAAGACCCAAGAACTATGAGAAATGGACCATGAGAGAACAAAAAAAATGTTACAATGAAAATCTTTGAAAAATAATTTTTTTTGGTAGAGAATCGTTTGAATGTGAATGAGTACAAAGTAAGTTTTTCGGGAAGGTTGTGACTCTTGAAGAAATGGAAAATATTTTTTAGCAAAGAGTACAAAGAAACTGAGGTGAAGAAATAAATACCTACTCGAGAGACAGAATGAACCTTGGGTTTGATTTCCTTTCGTCTTCTTTAGACTGGATACACTCGCGGATTATTTGAGTAGACCAAAAACATCAACCCAACCTGCAAAGTAATCATAGTCAAAACATCCTACTTCTTTGTTAAAGAAAAGACAAAGTAGAAGCTTAGTTTGGAAACAATAAGATCTAAAAATTAATTAAATTTCATCAGTGAACAGGCTTTTGAAGTTGTGGCATCCTTCCACCATTAGGGAGTGGGATGTAGCACATGAGCCGGTGGACTTGACAGGAAGAATATATTCATCAAAATTGAGATATCATAATTTCTTTACCGCTTTTCTCTATACATGTCATATGCTGAATATGCACCAAGGAAGAAGTCCATCAATTATTTTCAGGCATAGCAATTTTAATCGATCACCATCCTTAAAGATGAAGTAACATAACTTTTTTTTAGAGATAGTAGTACTGAAAATAAAGAAAAGAGATTCAGGTTCGTACATGCTTGTGACATGATAATTGGTTTTGTTGGTGAAATAACAATTGCTCATTATAATACAAGCAGCTTTAAAAGCGGTGCTTCAAATTTAATACCTCGAATAACTTCTCTTCCAGCTTTTGTTTGCCATCTAAAATTCCATTTTTGCTTGTATCAAACAATCTTGGTGGGTTTGAACCACCATCTCTTGAGATATTCAATATACAAAGTCATATTCTCAAGCGCTCTTCAATAATAATAAGCAACATTGAGAATAATGTTCTTTATATAAAGTAGTACACACTTATTTTTGCTTTTATTAGTCCTTATTTTTACTTGTATAACATATGGACAACATGATCATGGTGGGTTAAAACCATTATCTCTTGAAATATGCAATACAAACTTGAATTCCCCGTACTTATCCATTTAAATTTAAAATCCAATATGATAAGTAAGGGTGAGATGAGATATCTATGTAAGACAATTAATTTATTGGGAGTCTTTTAAGGAAAATAAACTAATAACAATGACAATGACAATGACAAATTCGTAGAAATTAGAAACCTTACATCTTAGATAACTAAAAGTTTTTACTTACCTGATACGTGAGTCCAAGTGCCATATGATAATAATCTTCTGAAGTTTCACCACACAGCCTATATCTTTCATCACTCCTTAAAAAACTTCTATCTCCATGTACTGATAAGTAGTTAGTTTGAATCCTCTATTATATCACAATAACTCAAACAATACCTCATAATAATCATTCTCATATAATGGAGATGAAGGTGGAGAAATAAAGACCAAACACCTGAATAGAGAAAAAGAAGGAAAAATCGAAACCACGTAAGAAAAACTAAAGGTGGAAGATAAGTAAAACAGATAAGGGAGAAACTCAAATTTGATTTTGGCCATAAAGAGATGTTCAATTTTACCATATGGAAATATATAATTACGATTAAAATGTCATGCCCCAAAATCTGCCTTCTGATAAAAATCATTAAGCAAATCCTAAGGCCTAACAAGTCGGGCATCCCACGGATGAAACCTCACAAATGTATTAAATTTCTAACGAAATTAACTACATCTACTTACCAAAGAAACGCAACGGAAAATAACTCAATTATATTAAAATGAATAGAATGAATAAAATTCTCAACTAACTTTAAAAACGAGAATTAGACTACGACAATGAAATATTAAATAATTATTATAAATACCCTACGACAACTCAGCGATCCAAATAACTCCAAAGAATCCCAAAACTGATCAGCCAAGCCTCACTAAGCAAAATCCTACCGTGCTCGACCTCCTGTAAAAATATAGCGCACAGGGCGTCAAACAAGCACAATTATTACCGGTCACTGAACATGACAGACCGATCTATTATACAAAAGTACTAGTGTGATATAATATCCTATAATTATACATATAAATGATATAATGCATTGAGGAAGTGGGGTTCAATTATTAATGTTGTTTTTAAGCGTCGGCACCAACCGGTATTATAAAATTGTTATAAAGTATTATTAGGTGTGGGAGATAACTAATAGACGATGTACACAGGGTTACTTTTAATTCAGTTGGACCACACTCTCGCACCCTTCTGTTCTCAACAGAAGCGTATCCCTTATTGGCGAGCCAGGGATTGGCGAATTCCTTTTTAGTGAGCCAGAAATTAGCGGGGAAATCATCGGATCAAGGTGGTCAAGGATTTTCAACCTACAGGTCTAAAGCCTGTTT
This sequence comes from Kingdonia uniflora, assembly GCA_014058105.1. NCBI lineage: Eukaryota > Viridiplantae > Streptophyta > Magnoliopsida > Ranunculales > Circaeasteraceae > Kingdonia > Kingdonia uniflora. The sequence goes on from JACGCM010001560.1 coordinate 1,469,801, forward strand.
TATTTTCACTTTCAGGGATCTAAGTCCATGGGATGCTCACGTAGCATGCAGCCGAGAAGTAACAAGGAAAGAATTTAGGGACTTATAACCTGGGAACGCTGATAAACAGTTACCTCATATTTTGTTTAGGGACTCGAACCCAAGAACCCTGACAACATAGCCCTACTGTGTATATGACTCTAAGTTATCCTATGCATGAATGATTTAAGAGACCGACACTCAATCAAAATGGCCCATATGTCCTTGCTCTATAGGCAATGAGACTATATCATATGATTGACGATCTTATGCTCAATGACCTTTTTACCCTCACATATATAGGAGTGGGTCTCAGTCGCTGATATTATACTCTGACTATTAATGATCTTCTACCTTAAGTTATTAAAGGATATATCAGTAGAGTCCTATAATCGTGGCTAAGTTAAGCCGTATACTACACTTGACATTCACAAATTTAGGCATTTCTAACCCTGATCAACAATTCGGTTTTAGATGTTTAAAAAGAAAAAGAGAGGTGACCTCTAGTAGGATTCGTACTAGATTGTCTTACCCCAACATATCTTAAACATACTTATATATAATACTACAAATCCAGAAGTGTATTTTACAACAAGGTCCAGCATAACTAACCCCTGAATTGACTAATTGTGATATAACCTGTGTATATGTGAGTAATGAGAATACATAATAACGCCTATTAACTACCACCAAAGCTACTGCTAGGTATGCCATATTTGAATCTTTACAAGATTACTATATTCCCTCCCATATATTCTAACCATAAGACCTCATGATTATTACTCAACTGATCTAATGGAGATGTAAAAATAAGCTACTGCATATGATTAGCTCCATTACTAGAGTCCTAGCATGGTGTATAATATTGTATTAGAACTCATATAAGCCATGTTTACATTACTGTATATTCATGTTAAACCTAGGAGTTAAACGAAATCTACATTACGAACGTAGCCACAATGGATTTATACAATTTGTAAATCAATAAGAATATCCATTTGGATACCTAACATCATACATAATTTTTTCACTTATCTATATATCATATCAGAATATTATGTTAATCTGCTCTTAAGCTTCCGGGGGTAAATGTACTTGCCTTACGATGAAACTCTAATGAAGAGCAATGAAAAGATCCCTCCCTAGAACAATTGATTATCACTCTCGATCTCCCGTTCAAGAATTTTCAGCCACAACAAGAGATGAATGATTTGCAATTGTAAAAGGAGAAGAGATAGGTTAGGAATTCGGGGTTGGGGTTTTCTTTTCTCCTGATTTTGTAATGTAAAAGGAGAAGGTTGATGGAGGATAAATAGGGAGAAGAATGAGAGATGGAGAAAATCGGGAAAATATTTCGGTGGTGGGTTTTGAATGGGTTTCATCTATAATGATTTGGGGAACAAGAGTTAAGATCACGTACTACCGGGTGCAACGAGTTTAAACCACAACTACTACACAACTAGTTATAAAAAAAAGTGGGGCACTACATAAAAGTTGTAGTCATATGTAACAATATATATTAGCGATTAAAAGTTGTAGCCGTGTGTAGCATACATAACTATTTTATGTTTTCTCTTTTTCACTTTTTATGATCATATCACACATTGAATTTTGTAGAATGTAGGGATTTTCCAATCACACAAAGACGTTAACCACGGGGTTAAGGACATTGAGCAGATACATACAGATATAACAACTAAAGTCCTGTAAAATGTGATTGAGTGAAAAGGAGTGGTGGATGTGGCAATTATATATATATATATATATATCTGAAGACAAATATTAATGGCTTTTGAGAACTCATGCGACTGGACAGAAGAACAACAAACTTTGCAGTTGAACACAGAAAATTACAATTGTTAGAAAGACGTTTACGAATGTGGAAAATTTGTGAAAAATATTATTGGCTTAAGTTGGACTTGAATTGTACGAAGACATAGATCCGTAAATGTTGGGAGAGTCAACTGCAACTTTGGTTGTCACCTTCCAAAAGCCTCAAAAATACCAATCTTAAGAATATTAACTCAAATAAAATATCAAAAAATATCGAAAAGATATTGATATTACTATAGCAAAATAAAAGACCTTTTATTGAAAAAGGAGAAAACATAAATACCTATCCCAATTAATATATATGATACCTATATTGCGTTCAAAGAACATAATGTTGGTGATCTAAAAACCAAGTGACACATTGCTAAAAATAATAATAACCAAAGAGGAAATTAAAGTCATGATGAATAAACCAAATGAAATATTTTAATGCAAAAGATCTATCTTACAAATGAAGCTCCATAGTAAAGGATACACACAAATGAATTACCCTATTATCTATCTGAATATATAGGTTTTAGAACGTGTGATATCAGTAACCAATCAGACTAAGGAATCAGATCCTATTTAGCATTTAACATCTTCAAAACCACTGGTAAGGAAGAAGAAAAGACTGAGTGATGCCATGAAAAAAACATATAAGAAATTTAATAATTATTAAAAATATCAAACATAAAACTAAGAGAGATACCATAATACATTTTCTTAACAAAGCAGTAATAAACTGCTTTAAGCGAGACCAACTAGCCTCATTGCGTGTAAAAATGGCACCACCCTGGTAGTGTAACGAAATCAGTAACCATCCAATGTATCAAACTTAAGTTAATTAAATTAAAGGAGCTTAAAAAAAAAACTGATTGCTATATTTCTTTGCTGATCTATTTGTGCTTTTACTCTAAAAAAATTCTCCATATACCAAAAACATTAACTCTAAATTATTTCAACTTGAACCGATGGCCTATGTGAACAGTTTAGAACAATCATGTGAGATAGTGGAAAAAAGTGAAATTTATCATGTCATAACCCCCTTATTGTCAAAATAACATCTTTCCTTAAGGCTTTTATACCACGTTTTCCAAGAATCCAGAAACAAAAGCATCTTTAAACCACAACAATGCAAGATTTATATCATCTAAATCAAAACCTCGATACAATACATTGGATTACATATACGTTTAAAACTTTGGTTTAAGTTAAAGATCATAGCAAAATCCTCGATTGTTTTTGGTCAAAAGAACATCTCCCTTTGTCGCTTGAATGCCTAGGTGTGATGGAGAGAGTCTGGCATTTCAACTTTGTGCTTTCAATCATGGTTACTAAACTTCTGACCGCTTACTAATAAAACAATCACTTTATTTTATAATATTTTATGTTTATCTATTTATATCTCAACTCTTTGTTCCAAGAATCCTAGGTTCATATCAAAATTCATATATTGTATATATTCTAAATGAAGATAAAATATTTAGTAGGTATTATAAAATTTGATGAGAGGATTAGAAAGAACAAATAGTTAAACACAGATAATTACAATTATCTGCGACCACAAATGAGAAATTCATGGAAGGAAAAGTCTTACAATTGGGATTGATTTGTACTTACAGTTTAGTATCCTAAACCAACCTTCAGACGGATATCAAAGAATCACTCGATTGCAGCACTCCATGAATTGAATCATAACTTAGGCTCTGCTTGGTATCCTGAGAATAAATCCACAAATGAAGGAGTTTCGTTTATTTCCTTTGATCCAATGGTTGGCAACGGCTGGATCAAAAGCAATAAACGGAATTCCTTGATATGTGGTTCCTGGGATACCAAGCAGAGTCCTAGAAACAATAAATTTCATAAAATTGAATTGAATCCCTAAAGTAATTGCTTTAGGTAGAGTGTTACTAAGGTCTAACCTTCCAAGTAGAAGTAGTGGATGGCTAACTTGATGCTAATCATCACTAACGTTCCTAAAGCCACCATGTAAAGGGGCAACAACAATAAGCCTTTTTCAATGTAATACATTTGGTGTCAACTAAGTTAACGACATAATTTGATGAAAAGAAAGGCGGTGGTGGTTCTTTAAGAAACTGTTGAACCTATGGTGTGCAAACCCTATTCAAAGTTGAACATACCCAATATTAAAGATAGTTGTAATGAGGGTTTGGCACGATGGTCTTGCACTATACCTTGAGAAGCCGAAATTATGCAATTGAATCATCACCAAATCTATATAACAATATAATTGGAGACGCATCTGTAGAATTGATTGTCGTGCTGCCACATCATCTGTTTTCCCACATCTAGAAAATGACACGTGGCACATTTTGAGGGAAACTTTAGCATTTAGGAGGTGACACGTAATACTATTTTGAGGGAAACTCTAAAACGATGGATATATTTCCTACTCAAACGTTGCGAAGCTTCCTCCACGCCAGGTTTCTAATTCCTTTATACTTTTGACAAGTGGTTAATTGAAAGTCTAAGCGAAAGGGTTTCAACTTTTAAGGGAAAAATGAATTCAAACTGTTTCACTTAACCGCTTTTCTTCTCCAGAGTTCAGATGAAAGTATCTCAAATTAGCGTTTCTGTTGGACTTCTCTCTTCATCTCTTTGAATATACTTAGAACGGGTAAGCCATTTCTAAATCATCCTGAAGAAACTTTGAATGGGTATCTCTCTCTCCCAACTCTTTTTGACGATTCACATTTTTCTCATGAAACACTAATTATATTCATGTTCATACCACGGCTATTTAAAGAATAGAAGGGGCAAATGAGGCAAAATCTGATTCCTGAGTTTGATTCATGAATGATGTAACAAAATTTGCAACTTACCTGTTTAGAGATTATACTCGGTAAGTCATATATGTATGCTCTGTCAATTTCCCTAATTTATCTATTTTGGTTGTTCATCGTAGTTTTGAGTTCACATTGGTTTCATCCGAGAATTTAGGTGACTCTAGATTTTGTTTCCCCAAATTTTGATTATCTTGCATAATTGGTAATTTGCAATCTCTCTCAAGATTTAAAAGGGTTAAGGATGTCTTTAACGCATAAAGTCTATCCAATATGAAATATAGTGATGAAATCTAGAATGAAATCAAGCAAAATCAAGTTATTTTTGGCTGCTGTATAAAGGAAATGGAGATGGTATTCTCGATAGGCATTGAATTTATGAAGCATATATAACTGTGTGTTTTATGTGATGTTTGATATTTGATTTATGAATATGTTGTGTATAGAGACATATTGATGGGATTAGTAGTTACGAAGCTTTTCTGTTTCTATCTACTTATGTAAACAGATGTATACTTTCTTCATTTCTCCTCATCTGGTCTCTAAAAGCTTAAGCTAGAAGATTTTCAAGACAATTCCTACTGTTTGTAAGCCTTATTTGCATATTTTGAGTTTATTTTCTCTAACGTTTCATTTTTTGTATTTGACCTTCATTATTGCCCTTTCCAGTCTCATAGCCCATGACACATGTGGACATTGTATTTGTTATACAGTTGCCATAAAGCAATACACTTTTCTTTGATTGGTTTTCTTCTTAATTCATATCCCATAGAAATCCTTTTGTTTATAAACTCCCTCTCTATCAAATTCGGAAATAGTTGTACATTATTTTTTTAACATTGATCTTTATGCTTGATACTTACTTAAATTGCATTAGTGTAAACAAAACACTTGCATTTATCTATTAGTGTCCTATTGGTATCCATTTTGTAACATGTGATCAAAGTAACCCCCCCCCCCCCCCCCCCCCCCCCCATCCTTTTCTCCCTTTATAGAGCTATTTGTAGCTTAATAGAAACACGAAATGCCTTGATGATATCTTTGCAGCGAGAAATCCAAACAATGGCAAATGAATGTACTTTCAAACAATTTTCTACTTTTTTGTGATTTAAAGATATATTATTTTTGTAAGGAAAACAATTAGCTTTAACATGCGTAAATAATGTAGTAAAATTATTGAAATTGCTTATGATCAAAGGAGTTCAATGGTTGGGTCATCTTTATGAAAGAACATACTTTGTGTTAGAGATTCTTCTTTCTATATCATATCACAACTTTCAATGTTCTTTTAATTATTTGTGCCTTATCAATGCTCTATTAGTAATGTTCTATTGGTAATATTATTTTATGTATTTTCAGGGATAGACACCCATGGTCGCTTATGAAGAGTTTAAGTTGGAGTACATCATTAGCTATTGCAAACGTAAAACATTTCATCGTCTTCGAGTCTATACACCCAAGAAATGCAAGATTTTTGCACAACATATTTATTTGATAACATAGCCTTTGAAGTGATACTATTGGGATTTATGCTGCAAACTCAACCGAGTCCTTTGACCTTTTGTTGTCCACAACAAAGCCATTCTTAATCATTGGACATCATCTTCATATCCAAGCATTTCGTATCAAGGTAAACGGGATTTATTAACTTTTTCCTTTATATCAAATTATTTTTTTAGCTGGATTGTTAGGATCTGTGATGCTTTATTTATTTGTGTATTTTGTAGTTCTGTTGTATGCTCATTTTTTGGAATGGATCTAAATGCGTAAAGTGAAATAGGATCACCAATGTTTCAAATAAGAAATTTTGCGTGCTTAATAATTTTGGATCCATATCATTAATGGTTGTGGTATACTGTTCAGGCTTTTTGGTTCCTTTACTAATTATGTTTATTTTTTCACAATTCATAATCTAAAACTTTAAGGTATACATATTTGATCTACGTGTTACTGTCATAGAATTCCCTTTTATCGTATCTTGCAAATGATGTTTTAGGTGATATATCTATATGGTAAAACTTTGGGAATTACAAATTTTCACGTACTTAATGAGCTTGACATCATTAATTTTTTACTTTTCAATGTTACAGTCTATCTAACCACATTTTATTTCATGTTTATAATCAAATGTTGAGAATATCTTTTGCTTCGTTTAATTGGCCGAGTATTGGGTTAATTATAATATTTTCATATGCTCTAGGTTGGTAGCGGTATACTCGAAAGTGGAGTTAATGGAGGAACATTGATTATGAGATGCTTAGTTATTTGTGCATATGCGGTACTGGGCGGCCTTACCACCACATCCTCCAATTACCATGGATTAACACTTCAGGAACACATATTTGGCTAAATCTTAACGAAAGAGGCAAAATTTCAGTCTGGGAGTAATTGTTCCACTCTAAAAAGATTTTTGAGAGTCATATCAGTTATTTAATTGTATTCATTTTGATATGGATTATAACATACTTGCGTAGCTATTGCATATGTTCAGGATGTAGTTCAATTTAATCATGATTAAGAGTACAGGAAGCAAAACACCCTAAAGTTTGATGTTGAATTGCTCTATTAAAGGATGTCCATTTCGTAATAATTAATCCAAATTTGTGTAGCATCTGTATGATGTTCCTTGAAATACGGTTTCTTCGAAAGTTCATATTATTATTTAATCATGGCAACAATCTTATGGTAGAAAGAAAATACCATAAAATGCACTCATGACAATCATTATGAGAACTTCCATACTTAAAAGTTTATTAATCGTGATATCAAATTATCTTTTGATTGTAGGCTTTTGGGAACAAAGGCAAAGCTTTCCTTAACACTTCTTACCATGTTCATATCAGCATAGTTAGTAGAGGGTAGTTCGGCAGAGGATAAAGTTTCTTAGTTTTCTGGTGCTTTTGATAATGAAAATTGCTTAGAAATTAAATTAGGTTGGGTTGGAAGTTATAGACTGGGTTCACTATAAAGGAAAGGTAAGAATGTGGTTCATTCATTGGTTTGGCAAACTGCTGTCAATGAAAAGAAGGCCCGGTGACATGATCAATGAGTTTCTTGAAAAAGTAAACAAAATCTACATTGTCAAACACTTTCTTTTTACATATTTGCTACAGATTAAGTATTGAATTTTATATTTTGATTGTTGGCCATTTGTTGATTGATTGTATACACTGAATACATTTGTAATTTTATATGATTCAAGTACATGAAATCTTCGTATGCATGCTAAAGAAATCTAAATCAACACCTTAATCTTTGTATTCATCAAACGGTTTTAGCAAATAACCGATTACGAACCCACAAACTAAACATTCGTCTAAAAATAATTATGGTATGTTCAAATAACTCATTATTTTTGTCCGTGCTAATATATATTAGTATGTTCAAATAACTCTATTAATATAAATCTATATAAATATATAATTGAAGATACATCTGTAGAAACGATTGTGGGACTGCCACGTCAGCTTTTTGAGTAAATGAGATATTGCCATGTAAGCACGTTTTTACATAAACTCATCCTCTCTCTCTTTATTACATTTGTGGCACCACGTCAGCACATTTATGCGGGAACTTAAACATGTCTTCTCTCTCAACAGTTGGACTCATCCTTTCTTTCTGCAAATCAATTGTTTTTTCCTTCTAAAACAGTTACTCCATATCCCTCTCTCTCTCTCTCTATATTGCCATCTCAACCATCCCACAAAACTCTTACATCTTTCAAGCACGTATTGGAGTTCATAAAATTATTCTACTGGGAAAGATCACCATCATCTCTGAGGTAGGTAATTCACGATTTTGTCAATTAATACCAACATTAGTTGTCTCTTATAGTATTTATACTATAATTTGATTGTAGTTGTATTCAATTATGTTTTCAATTGTTTATTTTTAGTTTTATTTAGTTGGTTGATTGGGTTTTAGCAACGTCATCACATTTTCTCTCCCTGTCGAAGTGCGACTCAAAAACTTTGTTTTATTGTTAGCGATGGAAGTTGGAGTTTTAGAGTTTGATCTAATGTACTATACTTTTGCTTGCCAAATAAATTAGAAGTTGAGATACATGAATTTGCGCTTCTTCCAATCTACTTTTTCTTTTCAAACAAAATCATGAACTTGCATTACGTATTAAGCAGAAAATCTTTTTGTTTGTTGTCTCTTTGAGTGTTTGTATGCTGTTCATGCTCCTAGAACTGTTGATCCATTATACCCCATCTTTCATGTATGATTTTGTTTACATCTTTTGTATAACAATTGGTAGACTTTGAAGATGGTGCAAAAATGTAAAATATATTGTAGAGATATAAACATGAGGACAGTAAATCCTAATTTGGTTTGATGAATATAGTTGATTGTTTTCCATTTTTAACTGTGTACAATCTTATACTAAATTCTTCAGGTCAGTAAATGCTAATTTGGTTTGATGAATACAGCTGATTATTTTCCATTTTTAACCGTCTACAATCTTATACTAAATTTTCCAGGTTAATAAGTTAGTAAATTTGGCCATCTCTATAGCACAATTTATCATGTTTTGATAGGCGAGGAAAAATATTGTGATTATCGTGCTTATGGTTTTGATTCTTATGAAATAACTAAATGCATTATTGAAGAAATTGCTTTTGGTCTATATTTAACATTTTTAATTTTGTATACCGTTGTATATTGTTATTTCTAAAGATTTAAGTTTATCCATTTATTTTATCGTTTCCCTTTTTGATTTATTTTATCGTTTATAAAAATAAATAAAAACTTTACGAAGCAGTATCGTATTCAATGGGTTGCGACTCCCACAAGATATCAAAATACACTTCTCTCTACATCTCTTTGATTGTTTGAATCTCCCTCTCTCATCAGAAATTTGGAATATTTTTGGGGGATCATTTTAGAGGAGAGAAGGTCAGATCTTTGATCGATCGAAAGTTCTTCGTGGTGAGTTTGTAGTTTCTATCTTTTTGTAGTTGTTCAATTTGTATTTGTTTTCTTCATGGTGAGAAAAATTATTAACGATTCTCTATCCTTATCAGTGCCTCCATTTCCTATTTTTAATTTTTTAAACGTTTCTATCTTTAGGTTTTGACATTTCCTTTTCAGACTGTTTCAACGCATCCATTCATACTTTACGATAGGGGAATTATTTTCGGCTACAACAGGATCCAAATCAATCTAGATCAACCAAGTTTCAATTGGTTTCCCCTTTTTGGTTTATGATTTTATGTTGATGGTTCAATTGTTGTTTTTAGATAAAAATTGAACACTTCCTTACTTCACTCTCTAAAGCTTTCTTTAAGAGAATTGGACTAAAAATTTTGATGATTTTGTCCAAGAAACACAATAAGTTTCATCTATGGAGAGGACAAACACAACAAGTCTTTGTCCTCTCATTAGAAGTAGACATATATCATGGGCAAAACTTTGGTAAGTCTAAGATTTTTGTCTACTCTTTGTTTCTTCAGAGCATTTAATAGAAGACTAACTTCCTTCTATTTATCTTACAATGGCTTTGTTTGTAGGTAGTTTTGTCGACAGTCCTCTTAGTTGGAAGGAGATTTATCGTCCATAAATACTTCTTTATTTCTTTTTCATTGAAAACGTAAAAACCAAAATTTTCTCTGTATGTCTTTCATCTCCATCTCTATTTTACTATTTAGGACTTTTCTATTGTCGTGTTATTTATTTTTATTTCAATCTTTTTTCTCAGCACACGATCTCATGAATATGTAACCAGGTTGATAACCAAACAATCACATGGAGGCAACTTTTGACACAAGTGAAAAAGATAAAGAAAATACAATTCAAATGTGCTAGAAAGAGGTTTATAAGGGTTTTTCCTTATGCGGGTCACGAGGAATTTGTATTCTTGACCGAATCACTACATTGGGTATCAGGGATCAAGTATAATCCTGCCTATGAAGAGGTGATTATGATCACATTAATTCATTCAACCTTGATTTTGAAGAAGTTGAAAAAGTACCAGCTTATGAAATTGATTATAAACGCAAATGTTGTTGATTGGGAATACTGGGAGGGTCTCTTTCACTATACATTATTTTTCATGAAGTTTTCAATAACTAAGTTTCACTAGTATAATAAATTGTGACTTATTCAAAATGGCAAAACATTGGCAAAACCCAATAAAAATCAACATCTGATGACTGAACTAAAAATCCTAAATTTTTGATAAACTAAATAAAAGATAAACATATTCAAAACTCTAAGCAAATTGACGTTTCGGATTATAAGGGACTTCCAAAAGCTCTGACATCAAGGGTGAAACAAAAGTCAAAATGTAAATAAAGGGAAATAGAGTACCTAATTTGATAAATCCCTCAATTAAATTAGCAAAACCATGATTATATCTCTAACCCAAGTGCTTGCAAAAAAACGGTAGTTGACACAAATATGGGGTAATTCATAAGACATGAAGCACCATAGGCATTAAAATCAACCATGATCAACAGTCAGTGGAAGAATGGCATACCTTGTCATGGATAAAAATGCATTTACTTGTAACTCACCCTTTATCAACTTCCAAACTCAATCACACTCCATGAGAGCATTGTAGTGGTCAGAGACATGAGAACCCAAACTTTACATTACTCCTCAACATCATAGAACTCCAACCAATTCAACAAAACAGATCCAATACTGAAATCATGATATTTTCAATATGAAACAAAACCCTACCACGATCGATTCCAAACATTGTAATTAGAATCTTGAAGTAATTTCTAGAGCGACCTGTAGAGGAACATATCTTTAGAGAGAGAGAGAGATGGTTGAAAACATAGGGTAAATCAATATGATTGAAGATGTTTGGCGAATTTTACCTTGGTGATGTTAAAGCAACCGTTGCTTCCTGTGTTTCCAAAAGCCTAGATGAGAGAGAGAGAGAGAGAGAGAGAGAGAGCATAGCCAAACAGCCAAACATTTGGGTTGGTTAAGAGTTTCTCTGAGAGAAGGATCGTTAGAAAGAGCCGCAACTCCCAGAACATAGAGAATTGGGGACGATGACAATTCTGAGAGCACCAAGAGAGAGAGAGAGGAAAGTGTTTCAGATTTAAGTGCAGCACGAAGAGATGTGTTTTTTTAATGGTTTTGGGCTACATAAAATGTTTTCGAAAGAGGGGGGAGAGAGAGAGAGCAAGGCAGGAGAATTAGAGCAAAACAAAGCTTATATCCTTCAGGAAGTAAGATTGCTGTAAGCTTGATTATTATTATTATTTAATCAGAGAGATATCTCAAATTCTTATTTTAAATGTTTATTTTTGCAACATTTTATTGACAGAAATATTCATGAAAGAGATAAGTTAGAGGAGTACTGTAAGAAGAATGTAAGGATACGTTTAGATGTCAATTAAAAATCATACTGGATATGATGACTTTTTATCTTCATCAACACTGAGCATCCTCACAGAATTGAGATTTGATTTTTATCCTAGAATTTGACTGTTTCCGGACTATGAATATATAATATCTAAGACTTATTGATTAATCCAGGGCTCAATTATAAAGTTAATCTTCGTTGAATCATAGTTTTTAATGGTGTTTCATAACAGTTAGAAATAAATATAAACAATAATCAAAGTGCTTAAAACTTTAGTAAAGGATCAGATTATTGTCATCTTTGTAAGAAGGGAAACAAATGATTAGAGAAACACGAGTGAGGCATTTGATTGAATAAAGTAGCTCAAACCAGACATTGCTTAAGAAATTGAAAAATAAATGTGTTAATCCTTCAATGCATGCCTACACTATTCACACACTACAGTCGAAAATAAATATATTGAAAAGATGTCCCTCATTCCTTGTTCTCGCAACCCCAAATGAGAGATTATGAACTTAAGAGGGATATGTACTCCTCCAGATTAAATGTGCTCGATAGAAGGAAAGAACCGAGAAGTCAATAGTAAGACTTCTTGGATCAATATAGCACCAAGCCATCAAATATTGCAAAGTGAACGAGACTATTGATTTGAAAACGAGAACGTGAAAAATTAAACGATTGATTTAAATTTATCTCCCTCCACTCCTTGGTCTTGACAACGTAAGTCCCAACTGGATAATAACCATAAACAAAGATTTCGCCATAGATCCCTTAGAAGAAACATACAATAACTGGTTATATTATAAAATACCTCCAAGTGAAATTTGGTCTTAAGAGTACAAGAAGTTATGCAAGACAAAGAGCTACTTGGTATGAAAATATTAGGGATAAGAACTATAACTTTTATAATGAGAGGAGGCTGTTTAAGTGAAATTGGTTACTATTGAGGAGAAATTCGTACGAATCCGGTTCGTTATCTCCCTCCACTGCTTGGTCTTGACATGATAAAGAATGAAAATAGATCCATCAGATACAAGAAAGATGATTACTTCTCCATTGTCAACAGTGCCCACAACATAATACACCTTTCTCATAAAGTCTCAAGTCCTTAGATCAGAGATAATGTTGGATTCTACCCACTCTCCGCCTTCACTACTGTTCCTTAAACTCCACAGATACAGTGAATTATCACATTCACCATCAAAAAGGTATACAGTAAGGTAGCCTTCCATCTCGAACATAGAATGTCTACGATTTCGACCGCGAATCAAAAAAGGAAGTTCTGACATCTTGAATTTTTCATATCTTAGATCCAGAGATACTATTTCCATTCTAGAACCAATATTCTAGTATAAAATCCCATTCAATCGTTATCAGCAGCCCACATGTCCCTTCTAGTACAGTAGAAGATGCATTGGTCCATCTCCATGCACAATCATGACCTATTGTTATTATGCATAACTGAAGAAGAGGACGTTGCCCACCTGTATCACTCGAGACCAGACCTACGATCTTGTACTCTTTGGTTGAAGGGACGAATACCAACTCATACCAATATTCATCTTGAACTAATTTATCAAGTGGTGGAAGTGTGATCCCTTGCTTTGTAATAGGATTTATAACATGATAATTTGTTATACCACGGTTACATTCTTTATAACATCTCTGAAAGAGATCAAATTCCATATTTAATCTGACTCTAAATATAGAAACTCAAACTATATAAGAAACAGTTCCAACCCTAGATGGAGACTTGCTGCGGGATCTTATAATATATTATTTAGGGCAATCTTATTATCTTGAAGGGCAATTATTATTATTATTATTATTTTTCCTTTTTATTTATTATCTTTTGCATAATTAATTCAAGTTGCTTATCTATACTACTAAAGGAAAAGCCTTAGAATGAGAAAACATCCCGGCCGTTGATTAAATTCCCTTAGGAGTCATCAAAAGCTATATTTATAACCTCAATATGAGGATTTAATGTTGGCCATTGGATATTTTCGACCAAAATCAATCAAAAAAAGTATTTTTCGCCTCCTTAACTTACTCTTCTCAAATGCACAAACTTATAGTCTAAAATACCTTTACAAATTTGTCATATTTAAATTGTTAGAGGGTAGTATTGTATTACTGTTATTATCCCTCCAAAATATAAAGTTAAACCTAGGATTGAAAGGATATTTTTGTATTACCAAACTTAATCTAAATGTTTGGTCCAATCACAACTACAATAGGTCTCTTTCTCTCTTTTTATGGATTCCCTTGAAGCTTTGGTTGCTTACATCCAAGGTTTCTCAAGCAACTTCAATGATCTCTCCCATCTTCACAGCTTCTTAAAACAATATGAGGATTCTCTTCAATATCAGGTGAATCGATTGACTCCTGACTATACCAACTCGACCCTTCAAAGCACTCTCTTGGGTATCTCATCATCTTGGAAGTCTCTCTTTTCCCAACTATCTCTAATCTATGTTTGGGTTTGCCCCTTTTGATTTCCTTGTGTGGGATTGCTTGATATCTGGAGTTAATTGTGTTGTATGAGTTAATGTGAAGTGGGGTTCTGGAGATACTCAAATGAACCTTATTGATACATAAATAAATATTTGGAGATACTCAAATGAGACCTCTGGCTCATCAAAACAAAATGAATGGCATTCAAGAAATGGAAGGTAGGGAGGTAGAAGTAATCAAATAAACAACCAAATACACAAGTCGTACAAAACTCTAACAAAAGAAAAAAAATAAAATTCTGAGAACACATTAAACTGCAAAAATGCACATTTTAGCTCGGAAGGTCAAACAAATTCTAAGCTATTTGTAGAATAATTCTATTTTAATGACGAGGCCTTTTAATGATATGGAACATATTAGCCGCAACGCTTTCAACTAATGTAAGAACAAGTATATGTAATTGAAACTCATTGAACTCTAAACTTTCTTTTATTTAACCTTAACAACACTGAAGAACGAAAGACCTAGGGATGACTTTTATAAAAAGAAGCCCTATACGCATTTAGATTTGCCGTGTACAGTGTGCCCTTTCTTGGACATGTTGATTGTTGAAGTAAAGCCGACCTTCCTTCTCCTCCAGTTTTAATTGGATTTTGGAGAATCAGATTAAAAGAGACCTAAACTACAACTTTTTGGCATATGAGGCAGCACCGCAGCAGGTTGCTGGAAACTGCCCCGAGTGAGCAATTTCCCTCAAATTGATGAAAAACCAAGGTTTGAAGATCTTGGAGAATTATAAGAAAATGCCACTAATTGATGTTTCAATATTGAGTTGAGGTTTACAATATGATACAACGAAAATAATAGTTGTAATAACATAAAACCAAACTAGCCTAATCGCTTAGGAGAAATATCTGGTCACAAGCACCATA
Source organism: Kingdonia uniflora (assembly GCA_014058105.1). NCBI lineage: Eukaryota > Viridiplantae > Streptophyta > Magnoliopsida > Ranunculales > Circaeasteraceae > Kingdonia > Kingdonia uniflora. The sequence goes on from JACGCM010001560.1 coordinate 1,485,154, forward strand.
TATAGTATTATTCGAAGTGCTCGGGTTGTCTCTCCCATACACATAACAACACGAAAACCACATTTCAAAAGTGGGAGAGTACCACATCCATTTCTTCTTCTTATTCATCGTTCCCCTTGTATAATGTCTCGACTTCTATAGAGCTGCAAAACTAAACTAATACAAGCTCAGTGTCATGCTTTAGTAGTATTCTCTTGATCCAACATAGGATGAAGCCTGATAGGATGACCCTTAGCGGGATAAAGCATAGGATCATGTATTAGTGGTTTGTCTGGGATCAAGGGTGTCCATCCATAATTTGTAACCAAGTGATGAATAATCAGTAACACATCTATACGTGTAAACTCGCTTCCAGGGAAAATACGAGATCCTGCTCCAAAGCTTAGATTTAATGTCAAGTTTTGGAGTTTGTTCTAGCTATTGCAGGATTGTTGTAGGATAGGGGTTTGGTGGATATTCTCTCTTATGGGCTTGGAGTAACTTAGCATGTGTACATTTCCCTTCCATGCCGTTTTTATCCTTCTAAGCAGTGTAAGCTGTTAAGAATACAACTCAAAAATTGGGAAAATCGTTCAAACAAGTGGAGAAGTCGTTCGAACGACAGAGTTTCCGTTAAAGTCGTTTGAACGACTTCTAATGTCGTTCGAACTAAAATAACGCTTGGGCCAAAATTCCAGAGGACTGTTGAAGTCGTTCGAACGACCTCATGACTCGTTCGAACGACTTTGGCTCTGTTTGTTTGTTTCTAAGTTCGTTTTGAAGAGGATTTAATCCAAAGTGATGGATTATCTCGTGATACGTATTTTGGAGACGACCTAATGGAAAACTTGTAAATAGAGAGTGTATGTTAAAGGCCTCTGCACATGAGAAAAGATTTAGAGAGAAAATGGAGAAATCTAGGGTTTAGCTCTGGAGAGGTTTCTTGAGTTTTCTTTCTAGGGTTTCTTGCTGGGATTATCTGTAAGGGTAGAGGTAAGGTTTGAGTAATCTCTATAACTTCTTGTAACCCTTAGTATGATAATATATTCGTCGTGCTTGTCGGGGGTGATTTTGATCATGTTTAGACACCTAATTTAAACCTTGTGTATGTATTTTATTACCTTTGCTCGAATTCTCTTTGGTTAGAGTTAGTTCTTTGAGTTCTTATTAATCGTATTGTGCTTCCGCGTTGCGATTTACCCCCTCGGTTTCCCGACAATTGGTGTCAGAGCGAGGTTTGGGGCAAGTAGAGTAGCAAGATGAGAAGATCTAAGTATTTTAACATAACCAAGTTTGATGTGGAGAAGTTCAATGGGAAGATCAATTTTGGATTGTGGCAAATACAAGTCCAAGATATCTTGGCTCAAGGCGGGTTACGCAAGGCACTGAAAGGGAAGCCTATACCTAAAACTGCGGTTGAAGGTATAGCGGCCCAGAAAGAAAACGACGATGAAGAAGAGGACTAGGAAGATCTGGATTCAAGGGCTACGAGCGGGATACACTTTTGTTTCGCTAAGAACGTTTTGGCAAAGGTGGCCGGAGAGAAGATCGCAAAGGGTCTTTGGGAAAAGCTTGAAAGTTTATACCAAACAAAGAACCTTTCGAATCGCTTATACCTTAAGGAACGGCTTCATACACTTAAGATGAATGAGGGTATGAGTCTTGGTAATCATCTAGGTTTTTTAAACGGGATCGTTTCAGAATTGGAATCGATCAGACTTAAAGTTGAGGATGAAGATAAGGCGCTTCAACTCATATGGTCTCTTCCATCTTCTTTCAAGCATCTTCAACCTACGTTGATGTATGGGAAGGAAACCTTGAGTTTTGAAGAAGTTACAAGTACGCTTCTTTCCGAGGAGAGAAGGCTTAAGGGTAGCGAATCCTTGAGGGAAAACTCTGTAACGGTGGTTAGTGGGAAGAGAAACTTTAATAGGTTCAGAAAAGGAACTTGTTGGAGCTGTGGTCAATCGATTCATTATAGATCGGATTGTAAAGTGGGGAAAGGTAATGGAGCAAGTTCGGCAAGAGGTTTCAAAAATGACACTGACAAACTAGCAACGATTACTAGTAATGATGGTGATGAGGTGCTCCTCGCGGTGGCCGCTAATGGTTCTCGCCACGATAGAAGATGAGTGTTTGATAGTGTATCTACAACGCATGTATGCGCACACAAGGCATGGTTCGACAATTATGCAAGTTGTGAGGGTAACAAGTTTGTGTTGACGAGCGATGACTAATTTTAGGAGTGGATAATATTCGTGTGAGGATGTTCGATGGACGCATCGTAGTTCTTTATGATGTTCAACATGTGCCGAGTATGACTCATAATCTAATTTCACTTTCCAAGTTAGATAATGAGGGTTACAATTATTCTAGGAGAGGTGAAGAAATAAAAGTTTATAGGAAATCTTGTTTGATCATGAAGGGAATTCTAAGTGGGAATTTGTATGCATTGGTTGGTAAATCAATGCGTGGAGATATGAAGGTTGCATGTACCAAGAGAGCTATGGAGATTTCTCGAAAGGGGAATTTAGTTCAAGGTGGAGCAATGACACGATCTACAAAGATGATCAGAAAGTGGGTTCCGATTGGTGGGTCAAGTAAAAGCCTAGACTCGGGTAATTCTCTTAATTAAGAAGTGATAAGGATACACGACGAATGCAGCAGAAGAAATGGTTTTATCGCCAAGGTGGAGATTGTTAGGAATACGAATCAAAAATTGGGAAAGTCGTTCGAACGAATGGGGAAGTCGTTCGAACGACAGAGTTTCCGTTGAAGTCGTTCGAACGACCTCATGACTCATTCGAATGACTTTGGCTCTGTTTGTTTGTTTATAAGTTTGTTTTGAAGGGGATTTGATCCAAAGCGATGGATTATCTCGTGATGCGTATTTTGGAGATGACCTAACGGAAAGCCTATAAATAGAGAATGTTGGTTTAAAAGCGCTCTGCACATAGAAAAATTTTAGAGAGAGAAAATTGAGAATGTTGGTTTAGCTCTGAAGAGGTTTTCTTGGGTTTTCTTTCTAGGTTTCTTGCTGAGAATATCTGTAAGGGTAGAGGTGAGTTTGACTGATCTCTATAACTTCTTGTAACCCTTGTAGTGGATAATATATTCGCGTGCTTGTCGGGGTGATGTTTTTGATCCTGTTTTAGGGTTTCCACCTAATTTAAACTTGTGTATGTGTTTTAGGCCTTTGGTTCGATTTTTTTTGGTTAACGTTAGTTCTCTTCTTCGAGTTCTTGTTAATCGTGTTGCTTCCGCGTTGCATTTTCCCCAACCTCGGTTGTTCCCAACATAAGCTCTTGTCTTTGTTGGGTCAGCCAGTGTATGTTGATTTTAGGATTTATCTTACTAGCCTTGTGTTGCATTTTATAGTTTTTAAGATGAGATGGAATAGAAAATAGTGGTCTTGGATGTGTTTGATTATGGTTCTGGATGGTTTTTGTTTTTGGAGTCGCGGTACTTGGTCATCTTTAATGGAGATCTTTGCTTGAAGTTATATGTATGTTGATCTTTTTTCTTTTCATGTCATACTATATCAGAAATTATACTGATATTGGTGTTAATTGTACACTTATCAATTTCAGTTGCTTCATCCCTTCTACAGCCTGTCTATCCTCTGGTCAAATCGGACTACTACTACAACAATCGATATATCATTCGCAAGTCACATCTACTCGGCGATTTTGATTGCGAAAACGAGGTTTTTAGTTTTCCATCACAACCCATCTATATGTTTCTCTTTAGCTCTCTTTGTTTGACTCTATTTTTCTCTTTTTGTGAATATAGGAAGGGTTTAGAATGAAGATTTTGCAAGAGGAGAACTCGGATCAATGTGAAAATTGCAGAATCTCATTCTCAATTCAAACAATGTATTTTCTTTTATTTTATTACTTTGGGTTTTTGTTTTGGTGATTGTTTAGTTTGAGTTCTTGAGAAATGAGGGATTTGGTGTTCTATTATCTTTTTATTGGTAGACGGATAAGGTGTCGATACTGGACAAGGCGATCGAGTACCTTAAATAGCTTAGATTCAAGTTCAAGTGAGTCTTTTTGGCCATTTTTTCTTATGGTCTTATTGTGTTATTCCCATGTTGCTGCATCTTCCTTCCTTCAAATATAATCATGTAGTGAAAAGATTTGGTTTTCAGTTTGGAGTTCAGACTTGCAATAGTTCTAAGGTCAAAATTGATGTAGGTTCAATATTTGAATTCGTCTATAATAAACACGGAAGAGTTTGAAGAACTAATAAACCAGTTGTTGAGAGCTTCAAGCAATTCTCTCCCCTCTAAATCACAAATCTTCATCCCTTTTATTAAATGTTTTTTGATTTTTGATTTTGGGTGTTTGGTTTAGTTATTAGTTCTAGCACAATAACATTACTCTACATTCAAACTCTTTTATTTATTTATTATTTATTATTATATACTTTTGATAATTTTCAGGTAAGAAATTATATTACTTACGTTCCAACCGTATCATCCATCGTGATATGAAGCCACAAAATATTCTCAATGGGTTTGGATGTATTCTTAAGGTAAAGGCTTGCTACTTTTGAAACTTTTTTGTCCAATATGGTTTGTGGTTTGCACTTGATTATGTCACCCAACAACGCATTTTCTAAGCATTTGCACTGAAACTGCTAAATAAATATCTTGTTAAGGTTTTGTAAGTACTTTATTTGGCAGAAGTAGGGGGTTCGATTAGATCATGTAGAGGGTGGTCTGGTGTTTGCGGGAGGGAACCCCCGAATTTTTTTATTTTATTTTGTTTTTTCAAAGAGAGGGATAGATGGGGTGAGGTAATGAGGTTGTGTTCCTATAGTTCAAAGTAAGCAAAACAATCTAAGGCTACAACTTCTTTGTGAAGATTGGATGATGTATACATGTTAAGAGAGAATGAGGGTGATAAAGAGAGACAAATGAACATTCAATGTTATGTTTAACTTTGTTGATTAGAGTAGTTGGAGGAGTGGTGTTTTACAAAATAACCTAAATTTGGGATGGCAAAGGGTATAATATGTTTTTACTGAATTTTGAAATCTTACTGTTACTGAATTTGGGATGGCAAACGTGTACTGTTACAAATTGTATTAAATCTTACTAGCTGTTGCCAAAGTTTTGAAATCTCAAGGTGAGAATTCTTCTAAGCTGGATCTTTGATTTTGTAATTGAATTTTGTATTCCAAATACATTGTTCTTGGATCACTCTTGCAAAAAAATCTTATCACTTTTATCTTATTTTTATATTTTGGCTAGTTTTACAACCTTGTGATTTCAGGTTGGCACGTGCAATGTCCGCAAATAGTGTCGTTGTGCTCTATAAAATGTTATAGCTTTACTTTGCTTTTTTCCTTCAATGTTATTAAAAGGCAATATATTATCTCATAGCTATCCCTGAACCTGGTGCATTTTCTTTCAGGTACTCCTTTGCACATGGCTCTAGAACTGGTGCACAAGCAACCTTAATTATAACCATACGGCTGATTTGTGGTCTCATGGTGTTATTTCATATGTACTGGACTTTTCCTTGATTTATTTTTCATTGTTGTTGCTTTTCCTCAGAACATGAAATTAATGCTTAGTATTGTATCTAAAGTCATTAAGTCACCGAAAATTTGTTTAGAACCCTTACTTAACTTTCGCCTTTATTAAGTATACTTTTGGATCCTTTAAATTTATCTCAGTGGAATCTTACAAGACATGGTTTCTTATATACAAGGTCCAAGTACTGGTAATTCTCTCCCGCCAGCATGTACACTTTTGAGTGTTGGACAGGTAAGTCCAACATTTCTTGGTATGTAGAATCATATTTTCATTGAGTGCTATTCAGTTTTGAGATTTATCTCCTAATAGAAGTAACATATTTATTGGGGTTAGTTTTTGGATAACATTTTCTCTCCAAGACTGTCAACTTCGTTAAGATTTGGTAATATGTCGCAATTGTAATATGTCTCTGTATATTCCATAAGGCTCTAAGTATGCAGATGAATATGCTATAACATTGTAGCTTCAAAGGAAATAAAATCCTAATTATTTCTTCCCAAAATTCTATTTTAAACTGATGTACTCCCTGTTAAATTTTTGGGGAATAAGTACCACACATGCACACGCGCAATAAAGTTGTACTGGTTGTTGAGAGGCCTATCAATTTTCATATCATTGAAACTTTTCCCATTACTTTTTTTTTCTCCAGATCCTTATTTGTTGCAAACAAACAATTTTAGATATTTTCCCTCGTTTTCTCATATCCAGCCATATAAATATGAAAGTAGATTTTTCATAATTTTACTAACTATTTTTTCCCTTCAATTTCCACCAACTGAAAAGAACTTAATTGTGCATGTTTAAAACACTAACTGCACTATGAACATGTAATTATAAAAATCAACTAATGCATTATTTTGGACCATTATAGTCCACGCAAATAAGTAGGACTGAGTTTTTTTTGTTTTTTTTTTCTAACTGGTACTTGTTACGACTCTTTATTATCAATAACACAACCTTTGTTTGCAGGCTTTTGCTGGTACTAATGATATGGAACATGGGTTACGACCTTGACCATTGACCATGGTTATCTTTGCGGTAAAATGGAAGCAAGTTTTCATAAGGATGAAGTATGAAGAGTAAATGTTAAGATTCATGGTTACGACCTTGACCATGGTTATCTTTGCGGTACAATGGATGCCCTTAATGTTCCTATGGCAGACACATTTGTAAGCAACTTATTGAATTCCATTAAAATTTAAATTCGAACTGGTTTAGTGTAAATAAATATTTTTCTTCAACTCCAATTTTCTCAAGTCTGTTGGCTAAACCGACTAAAAAGTTCTTTTGATTACTTATTTTTCAGGCATGACCTTTGGGGAGGGGGAAATTGTAGATACAAAGAATTATACATTATTTACTGGTAAGTGGGAAGCAACGTATGGTCCTTCTTCTTAGTTTTGACCTGTGTTTAACCTTGACGATTAGCTCTTAAAAGATCCGAGTTATCATAGTTTTTTTTTTCATTTCAAACCCGAAGATGACATAAGGCATTGGTCCAATTTTCTATCCTTCCTACTCTCTTATGGTATTATTTATCCATTTCTAAGAAAAAGATTTTATTTTCTGCTTTCGCAACCAATAATTCAATTCTCATCAAATGTCTCTTCTTTCTTTTTAAAGTCAAGTAGAGGTTAATGGTGGTAAATTTTGGATCTTGGTAACTAGCTATCCCAACATATTCATGGTATGCTACTTTAATCTATAAATTATAGAAATTTTGTATATAAAATGAAATTAATTATACTGCTTAAAAACCTGACTATTATTCTAAAAAGAATATTAAGTAGATGTAGTTTTAGGCATTGTGCATTTGATTGAAAATATTGTTGTCAACGAAAAGCAATATTTACATGTCATTTGAGTATCCTATCGTTCGATGTGGCAAAACTTGAAAAACGGAATATGGAATATGTTCTTTGTCAATAATAATATTAATCTAGTGTTTTCTCTGAAGAATCTCTTTAAAGCACTGTTATGGAAATATCTTGACAGTGGAATCTCCTATATTAGTATTTTGTGAATGTTGGAGTTGACTGTAGCTTAACCATGTTGGATTTTATTATGTTTGCTTCTCTTTCACTAATGGTTCCATCAATGGCTTCTACTAAGACCCCAAAAACAAGTACACAATACTCCTTTGAACCTTATTTCTCGATTATTCTTATACATTCGTGATATTTCATAAAATTGTAAATGAGAAAATATTGCCCATAAATGGTGGAATCCAACCTCATCTATATATTAGCATGCCACATTTCTACTATGTTCTTTTCCGTCACTCTCTTTTATTTCATTTTGTTTCGCGATGCTATATTGTGCCTATCCACATAGTGTTGTTCTCTTGAACTGATGAATCTATTCTTAACCGAACCTGCAGCCCATTTTAGAAGCTTGAGCTGAATTCCACTAATGGAGGAAGGTCAGGTTTCAGCTTTTCGTCCTATCAGTTGCAGTAATTCGAAATCCTTTCATGTGGAAAGGTGGATGATTAAGTGGGAATGCTTCACCTAGGTTTGTTTGCTAATATTTGAGTTTGTAGGCACCTTATGTAACAACTAATTCTTTACGAAGAAAACTAGAAAGAACATGTATAAGAAGATTAGGACGCCATATTAATGTGGACTGTGTGGTAACAATTGTTTTACACATAATTGATAAGTAAATTAGTATTTATGCTTATTTTTTCTTATCATTTTAATTGCATACCAACTTTTATTGAAAATTTCCCGGTATGACGAGTTTATTTGAGGACGATTTACGTTTCCAAGAGCTGGATCGTGAATCAAGTATCAAACCAGTTACAAATGTAGAACATGAAAATTTGCAAGGATAAGCTATCCCTGTCTCGACTATCGCCAGTTTAAAATATGTGCATTCAACATATCGTATAATGCACAAGTTAAGGGGGAAAAAAATACTTCTTGTAACAATAAGCTTAGATATTTTTCAAGGAAAAAACATCGTAAACGTGTTCTTCAACTTAAGGCCAAAACACATAATCGTAAAACTATAATGAGGAGTGTTTGATAAATCATGTGATTGTCATTGTTATCTACTAGTGGTTGAGTAAAAGTGATGGAGCCATTCAATTCAAGCCTAACCCTAAAAAAATTTTAATCAGTAAATGATAGATGCAAAAGAGATAATTTTGATGGATTTTGGATTGAAATTGACCATTAATATTAAGAGACATTATAATTACCTCTTTACTTGGGCTGGACAAAAAATTCACGGTAAAAATAAAATAAAATTAGGGAATCCGCGGTGTAAAGAGAAACTGTGCACTATTCATGGTTTGAGTATCCCAACTAATAAGGTTCTCCCTCTTAATCCCTCCTACCAATGTGCTCCATACCTAAAGCTTTTCTTGATTTTTGTTCTATGGCTATGACAAGATTCTTCCCCTAATCTCATTGTTGCTCCAAATGATGGTATTGTGCTTATTTAAGCTGGATACAAACAATTGTATGAACGTAGACTTCTTTTTTTCCGCTTCTCTTCGAGGTAATATAATTTTAGGAAACTAAATACAGGGAAACAATAAAAACAAGACAATCCCTAATGTACAAATAATCCATAAGCACGCATATCAGAAGTAAATAATCAGTTTCTGCATTCCTTCAAGTCTCAGACAAAGCTTTTCATGCAGTAGATAATGTGTTCAAGTACCATTATTAATCGCCTTGTAAAGGTTCCTCTAAGTATAACTAGAAGACTTGTTCTTTCGGTTTCTTAATATTGAAGACAAGAAATAATAATTCAAACCCCACACTTGCAACAAAAATGATGTTACGCATAATGCCAAACTCGATTCTACCTTGAATTGAAGTTAATTAATGTTGAAAATATTATTGATGCTCGAGATATCGGCTCTATTCTTAGCATTTTTTATAACATCTAAAATATTAAACTATTTGAAAACATTGGTCGGGGTTTTACAAATATTTGTAGGCGCACGCGATGCTAGTTACTTCTATGAGATATCCCGAAGTTGTCTCTATGTTGTTCTCCTTTAATTTTTTTCCCTTCTAAATTCCCATTGTTATTTTTTCCCTGGAGGCAAGCCTGTGAATGGAAATCGGTGAGGAAAAGCTTTCCCCGAAGCCCAAGGGCTAATGACAAAATTTTCATCCCAGGTTTTGAACTAGGGGCCATCTCTCTTGTCGGAGGGGTACAACACGGCTGAACTGCGGATTTTGATGGAATTTTCCATCAATTTCTTTTCAATTCTCCATAAATTTGTTCTATGGAATGTGTTCTGTTGGCCGTTCGATGAGGGGAGACATCACATATAAGTATAACCATTCATATATAGGTGTTGTTAAAGGCTAGATTGAACAAAACATTCCTTAACGATAATTCAAAGTTCCATGAAAAAGGGCTAACAAATTCTGCAAGGATAAAGAGCAAACAAAATTTTACTTTATTTCCAGAAGAAAAAGACACACATCAAACGATTTTTTTTAATGAGACAAGGCTGTTGACATGAACATAACTGTTGCAAAAATTGGTTGATTTCGTCCCTGGTACCTCCTGCCATTGTTTGGTCTTTACATGATAAAGACAGATAATATAAGATGCTGAGTGATAGATGATTACTTCGCCATTGTCCACTGTTGGGTTATTTCAAAAAATTATTTGACCTTGGACTTGGGCTTAAGTTTGGGCATAGGCTTGAGGCCTTTGCTATCATTTAAAGTGGGTCTTTTATCTACTTCATTCTTCAAACGACTATTCCTTTAGAAGACCTGATCTTCAGGGAGTAATGCATGCATTCAAAGAACGTAATGGACGTGAGACGTGATGATAACCGTTGTGTCTACATCTATAAATACCTTCCTTCCTCCTACTATCAATACACAACACAAAACTACTGTTCATCATCTTTTCTCTTTCTCTCTCTAAAAACGGTTCATACTTGAGGTACGAACTCATTCTGTTTTTACGTAGACTTCCGGCGAAGCTACGGTATATGCTCGTTGTATTCTGGGAGAGTACTTGAGATACACTTTAAAGAGAGTGCGACCTGTAGGAACTTATCCCTCGAGCTAAGGACACTCGATCTCATCTGTACCTCGATTTCTATAAGACTCGATCTTATCCAGTACCAGACTCACGCAATTATAAACACGTTAACAGTTACACATCGACCATGAACTCAAGTAGAACGTGGATCATCCACAACAGATGTAAATAGAACAGATCAACATACACCTGTCTCCCACGAGCTAACAGTTACGCACTCAACTGCCCATGACTCCCACTTTCAGGAAAACGTGTTCGAGCACGATGTCAAGCTGAGAGCAGGGTTTATAAAAGGGCAGAGCTCCTAGGGAAAAAGGGAGGAGGGATATACATACAATTATCGGATATCTAGCTGTTCGATCATTAGATTAACTCTTGTAATCAGATTCTCCCACTCTCTCAAGCAATAATACTACTTTCACAAAATCCTCCACTCGAGGTCGTGGTTTTTACCTATTCACAGGTTTTCCATGCTAAATCCCCTGTGCCAAGTGTTATCTCTTATTTAATTCTTGGCATAGTAGTTCTTGGTATAAGAATCGATTTTAAGCCAGTTAGAGCTTTACGAAATTTGGTCCCTACATTTGGCGACGTCTGTGGGAACGTATAATTTTTCCACGTACTTAAGGACCACGATTAATACTCATCAGTCGAGTAGTATCCAATTATGGTTCAAACACGTCAATCTTTGGGAGCTCAGCCTGAAAGTTCGAGGGAACCTGATCGGGTTGCCGAGCTTTGGGCGAGCTTAATTATTGAAACTGAGAAACGGAGTCAACTCGGGTACCAGCTATTGGAAGATCGAGAACTCCGCAAGAAGGAATTAGATTGAGAGCGTCAAGCTCGAGTTCTGGAGATAAAGAAACAAAAAGCTCAGATGTTAGCTTTTCAAACAGCTCTGAAAGCATTACAGAGCAGCCAACAACCACCACCCCTGAGAGAGTGTGAAATAGTACCAACAATCTTAAGAGTTTCCGTTCACAAGAGGCTAGGGGCACATGAGGTACATAGTACAAACATTTTTAGGATTCATTGTGAGGATCCACCAACACCGATAGTCTCAATTCATTTGGGACAAGAGGAGCAGACAGATATCAGTAGAGATTGAAGACCTTCCAAGCAGCCTGAGGAAGCCTTGCGACCTCCTTACCAAGCCCCACTTCCTGAACGTGTGAGCGAGGGAATAGGTGACCACGTTCCCAGACTCATACGTCAGACAATTCCGATAATTCCAGCAGCTCCGGTAGTTTCAGCGGCTCCGCCAGTTCCAGTAGCTCCAACAACTCCTATCCCTCATCATTATATCTCTCAAGAACTCATGAACTAGCGTATCAGGGATATCATCAAAGAAACGTCTTTAAACCTGAAGGATGACTCGCACAAATTACAAGGTAGCCCAATTGCTAAAGAATTATTTGATATGAATGTCCCAACAGGTTTTCATACACCCAAGATCATCAAATAATAAGGAACCGATCCTGGTCAACACGTTCAACAATTCTGCGACTGATTGGGTTTGTATTCTAATCTGAATCATATCCTTTGCCGGCTCTTCGCTGCCAGTCTTCAGGATGAACCTTTCTGTTGGTTCCACTCTTTACCAGAAGGTTCGATTCATACCTTTGAGTAGTTATAGAAAATCTTCATCAAGGCTTATTCCCACAACAAAGAGAAAGAAGAGAACTTATATTATCTTATAAGTCTCAAACAAACACATGGAGAGAAGATCGAGGAGTTCTCCAAGAAGTTTCTCGAACTTGCTCGTAAGGTCGACAATCTTGATCAGAAGACAGCCTTGTCCATATTCACAAATGCTCTGCAGTTCAATTGCAAAGCTAAAGAGTATCTCTTCCTGAAGAAACCCAAGACCCTTGAAGATATAATCGAGAAAGTCGGCAATTATATCGATCTGGAGCGGATGACGCCCGAACCGAATAAACTAGTAAAGGCAGTCTATAGCACCAAGGCTCCTTCTACAGATTTCAACAACAACCACAGCTCGAACGAACCAGGCAATCCTAAACGAGCAAAAATAGAACCAGAAAGAGACAACAATCCGAGGTCGCAGAAACCATCCAGAACAGTCATACCGAAGTTGAATGTCAAGCTTTCCGAGATCTATCCCATTCTCCAGAAAGATAAATGTTTCTGTCCAGCTCAACATCTTTATCCAATAGCAGGTCGACCTTATTGCGAATATCACAAGATTAACCACCACAAGACCGGCAATTGCTATGGTTTGAAAAAACTCCTGGAAATTATTTTTAAGGAAGGGAGTATGCACGAATACATCATCGATCTTCCAAGCTATAAAGACATGAGCTATCTGAAAGAAGATGACATGGCTCAAGCAACAGAACAAGCAGAGGAGAAGCATATATATCATCTCTACTGCAGCAATATGATCGAGATCAATCAGGCTTCAAATTCCAACATAGTCAAGCGAAGGAGGTTGGGCGAGTGCTGTGATCTTGCCATCCAAGACAAGGAAGCCAAACTCCTCCCAGAGTCTAGCAGTCGTCGAAAGGGAATCTCTTTCGAAGACTGCGACACAGGACATGTGAAGTATCCTCATCATGACGCACTAATAATTATGCTCAAAAATGAAGAACTTCGTAATGCACAACATGATGGTAGACACAGGAAGTGGGGTTGAGATCCTATTCCAGAGTACAATTGACCAGATGGCACTCTCAAATCAGGTCATTCAAAGTGAGACAGACATCAGTGGATTTAATGGGTCTAAAGAAGAATGAGTTGGGAAGATCACCCTCCTGATCACAGCAGGGCCTACCACTATCGACGTTACTTTATACGTCATCAATGCCAAAACAAGGTATTTGGGGATACTAGGACGCTGTTGCCTGCACAATATGGAGGCTATCCTGTCTACTTTCCAACAAACACTCCGGTTCAAGCATAACAATGGTATTTATGAAATCAAAGGAAGCCAGAAACTCTCACGAGCTTGCTAGAATACAGTCTCACCAGTTCTCGACCATTCAAAGCAGATTGCTGCATAGAAATTACAGAAGGCTGATCACCCCGATGGTTAGTCTTCTCCAGCCGAGCCCGTGGAATACGTCATGATCGATGGTGCTAACCGAGGTAATTACATTGGTACTAAATTAATTCAAACAGAGAAAGAAGCTTTTATTTCTTTCCTTCAATCCAACAAAGACATTTTCGCATGGAACTTCCAAGAAATGCCAGGCGTAGACCCCTCAAAGTCTTGCCACATCTTAAATATCCGAGAAGGCGCCGCAACAGTTAAACAAAAACAACGTAGGTTATCTCAAAGACTCAGAGACGAGGTGAACAAGGAGATCGACAAACTTATTAAGGTCGGTTTCATCCGAGAAGCCAAGTTCCCAGACTGGATTTCTAGTATCGTTACTGTTCCAAAAAAGAATGGGAAAGTCCAGGTTTGTGAGGCGATAAAAATTATAAAGGCTGTGAGGCGATAAAAATTATTTTGAGACAGTTTGTGATTGTATAAGTGATCTAATAGTGCGAGATAAAAATTAATATATATACCTCGACCTATCTGTAGGTTTTGTTGGACCAGCGGTTTAAAGTATACCCTTTACTGTAGATAAGTATGGCTTCGATTTCTGGTTGTGCAAAGGCTGATGAAGCAGGCCTTGTAGGGCATTTATCTCCCATTATTGGAGTAGGGGATGAGGAGGATACTGTAGCCGAATTGATTGAATGGCCTCATCTGAAGGGTTCTCGTGTTGAGTACCCAACAGGCTCTAGTCGGTTTAGGGAGTTCTGTAAGGCCAAAAGTAGCATAGATGGGATTTGGGGGCACGCCTTTGTATATAGAGGTAATTTCTTTAGGACTTGCAGTGTCAGTCAAGAAGGGGATTACTTGTATTTGCTGCCTAATTTGGCCAAAGAAAAGAAGTGCAGGCGGTTGGGAGACGAAGTATCCTTGGAGTATGTCCAAGGCGTTGTGAAGGATAGTCAAACAGATGGGTTTTGTTGCTATTTAGCACAGTTCGATTATGGGTTGACTCTGCCTTTGAGCAATTTGGCTAAGAGTGTGATAAATTTGATTGGGGTTTGTCCGGCGCAATTGAATTGTAATTTTTGGGAAGTTATTTTTGTATGCGAAACCCTGAATGGGAGATGGGCTGCATCTGGTAGTAAGAAGAGGATTACTGCCAAGGATTTTCTGGAGTATTATGCTGTGAAGTATGTCACAACAACTAATGGTGCATATCTCTGTTCTAGTTCTGCAATACCATGCTTCTTCGACCTGTCTTCAGCAGGGCGAGTGTGGAACGACAACCTTTTATGGGTGTCTGGTGAATGTCTTCAGCAGTCTGATGAGGAACCCCTGGAACTTAATAATAAAACTATAACAGAGGGTAAGTATACCATTAAAAAATGAACTATCATTTGTATGTTGAATTATACTGCTATAGTTGATCTGTATCTTACGTTGCCGATGTTTATGCAAGAATTAATTACAAAGTGTCGAGGAAGGAATCTTTTATAGACGTCGTTGCCAGGGAAGGCGCTGAGCTCGAAGTTGTGCTCAAAGAGTTAGAGATAAGTAGGTTCAAAAGGGTAGATAATAAGGACGACAAGGTCAGGAGATCGCAAGCGAAGAGGAGGCTGATTGGGAAAGCTCCAGGCTCAATGGAAGAGAAATTGACAACTTTTGAACTTAATATCCCCTTGAAGCTCGCGCGGCTCAATGAAATTCTGGATGGGCCAGTGGACATGGCTACGGTCTCTAGCACTGCTGTACGGAACCTGGCGAAGAGGAAGGCTATAAAAAGGGGGGATGCTCCTCGTTCTGTGTCGTCATTAGACGTTAGCAGTAAGATGAGAAAGGTAATTTCTCCCACGAAGTCGCAGGAGATGCTAGAGGAAAGTGATAAGATCGTTGAGGGAGCAGACTTGAGGCCGCATTTTGAGGTCAAAGCAGATCTCGTGAAGGAACAATGTCGAGCTAAAGCTCGAGAGAAGATGGTTGCTGTTATGGATGAGGAGTTTAAGAAGGTTAGTAAAAAGTTGATTTTGTCGAGCCGTTTTGTTGCTCGAGCTGACATATTTCTTTTTGCAGTTTGCTCTCGCTCTGAGGGACATTCAGCTTGGTTCCCAGGATAGGTTGATGGAGCTAGAAAAAAAGATCTCCCAGCTCTTGGGGGAGAAAAACCAGTTGGAAGAGAAGCTGACTCGGGAGATGGTAAATTTCCAGTTGGAGCGGAAGAAAGAAAAGGAAGCTGCTGCCCTAAAACTGAAGTAAGTTAGGGCTGAAAGTGAAGCTGAAGCGAATCGATTGGTTACCGCGTCGGCTATTTCCCGGAACAACCTCGCAGGGAAGCTCTACCAGTTGAGGTATACGAAGGCAGAGATAACGACATTTAGCGAAGGGAATTATGAGGAGATGGAAATTATGGATGAAGAAGAGGTTGAGGAAAGGGAGGGTGGTCTGAATACTACGGAAAAGACCGATGCCGATAATCAGGAAACTATTAATCAGGTAGGATAATCGTGTAATGTAACATTGGTTGTGAAAAATGAAATCGAGCTTTGTAATTTTATTGCCGTTTGATGCCAACAACATTTTACTTATAAAATTTTGTATTGTAAGAGATAGAAAACTCGCGCCTCAGAGCTGTGAACTTAGAAGGCCTGCTTGAAGTGGAAAAAAAATCCTCTGCTGAATTGCAGATTAGATAATTCAGATAAATTAATAACTAGATGAAAAAGAATAAAAGGATATGTACCTTGTATGTTTAGTCTAGTTCAGAATGTTTGTGTATGTATCTTCTGTCTTGTGCCCAAAACTTGTTATTGCCGGTAGGCTAAGGAGGAATTGGTTGTCTCGAGCTTGTAGATGTCTGTACTGCAGGTTTATCAATATGCTTATGTCAACCTATTTCTCCATTAGGTACTGATGTTGTGAGTCCCTGCTAAATGTTATGCAGAAGGAGCTAGATAATGCTAGGGAGAGAGAAGAGCAGACTCTTTTGTATAATGCTGAGTATGCAGAAGAATATGAGGCTTTGATTTCCCAGTATGAAGATCGATTGGATGATAATGTGAAGCTTTCTTTAAAGCTCGAAGAAGCTAAGAGACAAGTCGAGGAAAAGATTGTAATAATTTTGAGCAGGGATTTGGCTTTGAACCAGCTTACCAACGAAATTGCTGAGTTAAAGGAAAAGGCTGCGTCAGGTTCTCGGTACGAGGTTGAGTTAGTCGAATACCATATTAGAGCGTTAAATGAAGAGATATCTAATATGAAATGTAACATTCGTGCTCTGAACGAGCTGTTGTTGAAGAGAAAGATTGACCTGGATACTACGCAAACTAACTTGGTCGTGTCTGAGGCTGATTTTGAAAAATTGAGCAATAGTATTGTGGGTAACGATCAAGAATTGTGTAACTCTGAACAAATACGTGATAGTTTGATTGCCAGGTTAGATCGTTTGAAGGCTGATTTACGTCGTTTAAAGGGAAAAAAGGCTCAGAGTAGGGTTGATTTAGTAGAGATTCTATCCAAGAATAAAAATTTGGTGGATGATTTGACCCATGCTCGCAGAAATGTGAGGAGGGTTGCACAACGTGAGAAAGAGATGAATGAAAGAATTAATCAACTTTGTGCGCGAATTTCCGAATCGGAGCGGGAGTTACGTGTACGTGAATTGAAGTATCAGAAAGATCTAAAATTTGAATTGGATAAAAGAGATTGTGAAATTGCTTCTGGTAGGGGGAGTCGAGAGATGAAGGAATTTATTCGTCGAAAAGAAGAGTTAGTGGAGAATATGCGTATTGATCTCGCAAACTCTCGGCAGAAGTCGATAGATCTTACAAGGCAGATGAGTGAACGTATTGATCAATTAACAGCTAAACTGGCTGAATCGAAAGCTCATCGTAGGAAGGATAACAAGTGCGCTGCTGTTACTCACTAAGCCTTCAAGGAACTAGTAGTTCATGAACAAGAAAAATGTGATGGGGAAGTTTTACATCAACGGCATTTAAGCGCATTGGTTGCATTTTTTGTCGAGGAAATAAAATTCCTGCAAGTTGAGATAGAGTTGATGCAAGATTGCTTCTCTGGAAGGACTTGCGTATGTAAACTTGTTATCTCAAGCATAGATCCAATTGGTGTCATGGATCGTGGTATCAGGACCACGACGGCTGAACATATAGCTCGAGGGAGAGAAATTACTGCTGAACGAGCTCCAGAATATATGCCATCCAGGACTAAAATAGGGGGAAGCTCGAGTGTAGTCTCATCTACTCCTGTTGTGGGAGGAAGATCGAGTGTAGTCTCACCTACTTCTGTTGTGGGAGGAAGGTCGACTGTAGTATCACCTACTCCTGTTGTGGGAGGAAGGTCGACTGCTCTCCCATCAAGAAAGTCCAACAGAGTTAAAAAGAAATAGAATTGAACTCTGAAAACGAGTACCTTTTGTACGTAGCAGATGTTTATGCTTCAGTGCTCGATATAAAACTTTAAGAGGAGCGTTGTAATTTGAAATTGTGATATGAGAAAATAATATTTCCACGCCTACAGTAGAGTTATTATCTGGTTTGACCCATTGAATTAGAAGAAGTCCGTGGGTGTAGAAGTAAGTATTATCTGTGCTTCACCCCTTGGACTTCAGGGAGGCTTAGCGGTAGCGAGCTAGTATTATCTTTGCTCGTACTTTAGGCGGTCACCGCAGGCTAAGAGGTTCTTTATGGCCCTCGCCTCGGATCTGTGTTTCCTCAGGGGTTCGGCTAGTATTATCTATGCCTTGATACCATATTGGAGAGCTGGGCTTATCGGCAGCGAGCAACGTCTCACTCATGCTTTAGGCCTGATCTGTAGGCTGAGGCTCTTTATGGCCCCAGCTCTGGAGGTTTTGTATCCTCAGGGGTTCGGCTAGTATTATCTATGCCTTGATACCAATGTTGGATGTTGGAGCTTAGCGGCAGCGAGCAAGTTTTTTCCTCACTCGTGCTTTAGGCTTGTTATCTTTAGGCTAAGAGGTTATTTATGGCCCCCGCCTTCGGATGTATGAGAATCCTCAAGGGATACCAATGTTGGATGTTGGAGCTTAGCGGCAGCGAGCAAGTTTTTTCCTCACTCGTGCTTTAGGCTTGTTATCTTTAGGCTAAGAGGTTATTTATGGCCCCCGCCTTCGGATGTATGAGAATCCTCAAGGGATACCAATGTTGGATGTTGGAGCTTAGCGGCAGCGAGCAAGTTTTTTCCTCACTCGTGCTTTAGGCTTGTTATCTTCAGGCTAAGAGGTTCTTTATGGCCCCCGCCTTCGAATGTATGAGAATCCTCAAGGGTTCAGCTAGTATTATCTATGCCTTGATACCAATGCTGGATGTTGGAGCTTAGCGGCAGGGAGCAAGTTTTTTCCTTGTGCTTTAGGCTTGTTATCTTCAGGCTAAAAGGTTCTTTATGGACCCTGCCTTCAGATGTATGAGAATCCTCAGGGGGTTTAGCTAGTATTATCTATGCCTTGATACCAATGTTGGATGTTGGAGCTTAGCGGCAGCGATAAAGTTTTTTCCTCACTCGTGCTTTAGGCTTGTTATCTTCAGGCTAAAAGGTTCTTTATGGCCCCCGCCTTCGGATGTATGAGAATCTGTAGGAGTTAGGCTAGTATTATCTATGCCATTACCAATGTTGGATGTTGTTTACCTTTAGGGATCGAGCTAGGATAAACTGCGTTTTTACCCTTGGATGAGATTGTATTGATTGATAGGGATTTGTGATAAAATGAGATTTCATTGATTGAAACGAGTTTGTACATACATTGGAGGTAAAATCTCAAGGTGGATTAAACGCTGTTGAGTGATGGAGGAGCTATTCAGCGTCGATATAACTTCAATCTTCTTGTATTCCATGGATTTTAAATTTTGTCACCAGCTTCCGTCTTGAGATAGTAAGAACCCAGACCAGTTCGACCTATGACAATGAAAGGACCTTCCCAATTTTCTGCTAGTTTCCCAGCATGTGGATCTTTTATGTTATCTAGGATTTCTCGAAGGACCCAGTCGTTGATGGCGAACTCCCAAGTGTGGACTCATTTGTTGTATGAACTTGCCAGTGTTTGATGATATCGACCAAGATTCGTGATAGCTCGATCTCTTGTCTCATCGATCCAATTGAAGTTGCAAGCCAATTTGAACTCATTCTCATCGTCTGTGAGCTTGCGGTCTCTCACAGGTGTGGACTCATTTGTTGTATGAACTTGCCAGTGTTTGATGATATCGACCAAGATTCGTGATAGCTCGATCTCTTGTCTCATCGATCCAATTGAAGTTGCAAGCCAATTTGAACTCATTCTCATCGTCTGTGAGCTTGCGGTCTCTCACAGGATGGTGGTACTTTGTTGGGATGACTGCTTCAGTTCTATAGGCGAGCAGAAAAGGAGACCATTGTGTTGACTTCCGGGGTGTAGTTCGATAAGCCCATAAGACGTGAGGTAATTCACGTATACAGTTGCCCTTCTTCTGTAACATAAGCACTCTTTGAGACCATCCACAATGATCTTGTTTGTGATCTCCGCCTGTCCGTTTCCCTGGGGGTAGTATGGGTTTGATGGAGAATGGATTATGTTGTGTTTGTTGAGAAATGCTATGACCTTTGCTCCAACGAACTGAGGACCGTTATCGATACAGATCAAATGTGGACAACCAAATCTTGTGATAATATGTTGCCAAATGAAAGAAATGACCTCTTCTTCTTGAGTTCTGCATAGAGGAACTGCTTCGACCCATTTGGTGAAGTAATCCGTGGAAACAAGGAGAAATTTCCTATTACCCGGAGTATTGGTGAATTCACCAACTAGATCGAGTGCCCATCGCTTGAACGGCCAGTACACCTTACTTGCATGGAGTTCGAGGGAAGGGGTTTGAATTTGATTTCCATGACGCTGACATGCATTGTATTTCCTTGAGTATTCTTCAGCTTGCTTCTGTATCCCTGGCCAGAACACTCCTTGGGAAATAACTCTGTTAGCAAGAGTTTGTCCTGCTGTATGGAATCCGTAGATTCCTTCATGTATATCTCGAAGCATGTTGTCGGCAAGTTCTTTAGAGAGGCACTTGTGGTATGGACCAGTGACCGAGCATTTGTAGAGATCGCCGTTTGGTTGGACTGTATAGCGTTTTGAATTCTCGATGATGTGTTTGCGCTGCTGTGGATCATCTGGCAGTGGTCCGTTGCATGAGTTATCTTGACCGAGATAAATAACGAAAGGTTTCCACCAATCATCTTCTGCCATCTCATCGCCCCCAGTGTTAATCGCATATATCGTAGTACGATTAATGCTGGGGCTAAAAATAACCTCGTGTCGTGATTCTGTACCCAATACTCCGGCTATGTAAGCCAAGGAGTCAGCGTGGCGATTCTCTCCTCAAGGGAGTTATTCGTGTGTAGCTGTGTGAAATTTGTTTAGTTTTTCTGCAACCAGAGCTGCATAATCGACCATGATGCCGTTTTTCTTATAATGTTATAAGTAGTAATGATCAATTAGAAGAGAGTCTGTGTAGGCTGAGATTTCAGTGATTCCGAGTTCGAGGGCCATGTCTAGGCCGTGAATTAGTGCCTCATATTCTGTAACATTGTTCGAGGCTTCGAAGTCGAGATGGATGGATTTCTCGGTTATGTCATTGGAAGGTGTAATGAGAACGATCCCAATTCCCGACCCTACGGGTCCCGTTGAACCATCGGTGAGGAGCCTCCACCCTTCTTGAGATATCCATGATGCTCGATCATCAAAAGATTTAGAGGGTGGAATCTCATCTACTGCATCTTCGGCGAGATCTGGATCATGTTCTTCCCAATCAGGATCTGAAACTGGAATGTCTGCTAGAAAATCAGCGACTACTTGACCCTTTTCGGAAATTCGCTGCTCGAATTTGATTTCGTGCTTCCCCAAACTGACGGACCACTGTTGTACTCTTCTTGATTTCTCTTTCTTAGACAATACTTCCTGAAGTGGGTAGTTCGTCATGACTTTGACAGGATGCACTTGAAAATAGTGTTTGAGCTTTTGTGTGGTATAAATGAGAGTTAAAAGTAATCTTTCAATTTTAGAGTACCTCGTTTCCACTGGAGTGAGTGTCTTGCTGATGAAGAAGATCGGTTTCTCAATTTTTCCTTCGAGCCGAATGAGAACCGAGCTGAGAGATGTATCAGTAGCTGCGAGGTAGATAATCAATTCCTCGTTACCCATTACTAGTATATCAGGAGGACCATCCATCCATCTCCATCTAGGGTCATGTCCTATTGCCAATATGAAAAAGTGATGATGGCATACCCCGGTTGTACAAGTTAAGACGGAACCTACTATCTTGTACTCTTTGGTTGAAGGAACAAATACCAACTCATAACGGAAAGCTCCAGTTGAATAAAAAAGAGGTGGAAGTGTGATCCCTTGATGTGTAATAGGATTTATAACATAATAATAAAATTCAGCCTTAACACACACAACACCAAGTTTAAAGTGGTTCGGCAAATTGCCTACGTCCACTTTCAAGAGAGAGAGAGAGAGAGAGAGAGAGTTTATTCAAGGTTCCAATTACAATCACTCAAGAAATTCCCCCAAATTGCCTACGTCCACTTTTAAGATTTCTTACTCAAGAAATTCCCCCAAATGTTCTCACCAAAGGATTGTCCAAAGGATGGCTCTAAAAGAAACTTGGTTTCCCTTTATATACTAGCGAAAACCTTTTACAATCGTTCAAATCTCGAGGCAATCAAGAGGTTCGAAAACCATAAAAAAATAGAGTTCCCAAATTTTGTTCGAATGAAAAAGGAAGTCGTTCAAACAAAGTTTGTCTATGGGCCAAAATTCCAGGAGGTTCAACATTGGTCGTTCGAACGACTTGGGTTCCTAGGCCAAAATTCCAGGGGGTTGTAAAACGGTCGTTTGAACGATTCTCAACCTCGTTTGAACGACTTGAGCAATAGGCAGCCCCACAATTCTCCACCTCGATAAAGATTTCCCTAACCAAACAGGCAGAAATTTGAACCGAACATAGAAACCAACCAAACAGGCCCAAACAAACACTCTTCACCATCAAATGTTCCCAAAGACCCAAGCATACAAATGGCCCAAGGAAACCAACCAAAACCAAGCGTCCCCCAAAGGACCAAATCCAAACCAAACATTCCAAAGGACCAAGAAGTAAACCAAATGTCCCTAGGAAACAAAATTGACTACACCAAATCAATGGTTGCCTACGTACCTCCGTGGATCAAGTCACCCGTAGTTCACACATCATCCAATCAGTCAACATGAAGAATTTGAACTTAAGTCCAAGCAATTATTGAACTTAATTCCCGAAACAACTTTTATAAACATATCCGCGGGGTTATCTTTGGTATGAATCTTCTTCAACAGAATCTCACCCTCTTCCAGAACTTCTCTGATAAAGTGATAACGTTAATTAATATGCTTTGTGCGCTGGTGATGAACCTATCCGCTGGGTTATGCTTTGACCAAGAAGATAGCACTCTGACTATCATAGTAAACATCAAGATGATCCATCTTAATGCCTAAATCTTGCAGGAGACCTTCATCCAAATGGATTCCTTTATCGCCTTAGTCACCGTCATATATTCCGCCTCGGTAGTAGACAGTGCCACCGTTGACTGCAGAGTGGATCTCCAACTAAGTGACCCTCCACCCAATATAAATACATACCCAGTAGTAGACCGCCGTTTATCCAAGTCACCCATATAGTCAGAATCCACATAACCCACACAGAGCCGATCAGTCGAATCTTGTTTATAAAATTCCAAACCAATATCCACAGTACCTTTGATATATTGTAGAATCTATTTCACAGCTCGCCAATGATCTCTACCCAGATCATGCATGTATCGGCTAACCATACCAACCGCCTATAAAATGTCTGGCCGAGTACATACCATAGCATACATCAAGCTACCAACCGCGCTAGTATAAAGGACTTAACTTATATAATCATGTTCCTCATTAGTGCTTGGATACATAGAAGCCTTAAGCTTAAAATGAGGAGCAATGGGAGTACTTACAGATTTTGTGTTACCATCAATGCCAAATCTCTGAAGTACCTTCCTCATATACGAAGTCTGAGAGAGACGCACCATTCCATTATCTCTATATCTATGAATCTTCATACCAAGAATCTTTTTTGCATTACCAAGATCCTTCATTTCAAATTCTTCATTCATTTGCGTTATTAGCTTATCAATCTCGTTTTTATGATTACGCGCAATAAGCATATCATCCACATACAAAAGCAAGTAAATAAAGGACCCGTCAAATAGCTTGCGTAAGTAGACATAATGGTCATAATGACTCTGCTTCTACTTCTGTCCAATCATAAACTGATCAAACCATTTGCACCATTGTCTTGGAGACTACTTCAAACTGTACAATGACCTTTTTAACTTACACACATAGTCTTCCTTCCTCGCAACTGTAAACCCACTCGAATGAGTCATATAAATCTCTTATTTTAAATTCCCATGTAAGAACGCCGTCTTAACATCGAGTTGTTGCAACTTCAAATTGAATTACTATACTAAGGCCAATAGGATCCGTATGGAAAAATATTTCACTACCGAAGAAAACACCTCATTGTAATTGATCCCTTCCCTTTGAGCATAACCCTTGGCTACAAGTCTCACCTTAAAGCGTATATCATCATCAAGAGATCTTTGTTTCTTAGTATAGACCCATTTACAACCGATCGCTTTCTTTCCTTTTAGCAACTTCGAAAGTTCCCAAGTTCTATTTTTGAAAAGATAATATATCTCTTCCTTCATCGCTCCCTCCCAATGTTTAGCCTCAGAACCGTAAATAACCCCCTTATAGGTAGAATGAACGTCCCCTTCAATGACCGAAAGTGCATAGGCTACCATGGCTTTCGCATTTGGAAGCACCATATCCTTTGTAAGCCAACTCGGTTTGCTTACATCCTTATTTGGTTTACTCTTTGCGATTGACTCAGCTACCAAAATCTCTTCATCCGTACTACCAAATGCTTTACCTTTATCCGTGTTTACATCATTTGGAATATGTACTAATGGCTCATCACCCATTGTCACACCGATAGATGACCCCCCTCTAAGTACGAAACTCTCTGGCCAATGTGAAGAAGCATCAATCTCTACCCTCTGCAATACCCTGTTGGTCGTCTCCTCTATATGCCTAGAGTCATGTAACTTCATCATTGGAGCCTCATCAAAAGTAATATCTCTGCTCAGAATGATCTTTTGGTCTCTCGTATCCCACAACCTGTAACCTTTCACACCCTTCTTACCCAAAAAATTAGCATTTCTTGCTCGTGGATCTAACTTACCATCCTTAATATGATAGTATGCCGGATACCCAAATATACGAAGAATATCATAATCTATAGTAGGTTCTCCCGACCAAGCCTCTATTGGTATTTTACCCTCAATTTCAGCCGAAGGCAACCTATTAACGAGATAACATACATATGTCAAAGCCTCAGCCCAAAATGCTTTGCCTAACCCAGAATTGGATAATATACATCGAACCTTCTCTAGTAAAGTACGGTTTATGCGCTCGGCTACCCTGTTTTGTTGCAGTGTCTCTATAATAGTGAAGTGTCGAACTATTCCCTCATCTCGACACACTTTCAAGAATGGATCACTAGTGTACTCCCCACCATTATTCGAACGGAGTGACTTAATCTTTTTGCCAGTCTGAGTCTCAATCAATTTCTTCCACGTCATAAAAATTTCTAGAACTTCATCCTTCCTCTTCATAGTCTGCACCCAAATACGCCTAGAAAATTCATCCACAAAAACACAAAGTTATGCTTCCTCCTAGCGATGCATTCTTAGAGGGACCCTAAACATCAGAGTGAACATAATCAAGAGTCCCACGAGTACGGTAAATTACGGTGCTGAACTTAACTCTTGTTTGCTTGCCCAGAACGCAATGTTCACAAAAATCTAATTTACACATCTTGACACCTTTCAAAAGCCCCCAGTTCACAAGAATTTTCAATGACTTCTCTCCCGCATGCGCTAAATGCATGTGCCATAGCCGTGTGGTATCTTTGGAAGTGGTCTCATATCTTTCCGTAGTAGAAACCTCACCAAAAATACCCGTACCATCCAAATAGTACAAGTTGTTACTTCTTCTGTGAGCCTTCAATATAACCATGGCTCCCTTAAGAACCATCTTTACCCCATTCTCAGACACCACCTTGCTGCCTTATACTTCAAGTATCCCGGTCAAAATAATGTTCTTACTCATTGTCGGAATATACTGAACCTCATCAATCTCTTTAACCACCCTATTGTGCAACTTTAGTCGATTGGTACCTATCCCCATGATGTGGCATGAATTATCATTTCCCATCACTACCGCTATATTTTCTAGCAATTTCAAACTAGAAAAACATGCCCTTTCGGGACAAATATGATAAGTAGCACCCGAATCTAAAATCCATTCCTTTGTATCAATAATACATGTACTAGAAGTTATAGTAAAAGAGAAGTCCAAATCATTACCTCCCGTTTCCGTGTCCTGAGCTAAATTCACAGAAGGACCCAATTTTCCCGCTTTCTTCTTCTTGAGCGCGGTACAATTAACCTTCCAATGTCCTGTTTCCTTACATAACGCGCTTTGGTCTATAGTCAAATTGTTTTGATTTCCCCCACGATCTCTCAATTTCGATCGAGAGTTGCTTCCAAATGGCTTCTTCTTATCCGAGGATTTTCCTCGTACCCTTAATACTTTGGATGTAGACTTATCGGTCTCCCATATATTCTTTCTCTGGTACTCGTGGTTAACTACGGTCGTAGTCACATCAGTGTATTTCAATAAACTCTTTCCATAAGTAATCATCATAACAAAGTGCTCGAATTCTTCCAGAAGTTGAGTTCAAGAATAAGAAATTTTTATCTTCATCCCCAACTATTTCTTCAAGATTCGCCAAGTCGGCCAACAACTTAGTGAAGTCATTCAAAAGCTCAAACATACTAATCCCTTGCCTCATAGTAAAATAATAAAGCTTCCTCTTCAAGTGGAGTCAATTTTAGATGCTCTTTACCAAGTACATCTCCTCTAGTATCCGCTAAATTTCTTTTACGGATGTTTTATTCATCACAAGGTATTTAATGTCTTTAGCAAGACAAGATCAAATTTGGCCACAAGCTCTCTTATTCATCTTTCGCCATACACTCTCCTCTATTTCATCCAGCTTGTCCTCTAATACCTCGTCTAAGTCTTATTGACTTAGGGCATCAATAGCTACGTATTGCCACATGTCGAAGTTATTTGTGGCATTAAATTTTTTAAGTTTAATCTTTGCATTGTTGAACATCACTATTATATTTCTTTTTGGGGCCGAAGAACTAGCTTCAATTTCATCTCCCATATTTCCCCCAATTTTCATGAACTAACCAAATCAAAACCAAATTGAAATTGAGAAACCCTAAGTTACCTCAAAATCGCGTACAACCGAGGAATCGACATCGCTCTAATACCAATTGTTAAGTCACAAGCCTGGAAGCCACAAACTCCAAGTCGATTTAGGTTAGTTACAAACAAGCACAAACAAAGAAACACACACAACACCAAGTTTATAATGGTTCGACAAATTACCTATGTCCACTTTTAAGAGAGAGATAGTTTATTCAAGGTCCCAATTACAATCACTCAAACCTAATTATGATTTCTTACTCAAGAAATCTGCCCAAATGTTCTCACCAAAGAATTGTCAAAAGGATGGCTCTAAAAAAAAGTATATACTAGGGAAAAACTTTTACAATCGCTCAAATCTTGAGGTAATCAAGGGGATCGAAAACCATAAAAAATATAGTTGCCAGATTTCGTTCGAACGAAAAAGGTAGTCGTTCGAACGAAATTTTTCTATGGGCCAAAATTCCAGGGGGTTCAACATTGGTCGTTCAAACGAAATATAAAGTCATTCGAACGACTTGGGCTCCTGGGTCAAAATTCTAGGGCGTTGTAAAATGGTCATTCGAATGACTCTCAACCTTGTTTGAATGACTTTAGCAACAGGCAGCCCCACACATATGTGCTTAAGTGGAGCACATACTTTAAGTAAAAAAAGATTAGATCTTTCCTATTTGGATCCAGAAAAGAGTAGATAAAATTATTTCTTACCCATAAATATGTATAATCCCTATCTAACCACCACCTTTTAAAAGGTGACACACCTCTCTCTCTAATTTCCCACCCAAACAAGTCTAATTCCTTTTCCTGACTCATCTTCTCTTCTTCCTTTTTATTTCTTCTTTCCACTAGACATTCAACAACCATTCGACTTCTATTTGGAGAAAAACATCTAACCATTTTTTTTTTCTTCAATAACATTAGCATAAGACGGTGTTTACATTTAAAAATATTAACGTAACTTTCTTATACTTTCTTTCTTGAGACTCGAGAAACGGTTTGAACTTGACTCTGGAAAAATCCACAAATCCCTCTCCATCTCTTAATAATTAAAAACCCTATTATGATTATCTCAAATATCCTTGATTTTAATTTGTCCGCTGTGTTGGGAGGAAAAATTTAAGCATATCATTGTGTAGGAGAAAGAGGAAGAGACCAAGATTGAGAGAATTTCATAAATAGAAAGATTGAGGGTGTTTGAGGAGAGAGAATGCACATTTGGGGGGATAGAAGGAAATCTTAGTTTTGGATAGAGAAAGAAAAGTAACTAGGGGGTGTGCCTTAATTAATTTAAATTAGATTGGCCCCTACATATCTCGAGGATGAGAGTGTATGTGCCCCAAAGTTTAGCATGTGCCCCATATTAATGGGAGTGCTCTATATTAAGAACACACTAGTGCCCAAAACGCTTCCTTTGCTTAAATTCTTTAGATTTCTTGCTCCTATTATTTAGTGATTTCTTTTCTCACTCCTCTTTTCCCATTTTATCTTTCTGACTATGAGAATAATGTCATATCCGTGAAGAACACCATTTATGTTTGCTTACATTGTATATAAGTTTTTTGGGAATTAAAACAAGAATTTTTTAGCTTTAACCCCCCACATTATGGCATCAACTTTCCATTGACCCTCATATTCTATGAAATTCGACAATAGACCCCATTTTAGCCTAAAAACCAAGTCAAATTCTGTTGATCTATCTGGACTCCGGTAGACTAGGTGAAAATACCAGCTTACCCCTTATAAATAAAAAACTCAACTCACACTTAGGAAAAAAAATAGCAGTTCAGCTATGGCACATGGATTGCACGTGCTACTTAAGATCTCTACCGTTTGTTATCTGCTGACATATTGCGCGATCAACGGCTTAATTTGAGGCGGTAAATTTCCCTCCCCTTTTGGTTTACTTTCTTCTTCAGACAAGCCTTTCTTCTCTGTTCTTTAGATAAACTAGAGTATTAATAAAGGCAAGCATTTCCTCTCTCTTCTTTAGACAAACCTTTCTTCTCTCTTCTTCAGACAAACCTCTCTTTTTAGACAAACCTCTCTCTCTCTCTTTGTTCTGTCACAAATAGGTTCCTCTAGTGGGAGGTATATTTTTCTCATCCCAAATTAATGTTAGGGTTTACTCAATTTCTATTTGCTATTTATGTTAGGGTTTATAAATTTTGAGTTTTTCTATTTTTTCCAAACTAGGGTTTACAAATTTGGGGATTTTCTATTTTTTATGTTGTCTCATAATGTGAATGCATATCTTTATTTGATTATTTTACTTTAAAGCAACCATTGGATGTTAATTAAATATGTAGTCATACACTTTGGTGAAAAATGGTGTCTAGATGAACCTTCTGGGGGGTATGAAGTGACAGATTACATAGGTGAGGAAAATGATAAGTTTAAGGATGTTGATGGAGAATACCTTTGATACATGAATTTGTTAAATGCTATAACTGAAACTGTTAACTATAAATGTGGGCAAGCCTTTTGTTCTGCTGGGAGTATGCTTGAACTACACTGTATTAGTAAAGGTAAAAGCGGTCATTGATTCAGATAATGCATTGACTGATGTATGGTATAACAGTGATAAAGACCCAACTGGGTCTATTCATTTATTTGTGTTCATCATAGTTTTGGCACCAAGTATACTTGGAACTCCTAGAGTCATGTATGGGACATTTGAAAGGGATCCAAATAATATGGCAAACTTGCCTAGAAAGAAAACCTTGGCTAAGAAGACAGTACCAAGAAAGAAAGCAGTTAGACTAAGAAGTATTGTGGGTGATGTGAATATGCCTCAAGTTATGGGTGATATGACTGTATCTCAAGTTATGGGTGATGTGACTGTGTCTCAAGTTATGGGCGATGTGACTGTTGGGAGTGGCTATGCTGGTGAGAATGTTATTTCTAAGAAAAATGCTAGAGCAACTAAGAAAGACAAATAGAAGAACACTAAAACTAATGGACAAAATTAATCTTCTGTTATGAAGAAGAAGAGACTGAGGCCAAGTGAACTACCTGAGGAAGAATTAGACCATTTGCCACTATTTTATGTGAGTGATGATGATAATATAGCAGGTGACAATGTGGAAGTTGCTGGTGAAGTTCCTATTTGGGAAGAAAGTCTTGTTGAGAATCAGTGGTATGATAATACATGTATTGAGAATGAGTGGTATGATAATGATATGGATAAAGATAATGATAATAAGGGTGGGCATGATGATGATATGGGTGTAGATGATGCTAATGTCGGGAGAGATAATGATGATGAGGGTGGGCATGATGTTGATATGGGTTGGGATAGTAAAGACATTGAGACACAGGTTAATAAATATATCCATTTTGCTCAGTTGAATGTAGATAGTTTAGATGCTGAAGAAGGTTATTACAACACCCACTCATCCCAAGATGGGGATGGTATACCTAATGAAGAAGACATAAAAAGATGTAAAGTGTTTGGAGATTTTTTGAATGGATCAAATAATACATTTAAAGAGGAAGAAGATATTTTTAAGCTACAGCCTCAAACTAATTATGAATCATTGCATGTTAGGATGGCATAGCCAACTGTTTCTGAAGCTAGAGAATACTTGAGGAAATTTGCAATTTTGAATAAATTTGAAATTAAACAAGTTAAAAATGAGAGTGACAGGCTTAGGTACAAGTGTGCTGTAAAACAATGCAAGTGGTTGGTGTATGCTAGGAAAAGCTATGATGGTCATAACATAGTTCTTAAGAGGTGCCATTTTGAGCACACCTGCACTGGGAAGGTTGGAAGTAAAAATAAGTTGGCAAATACACCTTAGATAGTAAATAAAATTGAGGAGTTGGTGAGGGATGTAAAGACTTTGACACTAAAGGATGTCCAAACTAAAATAAGAAGAAAATATGGGGTTAATGTCTCTTACTATATTGCTTGGAATGTAATGACCATTTGCATTGAGAGGATCACTGGATCATTTGATGATGGTTACAATAGGCTACCTAAGTTAACTAGATAAGTACTCTTATTAAATCCTGGAAGCATAGCAACTTGGAGCTTTCTGTATGACACTAAGCAGTGGACTGGTACATATCTGACATTTAAGGCCTCACTTGATGGTTTTGTCAATGGATGTAGACCTGTATTAGGTCTTGATGGTTGCTTCTTGAAGGGCAAGTATGGAGGGTAGTGTCTCTCAATTGTGGCTTTGGATGGAAATAATGAATTATTAATTTCCGATTGCTATCTATTTATGTAGGTCTGAGTGTTATGAAACTTGGTACACTTTTCTAACTATGTTGGCCCCTCATTTGACAATGCACCAAAGAAAATTGACATTCATTTCAGACAGACAAAAAAGCCTAATTGAATCTGTTGCTGAGGTGAGTGTTTAGAATTGTTTTTAACTTTATTTCTTTATTTACTCATTTGTAATTCTTTACGTACATTGTTACAATTCAAGTAGTTATTTGAATAATACAAATAGGTGGTTTCAACTCGAACATGTAGTTATGAGAGTCAGAGACTAAGTAGGAGAACCCCATGTTTTTTGGCTTAGTTGGAGTAGTGATAGAGTCCACTATGTAAGCTTTATTTAAGCATTTGATTTAAGAGAAAAAGTATCAATTAATATCTGTAAATACTTTGTGTTTTGCTGGAGGTTTGGTTTCCCTCGATGAACCAGTCAGGAGGCAAGGTTTTTCTTGAATTAAACCAACTTATTTTGTAAAAGTTCTGTGTTCATAACACTTGGTATCTAGAGCGTGGCGATGGATCAACGAATGGAGGAAATTGAGAAGAACATGGAATCAATTTCAAAAGGCCAAAGAGACATCGTTCGTCAAATGACGGAGATATTCGACAAGCTTAGTGCTCGAATGGATAAGATTGTAACTCAATCTTCCAACGAAGGGGGTGAAAATTCTATAACTAACGGGCAGCTCAATAGAGGTCGTGCCAACAACCATTCCAATTTTCATCATGGCGGCTCTACCGGTTCATTTGTACCCAGAACGGTAAAGCTAGACTTTCCTCGATTTGACGGCCGAGAAGACCCGACGAGTTGGCTGTGTCGGGCTGAGCAGTTCTTTAAACTACATGAAACACCAACGCCCGATCGTGTTTCATTGGCATCTTTTCATATTGAGACAGAAGCGCAAATGTGGTATCAATTATTGAAACAAGAGACACTCTTTATCTCTTGGGAGGACTTCAAAGAGGGTCTACAATCAAGATACGGTAACAATCAGTTCATTGATTTCTTTGGGAAACTAACAAAGTTACAACATACGAGAACTATACAAGAATATCATGGGCGCTTTGAGCATTTACTCGCAAAAGTGGGGTCTTTACCGCAAGCACCACAAGTGAGTTGCTCTGTTAGTGGAATACGGGAACCAATTCGCATGGATGCGCAAGCCAACAAGCCCTCTACTTTATCATCTGCCATTGGGTTGGCTAGGTTATATGAAACAAGGGATCTCACTCACCGGAAAACAAATCCGTCTATTCCGAAACCAAATTTTCAACTTCGCAATACAACGAACAACAATTTTTCCTCAATGATGGTAAAAAAGATGACTTCGGAGGAGATAACTGAGTGAAAAAAGAAAGGGCTTTGTTTTAAATGTAATGAAAAATTTAGCCCGGGGCATTGTTGCAAACAGTTATTCTCAATTCAAGCATGCTTTAAGGATAATGATGATGATGTAGATATGGAGATTGAGGGCGGTAGTACTTATCAAATCGACGTTATTCTAGAATTTTCATTGCATGCTATTGCCGGAACTCGTGTTCCAGAGACAATGCGAGTTATGGGGAGTCTTAGGAGTAAGTCAGTCATCGTGCTTATCGATTCCAGGAGCACTCACAATTTTGTGTGTGAACGCATCGCAAAGAAAGTGGGATTGCAACCGACATCAACAGGCTGATTGGAAGTATTAGTCACTTCAGGCCAGAAATTAAGCAGCTCAGGTACGTGCAAACATACCAAACTTAACCTACAAGGAATCCCAATGTTTGTAGATTTTTTTGTTCTCCAATTAGAGGGCAATGATGTTATTTTGGGAGCTCAATGGTTGAAAACCTTGGGTCCTATTCTATGGGATTTCTCCAAGCTTCAAATGAAGTTTAATGTGGGCGGAAAGAACGTGTCATTACAAGGCTTGTTAGCTCCGAAGAACAAGGTTATTAGCAGTCTTCATTTGAAAGAAGGTATTATGTTTCAAATGTATTCCATATGGGTTCCTCAAGCACAGGCTGCTTCCATTATACCGACGCAAGTAACGCAACTCCTTCATCAATACAAGGAAATGTTAGAGAAACCTCAAGGACTTCCTCCTACACGTGTGCAAGATCATAAAATTATGTTGCAACCCGCTCAAGGACCTGTTTCGGTACGGCCATATCGATGCCCTCATTTTCAAAAAATTGAAATAGAGAAATTGGTGGCTGAAATGCTTTCTTCTGGAGTAATTCGACCAAGTAATAACTCTTATTCTTCTCCAGTTATTTTGGTAAAAAAAACGATGGGTCGTGGCGAATGTGTATTGAAAATCATGCTCTAAATTGGATCACAATCAAAGACAAGTTTCCAATCCCAGTGATTGATGAGCTCCTAGATGAGTTGCATGGGGCCCAATTCTTCTCAAAGCTCGACCTCCGGTCTGGCTATCACCAAATTCAGGTACACCCAGGAGATGTAGAGAAGACGGCATTTCGTACTCATCAAGGCCACTATGAGTTCTTGGTTATGCCTTTCGGCCTCACCAATGCAGCATCCTCATTCTAATCGCTTATGAATGAGGTATTTAAGCACTATTTGAGAAAATTCGTTTTAGTATTTTTTGATAACATTCTCATATATATTACATCTTGGGATGACCATATTGCTCATTTGGAGAGTGTGTTCCCAGTGTTACATTCTCACCAGTTATTTGTAAAGCTAGAGAAATGTGAGTTTGGCCAAAGGGAAGTTAAATACCTTGGCCACGTAATATCAAGAACAGGTGTAGCGGTCGACGGGGAGGAAATTGAAGCGATGATATGTTGGCCTAAACGTCGGTCTCCAAAAGCTTTGCGTGAATTCTTGGGATTAACTGGTTATTACCGCAAGTTTATTCAAAACTATGGTAAGATCGCCGGTCCTCTCACGAATATGCTAAGAAAATATTCTTTCCAATGGAGTTTATTAGCCGAAGAAGCATTTCAAAAGTTAAAGGAGGCGATGACGCGAGCACCAATATTGACACTACCTGATTTCAACAATAAGTTCATTGTGGAGAGTGATGCATCTGGGTCTAGAATTGGAGCTGTTCTATTGCAAGAAAGGCCGATTGCATTCTTTAGCCAATCTCTTCATGGAAAGAACTTGCTCTTATCCACTTACGAAAAAGAACATCTAGCTCTGGTCTTGGTAGTTCAAAAATGGTGCCCCTATCTATTGGGTAGGCAGTTCATTGTGCGCACTGATCATCAAAGCCTTAAACACCTCTGGTCACAAAAGATAACTACGCCAGCTCAACAAAGATGGCTTTACAAGTTAATGGGTTCCGACTTCGTCATGGTATACAAAAGTGGGAAAGAAAATACGGTTTCGGATGCATTATCAAGACGAGATGAAAAGGATTCTCCTGCCCTAAGTTATGTAATATCTAATCCAATTCCCAAGTGGGTTGAAGCAATTAAGGAAGAGTATCAATCAACTCCCTCGCTACAACAACTGTTACAGAATGTTAAAGATGGTGACACCATTGGCCCATGAAGTATACAAAGTGGTATCTTATTTTTCAAGAATAAGATTTATTTTTCTCAAAACTCTCTCCTTGTTGATGATATTATTGCTCAATTCTACAACAGTACACACGAAGGGTTCCTCAAAACAGTTCACCGGATTCAGTTAAACTTTTATTGGCCGGGCATGAGGTCTCAGGTAAAAGAGTTCATAAGGCGTTGTGACATTTGCCAACAAAACAAGGTAGAACATCTCGCTCCAGTTGGTCTTCTACAACCGCTTCCTATACTAAATCATGTTTGGGAGGATATATCAATGGACTTCATCGACGGATTGCCTATCTCAAATGGTAAATCTACCATCCTTGTCGTCGTCGACCGACTATCCAAGTAGTGCACTTTACTGCAATTTCATACCCGTATACCATTGTAGGAGTAGCTCAAGTCTTCTTCGATCAAGTTTTTCGATTACATGGAATGCCTCGCTCAATAGTATGTGACCGGGATCTCTCTTTCACAAGCTTATTCTGGAGGGAACACTTTCAATTAAATGGTACAATCTTCAACTTTAGTTCCAGCTACCACCCTGAAACCGACGGACAAAGCGAGGTAGTGAATCGTACATTGGAGATGTATTTATGATGTTTTACAGGTTCCCAGCCCAAGAAATGGACTAGATGGCTATCGTGGGTCGAGTTTTGCTATAATACCAGTTTGCATACATCAATTGGGCGAACAACATTCGAGGTGGTGTATGGAGGACACCCTCCCACACTATTGGCTTATGTTCCAGGTACGTCTAAGGTCACTTCGGTTGAAGAAGAATTGATTGCAAGAGATGAAGTGCTTAAGGAAATCAGAAGCAAAATCGCTGAAGCTCAACTACAAATGAAACGAGTTTATGACTCTAAGCATGCAGAACGAGAATTTTCTGTTGGTGACATGGTTTACCTTAAACTACAACCGTATCGGCAACTATCTGTATCTCTAAGGAAAAACTTTAAGTTGTCAACAAGGTACTATGGTCCTTTCAAAGTTCTTTAGCGTATTGGAGTAGTGGCGTATAAACTCGAACTATCACCAACTTCACGAATTCATCCTGTGGTACATGTCTCCCTTCTCAAAAAGAAGATTGGAGATAATATTGATGCCCAGCAAGTGTTGCCTACAATGAGCATCGATGAAGAGAAGGTCCTTCCTACACCAAAAGCTATCCTAGATCGTCGGGTTAAGAAGAAGAAACAAGAGGTTCTAATATATTGGCACAACTCTTCTCCTGCGGATGCCACTTGGGAAGATAAGGAGTTTATGAAGGAGCAATTCTCTAATATCAACCTTGAGGACAAGTCTGAATTTTAAGAGGGAAGGATTGTTACAATTCAAGTAGTTATTTGAATAATTCAAATAGGTGGTTTCAACTTGAACATGTAGTTATGAGAGTCAGAGACTAAGTAAGAGAACCCCATGTTTTTAGGCTTAGTTGGAGTAGTGATATAGTCCACTATGTAAGCTTTATTTAAGCATTTGATTTGAGAGAAAGAGTATCAATTAATTTCTGTAAATACTTTGTGTTTTGTTGGAGGTTTGGTTTCCTCGAAGAACCAGTCAGGAGGCAAGGTTTTCCTCAAATTAAACCAACTTATTTTGTAAAAGTTCTATGTTCTTAACATACATATTGGGTTTATGTTTCAGATGTTCCCACATCAAAACCACAGGTTCTGCTTTAGGCACATGTGGAAGAACTTCAAAAAAGATTTTAAGGGATCACACTTAAAAAGGCTATGTTGGGGAGTAGTAATGGCTTTTGTTAAAGCTGATAAGCAAGTATTTCTAGAAAAACTTCAAGTTGATAATCCTGAAGCCTAGAGGTGGTTGGACAAGGAACTTGTAGAGTATTGGTGCAAGTCACATTTTGACTTTACAGCCAAATGTGAGCACATCACCAATAACTTTTCAGAGTCTTTCAATAACTGGATTTTAAAAATTGGAGACAAATTACTATACAATGTAATTGAAGGTATTAACTTGATGACGATGAAGTTAATATATGATAGAAGGGTGAAAGCTCAAGGTTGGGATCAGAATTTTGTGGTACCTAGGGCCAAAATACATATTGACAGGATTAAAAGGTTTTACAATGAGTATGAACCCCAAGGTTTTGATTTTAACAGTTGGGTGATAATTTCTAAAAATGGGAAGAAGTAAAAAGTAAATCTGGAAGAAACGACTTGTGATTGTAATGAGTAGCAGGTTACAGAGTTGCCTTGTGTTCATGCATATTGTGTGATAAGTCACAAGAGGTTAAACTGGGTGGGGTAAGTTGACTTATTTTTCTTGCCTTTTTTTTATTCTTTCTTTCTTTTTTGTTAAATTAATAATTTTTCTTCTTATGACTTATTTGCAGGTATTATAGTGAGTATCACATGGTTTCTTTTTATGTCAAGACATACAGTGGTTCAGTTTTAGCCATTAGTGATCCATCATTCTGGAGCAAAGTAAGTTAATGTTATGTGATATTTTCTTTTGTTTATTTAAGTTTACAATTTTATTTATGTACAATTTCATTTAGTTTATGTTTTGTTTTGATTACAGAATGTGAACATTGAAGTATTGCCACCACCATTGGTGAGGGGGGCTGGTAGGCCTAGAAAAGTAAGAATGAAAGGTGATGATGAAGGTGGGAGCCAACATAAGAGGTGTCACAAATATAGACATTTGGGCCACAACAAAAAGACTTGTAAAGGCCCACCAGCTAAACTAAGGCCAAAAGGTTCATAACCTATAACTAGGGTAAGAGGAGGAGGTAGACCAATAGGTAATAGGTCTAGAGATAGCTTTGGACCTAGAAGTGGAGTTACCAGTGAGCTACCAATACAACCAATAGTCCCAACTCCTTGAGGAAGAGGTGGAAGAGGCACACATGCAAGAGGAAGGGGTAACAGTCAAACAGGAAGAAGTAGGAGTGGTATCACTGAAGCTGGAAGAGGCAATACTATAGTTGTAAGAGGTGGGAGAGGCAACACTCAAGCTGGAAGAGGTGGTAGAGGCAATACTGCAGTTGTAAGAGGTGGAAGAGGCAACACTCAAGCTAAAAGAGGTGGGAGAGGCAACACTGTAGTTGTAAGAGGTGGGAGAGGCACTACAAGCTTATCACAAGAACCAATAATTCCTACCCAGGGAAGTCAGACTAGTAAGCAACCATCCAATAATCCATACAAGAAATTGTTCAGGCCTCCCAAAGAAGTTTGGTTGATTTAGTGTGGATCCAGAAGACAACTTTTTGAGAATTTTGTGAAAACTGCATAGTTTCAAAGTATAAATTTAGAAGGGAATTCTGTTGATGAATGTAAAGCTATAATTTTGGGTTTTTTTTGAGAATTTTATGAGAATTCTGGGGTATATGTAGCTAAGTTTGGAGAAACACTTCC
The DNA here is from genome assembly GCA_014058105.1 of Kingdonia uniflora. NCBI lineage: Eukaryota > Viridiplantae > Streptophyta > Magnoliopsida > Ranunculales > Circaeasteraceae > Kingdonia > Kingdonia uniflora. Next base: position 1,523,269 of record JACGCM010001560.1, read on the forward strand.
TTACAAAAGAACAATGTTTAATTTTGTGTAATCCTAATATCTATAGTGGGGGAACAATGTTTAAGTTTAACAATGATATTATTATGAAAATCACATTTTGTGAATTGTTTGTGTGTTTGTGGTTGTATATTTCTGTTTCAATTGAAGTTGTGTTTGCACTTGATTACACTGTTTACAGGAATATGGCACTGTTTTTATGCACTTGGTTACACTGTTTGCAAGAATTTGGTACTATTTTTATGCAGGAATCTGCCACTGTTTTGCAGGTATATGCCACTATTTTTTATGCAAGAATCTGCCACTGTTGTTAATGCAGGAAATATCTATTGTCGAGGTATGCAAAGACCTTTAATGGCATGGTATGCACACAACATAATTTCACTAAGGTCTGTTGTATGTTTTTTTTATATGTGCAGGTAAAAGAATGTGTTGTGTGTCATACAACATTGAATCAATCCACTTGCAGGTATTACTCATCTCCTAATCTCCCAACTATTTTTTTTTTGTTTGCAGGTATTGCCTATGGCATATGGAAAGTTGTAAAGTATATTAATTAAAAGAGTAATTAGTTTATAACCCCTATATAACCACAACTGTAACCCCTCATAACACAACCTCTACAATCTTCTTCTCTTAATCTTCTACAATGGACAATGATGGTAATGATAGCTCAAGAGCCACTAAGTACTACACAACCTCTGAAGATGAAGAAGAAAGGGACTATGGCTATTCCATAGATGAAGATGAAAATAAAAAAAAATAAAAAGAAAAAGAAAAGTGGGGATGAGGAATCTGATGAAGGGAAGTGTGAGGACACAAATAAAGAAAAGATTGAGGACACAGATGAAGAAAAGAGTAAGGAAATAGATGGGGATGGGGATGAGGAATTTGATGAGTCTGGTGAGTCTGATGACTCTGATTCAGATGGTGGTAGCAATGAGGTGATGGTGGTAACAATGGTGCAGGTAAAGGAGATGGTGGTGATGCCAAAAGTGATGGTGGCTATGGTGATGGAGGTTCCAATATTGGTTCTAACACTATCATCATCAACTGATTTCAAGTATGCGCCTAGTAGTTGGTTAGTAAAGTAGGGTGGGTATTTTGAGTCTATAGTTGTGTGTCTAGTTTTGCAGGAGTCTTCTTGTGGTACAAGTATGAGGGCGCTGTCTTTTTGGTACTCTAGTTTTGCAGGAGTCTTCTCTTATGGTAAATGAATTGATTGCATTATGAGGGCACTATCTTTTTGGTATGGATTTTAGTAGTCTAGTTGTGTCTTTTTGGTAAGGTGAATGTATTAGAACATTTTTTTGGTATGGTGAATGTATGTTTTATTTGGTGCATGAAATCTTTTAAAACATCTTTTATCTTGTTAGAACATAACTACAAATAACTTGAATCCAATATTGCTTACAAAAAAAATCAAAAAAACATTACAATCATCCTTACAAAAGTTGATTCATCCTAGATATTAGTTTTCCCTTTGAAATCCCTAACAACATCTTCCAAATTTATCTTAATGACCGCCTTCACATCCACCTGTATTTTCTTCTTCTTTCCATCTCTACTTTCTGCTTAAATGGCATCTATTAACCAAATAAACTTGTTACAATGGATGTTTTGACACTTTTAAAAATTTCTTCCCTTTTGTGCCATCTTACTTAGAAATTTGGAGCTTCATCTGCCCAGGACATCCCTCAACTAGACATTTAGTCACTCTCCAAGGGCAATCTTTCACCCAGTGACTTGTCCCTCCACATCCATAGCGGCATGTAGTACTTGAAGACCCAATTTCCTCTTTACCTTCCTTAGTGGCATCAGATAACCACTTAAATGCATTGCACTTAGTGAATTGACATAAAATGAACTTACTGTTAGGGTTCTTCAAGGTTTTAGAAATGAGAAGTCTCATAATTTCATTGCAATTTGGCCTTTTGCACCTAGAATAAACCCATGGGCATGAATCTGTTTTGTGTCCATCCAATTCACAAATTGGGAATCAATCCTGTGAGAAAACATGTTGAAATGAATGTTCTGTTAATATTTTCTTTTCTGTTAACCCCCAAGTTACAACCTGCAATTCATCTCCCCCCATGATGAACACAAACCCAGATTTCCAAATTTTAACAATAGGGCTTTCTAATGAAGAAATAAAGATTTCCATGATGTTTGCTTCCACCTCCCATTGATTGCAGTTAGAGATTGAAGAATTTCATGTTCAAGTTCTGAGTTTGTTTGTCTGAGTGTTTGGGAAGAAGACCACGAGATCCAACGGTCATATTGAGAGATGATCACAACTGTTGATCTTTGGTGAGTATCTCTATGTTTTTTTCAAAATTTTTATAAGTTTTCCTCTTATTACATATCTCAGAGAAAAATGGTATAGTTGGGCTAAAAATTTAACATACCTGGACAACCGAAGTCCAGATCGGTCAACAAAATTTGACGGTTTTCAGGCTAAAATGGGGTATATTCTCGAATTTCAAGGAATATGGGGGTCAATGGCAAGTCGATGCCATAATGTGTGTGTGTGGGGGGGGGGGGGGAGGGTGTCATACCCCAAAATCCAATCATTGGTAGCTTGACCAATTGCTAGATTCGAAGCTGTGCAGGTCGGGGAATCTAAAGATTCTACCCCACAAACAACCAAGCCGTAGATAAATTTTGGCTCGGCTATTCACTTATAGCAATAATCATCAGAGTAAAAAAAGAATAATAACAACATAACGAAAGCGAAAGACATATACACATGTCTGACTGAAATATATACAACGTCCAGAATAAAGTACAACGACATATGCTGAGATCACATACAAGAAAGTCTAAACTTAAGAAGATCTGCAGCGGAAAAAATAGGCTCCAATCTGGCTGAACCTCGTAGAAATCCAAGCTACTCAACCTCTAAAATGGTTAAAATTATGAGAGTGAGCAAACCACGGCTCATTAAATTCCAACAAAGCTAAATAACCTACTAATAAGATAAGTGCTGAAGAAGAGAGAGAAGTGAATGAGATAGAGTAATAGATAAAGAAATATATTATAATAACTAGGTAACTATAATCCAGGTAAAGAGTTATAAGACAAGAGGAATTGAGATAAGAGTTAGAGAAAGGAATAACGATAAGGAAAAGATCAGAGGAATATATGTATGAAGTGATGATGATATGACATGCAAAGATGAGCAGGGATATTCCCATAAATATCCCCTAATGTAGAATGATTTAATGTTTTAAACGTGTTTGCAATCCTATTATAATATTGGTTAATCATCCGCTAACATGTTTACTTTAAGAGATTTGCTAAGGGGATACACAGGTACGATTTCTTGTCTAGCTCGACCAAGCTAAGGATATTATCTCACTTGATCAGAGTGTTTCGGGCTTTGCGACCCACGGAGCCTATCGTCCGAACTCTATTTAGTATTCCAAGGAATTACAACCTCAACGAGGACTAAGTTCGTACCATTCCAACTCTGTCTCATACCATCCCACACTCCCGAATGAATGAACAGGTATAATAGTGCCAGTGCCAACTCACCTACTATTTTAACCCGATTAAGGACATCCTAGAACCTCTCTAGGGTTAACGGATACAGAGTTCTTTTGTGTATCCAATCTCAATAAGTTAGAAGGTTTTAAAAGATTTTAAAAAGTGTGACAGATCTCGAAGATCAAAATATAACAGCCGTTAACCCAACAATAATCATAGGATAGCCACCTGCCTCAGAGTATGGCAATAATCCTAAACACAGATGAACTATGAATTTACCGCCATAACATCCAAAACTCACCAGTCTCTCAAGACTGGAACCCAGTGTACAAACAAACCATCAAAATAATGTACATACAGTTTCTAACCAAGCTCAACGACCAACACAAACAAAAACCTAAGTCATAGAAATAACTAACAGGTTTAATAACTACACAGGAGAATATATATAGGCTATACTACAGTTAATTCACATACACCTCTCTAACACAGAGTAATCACTCTAAAACAACACTAATCAACTAGTAGAAGAAATTTAGGAATGAAGGGAACTTGCCTGATAATAATGCATGAATTCTGCGGTAACCAAAATGGAACTCTGAACCCAGAATCACGATGAGGTAAACGGAACACTGAGCGAGCTATAACAATCAACCAGGGTAACAAATAAACAATTAATTTGAGAAATCAAACAATAAACTAAGCCCTAGAAATAAACCCATGCTAAATTGAACGAAAATGGACTAAAAGGAATAGAGAATTTCTCACCTAGGATAATGACGAAGATCACGGCGAAGCTTGGCGAGGAATATGGAGCAAGGGAACGAATTTGATAAGATTTTGGGGGAAGAGGGGAGGATTTGAGTTTGGGAAGGATTTGGGTTTGATTTTGGGAGAGGAGAGAGAGAAAAAAAGAAAAAGTTTTAAAACAACCAAAACCCGTTTTTAGGCTTAAAAGGAAAAGCTGATTTTTTTTGTTCACCAGAAATATTCAAATATTTACAAAAATATTCAAATATTTTTCCCCTGCCAAAAATATTCGAGTAAGATAAAAAATATTCGAATATATTTTCTCTGCCAAAAATATTCGAACAGAGGGAATCTTTTCTGAACAGTGAATAGAAACTGTAAGAAGGAAAACCCTGAAAACCTAACGGCCAACCCCGGACACCCCAAAATCATACCAAACCACCAACACTACCACACAAACACTACTGCAAACTCAACAAAGGTTTCCCAAGGTATAAACACCACCTTCACCGCCTCACGGCCACCAAAACGCCTAAACCCCTGAAAATGAATCTTTGCTCGAAAAACTCTGAAAACCTATCGGCCAATCCAATGGCTCACCAGAGCAACACCAAACCACAAACACATCAAACAAACATCACCACCAACCCATCTAGGGTTTCCCAAGGCCACAACGCCACCTCCTCCTCCGAATAACCACCGTACCACCGAAACTACATAAATTGAGTCTAACATACAAAACCTGCCGAAAGGAATAAATGGATGCATAATGGATGAAAGAGTATGCGGAATATATGCAAAATATAACATGAAGGAATAATATACAGATGTGATAAAGAATAGGAATACATACAGAATTGGAATATATGCGGATAAATGAAATAAATAAAATACGGGTCATTACAGAGGGTTAAAGCTAAATTTAGACGTATTTGTTGTATATAATACTAATGGGTTTTCCTGGATTATGTCAACCAATTCACTTGAAAATTAAATCTTGCCCTTTCAAATGGTATTTTGAATCACCTCAAGCATATCACCATTGTGAATAATTTGTATGTGCTTGGCTGTGCCATAAATAATGCATTTTTTACCCTAAAAAGTTAAGGGCTTTGTCTATTTAACAAGCAGGACTTATCAACCCATTATCTAATGCCACAAAATATCTTTTCTCCTATAAAATTAGAACCCGGCTATGCACCTATCTCTAAGAGCATCTCTAGCAGTTTGAATTTGAGTGTGGGTTGGGTTTGTTTTGTCAGCCCACACTCCCAACTTAAACTCTCAGCCTTCCAGTAGTACAAAAATGGGTGTAGGTTGCTTAGCTGGCGTTGTCAAAACTTAACTGAGCGTGGGGAACTCACACTTAAAAAAATGAGTTTGACGTACTTTTGATTACCGCGCAGACTAAATTGCACCACCGCGGTTAAATAGTTATTTATTGATGTGTGAGTGGAGATGAATAGTTGTGCGGACTAAAGAATACCGCCGTGGACTAAAAAAATATTTTTATTCAAAAAAGCCTCGCCACGTCATCAACAACTGTTGGGAGAGGAGAGTTTGGGTTGGGTGTTTTGGTGTCTGATGTGTGGGCCAGGTCGTCAAAACCCACACCCAACTGCTGGAGATGCTCTAAATGAGCTCCTCTCAGCGATAACACTTGGCAAATGACAACCCATCAAATATTTTCTCCTACAAATCCCTTAAAATTAATTGGAAAGCCTAAAATACCCTATCTCTTTGCCTATAAGAAATTGCAACTCTATATTCAAATCTTTAGCTAGTCCGATATCTTCCATTAAAAAACCTCAAACCCTAAATTAGAACTTAGAGGAGAGTGTTATCTTTATACAATCAAATAAATTGATTCTTCTAAAATTTTCAAATTTGTTGATGACATCTCTCTCCCACACATAATCAAGAAACACAAATCATAATGAAACTTTCTTAATTTAATTTTCTCGTTCTTTATATCCACGAGTTATTATTATTATAAAATTAAATTAGCATTTGATTAATACATTGCCAAAATCTGAAATCCAAATAGAATTTTAGGTTTTTCTTACAACAACTAACTAATCACACTAAAGTTATTGATTACAATCCAATAATTGTAGAAAAACTATTGAAGGAGATGAAGAGCTGACGAGGAGTTAGCAAAAATGAAGGGTAATTTTGGTTATCAAATTTTTCTTTGAGATTTTAGAGGGATTATGCATATGGTGGGCTGTTATTGCCAAGTTTCATCGTTTGTGATGGGTGCATGCGTACCTCACGAGTCCTACTCGTGTCACCGACTAGTGGGTGAGGTTGAGCTTAATCCCCTAAAACTTGATGACACCTGCATATGATAAACTGGATGACTTAGACTACAGGTTCTATTTTTAGCTTCACTTTGTCTCTTTTCCTCATAATCTCTCTCCTTAAAATAAAATAAAAACACAACTTCTCTCTAGTCTTTGCATCCACATCTTTAGAGATATTCGTCCCTTAGTTTCCCAATTATCTACAAATTTGGAAGTCTAATTTCTCAATCTCTAAATTTAGAAAATATGAACCCCGTGAATATTGAATGTGAAGATGACCATAATTTCCCAATCTACAAATTTTCCTAATCTACAAATTGAAGAGTATTAAATCGCTTTAGGTGACATCAACTGAGAAGACAATGGAGATAACAACTCTAGCTCTTAATCATATAATTTTACAATAGTACAACAATCTGATACCTTTATTAGTAAAATTAATGTCGCTTTAATGGAGAGGGGGAGAGTTGTTTGGAGTTAAAAAAAAATGCAACTAATCGCAATTAATCAAAAAATAAGAAGATAATAATCGTAGAGCATAAACTATTTTGCATTATTAATTATCTTTTAAGAGAAAGAACAAAAGATTAGAGAGCAATATTCAGATCTAATGTAGATAGAGAAACTAATATAAACTTGGAGAGTGAAAGAGGGAAGAGAGAGAGAAAGTAATCCATAATACGATTGAGAAGCTCTAGTTAACAGAAAAGTATGAAGAACACCAATTGGTTTGGAAAAATAAGAGATTCGATTACTTAAAAACGAAGTAATTATAATGAAAACTCTAAAACCCTAGGCTTCTTCCTCAGAACTCTTTTTAGATCTAACATAAGAAAAGAAAAGAACCTCAGTTCCCTTTATATACTAGGTGATAGGCATGAAAGATACCTATTTTTGTTCTTGAATTTACATGATTTAGAACCTTATTTATTATTTTGTTGGGCCTAATTAAATTATGTTTTTACTATTACAGGTAAATAGACATTTGTGACCAAATCCTCTTAAAGCCCAACTCTTACAAGCTAAAGAGCTACTGGAGATGACCAGTTGTCAAGAGCTATTGGAGATGATTAGTTGTCAAGGGCTGTTGGAGATGATTAGTTGTCAAGAGCTGCTTGAAGACTTAGTATTCAAACCTAGCTAAAATATCTCCACCAAATCTGGGTGGTTGAGAGGGAGTCGGACTTTTGTTAGGGGATAAAGATAGAGTTGTAGAAAGAGAGGGGAGATCATCTTTTTTACTCTCTGGGAACCACCATAGCTATTTGGTATTCTTCCAGAGATAATTTGCATTATTTTTAGAGAATCTTGGGAAATCTATTGGAATAAATCAATGTAAGTGTTTTTATCAATAAAGTTTATCTTTATAATTTATATTTACTAGATTTGATATAAGAATTCATGATTTTGATTTATGCATCCCTGAAGAACAGCAACCCTCTTTTATATTAAACTACCCGATTTGATACGGTCTATTACTAGGGAACTCAAAATAATAAAAGAATGGATCTCTAGGCAAAAGCACGCCTCAAAAATATAAACAACGCCAAAGTCGTTCGAACAAAATAGGGAGTCGCTCGAACGACTTTATGCAATTTGGTCTAAAACCCTAGAAACTTGACAATCTCGTTCGAACGACATCCATTTTTGTTCGAACAAAAATTATCTTATGGGCCAAATTCCAGAGAGGTGAATATAAGTCATTCAAAGGACTCTCAACCTCGTTCGAATGACTCTAGCTAAATTTCAAATTAACCTTAGATCCTCCTTGATCATGGCTCCCTCCTTGAGGAACCTTGAGCTCCGTCTCAAGCCAGAACTGGAGATGTAGGAATAAGGCGCTGCTCATATCCCTGTGACACCACTTCAACGTACTAGGTAGCTGACCTTTCGTCCAAACTCGGAACGACGCAATACTACCCCGTCGGAAACTGTCGTTTCCGACGTTGCTAGTCGATCGTTGGAATCGCCCATCTCTAAATTGTTCTTCTTCTTCGAATTAAGTATGCGATGGATCTTCAACGGACTCACTAGCTTCACCTTCATTTGCTTGAGACGGTCACGTATAGAGACCATAAACCACAATCAACCCCCCGAGAATCGCAACTGGAAAACTGATACCACTTAATCCACGATACGATTGAGAAGCTCTAGTTAGAAGAAAAATGCGAAGAACACCAATTGGTTTGGAAAAATTAGAGATTCTATTACTTAAAAATGAAGTAATTACAATAAAATCTCTAAAACCCTAGGCTTCTTCCTCAAAACTCTTTCCAGATCTAACATAAGAAAAGAAAATAACCTAAGTTCTTTTTATATACTAGGGAAATCAAAATAATAAAAGAACAGATCTTGAGGCAAAAGCACACCTCAGAAATACAAACAACGCCAAAGTCGTTCGAACGAAATAGGGAGTCGTTCGAATGACTTTACGCCAATTGGTCTAAAACCCTGGAAACTTGACAATCTCGTTCAAACGACATCCATTTTCGTTCGAATGAAAATTGTCTTATGGGCTAAATTCTAGGGAGGTAAATATAAGTCATTCGAACGACTCTCAGCCTCATTAGAATGGCTCAGGCTAAATTTAAAATTAACCCTAGATCCTCTTGGATTAGAAAGAGAAAGAAGGAAATAGAAAATGGGATGTCCCGGTAGCCTATTTTGTAATAATACGTGTAACTTAGTTTTAGGTGGTTGAGCAAAAACTTAACAAGGGAGGTGAGGTAAGTATTTTCCTGTCCCTCATGCAAGTTGGGTTCATAAAATTAGGGCTGATGCTAAAGAATATAACATGGACAAATTTTCTAAGAGCATCTCCAACAGGGTTTGGGTTTACAAACTCAGACCCAAACCCAAACTATTTGCCTCCCAGCAGCTCTATTTTGGGTTTAAGTTTACCAGTTGCTACTGTCAGAACTCAACCGAGTTTGAGCTTAAACTCAAAAAAATGAGTTTGGCGGTGTTCCTTTTACCACCGGGCGGTAAAAGGAACACCACACGGTAAAAATAACACCTCCAAACTCAATTATTTTTCTTGAGCACTCCCTGACTACCTCTTCTCTCCTAAACCCAATTGTAGAGCATAGAAGAGAACCTCTACACTCTCCCCAAATGGCAAACTTCAACACCAGTAGTAATAACTCCACACCGTCAACCCTATCCTCCCATAATCTACCTTTAGCACCATTCTCTCAACACCCTTCATCACAATTTACTATATACCTCTACCACAACCAATCTCAATTCCAGCCTCAATTCTAATCACAAACCCCACCTTCGTTTACCATGTCATAAGGGGATACCTTCTGAGGACAATATAAAAATCTATTTACACTCTTTCAACCGCAACCTGCCCGAACTATTAACCCTATCCGCTCACTCAACCTCAAGGTTTTTAACCTCCAAAATACTTTCAGAACTACCTATTCCATGGTGAATCTACCCAGTACAGTCAAAGTGACGCAAATGTGTTAATACCTGTTGAAGCGGCGACGCCCGAGAAAGAAAAAGGAAAAGGAAGAAAGAAATGAGAACCCGCAATACAAAGACAAATCGTACAAATACCAGAAGATGCTAAGTTTTTGGACGAGACAGATGATGCTGGACTACATTGGACGGATGCAGACTTCACGTGTCACGCAAGGGCGTGGGTAATAGTTTTTGTCCAGACATTGGGCCGCACAAAAAATTTTACTTTCTATCAAAAGGTCAACATTGCCTTTAAAAAAGACTTTGAGTACCCCACACGACGATCAAGTGGATTGACCAAAGCTCAGTGGCATCCTCTTAATGTACAGTGTGTGGCGTACAAGGAGATAGTTACTCAAGAATGATTTAGGCGCGACAGCGGGAAAACCGAAGAAGATCGGGTACGTTCTAATATCTTTTAACTCAATTTTGTTTATTTCTTTTGGATATATACGTTATTTATTTGTATTTGGTAATTTTGTGAACTATAGGAAAATGATGCACACAAGATCTATCAAGGGTTAAATGACGATAATGACTTCAAACACCGTGAAGCGTATAAGATTTTGGTGCGATAACTGTGATGGGCCAACCAAAGCGATGATGGGTTGAACCATGCATGGAATGTACCAAGAAATGTAGCTAAAAGAACATCAGAGAATTCTTCTCTGGGGAACTCGGTCGGATCAAACAATCTATCGCAGGACCCCGACGGCCCACCTACACCTCAATCCGTGGGCCAAAATTCTAAATTCTATGGATCGCTATCGGCCAAAAACTCTTTAGAAAGAGCCTTGCAACACAAAAGGCCATGGATGGTATTATTGCATTTGGTAGCGGTATCCAAACAATGCTTGATGAACTACGGTTGGAGAAGAGACAAACGAAAGAAGAAAATAAAAGAAGAGGAGCAGAAGCAAATCAACAATGGCAAACCAAAATGGATTTTGAACAAGCAAGGTAAGATCACAAAATCATGGAGAAAGACCTGAGTAATCTTTCTGGACATCAATTCCAATACTATCTGCAAGGGAAAGCTAAAAAAATTGGAACGTCTGGCCAAGAGGGGCGGACCAGGTACTTGAAGTCGTGATGAAATATAATTTAACTTTGCTGTATCTAGAAGTTTTCTTTCCAAGAATGTAGTTTACCTTCTAATAATGTAATCACTTAAATAATGAACTTTTCTATTGAAGAATGTAATCTTGTTTTTGAAATGTTTATTTTTGAGAATATTGCGTTAAAACAGATACAAGATTAATATAATATTAAAAACTTGTTTAATAAACTTGTACGATAAGAAGCATTAAATTACATCAAGAACACTCAGATAATACAAGAAATGGAGTACTAGGCTTAAAGATTTCCCTTCACGGCCCACAAATACTCGATTAGATCATACTTTAGATCAAAGTACAGTTTTCGACTTTGAATGCGATTCATTTTTGATATAAAAGATTATATTGTTCCACGTTCGTGTACAATATTGAACTGTTCACCTTCGATAGTTCAGGGATCAGCCAGATTGTAGTCTAAGTGTGATGGGAATGAACCTCGTTCCTCTTCGACGATCATATTGCGCATTATCACACACGCCTTCATGACATTGTTAAAAACCTCAGGTTTCCACAATTTAACCGAATTTTTTACAATATTGAACCGAGATTGTAAATCCCAAACGTCCGTTCTACGTATTTTCGGCAACTTTCTTGTTGTTGAGCAAATAATTTTTGTTTTGCTGTAACCTAATCCACAATACGATGAAGAAGCTCTAGTTAGCTAAAAAGTCTGAAGAACACTAATTGATTGGGAAAACAAAGTTTCAATTGCTTTAAAAAAATAAAGTAATTACAAAAAAATTACTCCAAAAAGCTTGGGCCTCTTTCAAAACTCTTTCTAGATCTAACATCCTCTAAAAAATAACTTTAGTTCCATTTATATACTAGGGAACTCGAAATTACCAAAAGAACGTATCTCGAGGTAAAATCACACCTCATAAATAAAACTACCGCCAGAGCCGTTCGAACGAACTAGAGAGTCGTTCGAACGAATTTATGACTAATTGGCCAAACCCTAGAAAAGTAGACCAACTCGTTCGAACGAAGCCAAACTCGTTCGAACGAAAATATGGCTCTGGGCCAAATTCCAGAGGATATGACAACTCGTTCAAACGACACTGAAAGTCTTTCGAACGAAATATGGCTCTGAGCCAAAATTCCAGCGAACATGTCAACTTGTTCGAACGACTCTCAATGTCGTTTGAACGACTTTGACAAATCTTCAAAAATTACAAGATCCTCCTGAATCAACGGAGATTGTAAAAATTCCAAAGGCCCGTTCTACGTATTTTCGGCAACTTTCTTGTTGTTGAGCAAATAATTTTTGTTTCACTGTAACCGAATTGGATATGGTTTGGACAAGTGTTTCCTATTTGGTGTATATGCCATTCGCTAGGTAATACCCCATATCATAAGCTTTTCCAACAATTATATAATTGCAAGGCGGGGCGATACTATCGGCCAGGTCGGTAAAAAGATGTGATTGCTGCAGGACAATAATATCATTGTTAGGCCCTGGTAAGCCAAAAAAAGAATGCCAAATGCAAAGGTCATGCGAAGCTACCGCTTCAAGAATTAGTGTCGCCTTGAGGTAATGACCAGTAAATTTACCGTGTCAAGCTATGGGACAATTTTTTCATATCCAATGCATGCAATCAAGGCTTCCTAACATGCCGGGAAATCCCCGTGACTCTCCGATCGCTTTTAACCTTTCGACGTCGGCCACATTTGGTGCTCGAAGATATTCCTCGCCAAAAATTTGTATAACCGCAACACAAAACCTTTCCATACTTAACAAGGTTATACTTTCTCCTATTCGGATATACTAGTCAAAAAGATCTGCCGCAACACCGTAGCTTAGGAAATGTAGTGCCGCGACTACATTTTGGTGCGGTGATAACCCCATAGTACCAGCGTTGTTGGGTTTTTGGACAAAGTAATGATCATGTGTAATGACTGCATCGAATATATGCATAAACATGTGTCTACTCATACAAAAAAGTCACCAAAGTTCTTCTGGCTCATATGTGCACCCCGGCTTGAAGTAGTTCCGTATAATACTGTAATGCCCCAATGGGTGATCTCGCTTCTTTCTCTTATCTTTACGGCCTATGACATTCCTGCCGTGACTCAAAGTTGCATAATGTACTACTAGGTTTGTTACATTTTGGTACAGAACGCAAATTGCCGCCGCACAATCAAACATAAGATCGTCCGAGGAGGACGACGATACACATAGAGGATCATCAATGGATGAATATGATAACGAAGAGGACATTTGAGGTTGTGGAGTTGAGAGAAGGGTATTGACGGTGAAGGGGAACAAGTTTTTAACAGAAGAGAGAAGTGTAAAAGGAGGAAGAAGAAGAAGTGGATGTTGGAAATCAGGTAATTGGTGGTAAAAAAAACACCGCGTGATATTCTTTTCACCTCTAATTATAATGATTTCCAACAATGACGGCTACTTCCTCTAGTGGGTCCATCACAACGGCTAGTTTTAGATCACAACAACTACTTTTTGCTTTATATATATGTTGGCTGGATATGCTCTAACAGCACTCCTCTACTTGAACTCAACAATGCCGAGTTTTTCTGCTCTGACACAAGATTCTTTAATGGTATTTGGCTAGAATGAAGAGACTGTTCCCTGGCCACGTTCTCACAATATTTTGTTGATAATCCACCTCTCCAACAACTCAACTTCAATCAGATATGGAATAGAGTTCATGTCCAATTCAGGGTGCACACGGAACTTCAATACCCTCCTGGAAATTTATACAACAGGTAAAATATTATTAAGGCTAAATGTAATAAGTTTCATGAGATACGAATAAGTATTGATAGACAGATCAAAGGTGTTCTACTAGTCTATATTCTCCGCGAAGCTAAAGATGAATGGTATGAGAAATATAACCAGCCGTTTTAGTTTGAGACTCTATATAATATTTTTTACCGGAATCACGTCCCGCTTGATGAGTTTACAGTAAATTCCAACTTTCCAACTATAGACGGGATCCGTTCCCCCTTACTGAATGGTTTTGGTTTAATTCTTACATCAGTCGTGAACGATGAATTAAGTATAATTGTATATGTTTTGAGTTTCATTTCTTGCGTAGAACTACTATTTTAAGAATTGTAATTGCATTTTTATTTAAATTCAAGAATCAAAATAAATTGATTAATATTGATTTATATAAAGAAATGTGACATCAGGTCGTACAAGTACTTATATAGAGAAACAAACCCAAACTTCAATAGAAATTGTTCAACATTGATGTTTACAATAAAATATTACGTCTACAAAAACATCAAAAACACCTATATCTACTGAGACGGGGTAATATCATCTCCAGTACCCCGCCCCCTGCGGCTAGTACCGGTTCCCCTGGTTTGCAGACTAGGTCCACGGTTCCCATGCCTCGTCCGAGTGCTACCTCTAGGTGGTAGCGGCACCACCTGTACGTCACACCCTCTCCTTAGATATAGGTCCTGAACATGACAAAGAAAATTTATTTAGATTTTGACAAAATAAATATGACATTAAGAAAAATAAAAATAAATAAATACATAAATAAATTACTTACATGCTAATAAAGCTGGTCATCTACACTGTCCATGTGCCTCATCAGAGTAGGATTTTCATCAGTCAACTTTTGGATCCTCTGGGCATCCCACGCAGACTCTGCAAGGCAAAGTCGCTGTATACCATGAGTCAAGTACCACAGCTCCTCTGCGCCGTAGAAGGCATACATGGGTGGTATGTCCCTCAAGCGGTGAATGGGGAGCATCACACGCCTTCCTGTCCACTACATGTGCCACCCTGGGTCTGGCCCTTCGGGTTCACCAGGTAAACTAAAGTCTTGGGAAAGGCTATGAACCGACGCTGACGAAACCACCACGATTGTAATACCAGCCCTGAGTGCGGTGGGTCCAAACAAATCTATATTCCCCATCCTCTGGGAATTTGTCAATAGGTGGCCTACCTTCTTTGTTTGGTCAACCCAGTATGAGGTGTAAGTCTTTTGCTCCTCCCCTATCACAGACTGGTCACAGTCAACGAAGCGCTAGCCTGTCTCATCGCCTGTAAATCCGTTGGACTAAGATGTGGTGATATGCTAAGCGGAGGATCCAAAGGAATACCTGCAGTGCCAGTCAACTACCTCTAAAACCTATCCCCCAAGTAATACTCACAGTTTCCATTTGGGGTTTGAAGTGGAATCCTCTTACGGGACAGGAGCAATGCAGTTCGTACGTTATCTAACTCAGACACCGCAAAATCCAACCAAGGTCGCCAAGTGATCGTCTCAATAGTCCGGTGGTCAATGTGGTATATGCCTTGAATAAACAAATTGGATGCCTGGTAATTTTTTTTCTTCCTGTCCCCTCTCTCCCATGCTCTGTGGCGCGGATAGGATGAGAACTTAACCTCTTCTTTGACAATAGGGTGACCAACCCTACAATACTTGTAGAACCAATACTGCATTTCAGAACAACATAAAATACAATTAAAAATTATATTTAAGATGTTTATTGGAAGATATTTTATTTGTAGCTTGTAAGGAAAAAAATGTTAGTGTACCTCAAAAAGTTGGGAAAATCCAGTGATGGCACCCCCGGTCGTGACTGTGGTATCCAAACCATGGTACTGGGAAGCAAGAATAGCAGAACCCCGATCATATTCGGCAACCTCGTCCAAATCGGCCATGACCGCTAGATATCTAAGCGGGACGGTGTCGTTAGCCGTTTGGAACCACAAATGTCCCATCATGAAGAGGATAAAACCATGAGCAATGTAATTTCATCCTTCCGATCACCTGTGATGGTCAAGTACATCCTCAAATATGAAATGCTGACGTTCCCACTCTTTATATTGCTGGATTCAAAGTTAGGGAACAATTGCCTCGCATTGGATAAAACACTTCATGCGTCATCATACGTCACCTGTGTTGGATATCAGCCGATTGGCAATGATGTCAACATCTAGAAATTTAATGGAGTGACCTCTATCTCCGTATACGGGAATAGAAAAGTGTGCGTTATCGGCCACCAACGCTCTGTTAGCGCCTGAATTAGCCGATTATCAGAATTACCCAAGCGTATATCCATAAAGCTACCGAATATCTTCACCACGGCATCCCTAATTGTTGAAATTATGGAAATCACATTTCCACACTTTGATTACCGTAGTAAATGTGCCGTGTGGACGCATCGAATCCCGATTCTATTCATTGGAGCATTTTGTCAAACATTTGATTTATGAAAGTAACAAATTCACAATTAAACAAAAACTTACCGTGAGTACCTTGCCAATGTAATAGATATGACTGACGCCATCTGGGAGTTGGGTAATAAACCTCCACGGGTAGTTTTCTTGGGGTGTGTGTGATTCTCCTTGGGTTTGTTGTACATCTTCAAATTCTACTAGTTTTTTTTTTCTTTCCGGATCTCGACGGATTTACGGCTCGCTTTTGATCTCTTGTCACTCTAAACCCAGGTAATGTATTGGCGTGTGGGTCTTCTTATGGCATCTCCATTTTAATTTTGTTGGAATTAAATTTTTTTACCTTTGAATTGAGAGAGAAGAAGTAAAATGTGAAGAATGAGTCGAGTTGGGATGAAAAAATTATAACAGTTGAAGCGGCGGTAAAAGAAACACCGCGTAGTAATCAGAACTCCTCCTAGTTTAATTTAAAAAAAAAACACGTCACAAACCCATACTTGCTGCTGGGAGAGGCTAGGTTTTTTGTGGGCCCCTTATCAGAGCCTACACCCAAACCCTAACTTTTTGCTAGACTTGCTCTAACCAAGCGGGAATGAGAGAGAATCTGTAGTCATTTAATTGTACATATGGCATTATCCTCTAAGTCAAGGAGCAAACTTGAGAAGGAGCAAAAATGCACTCGGCTCTAAAAGGTTACCTTATCGTATGAAATTAGGGAACATCAAAGGGAGATAGACTTATTTGTTAGAGATTAGATTGAGTCAATCAATTGTTAGTAGATGAAGTGGTTTTTAGGAGTTAGTTAATGAAGTGGCAAAAGTTGCCCAGGTCTCTAGGAGTTTCAGTAAGTGGATTAGTTGTTCTACTTTGTAGAAAGTTGTTAGTTGCATGTCTATATAAATGGCATAGCTAGTTCTATTGTATGTTGGAAAAAGCCTTGTGGTTTTATCCTTAGTTTGAATGGTTGATATCTAAGTGGTTTATTTTGTATCACATTGGGTATGTAGGTTACACAACTCAAGATTATAAGTAAGAGTTTACTTATGAGTTGTAATGTCCGTGATTTGAGTTATCTCTAACAAACACATCATGAGGTATGTCTTAAGGTGTGACCTTTGGTGAAGAGTCGTAACTTGAGGTGTGATTTTTGGTGAAGTGACACTAACTTGAGGTGTGACCCTTGGTGAAGAGTCACCTACACTCTATATAAACCCAACTTCGTTTTTATTTTTTATAATTAGTTTTTTCTGAGTTTTCTTGAGTCATTTTCAAGAGAGAAAACAGACGCAATCAATGTTCGTTTGGCAGAGAGATAGAAGTGCTTTCTTCTCTCTACGACTAATCGTTATATCCTGGGAGACAGGGGCCGATTATATCCTGTAAAGTACTGTGGCAGGGGCAAATCTGTCTTAAGGAGATAGTGTGCATGCACTAGACTCGATTATATCCCGATAAGTGTTTTGATCTCTTTATAATCACCTTAACTTGTTTTTGATATTGCCAATTTTTGAACACAGGCTAACAACATTGTAATCATCCAATTCAATTAGTAATAAGCCCTTTAAATATTCTGAAATCCTTTTTAGTTGAATCTTACATCTAGTACCAGAGCAAGGTTCATTTTTTTTTTTTTTTTCAAAGTTTGTTCGCTGTTCTTTTGATGGTAGGCTTAATTTGTCCAACCTTCTATTCCTCGCTTCGATGGTCATTACGACCATTGGAGCATGTTAATGGAGAATTTCTTGAGGTTAAAAGAATTCTGGAGTCTAGTTGAAGATGGAGTGTGCGAGCCTGCAAAAGAAGAAGCATTACGAGCACTAATAAATGCTCATAAAAAGACGTTGGAGAAGCAAAGGTTGAAAGATATGAAGGCAAAGAATTTTCTTTTCCAGGTGATTGATAGGTCGATCTTAGAAACGATTCTCTCAAAAGGTATTTCTAAGCAAATTTGGGGTTCAATGAAAATGAAGTACCAAGGCATGGCAAAGGTGAAATGACCTCAACTGCAGGCACTTCAAGCAGATTTTAAGACTCTCCTTATGAAATCGGATGAGTCCATTTCGGACTATTTTTCAAGGACGATGACGATCGCAAATAAAATGTGAATCCATGGTGAAAAGATGGATGATATAACCATAATCGAGAAGGTTCTTAGATCGATGACATCTAAGTTCGATTATGTTGTGTGTTCGATTGAATAATCGAAGGATCTAGATACAATGTCAATTGATGAATTAATGAGCTTATTGTTGGTTCACGAACAAAATAAATCAACATGAAGTAGCGGAGCAGGCGTTGCAAATGTCTACCATCAGCTCATCCTCAAAACCGTGAGGAGGAGGTAGAGGAAGGGGAAGAACTGCCCATAATGATCGTTTTAGCTTGATTTCCATGGAAGAGGATAAGGACGTGATCATCATCAGTGAGGCGAGCACGAAGAAGCCTAGATCGATAATCCAAAGTCAAAATGTCAAATGTTTTCGCTGCCAAAGGTATGAGCATTATCGTTCTGAATGTCGAACTAAATTTTATAAGGAAGTCGGAGAAAATGTAAACTTCGCGGAGAAGGAAGATGAGGATGAGATTTCTATTCATTTGGTTTGCAACACCAAAGAAGAAGCTCATCAAAGCATGTGGTACTTGGACTCCGGTGCAAGTAACCACATGTGTGGCGAGAAGGCCCTATTTGTTAATATGGATGACTCATTTCCTACCTCAGTAAGATTTGGAGACAATTCCACTAATGAGGTTATGGGCCCGGAAAGGCGACATTCAAATCCGAACTTCTAAAAACATGCAATAGTCGATTTCTAATGTGTTTTATGTTCCGAGTTTGAAAACAAATTTGTTAAGTGCGGGACAACTTCAAGAAAAGGGTTACTTAATCATCATTTCAAATAGATTTTGTCGAGCTGAATATCTAAAGAAGGGCCTGATTATTCAAGTTAAAATGACGGCGAATCGAATGTTTCCGTTGTACCTCACTAATGAAGTTTATCCCTCTTTCTCTTCTATGGTGAAAGATATTTCATAGTTGTGGCATCTACGGTATGGACATCTACATTTAATGGCTTGAGCATTCTTCATCAAAGAAATATGGTGTCCGGTCTTCCCTTGATTGATCATTATTCACAAGTCTGTGAAGGATGTATTGTCGGCAAGCAACATCGTGATGCCTTTCCAAAAAAGCAAGCAAGATGAGCTACACAAGTTCTGGAGGTGATCCATTCCGACATATGTGGTCCTATTGATCCACGATCCACTGGAAATAAACGGTATTTCATAACTTTCATTGATGATTTTAGTCAGAAATCATGGGTTTATTGCTTACAGGAAAAATCCCAAGCTTTTCCGACGTTCCAGACGTTTAAGGCTCTTGTTGAAAAAGAAGTCAGGAAAAAGATTCGTGTCCTTCGATCAGATCGTGGAGGAGAGTACACTTAACTTGAGTTTGTAAATTTATGTGAGAAACATGGTATAAAAGGCAGCTAACGTCATCATATACATCGCAGCAAAATGGCGTCGCAGAGTGGAAAAACTGCACGATATTAAACATGGGGTGGAGTATGTTGAAGATCAAAAGCCTTCCGAAGAATTTCTGGTCTGAGGCTGTTTTATGGAGCATTCATATCTTAAACAGTAGTCCTACGAAGGTGGTTTGTGATATGACTGAAGAAGCTTGGAGTGGAAGAAAGCCAAGCGTCGATCACTTACAAATTTTTGGGTGTGTTGCATAAGCATGTGTTCCTGATCAGAAGAGAAAAAAATTCGATGATAAAGGTGTCAAATGTGTTTTTCTCGGTGTTGCTGAAAATTCAAAGGCTTACAAGCTTTATAACCCCCTCACCGAGGAAATATTATAAGTGGGGATGTCGTATTTGATGAAGACATATCATGTAGAGTGTTTAATTATGATTGGAAAAGCATCCCTGTTGAAGATGAGATTAAAATAACAACTTCTCAGGTTGTTAATACACATTCATTAAGTGAATCCGTTCCACAAAACTCAACGCCAACAAGCGTGTTCAGCCCACAAAATAACACTCCAATCAGCCTTCTAGCTAGCTCAGTACCATTTGTTCCAGTAAGTTCCAGACCGCAGCGTACTACATCGAGGCCTGCATGGATGCAAGATTACTAGATACCAAAATATGAGGAATCCGACCCTTGTGTGCAGTTAGCTTTCTTCTCTGATTGTGATCCAATTACCTTTAAAGAAGCGGTGTAAGAACCAAAATGGCAAGAGGCCATGAATAAGGAGTTAAAATGTAATTGAGAAAAATAACGAGTTTTTTAGACTTCTGTCCTGATATTTATATAGATATTTGACTTAAGTCCTGCCATTTAGCAAAAAAACAATTCTAGTCATTTATTTGCAGTTTGACCTTGGTCAACTGCAGTTGACCGCAGTATGACCTAGTTAAAGTCTAGTTATTTTGCAAAGACTAAAACACCCTTGTAGCTAGCGTACGTGATTAACACCAGCTTCTTCTCTCTCTCTCTCTCTCTCTCTCTTTCAATCTCAGCTTCTTTTCTCTCTCTTAAATTCTCTCTATAATGGTGAAGAAGGAGAACTCGAAGAAGAATGCCAAGGGCAAGATGAAATTGATAGATGAAGATGACCCCATCACTATTTCTAATAATGGTGAAGATGAGTACCCTCCACCTGAAAAAAGGAAAACAATATTGAGACATATTCCCTTCCCAGGGTATGTACCCTTCATCTCTATCTCATTGTGTATGATTTGGATACCTAATTTATGGTTTATTAGAAATTGAGATTTTTTTAGGGTTTGTAATTAAATTGGGGGTTTCATAATTTAGGGTATTTGTTACTCAATTGAGTTTTTTTTAGGATATTAGTACTAATTTGAGGCATTGTTGTGTTGTATTGGGTTGGGTTTTCTCTATGCAGGCATTCATACGATTAGAGACATATTTTCATTAACTATGGGGGAAAGTAGGTAAAATGAGTCCTACAGGTTGGATTGACAGTAATTATATAGGGGGGAAGAGTTTTAAGTATGAGATATTATGTGGGGAGGGGATTGTTGGAAAAAAAACACATGTCTTTTCTTTGAGGTTTGAATAAAACCTTGGTGATTACTGTTAGTCCCACATTGGATAAGTGAAAAGAGTATTTTTACTTTATATTGGGTTACACATGTATAGCATGTGTAAGTAAGTGGTGCCCTCACAAGTGTGTGAGACGAGTGTGCGAAGGCTTTCTATGGGGATGCCCATGGGCTTGCGTGCACGAACCAACCCATGACCCATTTGGACTATTTTATAGATTCTATTCAAATAAGTCTATTCGAATAGAATCTGGCAGGAAGAATCTATTCGAATAGATTATGATTCTATTCGAATAAATCTGACAGTAAGAAATGTATTCGAACAGAAATAGATTCTATTCGAATAAAACATGCAGTTACTTTTCAAGAGACACAACTCTTCTCAGAGATGTGTCTTGGAATGCAACCCTATCTACATGTGCTTCTAAAGGACACCTTCTCCTTTATTTAAACAATCATTCTTGATGTGTTTGACACACAGAAAACATCCCCGAATCTCATTACTCCTCTTCGATTCGATTCCTTCTTGAGAGTGAAATCACATATAGTTCGACAGGCATATCAACTTGAGTGCTTTAAGTCAATACGATTCGATCGTTCTATCTTGGGAGACAGGCACCGTGATAAACTGTGAAGCACCATACGCAGGGTGAAATCTGTCTTAAGGAAATTACAGTGACTGCAAGCTTCGATCTTCAATTCTTTCCATTTCCTTTTCGTTCATCTTTAACAAAATTCTGAATACATGTTCTACAGGGATAACTTATGAGGAATATGTGTGAGAGATTGAAGTTAAGGTTAATGACCACATGGGGTGGGGAATTAGATTCCAGAGGGGAATGTGATAAAGGTTATGTGTTTGTATAATGGGTTGCCATTTGTTGTTAGATGTACAGATGATTTGAGGGACATGTGGGCACAGGGTGATAAAAGTTATCCAATGAGAACAGATTTTTATATCAAGCCAACAAATGTAGTAAGAGAGATGGTTGATGAAGTTGGGGAGTATATTCTTCTAGATGAAGATGATATAGATTATATCATATCCCCAAGAGAGACAAAAGAGAAGAACCCAATTAAGGCCACCCCAGTTAAGACCAATGCTAAAAGAAAGAGAAAAGCTGTGTTAATGAGTCCATCCAAGCCTAACAAAGCTGTCAATAAACCAGCCAAGAGACAGAAAACACCAATTGTTGATGCAAAGAAGACAGCCAAAAAACCTAATGCAAAGTTGAAGAAGAACGTTGTGCTCTCAGAAGAAGAAGGAGAAGACTTGGATAATTTACCTGAAGTTTATCATAGTGAAAAAGAGATTGACACAGAGGAATAGATGATTATGAGATAGAAACTCCAGTGAACATTGTGGTAGAAAGTAAAAGTGAATGTGATGATATAGATGAAGAACAAGAGAGATGGGTTAGGTGCGCGCAAGTTGGGATTAATTGTTTGGGGGCAGAGGATGGTTATTACTAGGGTTGTACACAAAACCGGTGAACCTAATCTGGACCAACCCGACCCAGCTTGTTCGGTCCGGTTCTGAAGAACAACCAGTTCGGTTTCAGTTATAATTTTAGAACCCGAATCTCATTGGCTTGGGTTTGGTTTAGACCTTGAAAGACCCAACCAAACCCGAACCGGCTTAGACCTTTAGGGTTAAAGGTTGAGAAAAGTGAAACTAGGGCTAAACATAGGTCAGGTCAGTCCGGGTTTAGCCCTGGACGTGATCTGACCCAGCCAAATCGGGTTTCTGCTTATTGAATCCAAAACCGAACCGAGATGTTCTAAAACCCGGCCCAAAACCTAACCGAAATGATTGGATCAGTTAGGGTCCATAGTCGGGTTTTGTATTGTACAAAATGATGATGAATGATGATACACACTCCCAATCCCCCAACTATCACCAGACAACTTCTCTACCAAAATGCCTCACTCTGCAACCCAAACGCTGCTCAGTACCTCGTAAACGCTGACCGGGTCCATAGTCACCAGCTTCTTAACAACCTTTTGCTTGATCCTAGAAGGTGGTATTGAGGAAACCTTGGAGTTTGCAAAAGATGGGTATGAATATGAGAATGGAGGTTTCGATTTGGGATGATGGGTTTAAGAACCTAAAAGGGGAGATTGAAGAAGGAGAGTACGTTGGAAGGATTGAAGGTGAGGGAGTCGGGTTTTGATAGAGTTTTGGGGAGTGGGGTTTTGATAGAGCTTTGATGATTCGCCATTATAGATAGATTCAGAGATGTTGTATGTATGAGAGAGTGATCAAGATGATGATGAAGATGATAGATCGAGAAGATACATGTTTAATTTCATGGCTTTATACTTGAAAGAAAACATATTATTGTAAGTAGAAATCTTCTCTGGTTTTGCAAGCAATACCATGTCCAGTAATACCTGTAGCTGTCCTTGGGAGCTCAACCAATACCTAGTGCTCTCTTCACTCGTAGTGATTGAAGATCCTTATAGATAGGCTATAGAGGGAGGAGACAAGTCTGCAGGTCGGGTCGTCTTTGGTCGGTTTGGCATGACCGAGATCCGAAACCGAACCGGTCAGGACCGGGTCTTTGTTTTCAATCCCAAAACCGAACCGACTGTCTTCGAAACCAGACCGAATCGGCCAGTTCGGGCCAGTCCGAATCGGTTTCTCGGGTTTGCCGGGTTTGTTGTGCAGCCCTAAGTGAAACAGATACAGATGGTTTGGTTTGCCTCTCTCCCTCCCTCCACATCTCCTCTCTCACTCTTGAAGTCTCGCCTCCCTCTGTGAAAGTGAATGGTGACTCTTCTCTCTCTATAGTTCTCTCCATTAGCATCAAACTTCCTCATCTTTCTCTCCATTAGCAACAACAATAACAAGCTAAGTAGCCAACAATGAGTCAACAAAATTGTAGCCAATCTGTCTGTATGAACTATGAACTATGAACTATGAAATTACAGATTTAAGTTATATTTATTTGGCAGCTCCTTGGATATAAGGTGCGTTATCTCTTCTCTCCCGTCTTCAGATTTCATTTTGGTGGGAAATCAGCCAATATGTGTCCTTCTATTTGCAGATATTAATTTATTCCATAGATCATATTTCTTAACAGCCTTTTTGGCTATCTGGCGCTTCTTATCGTCATCAAGTGGTGTACAAGATATCAAGCTGACCTTTATCATGAGATGATTTACATGTTCTTGAGTCCCACTGATGATCTTGGTGACAATAAGTTATTTTGGGGCCAAAGACCACTTCAGGCATGATATCTTGTTCTTCTATTAGATTCTCCAATGATGTTGCAAAAACTTGTAAACTTGCAAAAACTTGTAAACTTGTATATGTGGGCTATTCTATAATCAGTTATTTAAGTCATATTTATTTTCATACATGAGGGTCGTATATGATGATGGTTTGCATCTGGGCTATTTGCCATACTGTATTTTTTGGTGATTTTGGTCATACTGGGCTATTTGGTCATACTAGGTTTGTATATGGGCTATTTGGTTCAATGTGGGTTACTAGGTTTGCATCTGGGCTATTTGGTTCAATGTGGGTTACTGGGTTTGCATCTAAAAAATATTAACAAACCGAACTCAGGACCCGGCCTGACCCGGCCAACCCGGTTCGGTTCAGGTCCGGGTTATGCACTTGGTCAGTTTGGGTCCAGGTCCATAATTTGGTAACCCGATGAGTTCGGGTCGAATCATTAAAATGCCTGGACCCGGGCCGACTCGACCCGAGTACAACCCTAGTTATTACAACACCCACTCATCTGATGATAAGGATTATGTTCCTACTGCTGAAAATCTTGAAAGAGGTAATGAATTTGAAAGTGTTGATGTTGAATTGGATGATATTTGCAGTAAAGAAGAGGGTGGCAAAGTCAAAACACCATTGACAGTTGGTTTTAAAAAACTTGTGGTAGGGATGCAATGGGCAACTGTATATGAAGCTAGAGAACATATGAGAATGTTTAGAATTTTAAACCACTTCACATATACATGCATCAAGAATGATAGTACTAGACTGAGGCTAAAGTGTTCACAAAAAAAGTGTGAGTGGCTGGTATTTATATCAAAAAACAATGATGGGTACACTATGGATTTAAGACATGGTAACTTTCAACATTCTTGTGAAGGAAAGCTAGGGGCACAAAATACCTTGTGTAATACAGCATGGGTTGCTAGAGAAATTGAATCACTGGTTAGAGATGTTGGGGCAATGACTCCCAAGGCAATTAAGGCCAGAATAAAGATAAAGTATGGTATTAAGATTAGTTACTGGACTGCTTGGAATGCAAGACAAATCTGCATGAAGAGTATAGTAGGGTCTTATGCTCAGGGTTACCATGACTTGCCTTCATTATGTGTGGAGATTTTGAAATCCAATCCTGGGAGCATAGCTAGAACCTGGAGACAAGATGACACACTGCAATGGACTGGTACTCTTGTGGCTTTCAAGGCACCTTTGAATGGCTTTGTTAAGAGGTATAGACCTATATTGGGGCTAGATGGTTATTTTTAAAAAAGGAAGTATGGAGGGGTTTGCCTATCTGTACTTAGTCTTGATGCCAATAATGGCTTGTTCCCAATTGGAGTGTACATGTGCATAAATGAATGTAAAGACAGTTGGTTTGATTTTCTTACTAAGATAGAACCTTACTTATCTGCACACCCAAAAAAATTGACCATTATCTCTGATAGGCAGAAGGGGTTTATTGATTCAGTGGCAGAGATTTTTCTACATTCAAATCATAGGTTTTGCTTCAGACACATATTTAAAAACATGAAAAAATACCATAAGGGAGCACACTTAGAAAGAATGTCATGGGGAGCTGCAAGAGCTTTTAGGCAGAATGAAAACTAAGGGTTTCTAAATTAGCTTGGTAATGACATCCCTGAGGCAAATGACAACTTGGAAAAAAAAACACCATATGAGCATTGGTGTAGATCTTATTTTGATTGGACTGCAAAATGTGAACACATAACCAATAATTTTAGTGAGTCCTTCAATTGGTGAATCATTAAGATCAAAGATAAACCACTAACCAAAGCATTTGAGAGACTAAGTTTGATGCTTATGAAACTAATGTTTGAGAGAAGAACCAATGAAGAGTCATGAGATCAAGGTGGTTTGGTACTAAGAGCAGTTAAACATCTTGAGTATTTAATGACACATTATGGGGAGTATGATATGGAAGGAGGTGACAAAAATGAATGGGTTTCAATCCCTAGTACTGGGTTAAGGTGGGCATTAAATCTGGAAGAGAGAACTTGCCAATGCATTGAGTACCAATTTACAGGAATGCCTTGTATCCATGCTGCAAGTGTATTAATCTCAAGGAGGCAATCATTGAAAATGTAAGAAATATATTTTCCTAATTTATTAAATTTCTTTATTTATTACTTTTTTTTTCATTTGATTTCACTGTCTCATGCATTTTCATTTGTTTTTCTTACAGTTTTTTTTTCACCATATCACTTTGTTGCTTCATAAGTGGCCACATATAGTGGTATTATACACCCAGATGATACACACTGGGGATCTGTAAGTTAAAATTATTCTTTAGTATAATTATACATCTAGTATATGTGTATTATTTGGTATTATACATCCAGTATCTGGCATTATTCTTTAGTGGTATTATACATCCAGTATCTGTGTATTCACTTTGTTCTTTTAATGTATATACACTATTCTTTTTGTTGCTTCTTATGCCTCACTTCTAATTGTGTTATGTTAATTTGTTACTTCTTATGTAGCCACCTTATGTAGTTGATCCACCACCATTACAGAGAGGGAGGGGAAGACCTAGAAATGAGATAATCAAGGGTGATGATGAGGTGAATAAAGAACAAAAAAGATGTGGGA
This sequence comes from Kingdonia uniflora, assembly GCA_014058105.1. NCBI lineage: Eukaryota > Viridiplantae > Streptophyta > Magnoliopsida > Ranunculales > Circaeasteraceae > Kingdonia > Kingdonia uniflora. The sequence goes on from JACGCM010001560.1 coordinate 1,550,484, forward strand.
AATGTGGTGTTTTTGGCCACAATAAAAAAACTTGCAAATGTGAACCTATCCAAATTCAAAGGGCACCTGTACCTAAGGCAAATGGAAGACCATCAAAAAAGTCAACCAGAGTATACTTCAGTCAGTCACAACAATCAGAAGTTACTCAAGCACAAACAATACCCATAGCTGGAGGAAGGGGCAGTAGTGGGAGGGCATCTAATGCTGTTAGAGAGAGGGGAAGGAATGAAGATGTTTCAAGTGCATCAAATTCATCCAATGCTGGCAGGGGAAGGGGAAGGACTAAAGATGTTTCAACTCCATCAAATTTATCAAATTCTAGCAGAGGGAGGGGAAGAACTGAAGGTGTTACATGGGGTTTAATTGCTGGCAGAGGGAGGGGAAGAGCTATGCAAACAAATGACCAAAGGTTTATAGATGAGTGGTTGAGTAACTCAGTCCCTGTAGAAGCTTCACAATCACAAGAGAGGCCACCACTGGTGATACCACCCATGCCACCAAGGATAGATATTCTAGCAAATCCTTATAAGAGAACCTTCAAGCCACCTAGGCAAAACTGGAGACTTTGAACTTTCTGTTAACAATGTGCTTTGGGGTATGTTGAAACAAAGTTTTGGGGTATGTTGTTCTAGTGTTTTTATTGTAGTTTGTGATGTAAAATAATGTCACTGTGTTGCTGTTTGTCAATGTTAATGTTGTGTTGTGTTGCAGTTTGACTGTTTATGAATATATTGTATTGTAGTTTGACTGTTAATGTCGTGTTGCAGTTTGAATGTTGATCCAATGTCACTATTTATGAATATAAGTTTGAATGTTAATCCAATGTCACTGTTTATGAATATATTGTGTTGTAGTTTATCAATGTGTTGCAGTTTGTCAATGTGTTACTGTATGTGAATTTCTATATGTGAAGCAACTCTACATGTATGTGATGTTGTATGTGAAGCAACTTTATATGTGATGTTGTATGTGAAGCAACTCTATTTGTGTTGAATTTCTATATGTGAAGCAACCCTACTTGTATGTGATTCTGTATGTGAATTTCTATATGTGCAGCTTTTGTGGTGAAGTGCATATTTTGGAATGGTGAAATGCTTATAAGCAAGATAATGAGGTATACTACATAATCTAACATTCTTGTTTTCAAATCATTACATTCATGCTTTCAAATACATATCTCTTTTACATAGCTGTTTTTATTTTAAACTCCTTAATGAATTCATCTAGCCCCATCTCCACAGTGACCTTCACATTAAGCTTCCATTCTTGCCTTCCTTAAAATCTTATAAAGCAGTTTTCAACCACTGGAAATTGCCACAAGTAAAACATTTCAAATACTTCTGCTCATAACTATGATCTTAGCTAAAAGTAAGAAGCATCCTTATCCAAACACAACCTTGTACTTCACATTTGAATTCTTTCCAAGGGGAATCTCTAATCCAATAAGATGAACCACCACACCCAAAACACCCACTTCCAGAGGAGGTCCCAACAGAACTTCTAGATTGAACATTTGTATCAGATAACCACTGAAATTCAGTGCATTCTGAGTGTTGATACTTGAGATATTTTTTGTTGTAGTTCTTTGTTGTGTATGAAGTCATAAGTTTCCTAATGCTATCACAATGAGAAAACCTACATTTGGTGTATAGCTAAGGGCAATAGTTAGGGGAGTGGCCTTGAATGTAATAATACATTACACACTGCAATTTGGAATAATAACAACAGTCCCACATAAGATACATACATTAGACAGTACAAAGTACAAAATTAAATACCCTTTGTTCTTAAATATATTAGACTTAACCCAGAACCACCTCCCATGGCTAAATTACCTTTGTTTATTTTTTGTTTTAAAACAAGAAACTTGGTTGAAACTTGGTTTAATTTTGTAGAGGAAGCATGACACTTGGTTAAAACTTAGATTAAAGAGGAAGATAATCGATTTATGGAGAGAGGGAAGCTCATATTGGAGAGAGGGAGGAAGAGAGAGAAATGGATTTGATTGCAACGACGAGTAACGGTCGACAGTTGTGCATCGTCCGATACTGCAGTTAAGTATCTCAAGGCTATGATTTATTTTTTGTTTTTTGTTTTTTTTTTAAATTCTAAAAGGGCAAACTTGTCTTTAAAATTTGTTAATTCAGTTAAATGTGGGTCAACTACAGTCAATTGCAATTGACCACGGTCAAATTGTAAATAAAAGACTACAATTGATTTTTTGCTAAATGGTGAGACTTAAGTCAAATATGCATATAAATATCCGGACATAAGTCAATTTAGCTCGAAAAATAACACATGGGTATTGACTGACCTTTTACAAGGTGAGAAGTCGATTGGCGTCAAATGGGTTTATAAAACAAAGGCGAATACATATGGTGATGTCGACAAGTACAAAACACGTTTAGTAGTCAAGGGCTATAAACAAAGACAAGGAATCGATTTTGATTAAGTGTTTGCTCCAGTTGCAAGGCACAATACAATCTGTATGTTCTTGCATTGGCCGCACAAAATTCTTGGTCTGTTTTCCATTTTCCAGTTAGATGTAAAGTCAACATTCCTCCACAACGATTTGCAAGAAACGGTGTACGTTGATCAACCTACTGGCTATGCAAAGAAAGGGAGCGAGAACAAGGTATTACAATTACGCAAGGCATTGTACAGATTAAAACAAGCTCCACGAGCTTGGTATAGTCGGATCGAGTCTTATTTCTTGAAGAAAGGGTTTGAAAAGTCTGTATGAGCTGACACTCTTTATGAAATCAGTGTCTGATGGTAAGGTTTGCTATGTTTATATGTGGATGATCTTATCTACACAGGAAATGATAAGACAATGCTCGAAGAGTTCAAGCGGTCAATGATGGTGGAGTTCGACATGTCTGATCTTGGATTGATGCATTACTTTCTAGGCATTGAAGTTATACAATCTGAAGTGGGTATATTCATATCGCAAAATAATTATGTGAAAGAAATCTTGGAAAGATTCAAGATGGAGGACTGTAATCTGGTACGAACGCCAGTTGAAGTCGGGATAAAGCTCATCAAAGAACCTATCGGGGAGAAAGCGGATGGCATGACATACAAGCAAATCGTGGGCAGCCTCATGTACCGTACTACAATAAGACCCGATATCATGCACGCTGTTAGTCTTATTAGTCGTTACACGGAATGTCCGAAGGAATTGCATCTTAATGCATCAAAAAGGATACTATGGTACTTAAAAGGTACACTTGATCTTGGGGTATTCTTCAAGAAAAGGGAGTATTAAGATTTAATCGGGTTCATAGATAATGATTATGTAGGAGATCCCGATGACAGGAAGAGTACTTCAGGTTATGTGTTTATGCTAGGGTCTGGTGCAATCTCATGGTCTACAGAGAAGTAACCCATCGTATCATTGTCAACCACGGAGGCTGAGTACATTGCTGCTGCATCGTGTGCTTGTCAAACGATTTGGTTACAAAATTTACTTAGTGAAATGGGTTTCCATCAGGGTATTGGCACTTGTGTATACTGTGACAATAGTTTGACGATCAAACTTCTGAAAAATTTAGTTCATCATGGCCGAAGCAAGCATATTGACGTGCGATATCATTTCTTGCGAGACCTTGTAAACGATGGTATAATTGAAATGCTACATTTAGTTTTACCTTCTTTAGGGATGGTTTCTTCTGTCTCTATTAATATTGGTACAAGCCGGGAAATTTGGCACCATACTTTTAGAGATAAACAAATTTGTCTCAAATACTGTGTATTAGAGACGGAATAATCCGTCTTTAATACTATTGGCGCTGGCGGGAAAATTTGGCGTCATACTTTTAGAAAAAAATAAATCCGTCTCAAATATTATGTATTAGGTACGGTTTCACTCCGTCTCAAAGAATTGAAAAAACCATGACTTTTAGAGACGAAATTTTATCGTTTCTAAAGTCGTCCTTAATAATATTAAAAATGAATGTGTTCGTCCTTAATGTATTTGGGACGCCACCCTAAAAGGACAACACTTTACCACCCCTAAATGCGTCATTAATAGCTGTAGGGATGATTTAGTAGCTTTTTGTGACACTTTTTAGCTCTCCTTAAATGTGGTTTTTCTTGTAGTGTTGGTCATATCAATATCAATTTTAATCATGACTTTTTGCCCTCTAATTTTCCTGTGAAGGTCTCCAACAAGTTCCTGAGCAAGATTAATGCTATCTGTGATGTCTTTGTCTTTAATATAGGCTCCCTGGTTGCTAGAAATAAGATTTGGGAGTAATTTGACAAATCTGGATGAGATAGTTTTAAAGAAATTTTTGCAGGGTACTGAGCAAAGGCTGATTGGTCTATAATCAGTGAGAGCATTGGAGATCTTAACCTTAGGTATGAGGGTGATAAAAGAGGATGTGTAAGATTTTAGTAGTGGAGAACCATTAAAAAATTCTTTCACATCAAACATAAGATCTTCTTTAATAGTATCCCATGCAAATATGAAGAATTGAGAGGTTAGGCCATCACGACCATGTGCACTATCAGTGGGTATACTCCAAAGACTGTTATTGATCTTCTCAATGGTGGGACTAACAAGAAGCATATGGTTATCAATTCTGGAAACAAGCTCAGGTATGCAATCTAATCTGTTTTTTAGGCAAAATGAAGAAATATATTACTCGCAAGAGAGCGAGGGGGGAGAGAGAAAGTACATAATCGTTGGCCTCTAGGCCTACAAAATAACCAGAAACAGGGGAACCAACTCCCCTGGCAGCTAAAAGGTGCGCTGCGAAGTTCCATCTACGGTTTACATGCTCGAATCTAAAATCCAAAAAATACTCTGCCACTGCTTTCATATCCGGAGCAAGTGTAAGAGCTCCCCAAGAAAGATCCTCGGGCCTCTCTCTGAATGCACTCACGATCCTCAGGCAGTTAGATAAGAGCAAAATCCTCTGCAAGCCTAAGTGTCGAGCCGCCTCCAGACCTCTAAGCGCTGCGAGCGCCTCGGCCTCTTCAGCGTCGGCTGATCTGGACTGCCCAAAACCTGCACAGATAAATGAGTTTAAATGATTTTTAATAGTGAAACCCGACCCCCCAGGCTTATCCTGGGCGGTCCAGGAGGCATCCACGTTGATTATGTGCCATCCCTCCTGGACCTGGTATTGGGTCTGAGTCTGCCTAATGGTACGACTGGGGTTCGAGGGAGTTTTGGGAAGGGTGCAGAGATTTGTAGCATGATGCAGAATTTCCCTCGTCGTCTTTGTTTTTTGCTCGAAGACGAGTGAGTTCCTGCTGATCCATATAGTAAAAGAGATGGAGCTAAAATTGCTATAAAAAGAAGAAAGATTAGAGGAGTGCCCGTATCTTTGGTAGCATCTAAAGAGAGTGAGGGAAGCCGATTCAAAGTAGTTCCAGTTGCCGAAATCGATCGATAGCTTCAACTTGAACCAGATATCGCGGATCTTGGGGCAGAAGAAGAGAGCGTGGGTGGTAGTTTCCTCTTCCAGGCCGCAACGGGGGCAGTTGGCATCCCAATCAACATTCCCATGCCACAGGTTAAATTTGGTAGGGATACCATTATGAAGTAATTTCCAAAGGAAGAGTTGAACCCGCAAAGGGACTTGGAGTTTCCATATCTTCTCCCAAGGGATGGAAGGCAGATTGTTTGAGGGAGGGCGTATAGCTCTTCTTGTGAGGTGAGGGTCGAAGAGTTGTGCACAGACCGGACCGTCAGGAGTCCGTTAATTTCTTTGGTTCACCTTAAAACGTCTTTTGCGGGGTGTTTGCTGAGAGGGATATGGAGGATGATGTCAGCAATGTCAGGGTGAAAGATGGATTGGATGAGGTGGGTTTTCCAGGTCCAGCTATTGGTCCAAATGAGATCTGCGACTTTAGTGAAAACCCTGGTGGTGGGGACGGGACCTGTAGGTCTCCCGAATCTTATACCCGGGATCCAGGGCTCCGTCTAGAGGTCAACACTTTCTCCATCTCCGATGTGCCAGCAAAGCTCAGACCAGATGTTGTTACGAGCATTAAGGATGTTTTTCCAAATCCAGGAGTCGACGGGTTTGGGGAGGGCCAACATAATAGAGACTCTAGGAGTGTATTTAAATTTAAGGTTATGGGTCCAAATTTTGTCTGGCTCTTTGATGACCCTCCAAAAGAGTTTAACCATTAGGGCTTGGTTATGATTGAAGGCAGTGCGGATACTAAGGCCCCCAGACTTGGTGGGTTTGCAAATATTTTTCCATTTAATGAGGTGCGCTTTGGGTCTGCCTTCATGGTTAGAATGTCAGAGGAAACGAGCGTTCATGGAGTCTAATTGCTTGTAAATTTTGCTAGGGAAAGGGAAAACATACATGAGGAAGGTCGGAATTGCTGAGTTAACAACTTTAATAAGAGTGATACGACCAGCTTGGGATAGGAATTTTGCTTTCCAGCCCTCTATCCACTTAGAAACCCGGGTGACGATATCCTGGAAATTGAGACTCTTGGCACGGTCGAAAGTAAGGGACGCTCCTAGGTATTTGTCTCCGGTGGAGTCTCTCTTGATATGCAGGATCATCTGTATGAGCTTGTGGTGTCGGTGGTGTCCGTTCTTGTTGAAGAGGATGCACGATTTGTCAAGATTAATCTCCTGGCCTGATACCTTGGTGAAGGTGTCCAGGGCTTGCTTGAGGGTGTCAGCTTTGCTAAGAGTAGCGTTGCAGAAGATGAAGCTGTCATCCGCAAAGAGGAGGTGAAAGATCGGGGTGCTGCCTCTAGCGGTCTTAATGCCATGCAAAGTGCCGTCCTTTTCTTTTTGGAGAAGGATACGAGATAAAACTTCTGAGCAAATAAGAAAGAGGGAAGGGGAGAGTGGGTCGCCTTGACGAATGCCCCGTCCCGGCTTCAAAAAATTGTAAGGAGACCCATCCAGGGTGAAGGAGAGCGTGGTGGAGATGCATTGATGAATCCAGTTGTACCATTTGTCACAGAAACCCATGGCGCGCATCGTGTCCTCGAGAAAGTCCCACTCCACTCGGTTAAAAGCTTTACTGAGGTCGAGCTTTATAGCCATGTAGTTGCGCTTTCCTTTCTTCTTTTTTAATGTCTTGAGAATCTCTTGGGTCATGATGATGTTGTCAAAATTTTGTCGGTCAGGGATAAAAACATTCTGCGAGGGGGATATGATCTTGTTAAGAAGGGGCCGAAGCCGCGTGGCCAGAATCTTGGTGATGATCTTAAGCTTAACGTTACAGAGGCTGATGGGTCTGAAGTGTTCAGGCTTTTCCGGGTGCTTCTGCTTGGGGATAAGGGTGATATTTGTATGGTTGAATTCACCCAAGAGGTTACCTGTTTGAAAGAAAGCAATCGTGGCTTGGAGGAGGTCTTGCTTGACTGTGTCCCATGATTTCTGGTAGAACAAGGGGGTGAAGCCATCCGGACCTAGGGATTTATGTGGGTTCATGGAGAAAATGGCTTCTTTTATCTCTTCCATACTGAGGTCTCTAGTGATCAGGGTGTTGTCTTTCGCGATAATGGAGGGATCAAGGATGTTCAGGTCACTGATTTTGATAGAGGGGTGAGACGGAGTAAAGAGGTCCCTGAAGTGCTGGATGAAGGTGTCACCGATGTCTTTTCTCCCCTGTCCCCATGAGTCGTCCGGGCGCCTGATCTTCCTGATGGTGTTAGCACGTCTGTGCCCGAGAGTAGACAAGTAAACAACAAAATAAGAGGAGACTATGAGGTAGGGGAGACTATGAGGGCACTAATAGCGTTCCAGTAGTTCGGCTTATTATGCGAGAGGAGCAGAGCCAGTTCTCTGGCCCACTGTCAGGCGGTTGGTTTGAGGTAGGGGAGACTATGAGGGCACCGATTCCCCTCGGGGATAAGGAAAGAACAGTGAGGTTGATGTTAGCGTACCATGCCAGCCATAATCCGCCTCCATGGGTGGGGGTGGCGTTGACCGCGTGGGATTGCGGGAAACCCAGGCTGGCCAGGTGACGAAGCGAGTATGGGCTTGTGCGTCCTGAGTTCTCTAGGGGTGGGCGTCTTGCTGATCCCCACTACAGTTCCATGAAAAAATAATCATTGAAAGCCGAGGGCCGGTGTCAGGCCCGCTTCAGAGGTGATTCTGAGAGAGGGGGTAAGAGGCCGAGGGTAAGAAAGGTAGCACTTATGTTTTAGTGATCTGAGTTGGGGGCGAGGGTGCCCCGGGGTGTCATACCAGTTGGAAAAATGGTCGGGGTCTTTTGGGAAGTGACCGATTCATTTCCAGTGGTCACATGCTGGGGGGGGGGGGAGTGAAAAGAAGGGCAGGATCTTCAACAATGAAATTTCTCCTCTGAAATATGGAGAGGTGGTCCCTGCGCCCTACTTTTTTAGGTCTTTGGGCGCTGATATTGCACGTGCGCCTGGAGCCGTCCAAAGAGAGCTCTCTTGAATGAGGTCGACGAGGTGCCGGAGAAACAAAGGTGTTTAAGAGTGTTGGGTGAATTTATGCGGAACAGTTGTGTGCGCGGTGTGTAGGTTATATTCCGGTGGCGACAACGAGTGCGAGAGTGATGGGTGGTCTATGTATTACTTCGGGAACGTATGTGCGACAAGGGGGGTCTTGTGTAATAGCGTACATGCTTGTGCTTTGTGTGTGTTTTCTTACGCCAACGTTCAATAAAATAGCCTAAGTGAAAATGCGACAGTGATAAACTTGCATGCAAATACGAGTCGAGAGAGACGTGCATGTGTGTGGAAAGTGAGTAAACACATACCTTGGTGGGTCAATCTGTTCCTTCTGAAACTGAGTCCTCCGGTGTTGGGGTTTGGTTTCTTTTCCTTGTGCTAGTTTCTGGATCCGCTGATTCGGCTGAGTCTTCGGTGAGCAGCGGCGAGGTATTGGTGTGGTGCATTTTCCTCTTTTGGTTGTTGTGTTTTTTCTCTAGGCATCCTTTGGAGCCGAATATGTCTTAGCTTGTCGGAGTCATCCAACCGGAATTGTTGCCGGAGGGAAGCTCAGCTGTCGAGGATTTTCCTTGGATAATAGGCTTCCGGTGATCGCTGAGATGAGATGTCGAAACTCCCTGAGGAAACTCTGATATGAGATGGGGTAGGAAGAACACCTTGGTTGCAGACCTACAAGGGGTGGGTTTAATGACATTTGCAAAAGGCTCGGGTGATGGGCTTTGTGGATGGACCGAGGAGTTGGGCTGGATCATGCTGTTAGTGGCAATGGGTTCTGCTTGATTTTTATGTGTTTGTAGATGTGGGTTTATATTGTTGTGCGGGCTTGGGCTTAGGTATGTTGCACTGTCGAAATCAATCTGCCTGGCTTGAGAGGAGAGAGAAACTGTTGGTCATAAGAAGACAAGGCCTTATTGAGTAGGTTTGAGAGGAGAGGATTGGGGTGGGGTGGGCTGGTGGGGAGTTAAGGTCCAGGTCCAGTTTGAGAAAGTCTGTGGGGCCCGAGAGGCATGGGTTATATTGTGGAGGAGATACAAACGGCTCTTTGCTACGTTGGGGGACAAAGGAGATTGATTGGAGAGGTGTGACATGGTTTGGTGTCTCATAAATGCCAACTGCATTTAATATCTCATTTGTGCTCCCGAAAATAGCCGTTCTGGCGCCATCGATTTCCTCGAGCTGAGTACGTCCCATGCAAACCCTAACCCTAGCTTCCGAGGTAAGTTCCTCTCCGGTGTTCGATAACTGTAGAGAGGTGCTGGAGGACTTCACCGGTGCGGGTTCGAAACCAAGATGCCGAGAAACAGAGCTTGGGGTGGGCATCAATCCGGTCAGGTAAATGGGATCCGAGCAGTGGAAATGGTTAGTCTGTTGTTTTCTAGCTCATGTAGAGAAATGATGCATGGCTGTTTGCATGAAAATCCCCTCCTTATACTGGCTTGGTTCCTCTCTATGCCACTGACTTCCTTCACTTTGTGGTGAATATGTGGGTGAATTTTCCGGCCTGGCCTGAGAGTTTTTGAGGTTAGAGTGGGCCTGTTGGGGTGTGCTTTCTGGTGCAACTCTAGTCGGTTTAGTTTGGACATTTTTACCATATGGAAAGACGATTTGTTCGTCATTTCCTTGTTTGGCACGGTCTTGCTTGAGCCGGGTGAATTTTCCGCAGTTTGCCAGAGAGTGTGAGATCAGCCCACATAGTGGGCAGTACCCTTCAAGTCACTCGTATCTTACCTTCAAGGTTGCCGTGTCGATGCACTAGGATAGATTCTAACAAAGCTGTTTCGAAGAGGTTCCATTTCCCGTTTTCTAAAATCATTTTTAACGTACTCGCCAATCTTGTTGCCGAGCATTTTGAGTGTATCACCATCATGCATGCAACAAGGAAGGCCGGCCACTTGCACCCAACAAAGGTACACATTCGCCGGAGGCGAGGCGAGGACAGTTTGCCGTAAAGATTTGGGACTTCTTCTCGTACGATATAGGTGGGATAGTATGGATCAGTTTTGCCCACTCTCTTTGGGTCGTGAGTAGTGCAAAGCTGCATAGGCTCCACCAAATCGCTGTCACCTTGATGAGTGGGATTATACCTGCTTGCTGGGGTAGTGTTAGGCATGAGTGGTGGTGGTGAGCTGAGTAAACCCAGATAGAAGGGATGAGGTGCCGGGTTTACGTATGCTTCATGGTGGTGGGGTAGGGAAGATGGTGGGTGAGCAAGCTGGAAGTGTGGATGGGGGTATTGATGCGCAGAAGGAGGGAGGGAAGAGAGGTGGACCCCGAGGTTTGAGGTAATGGATTTTTAAAGTATGAGAGAGGATGAGAGCAGGAGAGGGGAGAGCTGGACTGAATCTGAACTCTACACACGAATCTTTTTTCAATGTTAGTGGCAGTAAGTAGCTAAGAACAATAAGAGATAGCATGCTTGTATATGATATCAGGGTCATCAGTAATTGAACCATCAGGTAAAACAAAAGTTGATAGAGAAGCAAACTTTTTATTTACCTGGGTGGTCTTGTGAAAGAAAGAGGTGTTGGAATCTCCATTTGCAAGCCATTTTACCATGGAATGCTCTCTCCAGTAAACCTTTTCCCTATGTAACATTGTTACATGCTCAACCTTGACATCTATGAGCTCATTCCCAAGTTGTTCATTTCATCCTGATTGTAGAAGTTGATTAATCTCTGTTATTCTATCTTGGAGCCTGTGTATATTCTGTTGCACATTTCCAAAGACATCCCTGTTCCATACCCTTAAGGCCTATTTTATCCTCTTGCATTTGTAAGAAGATAAAAGATGAGAGACCATTACCATACACCCCAGTTGGCCAGTGTCGAGAGCTCAGATCCTTAAAACCCTCATGCATGCTCCACATTTTCAAGAATTTAAAAACTTTAGGGCCATTGTAACTACTGTTTTGAAAAGTGAACTGAAGAGGGCAGTGATCAGAGCACAGTCTCTGCAAGTGTTCCACTCTGTATGAAGGATAGGTGGTTATAAAATCAGTTTTATGGAAGGCTTTGCCCAACCTTTCCAATATCCTTGCATTGCCTTTCTGCCCATTACACCAGGTGTATGCTAATCCAGTGAAAGGGGCTTCCTTCAAACCAGAGTTTTGGATCATATTTTCAAACTCTTTAATAGCAACATTGTCAGGTCTGCCCCCAAGTCTTTCTCTATGAGATCTTATGGTATTAAAATATCCTGTAACAAACCATGGCCCTTGAACATAATTAGATATGAGTGTGAGATCATCCCATAAAGGTCTCTTATCAGCCAAGCCGCATTTCGCATAGACAAAAGTAGCAGCAGTACACCATACATTATTGAAGCTGATAGAACAATGTAAAAATTGATTACTAGCATTCACCACTTCTGCATTGAAGCCCTCTTTCCACATAACCCAAATCTTACCCCCTTGATCATTATTAGAAGCAAAAAAAGAATAATTAATCCTTCTAGCAATTTTCTCCAAATGTGTAGCCTCCAAAAAAGGCTCCAAAAGCACAACCACTAAAATTCTATGTTTTTCCATAAGAGATTTCAAGTGATGAATTGTTTTATTGTTTCCTACACCCCTACATTTCCACATAAGGAGAGAGCTTAATTAACATGGGAAACTATGGTTTTGGGGTATGCTTGCTCCTAGTAACCACACTTAAAGGCACAAAAGTGCGTTTATACCTAGGCTTTTTTGGAGTAGTGAAGTTACTCGTCAGCATATCACTCTTAGCTACATTGCAGTTTATCTCAAAGTCAGACACATATCCCATCTCTATGTGAGTCATCATAGCACCATCATCCTCAGACTGGATCTCTCCATCTTCAGTAGCATCTTCTACCTCCAGAGTGTTGAACTTATTGGCATCCACAGTTGTTATAGGCTTCACAACCATAATATTGCTTACCTGCTTGTTACTTATCTCACCATTAGTACTTACTTCATTTGCTTTGGAGCTTTGAACCTGTCTCAATGCCATCTCTACAGCTTTGCTTGAACCCCCAACATCTGACACTTTTCCACTTCCAGAATTGATCTTGTTAATAGTTGCCTGCTCATGAATCTTTTCTTTACTCTTTCTCTTCTCCATGGCCCTTGAATCATCAATGATAATGGGATTGATCTTGGTTCAGTTGGCTTTGTCACGGCCCTGCAAAAAGCAGTGAGTGCAATACGTCGGAAGCCTTTGTACTTTTAGGGATGATCACCCCCACCGTAGGAGGTAATGATTTTGTGATATCAACCTCAATGCACAACTTTGCAGTGCTCGGCCTACTAAAAAAAAGAATGTGGAGTTGTCAGTGGTGAGATACTTGCCTATCATCGAAGTCAATGATTTGAGCACTCCTGCGTTATGAAAGCAGAGCTTCAATCCAGGAAATTGAACCCACACATGGGTGAATTGAGAAAGCCCTTTTAGGTACTTCAATTATTTTTTGACTAGTCAACTGTAGTCAAAGGATGATAAGAGGCCATTTGGGGTTCATGTTCAAATATGTGTCAACAGTGGGGTAAGTGCGAATTCGACGGGAATAATAGGGGGCATGAGCAAATTTTCTGATATATCTAACGGTTCACGCCAAAGTTGAATATACTCATGGTGCAAAAGATGCACACCGCATTTGAAAAAGGTACAGGTCGCTGCAGTTTGTAGAAAGTGCCATTTTTCATACCTCACGTTCATTTTATGTGTATGGATTCACAAGCATCCCAATATAGGATGTAATATTTCTAAAAAAAAACCAACATAAACAAGGCAACATGGCAGCATATGAAATTAACTGAAATATTCCTTGCTACTCGGACGTTTCTCAGTAGTAATTTAGTGGAACTTCGTAGTCTTTTTAAGTGGGAGTTAGCATTCATAGATGACTAAAAAATATATTAAATAGTTAAATGTAATAATTAAATAGCAAGAACTTAGAATAAAATTAAACCAATCAGACTATTACCCATAATTGAGTCCCAGTTCATTCTTTCGACCATCTCTGTTAATAAGATGATATAAGTAAACTGACAAATAAATTCATCAATATCTTGTTACAAGATGTTATAGTGAATTGACAAATAAAATCAAACAATCCATAAAGATATTTAACATGATAATTTTATAATAATTATAAGACGAATATTTTTTTTGTCAAGCTTCATTTCATATAATGAAAATGCAAACATGGTAGTTGAATTATAAAATAATAATAGTACTAGAATAACATTAAACGACAACTATGCGACATTTGATTGGTTATTTCTCTGGATCGTATAAACGTTTGAACATTTGTGTCGCAAAGTTATCTCTGAAGTTCGCCCAATGATTCTGGTCTACTATATACGTAGTTGATTGGCTACTAGAAGCAGTAGGTATTGGAATTATATCTTATGCTGGAGCTTGATCATCATTACTAACTTCCATAGTTATCGGGTCGTTTGGATCAACCCCCATTATGTGATTATGCAGCACAAAACAAGCAAGGTTATCTTGACTTGAATTTTGTATGGAACCACGAATCATCTGGCAGCAATGGAATACGTTTCTTTAGTATTTCAAACACTCACTCAATTGTATTCTTAAGAGATGCATGACGCTTATTGAACAACTTTTTATAAGTTTGTGGTCTACGACCTATGTGCTCATTCAGATGATATCGTGTATTATGATAAGGGGCTAGAATTCTTGGTTCATTTATATTCCGCATTACCAAGATAATATTTTCCCAACAATTCATACAATACTAATGTTAGGAGTTGCTTCACTAAGAAAAATTAATATTATGTAATACCAAAGTATAAGATAATGTATTTATTTACCATGGGGAATAATAAAAGGGTTCATCTTGGAACGTGCATCATCCAAAACCTGCTAGTCATGCACAGTTCCTTCCCAACCCCAAGTTACCGGCGATTCCCATTTTACCCCATACTTCAAGGTCAATATAATCCGTACGTATAATAAATTTATCAATGATTTGTTGTTCATAGCTAATATACAAACATTTTTAGGATTGTTTGGGTGCACTAGACCAAACACACATTGCAACTAATGCCCATGAAAAGGAGAAAATTAAATTTAGAAGTGGCAGAAAGAGTATGACAACCCAGAATGTATTAGCAGCGTGCTCCTTTGACTTAAAATTCACTTATGTATTAGCAGCGTGCTCCTTTGACTTAAATTTTCTCCATTGTGAATGAAATCTTTGTGGTTCTCCACTAAGCACTTATAAAGTTTAACGACTACCGATAGAGTTTCATTAAACTGACAACTAATCATTTTTAAAAAACAAAAATATCGAGCCTCAGCCACCCAAAATAGCACATTGTGACCAATTATATGTAAAAATGCATCACTTGCCCTTCCACACAATTTCTAGTATCACTCAACAACCCTTTCTCCCTAAGCAAGCCACATAGGTAATGGAATGGACCTTGTATCATACGTAAGTTGGACTTACACTTGTTATCGTTGGATAAAATAGAGTTCATATAGTCATTTCTCTAAGCAACCTAGATTATTTACATAAGGACCCATATTACTATTGTAATAGCCTATTTTCCTGTTGGATGAAGATAATGCCTTACACCTCTGAAGAATAGAATATTGACTAGGAACTAGAAGCAATTAACACAAGTTTAGCATGGAAAACCCTTGAATGGGTTAAAAACCACGACCTCTCCTGAGAATTTCTGAAAGAATGGTACTTATATAGATGTTAGATATTACAAAGAGAAAGATATTGAGTATCTGAGTTTTGGTAGGGATGACTTTCTCTAAGAGTTCTATAATTGATAATAGCCGTCCTGTGTAGCGAGTGGTATTGGTTGAGAAGTCCAGTCATTTTAAATGCTGCATTGATGGCTTCCTAGGTATCTGGAGGAATAATTGTTCGGACTGTTGGGTCTCCCAAAAATACTGCTGGAGATGTGTGTTTGTGATAAAGACTTTCTTGGAAGTGGTGGCTTGCATTAAATGCTGCTGCTGCTGCTATATAAAAATGGTGACCAGTTACTTTTATTGTTCATCTTGGTTTATCCTGTCATTCGTCTGGATTTGCATAAGTAATAGTGATGGTGACTACTGTTGTCAGGCCTATGAGGAGAGAGTTCAGAGGAAGATGATGAGTCTTCAGATTCGTTATTTTGGTAACCAAAGTCTTTCTCTGCCAACTCCAATCCCTGTTCCTCCAACTATTCATGGGATGACGTTGAAAAAGGTAGAGGAGGCAGAGGATGATTATCATCAAATGTGCCACTTCCACTACATGGTCTTGTTTGCTGCTCATCGTCGGGCCTGTCTGCAGATGCTTATAGAGGATGCAGTGGCGGTGGAAGATGAGAAGGCGGGGAAGTCGTTTGAGAAGTACTACCGGTGCCCTGCGTAGGACTGGGTTTTGTAATGGTGGAGGTGGTCCTTCGTCTTCAGTGGCTGCGAAGATGATGGGGGTCACGGAGGAGTGGTGGGATTAACTTTTTCATCTACCTCACTTCAGTTCCATTTCTTGGGCTTTGAGTTCTTCTGCTAGGCCCGCCATTGTGTCTGCTCAAGTGTTGCATTGTCATGTGTAAAGTGGGCTATTCTTTGTAAAAGAACTATTTGTCTGTAGATCTTGTAATCTTGATTTTCGAACTGACTGAAGTATTCGTCCTTGTAATTTGTTTATCTTGAATAATAAATTTAAACTTTATTATCTTGTCTTGCAAGTGTTTAAAACTGCTTGAATGAACTGCTGTAGAACACTGTGGAACAATTATCGAACTAGTCAAAAATGACAAGGCCAAAAATATGTAAATCGAATTGCTGCTGAGTTGGATAAAGTATATTTGAACTGTATAGATTGTGTTATATCCTTGTTGCCTTGTTGAAATATATTGTTGTCATGTCTGTTATGATGATAAACTCATGATATCTTTTGAGCTCCATATAGGGTCTCGTTGTGGAAGTATTGTCATAGTGAACTTGAATAACTATTAATTATTTTGAGAACTTGGTCGCAGCTTCTTGAATATGCTAGTGAATGGTAGGATTGCTATCGAGGTTGTTGAACGTCATTTCTGATGTGGTGTGTTTTACAAACTTTTGCGTGGGGTAGTAGTTTGAGAAATCGCACTGAATATGCTTGTTGAAGAAGATGGGAGAGCTGTTGGTGGGGAAATCAGTCCATGTGGTGAAGAGAACCATCCGTCTGTAACTATATGCAAGGTCGGATGCGTGACCATATTAAAATGATTTGTTTGTATTGAGGTCACTTTGTCGTCACGTTTTGTATCTGTGCGATAGATTGAATGAAATATAATTGTAGCAGGATTTGTTACTGATTTTCTACTTCTGTCAGATCAAAAGTAAGATAAGTGACAGCTGGAAAAAGTTGTACTATGGTTTTGGACTGGCACTCATACTATAAATAGTGTAGTAGGATCGTGCAGCCGCAGAGGGTTTTTTGTACGTAAGTAATCGTGCTACATGATCTGTACAAATCTTCTTGGGAAGTGAGTCCTTGCATTTAATAATGGCAGAGGAGAGAGACAGACGTGATAATAGAACATGTTACTCTAGAAATTATGATGAGGGCAAATAAAAAGATGTGCTTGTTAGGAGAGAGGATGCTGAAGTGTGTCCCAAAGAGCCACCATTTCAGAAACCAAGTGATAATATAAAAACTCATCTCTCTCTCTCTCATAGACCAAATTCATTTACAGAGAGAGGAATGAGCATTTCTAGAGAAAGAAAGTCTTCAAACTTTGAACGAAGTCCTCCATTATTGTGTGATCTTGCTAAGAAGAACAAAGTTTTGCCGTCTGAGGTGCAAGTGGTGACTGGAGTCGACGACTGTTGTACTTCTAGTATAGGTTAATATCTTTGTTTCCATCTTTTCTGTTGTGGTAGATAGTGTGTCTGTTGAATGCCATATTAGATTGTAGTTGCTTGCTTGGTAGATTGATGACTTGTTGGGTATGTCTGAGGGATAAAGCCTGCTTGATTACAAAGCACTAAATATCCTTTTCTTGTATGTGTTAGATGCATGTCAAAAATTTAAAATCCAGTAGTAAAATGGTTGTATCCTCCAGTGAGGATTCATCTTCGTCTGGTAAGACTATAGATGATGTAGAGGAGAGTGGTACAATTACAGTTGATATGCCAGCTGTTCATTCTAAGAAGGGTGGGGAATTGCATGTGGAGATTGAGGCTGGGCAATTTTTTAAGTATCTCAAGAATGTAGACGTAGAGAAGAAATTTTTGCAGTATAAAAAAGGTTTAGATGGAAAATGGGGGCATTATGTGATGAATGCGGGGTTGTGGTTTAGGGATCTGGTGAGACCAGGTGGTAAGATAGAACACTATCAGGTGCCTTCCCTGGATCGGTGGAAGATAAATATGGATATAGGAGATGATATAGATATCTGGTATTACAACGGGACTGGTGCAGAGGTCGTAGAGGAAGGATTCCATTGTTGCCTGAACCAGGTCGTATATGGGTTGAGCATTCCTCTAACCTTTTTCTAAAAGGGGGTAATGAATGTTCTAAAGAGCTGCCCTGACCAATTAAATGGTAATTTCTTTGAGATGATGAAGGTCTGTGAAGCCCTTAGCAAGAGATGGTGAGATGGTGGTATTGCGAGACAGTTCGTTGCGAACGATGTCTTGAAATACTATAAGTTTAAATATGTGAAAATTTGAAAGAGTGGATACTTGTTTAGTGATTCGTCGAGGCCAAAATTCTTTGACTTTGAATCAGCTGGGAGACCCAGGTGTGACCATCTTGTAATGGTGAGGGGTAATTGTATGCAAGTTCCTAGGAAATCGGCGCTCAAGCTGTTATATAAGAATTTTAGCGAAAGTAAGTGTCTTCATTCTGTCTGTATTTTATCTTTTAACTTGTTGCGAACTGCTAACATAATTTGTTGTTGATTTGGCAGAACCTAATCCGAAAGGTGTTGGTAGCACATCGAGCTTGTTTGAAGTCATATTTCAGGAAGGAACCAATTTGAACCAAGTACTTGGCGAGTTAAGTATCTGTAGAGAGAAACGGCTGAACTCTGTAGTTCTAAAAGTTCAATGAGCTCATCAAAATTGAGCTATGGCGACTTCTAGGTCTGTTTTTAATGGGATGGCAGAGATTCCTGTCTGTGATGCGGGTACTTTGACCTTAAAAAGTTGGCGACCTAGTGGAAAATGGGTATTGTCAGCTTTGGAGCAAACGGCGTCTGGTCAGGCTCCACAGGTGGAAGTCGAGGTAGTAGATGCTGCTACAAATATGGTGCCTCCTGCGAAGAATAAGAGGCAAGATGGTAAAACTAAGAAAACGTCCTTAAAAAACCTCGATCTCGGCGTGGTGGGGAAGACGTCGCAGACATTCTGCGACCTGGCTAAACATGATCTACCGCGTCTGAATGCTGAGATGAAGTCTAGCATTACACAGGTACGTATATTGTTGTTGCATGATTATCTATGTTTGAGAAGTGATCTGACTGATAACTCTGTTATGTTGTTTTTATGGTACAGTTGTTTATTGCGTGGGACTCAGCCTTCGAGGTGCTGAGGGCAGGTGCTGAGGACCGTGCTGGCCTAGTTCAGCAACATGATGTAGAGAAAGCTACACGGAGGGAGCAATTTGATAAAGAGCGAACTACACTGTCTGAGGAGCCGAAGAACCGGATGAAAAAAGAGAAAAATATGCTGAAGGAGTAGTTTGAGGCAGAGACTGCTGTCTTGAAGAAGGAGATCGAAGATGCTGTGAAGAAGACTGTCGACACTGTGGTGGCTAGTCAAAATAATCTTGTTAAAGACTTCTACCACTGGGGGTTGACTCAAGATGATGTCGCTCTTGCTATCGCTGGGAAGTATAGTGAAACATTTTTCCTGGATGAAGATGCCTCTCTAGCAGTTGATCAACCTTCTGAGTAGATACCAGCTTCTTTAGTGGCTGATGACACGACCAAGGAGGTAGCAGGAGCTAATCCTTGATTATATAGCTGTAACATAGTTTTTAAAGTGTCCGGTCGAACTTGTCCCTTATAGTGGTGATAGATCTTTTTTGCTGAGAATTGAATTTCTTGTTGCTGTTGATATATGTTGTTTGATGGTGAATGTATAATTTGTATGTAGCAGGTAGTTCGTTTGAGGGGGAAAGTGATCGAGATGGAGAAGCCTTGAGTCGAGCAAGGGGTTCCATCAATCGTGTTCAATAGGTACACAATAAACTTGAATATGAGAGACGTCTACATAAGTCCAATTTTGATAACACCTTTAAGGAGTTATTCGAGCTTCAATATAGATATGGGAAGATAAAAATTGAGAAGGATGAGGTTTTGCGGAAAAAGAGCGGTAGGTTTGTCTTATTTCGAAAATCTCTTAAGGATAAGTAGTTCGTAGATGAGAGTGATAAGTTAGAGTGTCAAATGTCGTTATTGTCTTTGACACTTTACTTTGAGGCCAAAGTAGATAGTGAGCGGGGCTTGAAGGAGACCTATTTAAAATTGTTAACTGAGAGAGGTAATAAGTTAGAGTGTCGAAGCTCGGGTGAAATTCTTAGCGCAAGAAGCACGTAATCGTCATAGCATAGATGCGAAAAGATGCTCAGCTCAAGCTGGTGTATCAATCAAATGGGGTGGTGTAGGTGTAATGCTTGATGAGCTTAACTTTTGTAGGGGCAAAGAATGATTAGGATCCTTTTCTTTAATATAAAGAAGGAAGATAGAAGGGTCCAGGCATAATTAGAAAATGATCTGAGGCATGCTCGTGACGAACTGGAGCTATGCAAGGATCATAATGCATGTTTGGAGATGGAAAAGATAGAGTGTAATAAGTTGTTGCAGAGTTCGGAGAAGAGAGTGACATTGTTAGAAGTGCGTTTTCTAGATATGTAGCAACGTCTGCAAGTGTCCCAATCGCGCTTGTAGAGGTATCTCACTCCAAAGCGGGGAAAACGTGCTAATAATATAGATCACGAACATTAGATAGCCGATGTGATCACATTTTATGGGGGCAAGCTCGAGAGAGTAGTGTATGAATTTAAACGTTATATCTTGGGCTGTGGTAAAGATGTTGAGGTAGAGAATGATAAGGTTGAAAATATGTGGTTTGCAAAAGGTAATGAGGGTAGAGGAGCTTCAACCTCGAAACTGCGAGCTGAAGAGTCTGAGGAGGAGGAGGTCGAAGATCTGTTATCTTACATACGGCATAAGACCCGTCCTCAAGAGGTCATAATCTTCAATGAACCTTTGCAAGTAGATGCGAGTAGTAGTAGGGTTCAATCATAAGCCAACTAAACTGTGGTATATGATTGTGTTATGCATAATGTAGTTAATTTATGTATCATAGCTTGATGTTGTAATAAATGTTTGTTGAATGATATGTCTTGCTTGGATAAATATTTGTAGATAGATATGTGTCCTTTGTAATTTGTTCTTCTAGGCTGACGTCGATAAGTAGAACGAACTTTCTACTTTAAATAAAGAACTGACCGCCAAATTGCAGCAGTGTTCATTGGCGGTTGAAAATATGACCTTGTTGAACTCGAAGCTGGAGGATAATATATTGGAGCTGCAGAGTCGGCTAAATGTTGTGACTATAGAGTTGTCAAGTAAGGATGCAAAGATATTGACTGCCCATAATGAAGCCAAGTTGTAGAAAGAGTCTTTAAAAAAGAAATAATTAGAAACCATGACTGTGAACCAACAAGTCTTGGATCTGTCAAGTACGATTGAAAAATAGAAGAACAATCTGTTGTATTATCAATCAGTAGTGACAAATAATTCTAATCTGCTAAAGAAGCAGGATGCTGAACTTCATAATATGCGAAAGCATCTGAAAAAGATGAGCTGGAATTTGCGTGAGGCCCGAGACTCTTATCAGAGAAAAGGTGAACGTGCCAAAACTCACGAGTAAGCATGTTCTAAGAGAAATCGAGAGCTGAATGAAACCATCAATAAGTGTAACTCGCGGATCACCCATATTGACCGCAAAAAACAAGCCTTGATTCTAGAGTGTATGCAAGGTAATGATGTGTACGAGGAGCTCCATGTGAAGTATAAGGAGCCACAAAGGTTAGCGGATGCTGCAGACGACGAAAGCAAGTATTCTCAGAAGGTGTGTGATAAGTTACAATGTCTGAAGAAAGAGATGGGGCGTAGTGTGGAGACAACGATGCAGTATAAGGCTTCGATGCTGAAGGAGAAGAAATGTTTGGTAGATCACTGCAAGGAACTTGACGATGAACTAAACAAAGTGAAGACCGAGCTTGGTGAAGCTATGTTGTTGACTGCAGACAGCGATACATTGCGTATTATGGCTATGCTGCATGCTGATGTGTAGAAATTGTGGCAAGAGCGTGATTCGATCTTGGTTGCTTCCACGGAGCACAGTATGGAGTATGATTTGCAGCTAGCGCGGTTATCTTATATAGATACTCTGATACCGTGGGTTACAGAACTGTTGAATGCGTCTCCTACTGTAGCTGATACTAATATACCTTTCCCTGCCTTACTTTCATCTGGGTCTGGGGAAGGTTCGAATGTTGTACGCCCGAAGCGAGAATAATAGTTAACTGTAATTAGACAGAGTGTAAATATGTCTGTGCTGTAGAAAAAAATTGCAAACGTTGAGTAAACAAATGTTTTTGTTTTTGTTTTCTCCATGAATTGTCGAATTGGGTGAACCAATAAGCGACCATATAGAGATATATGACTGGAGCGATGTTTTATTCTCTTTTATATCAGTCGAATTGAACAGGTCAATAAGCGACCGTAAAGAGATGCATTGAATGTTAAATAACTGTATAATGTCTCGACTAGGTCAAATTGATTGACTCAATAAACGACTGTAATGAGATGTATTAAATATGGCATAGCTGTATAGTCCATCTTTGCCAGATCGAATTGATTGACTCAATAAGCGACCCTCGAAGAGTGCGTATATTTAAATAGTTATGTAGTAGGTCTCAGTTACTGGTTGAATTGAACGTATCAATAAGCGACTGTAATGAGATGTATTGAATATGGTATAGCTGTATAGGGCATCTCTGCCAGATCGAATTGATTGACTCAATAAGTGACCCTCGGAGAGCGTGTATATTTGAATAGCTATGTAGTAGGTCTCAGTTACCGATCAAATTGAGCATATCAATAAGCGACTGTAATGAGATGTATTGAATATAGAATGGCTGTATAGTGCATCTCTGCCATGTCGAATTGATTGACTCAATAAGTGACCCTCGGAGAGCGTGTATATTTGAATAGCTATGTAGTAGGACTCAGTTACTGGTCGAATTAAGCATATCAATAAACGACTGTAATGAGATGTATTGAATATGGCATAGCTGTATAGTGCATCTCTGCCATATCAAATTGATTGACTCAATAAGCGACCCTCGAAGAGCGCGTATATTTGAATAGTTATGTAGTAGTAATTTTCCGGTATAGGCGGAGATAGGTCGAAATGCTTGAACTGAGTAGACTTGCATGATGATGACGAAAAAGTACTTTATTGCATATTATCGGATATTACAACATGTTTATCTTTGATACAGCTTCAATCGATAGGTATTCCACGGATTAGCTACAGGTACACCTTCATATGTACTGAGATCGTAAGATCCTAAGCCACTTGTGCTTGTTACGATAAACGGACCTTCCCAATTGTCTGCTAGCTTTCCAGCATTAGGTGTTTTGCGGTGTTATGGGATTTATCTGAGAACGAGGTCTTTAACTTTGAATTCGCGACGTCGAACACGCTTATTATAAGATCGGGACAACTCAAGCTGATATCTTCCAAGATTAACAAGGGTTCTATCACGTGTTTCTTCAATCAAATTCAGATTGCATGCGATCTAAAACACGTTTTCTTCATCTGTCATCTCGTGATCACGTATTGGATGATGATATTGAATGAGAATGATGGCTTCAGTCCTGTAGGCCAGTAAAATGGAGTACAGCCTGTTACTGTTCTGGGAGTTGTTCGGTAGGCCCAAAGTACATGTGGTAACTCGTTTACCCAGTTCCCCTTTTTATCGTCTAAACGCTTCTTGATACCATCCACAATAGTTCGATTAGTAATCTCAGCTTGACCGTTTCCCTGCGAATAATAAGGATTGGATGGGGAATGAATGATGTTGTGTTCATTGAGGAATGCGATAATTTTGGAGCTAGTGAACTGTGGCCCATTATCAATTCGGATGAGGTGTGGTCTGCTGAATTCGATAATAATGTTCTCCCAGATAAATCTGATAACTTCGTCTTCTCGGGTTCGGCACAGCGGGACTGCTTCTACCCATTTAGTAAAGTAATCGATAGTGACCAACAAATATTTTCGTTTTCCTGGTGCTGTAGGAAACTCTCCTACGAGATCGAGAGCCCATCATCTGAATGGCCAAGTAACTTGGCTCGAGTGTAGTTTGAGTGCTGGAGCTCATATTTTAGGTCCATGCCACTGACAGACGTCACACTTATGAGCATATTCGATTTCCTGTGGTTTCATCTTAGGCCAAAACATTCCTTGAGTTAAAGTTCTATTCGCAAGAGATCGTCCTACTACATGGGATCTGCACGTGCCTTCATGCAGATCGTGCAAGAATTGTTGTACTTCTTTGTTAGATAGACAAAGGAGGTATGGACCAGTGACCAAAATTTTGTATAGGCGATTGTCCTGAACAGTGTATTTTCGAGTATTGTCAATTAATCTCCGCCGCTCTGTAGGATCCTCAGGAAGTGGACCGTCGAATTAATTTTGAGGTCCGATGTATGTAATAAAAGGTTGTCTCCAATCATCTTTGACCTCCTCGCTTCCCCCAATATTAATGGTATTGGACACGACGGTGTTAATGCTGTGGTTAGAAATGATGTCAATTTTTAAGTAACGAGCTTCTGATCCAAGGACACCAGCAAGGTAAGCGAGTGCATCTGCATGTCTGTTTCCCCCCCTTGGGAAATACTCCAAAGAAATTGCCTGAAATTTGTTCATTCATTCAACCACTACAGCAGCATAGTTGACCATTCTCCCATTGGTTTGATATATGCCTGTGTAATGGTTGACGATTAGTAACAAATCTGTGTAGACAGAGAGCTCTGTTACACCCAGTGTGAGTGCCATATCCAAGCCATGAATTAATGCCTCGTATTCTGCCTCAATTTTGGATACTTCAAAATTGAGGAGAATAGATTTTTTAAGCAGACCATTGGAAGGAGTAATAAGGACAATCCTAATTCCTGATCCGGTTGGTCCGACGGAGCTGTCGGTCAAAAGTCGCCAACCTTTCTTGGTTACCCAATCTGATTTATCTTCTTACTGGTCCGTGAGCGGTTCATCTTTTTGACCAATAAAATCTTCTTCCCAATCAGGACCCTTTACTGGAAAGTCTGCTATAGCTTGGCCTTTTTTGGAATGACGTGGTTCGAAATGTATATCGCGCTCCCTGTGGGTTACTGACCATTGTTGGATGCGCCGATATTTTTTGCGCTTGGATAAGATTTTGCAGAGTGGATAGTTCGTCAAAACACGAATAGTATGAGCTTGGAAATATTGTTTTGATTTTTGGGATGTATAGACGAGAGCAAGAAAAAGCTTCTCAACTTTGGTGTATTTCATTTCAGCGGGAATCAGAGTTTTGCTGATAAAATAGACTAGTTTCTCAGACCTTTCTTCGAGTCGGAGAAGAACGGTGCTGAGTGATGTATCCGTGACAGCTAGGTATACTGTGAGCTATTCTCCATCTCCTGGTGTGCTCATAATTGGTGGTTTACCCAAATATCATTTGAGTTCGAGGAAAACCGCTTCGCATTGGTCTGTCCATTCGATCTTAAGATTTTTCTTTGATTTTCCTCGTGATGTACCTAGTTTTAACATATCGAATAAAGGTCGACATCTATCTGAAGACTTGGATACAAATATGTTTAATGCTGCAATCTTCCCGGCAAGTTTTTGAACGTCCTTCTCTGTCTTTGGCGAAGGCATATCTAAGAGAGCTCGGATGTTTGACGGATCGGCTTCAATCCCTCTTTTGCTTATTAGATGACCCAAAAAATTTCCGGATTGAACGTCGAACTGACACTTATCAGGATTTAATCGCATCTTATAAGATCGCAAAATCTTGAAAGTTACTCACAAATCTGTAAGATGGCTCTCTCTCTCTTGAGACTTTTACAGATATCGTCAATGTAGACCTCCATTATTTTACCGAGATGGTCTTTGAACATCTGTGCCATCAATCTTTGATAGGTAGTGTCAATGTTATTCAGGCCGAACGACATAACTTTATAGCAATATAGACCTTGTTCAGTGATGAACACAGTCTTGTCTTAATCTTCAGGAAGAAGTGGTATCTGATTATATCCTGATGCAACGTCCATCATTAAGAGAAGTTTGTTCCCTGCCGTAGAATCGAGCAGATGATTGATGATGATCGAAAGTGGAAAGCTATTTTTCGGGGTGTGTCTGTTGAGGTCCACGAAATCAACACAGACTCTGATTTTGCCATTCTTCTTTGGGACTACGACGATGTTTGAGATCCAGTCTGGGTAGATAGCATTGCGAATAAAACCAACCTCGATCAATTTGTCAATATTTTTATTCACTTTGTATCACAGTCTTGGTGCAAGAGTTCGTTGCTTTTGTTTGACCGATTTTGCTTAATATTTCAACCCTAACCTGTGGCATGCTATAGCGGGATCGATCCCTGGCATTTCGTGAAACATCCATGCAAAGGCGTTACTGTTATCTATGATAAATTTTATAAGGTTTGAGCGTTCCTCCGTGCTCAAGAGAGTTCCAATGTGAGTTCCTCTTTGCGTGCCGCTGATCTTGACGTACTCTGTTGGTTCAACATTAGGCAACTAAGGCTTTGCTGGAGTTGACTGCTCTAATTGCTATGCAGGAGTTGTTGCAGTTGGCTCAGCTTCAACAAAAATAGTTTTATCGCTAGCTCGATCCAATTTTTGGCTTCCTTTGATTTTGTAGATTCCTCCTTTTCAGTCGAATATTAACGCCTGATGATATGTGGAGGGAATAGCTTTCATGTTATGCAACCATGGTCGCCCCATGATGCTCATGTAACGGGATTTGGCCTTGATGACGTAAAAGACTACGTCAAGTGTGACTGATCCGGCTGTGATGGGAAGTATGATTTTCCCCACACGTTCTTCCATAGCGCCGTTGAACCCATAGACATTGATCTCACCTGGTTCGACCTTGTATGCTAAGCCCATTTGGTCGGTCGTGCTCTGGAAAATTTGTTCGATGTTACTGCCGATATCTACCATCATCGTATGTAGAACTATGTCCTTCATTTTTAACATGATCACAAGTGCATCCTGGTGCGGAAAGTGGACGTGAAAAATGTTACAGTCTTCAAAAGAAATCCCAGCTTGTCGATTGTTGGATTTTGGCAACAAGCGAGCTTCTTTATCAATCATTGTCAGATCATGGCATTGTCTGACGCGTCTATGCTTGGATCTATTGAAGTTGTTGATTGTCTGAGTCTCGATGAAGTATAAGTATTTTTCTTCATTTGTTTCGTCAACTTGGACGATCTTGGCATCAGTCTTGTAGCCGCCATCCTTATAACTTTCGATGTCAACAATATACTCAAGCATTCGACCCTGTACAAATATACTCTGAAGAAGAAATATCAGTGCGAAATACCGCTCTGTGTCATGATGTTGAATCTGGTGGTGAATGCAATATGGTTTTCCTGGTATAGGTGGAAGAGTATTGGCATTTGTGAAGAATTCATCTTTTTGTATCAGCGGGTATAACTCCGCAAGAGTAGTCATTAATTGTGGTATGCACGGAATTGGCTCTCTTTGTCCTTGGTGTCCTTGATTGTCATTAGACTTGAATCGCTTCTTATCACCCCCATAGTTTTTATTGCTGTTTTGAGCTCGTTCTTCGGAGTGGCCTTCAGTTGGTAGGGTGATGCGTTGAGGTCTTGGCTTCTCAGTTGTCAGTCGCTCGAGGTCGATAAAGTTATTGACCTTCTCAATCATATCCTCCAATGTCAGTGGCTTGTTGAGAACCAGATGCTCCTTGACTCATCCATCTACGGGCAGTGCATTGGTAAAAACGGAGATTGTGATCTTCTTGTCGAGGTTGTCAATCTTCTGAGCTAGTCTAATTTTTTTTTTGGTAAACGTCTTTAAGTTTTCTTCTAGTGCCTGCTTGAGGCTGAACAAAGAGTAAAGACTCTCCTCCTTGTCTTTATTGTGCGAATAGTTTTTGACAAACAGTTCACAAAGTTGTTCGAAAGTAAAGATAGACCCTTCGCTGAGCGTGTGAAACCATCGTAGAGGTTTGCCCTTTAAATTGGTCGGGAAGAGACGGCAGAGGATGTGATTGGATGTCAAATGTAGTCCCAAAGAATACTAAAATTCTTGGACGTGCTCCACAAGATCTTCTCCCTTGTATTTCTGAATCTTAGGGGTATGAAAATTGGTGGGTACTTCCTCGTCTAGGAACTCTTGTACGAGCGGGCTCTTCTGTAATTTTGTATAACTATTTCTTCCAACGAGCATTTAAGCGTCTAACAACTTTTGGATGCATTTGTCCACCTGTTCTGGAGTGAGGTGTTGCCGAGACGTAACAGCTCGTTTTGTTGCTCGTCCTCCTAGTAGATTGTGCTCTCCTGTTGCTTCGCCCATGAGATCATAGACTGAAATTCAAGGTTTTTCTCTGTTTTGTTCCTCTTGTTTTTGCAGATCAATTATTGCTCCGGCGGGTAATTGTGGATTGACGTAACCTGGAGGTGGGACTAGCTCTTGCTGAATTTGGGGAAGTGCTAGATTTCAGCCTCGATGTCCCAGGCGATCATGGAATGATATCCTCGAGGCTGCAGGCAGAGCGTTTTACTATCTCGTTTTTGCTATTATTTGAGCTTGAAGTACTCTGATTGTGTCCTATATGATGGCAAGTTGTTTCTCTAGTTCTATTCGTCGTTCGGCTTCTGCTTGCACAGTTGTTCGCAGATCTATCACTCTTTCAGTAGCGTCAGGCAGGACATGGTGTGATTTTTCTTGATTTGCCATCTTTTAAAAATGAATGTGGAAAAACTTGATTTGCCTATTTTCGTGCTGGACGAAGATAATGCCTTACACCCTTGAAGTATAGAATATTGACTAGGAACTAGGAGCAATTAACACAAGTTTAGCGTGGAAAACCCTTGAATGGGTTAAAAACCACGACCTCTCCTGAGAATTTCTGAAAGAATGGTGCTTATATAGATGTTAGATATT
Organism: Kingdonia uniflora; assembly: GCA_014058105.1. Lineage (NCBI taxonomy): Eukaryota > Viridiplantae > Streptophyta > Magnoliopsida > Ranunculales > Circaeasteraceae > Kingdonia > Kingdonia uniflora. The sequence goes on from JACGCM010001560.1 coordinate 1,579,099, forward strand.
ACAAAGAGAAAGATATTGAGTATCTGAGTTTTGGTAGGGATGACTTTCTCTAAGAGTTCTATAATTGATAATAGCCGTCCTGGATCCTGATCTCAAGGTCTCTTTTTATAGGTCTTATAATATGACCGTTGGTTACATTGATGATGTACGTTTTGGTTGACCATATTTGATGAGTCTTTATGAGGTCTTTTGTAACGTCTTGATACTCGTTGATCTGTGATTGATCTATTGATGACCTTAGCTGTAACTTCGAACTGTTGATGAAGATACGATCTCTAACGATGTTCGTATGTATACGAACTGCTGATGGATATCTGAGTATCTTCTACAGTACGATGTTACTAGATGCTTCAATATCCTCAAACTGTAGGTGAGGCCTTATATATTGTAATTTGCTTGTTCTCAGTTCTTGGTTGGTTATTAGTATGTTTATACAAACTATGTGAGCTCGAATATCGGGCTTAGTAGGAGGATTAAAAATAAACCCTTACAGCTATCTAGTATATATTTTGTGTAGGCTAGCTCCTAATACGATCGAAGATGCACCAGCAACAACAAACATCTCACTTTCTTCGTCAAAGTTATCCATTATTCGCAAAGTTCCCAAACTAACAAGAAAAAGTGTTTCTTATAGAAATTTATATAAAATGAACTACAAGTAAGTTTTATGCATCAATAGTTGGTAAGAATAATAAAGATTTTATACTATAATATATTTTTATAGATGTAAATGCGGATAAGTATACATCTTTTATCAAAATAAAAATAATTATAGAAATATGTCGATTAAAAGGCTTTCCTCGAAATGGTCTCCTAGCAAAATTAAGATACAAAACCCTGCAATTGGACCAAGAAACAAGAAATTAAATTCATCAACATATAATTATGCCTATGTTTCCCTAAGTTTTACATTTCCTTATATTATATTGAAGTACACATAGTTAGAGAAAGTAATTTCATTCTCTTACCATATGTTTTTTATTTACATGAACTTTTACAATCATTCTCTGAAATTTATTTGGAGAATTAGTTCAATGTGATAACTTACTTATATGTCATCTACACATAGTTAGAGAAAGTAATTTCAAACTGAAGGAACTTTATTGGTTTGAAATTTTTTTCCTATGTTCTCACAGATGTAAACCAGGAACTTGATAATAAAATATTTATTATAATCATGAGCAAATAAACCTTATAATGGCAAAAGAGTATATTAAATATGTAATGCATATAACATATACAATTCTACGTCTACATGAGAAGTGGTAGACCCATTCTTTGTAGCCTTTAAAAAAAAAAAAAAAAAAAAAAAAAAAAAAAAACCCATCCTTTCTATTGCAATACTATGAGCGAGATATTGGTTGGTTATAACAAAATATTGGCATACCCGTTGGTAATTTTCAATTTACTTGAAGAACATACTGTGTAGTATCCTTATGTTTATGTGTTAATCGAGATATATATATATATATATATATCTTAAATTACGAAAAAAATAAAATTATTTCACATAAAAGAGCATACTCAATCTACTTAGATAAGAATAAGAACAATCACCAAGTTACTGAATTTACTCCAGTTATTTTCACATAGCTCATTGGTTTGGAAAATAAATATCATCTAAATTACTTAATTATGGAGATGCACTCTTAGTAGGATGGGATGGGATGGGGTATATCAGGGCATTGAGAGAAAATTGATATGTGAAATGGATATTGAAATAGCCTAATTTCGTGATCCGAACTTAACCTTTACACCAAGGATATTCAAAGCTTCTAGATGTATAATGGAAGAGTAATAACAAAAAGCTTAGCGTGGAAAACCTTTAAATAGGTTAAAAACCACGACCTCTCCTGAGGATTTTAGAAAGAGGGAAGTTTGCTGATAGCTGCTAGCTATTACAAAAGATGTTCTGAATAGTTTGTACAGACTTTCTTGATAGGGGAAGTTCGTCCTTTATCTGTAGCTCTATGGTCCAATTTATAAGTCTTATAATATGATCGTTTTATGACCGTTATTTACTTTAATGATTAATATTACAATATATGGCTTTGACGAGTCTTTATAATGATTGTGTAACGGCTTGAGTAACTCACTTTCTCTGTACTGCTCCATAATATGCCATAAATGTGCCACGTGTATGTTGACGAGGTCGAGTAAATATGTAATGGTCGAATGGAGAAACTTGAGCTTGAGATTCGGAGTAGGCCCCTTGCAGATATAACTAGTATTTAAATAGGGCACACATAGGAAATTGAACAGCACATCAAAAGTTAGGGTTTATCAATCCATTGTGAATCTTGCAAGTGCTGACATATCAATAAGTGGCAAAAACTGAAAGGTTTTGGTTTGTCCTATTTCGTGTATGTAAGTCTGTGGTTATCTCAGTCGAAGACAGTGAAAGGATGAACCAAGAAGGAGGATCTAGGGTTGAAGAATGGAATTATCGAATACTGATATTGATGAAGTCGTTCGAACGAACGATCATGTTTCTAGTGTTGAAGACCAATTGTTGCAAAGTCGTTCGAACGACCATTTTCTACCTCCCTGGAATTTTGGCCAAGGAGTCTAATTCATTCGAACGGGCTTGGATACCGTTCGAACGAGTCTCGAGAAAAACTGAACATCTATTTAAAGGAAATGTTGCCTCTCTTTTCAAGTCTCTCTTTTTCTCTTTTCTTTGGCAACAAGTTATTTTCGTAAGAGCAAAAATTCCTTTATCAGAAATACAACTTGAGATCAATCAAAACCTAAAACATTGAGATTAATGATTGAGTTAGTGTATCCTACTTCCTACAAAGTATTCTAGAGTAATTCAAGAAGGGTGATACTTGGTGTGAGATCAAGGAGCATCGTTATGAGAACGAAGGGGATAGGGCGTGAGGCTTTGACCAGTTGAGAGATAATCACGAGACGAAGTTATCAAGTCTATAAGTGTAATTCAGATTAAATTTTTTTTGATTAGTAGATTTTTGGTTGTCGTGTTCATCGACAACGACCTTTGGTTTTTCTCCTGAGTAAGGAGTTTCCACAGAGTAAAAAATTGTTTGTGTCTTTTAATTCTTTATCTTTACTTTTGATTGTTTTTGTTTAATTCTAGATCATTGATTGATAGAATTAGGTCTAACCTATTTCCTAAATTACGTTAAATACCAAGCACATAGAATTTCAATTGGTACCAGAGCAGAATCGTTTGTAGGCTTTATATCCTGAGCGGTGATCCTGTCGTACGTGCTTGATTAATTTAATGGATTTTAAAAAAATTAGAGGCCTTATAAATTGCCCACCACTCTTTGATGGCACAAACTTTCCCTACTAGAAGGTTCGAATGATTGCCTTCTTGCAATCTATGGGAGAAGATGTCTGGATTACCATTGAAGATGGATGGGTGCCCCCGACTGTTATGCGGGGTGAGCAAGCTACAGCTATCGAAATTCCTAAGCCTATAAATCAATAGACTAAGGAGGAAAAAGAAACATCTGGGTATAACTCTAGAGGTCTTAATGTTATCTTTAATGCGCTGAGCCAAAGTGAGTATATGCATATCTCCGCATGTACCACTTCGAAAGGAGCTTGGGATATCTTAATGCGCACTCACAAAGGTGATGATACGGTTAAAGAAAGTAAATTGCAAATGCTCACCTCTCAATTTGAAAATATCCAGATGAGTGAGGATGAATCATTTAGTTAATTTTATGCCAGATTGAGTGGCATTGTCAATAACAGTTCTTCTTTATGAGCTAGATACACTGATGCTCAAATAGTTCATAAAATTTTAAGATCTCTTCCTAAGAGTTTCAGGTCTATACGTGATGCTATAAAGGAAGCACAAAATCTTAAAACCATAAAACCTGACACTTTTGCCAGAAGATTATGAACTTTTGAAATTGAAATGGAAATAGAAAATCCTAAGAAGAAAAAGAGTGTGGATTTTAAGTCGTCCTCCAACTCGTTGTCTTCTCAGGGAACCAGAGAAGTTGACAACTATTGTGCCTCTGACGATGATGAAGAACTTGACTCTGATTCACAGATTTCTCTTATAAGCCAACAATTTAGAAAACTTTTGAATAAAAGGCAATTTGAGAAACAAGGGAAAAATATGAATTATAAGCCACATCCTCATGACCGTGTTAAGTCTTATGGCAAACCAACTAATACTGAACAAGACCTAAATAAAGTTGAATGTTATAGGTATCACAAGTATGGTCACTATGCTCACAGCTGTCCCACTAAGAGTTCTAATAACAGCCACAAGGCTATGAACATTACTATTACGTGGGATGATAGTTACGATGACCATAATTAACATGATAATCCCTTTCAAGGAAGAAATAGTCTGAGAGCTTATATTACTATTATTAACTCAAGTTGTGATCGCTCTGATGTTTATTTACTTAAAACTGACGGAGAAGATCATAATAATTATGAAAGTGATAACTGTGAAGAGCCTAATTTTAAAGAGTTGTATTCTCAACTTGTTTCTTAGCTTGAGTAACTTAAGGATGAGAAACTATCTCTTATTGCCCAACTTAAGACTTGTGAACAAGAAAAATACACTGCTATGGAGAATGTAAAATTGACAGAAATCGAAATTGAGAAACTTAAACTTGATTTGACCTTTACAAAGCAATAACGTGAAGTTTTCTATCATGGAGCAAAAAATATTGATAAAATTCTAAGTATGGGCAAGAATGGTACTAACAAAAGATGGCTAGGATTTGATGAGCAAAATGTCAAGTCCACCTCATCTCAAGTCACTAAGTTTGTCAAAGCTAATTCAGTTCCATATTTGCTCATACCTAGTGTTATTTCTGCTCCTCATAGGCAGACTAAGCAGCCTTTTGTCTTTCATGTTTTTTATTGCCAGGCTTGTGGTCGAAAGGGTCATCTTGCTCCCTATTGTAGATATGTTCATGTATTTTATAGTAGGAATGATCTTCACGTGGAAAGAGGGAAACCTTATCGATCATATGCCCAATCGTTTGCTAATTCCTATTTTGTCCAAAAGTTTTTTAATGGTTTCAGGAATTTAACTCAAGCGACAGAATAACAAAAAAAAGTAAGATCTGTTTGAGTTCAGAAGAAGAATTTTCTACCACAATTACAGTGCAATATTGCAGTAATGGCTCTCAATGCTTTCAACTCTACCCAGTGGTATGTAGTTAGTGGATGCTCATGTTACATAAGTCATGACGGGAGTAGGGATGGCAATGAGGCAGATTTGGGGCGGGGGAGCCAATACCATCCCCATCCCCACTTAGGTTCCCACCTCCCATCCCCACCCTGATCCTCATTTAAATTAAGCGGAGATCCCCAAATTCGCCCCACTTAAATACATACAATACCAGACCCACCCCATCCCCGACCCATTTAGCTTAAAAAAAATGTTTATATGACATTATGAAAAAACTGTTTATACAATACCAGACCAAGCAGTTTACAATTTACAAGACATTATGAAAAAATATTAAAACAAGCAGTTTACAAGCAAGCAACAAGACATTATGAAAAAAAACACTTCGCATCAGTTTACAGCAAGCAAAAACATTAAAACAAGCAGTTTACAGGCAGTTACAAGCAAGCAGTTTACAAGCAAAAACACTTCGCATCAGTCAACTAGAACTTCTTGGCAGCACCAATCTCGTACAACTTCTTAGAGGTTTGAAGAACAAATTTTGAAAATCACACACAGAGGTCTTCATATGTCAAAGATCATCCCACAAATTCTATGAAGCAACAAATATTGCTGAGGTTTACCTATATATAGCAGAATCAAGAGTTCTAAACCAATACAGATGGAATTATCAATACAGATGGATGTTCTAAACTAAGAAATATTGATTTAGATTACCTATATTACCACACCATTTAATTTCTAAATTTGATTTAGATTTCTTTCTTTGTTGTGCTATCTATATCTAAATTTTATCTAATTCCTAAGTGTCATACTCTCATTTATTTGGGACTGGAAAGGGCGAAGACGTTGCATTTTCCAACCCATATTACAATTGATGCTGGAAGAATGCAAATTGCACCAAGTAAGTAACTGCATAAAGTCTCAGTTGAATTAAAGCTTTTTTGAGATTGTTGTGATTTTACAAGTCTTGTCCAAATTAATACCTTCATCTGCTTTTGTTTTTCCTTCAGATTCACAAACAGTGATGGCCTTGCTCGGTAAGTCTTTTCCTTTTGTATACTTGAAGTCACATGATTTTATTCATTGAACTGGCATGAGTGCAGGACTTAGTTATGTTTTATATTCCCTACTGACTTGATTAACTGTATAAGCAATACCCATCAGTTTTTTGGATTTTCACTCAACCACAAAAACTAGTATAATCGTTGCTGAATCTTATTTCAATTGAAGCTCCATGTTCAGTCACTTAACATGTAGTAATATATAGCAATCTTCATATTCCACTATCAAACTTATACCACATAGTATCTTGTACTTTGAGCAGTTTAGTGGTTGTTAATGTATGGTGGTAATATACCGATGGCGATGATTGTAAAGAGGTCTCTGTTACGAAGTTAACTGTTAACCCAACTCAGTTTTAAACTTCTAATTTTGAAAACTTCTTATATACCAATGTAGGACCTGCCGACATGGTGGATGATGTTACTGGCACGCTAAAGTTGTTGTAGCACTAATTCCATTCAAATTTTTAGGGTTATTGAAACCCAAATTTCTCACAAACTGACCAAACTATAGCCATAAAGTTTCAAAAACCCAAATATAAGCATATTATAATGCAATCAAAACTACAAATATAAGCAATTCATTACCATAAAGTTTCAAAAACCCATTTTTTTTCTTCTATTACTGCAATACAAGGATTCCAAAAATCTCTTATAATCAAATTAAAAATCCAACAGATAAGAGATCAGAGATGCAAGTATGCAAAGTATAAAAATCTAACAGACCTTGATTCCTTGAATTGGGAATTCCTTGATCATAGAAGAGCTTGCTGATTCCTCGATTCTGATTTTCCTTGATTCGGTGATTCCTTGATTCCTCGATTCTGATTTGATTGATGTCATCAAACTCAAACAATTAATTCCACAGGGGAGAGATACAATTCATTCTACAGGGGAGAGAGAGAGAAGAGGATTTGAGAGCTTATGAGTTCTGAGTTTAGGGTTTTTATTCTTTATGAGTTGTGAGTTGTGAGTTGTGAGTTCTGAGATTAGAGGAGAGATACAATTGATTGTTAAAACTCTTAAAGGGGAAGAGATTAAGGGAGAGATACAATTGATTGCTTAAACTCTTCTGAGTTCTAAGACTGAGATACAAGAGAAGAGCTTTTAGGGCTATTCTTTCTAATTTATTTTCATCTAACTTAAACTCTTAAAGGGTATAATAGTAAAACTATAAGTTTATGTTTAATGGGGCGGATGCGGGGCGGATAACGGATAACGGATTTTATATAAGCAGTCCCAAATCCGCCCCGATCCCCGACAGATTTTGGGTAGCTTATACCATCCCCGCCCCCATACCCAGTTAGCTCATACCAAATCTGCCCCGTTAGGGGCAAGGAGGGGCAGATCCCTAGTGGGGCGGTGTAAATTACCATTCCTAGATGGGAGATGCTACTCGTCTGAACAATGTCAGAAATATTCAAGGAGGTGATGTTACTTTTGGAGAAAGAATAAGTGAAAGGGTTGTGGGAAAATGGAGTGTGGAAGGAATTGGGTGCCCAGCAGTCGATAATGTTCTCTATGTCAAGGGACTTACTGCAAAACTTTTTGAGTGTGAGTCACTTACGTGATGAAGACAACACAGTAACATTTGGCAAGAATACATGCCGTGTCTTTGATAATACTGGGAAATGCATTGTGACTGTTGCCAGAACTTTTGAAAACTGCTATACTGTATCTCAAGACTCTATTTCATGTAAAGTGGCTAAGATCAACGATATGGAACTTTGGCACCAACGGTTAGGGCATGTGAACCTCAACGATCTTGCCAAGATTACAAGTAAGGAAATAGTTTGAGGGGTTCCGAGACAAAGTAAGTTAACAAATGCGGTTTGTGGACCATGTCAAATTGGAAAACAATCCAAGAGTCCGCATAAGAAATCTACCAACATTGCCACTACGCGAGTTCTGGAGATAATTCGCATAGACTTAATGGGTCCTATGAGAGTGAGTACCTTGGGTAGAAAGAAGTATATCGTGGTTATGGTTGATGATTTTTCACGGTTCACCTATATCGCACTATTAAAACAGATGTCTGACACGTTTGAAGAATTTCATACTATAGCCCTTCAAATCCAGAATGAGAAAGATGATCCCATTGATAGAATTCAAAGTGATCGTGGAGGAGAGTTCAAAGATAGTGATGTTATTGAGTATTGTCGAGCTAATGGGATCAACCATGAATTTTCAACACCAATCACATCACAACAAAACGGAGTTGCAGAACGAAAGAATTGAGTTTTCAAGAGATGGGGCGGGTATTACTCCATGGAAAGAATGTTCCTAATCAATTTTGGGGAGAAGTTATTTATACCTCTTGTCACATTATCAATAGAGTTTATCTGCGTCCTCTTACACTTAACACGCCGTATGAACTCTTGTTTGGAAAAAAGCCAAACTTGAAATACTTTCGTGTGTTTGGAAGTAAATGTTATATCACATGTGATAGGGAGAATATTAGAAAATTTAACGCCCGAAGCGATAAAGGTATTTTACTGGGATATACAACAAATAGTAGGGCTTATCGGGTCTACAATTTAAAGAACAAGATGGTAATAGAGTCAATTAATGTGGTAGTTAATGACTCGACAGTTCTTGAACACCCCGATGATGACGATAGTAATGTTCAAGAAGAAACTACGCCAACCTCTTCTATTGTGGCTCAAGATATTGTGTTACCCATGGAAACTGTAACTAATTCTCATACTTAAGCTTCTAAAATACCTCCTAGTAAAATCTCACCACCAGCGGCTACTTTTTGTACTAATCCTCCTCGAACTTGTGGTGCTCCTAGATATCTTGATGATTATGAATGCCCTACACTTCATGAGTCCGCTAGGTGCGTCAGTTATTATTGGTTTACGCCATATGAGACAGTGAAAAGTGTGTGTTATGTGTCCATCATTGAACCAACCAACGTGAAAGATGCGTTATCTGATGAATATTGGATTAATGCCGTGCAAGATGAGCTAAATGAATTCAAGCGACAAGATGTGTGGGACTTAGTATCACGACCAACAAATACTAATATTATTGGCACTAAGTGGATTTACAATTACAAGTTTGATAAGAATGGTGATGTCATCAAAAACAAAGCAAGGTTGGTAGCTCAGGGATACAATCAAATAAAAGGGGTGGATGTCGAAGAAACTTTTGTTCCCATAGCTAGACTGGAATCTAATCAAATGCTTTTGGCTTTCGCCTGCCACAAAAAGTTTAAGCTCTATCAGATGGATGTAAAAAGTATATTCTTGAATGGGTAACTTGTCGAAGAAGTGTATGTAGCTCAACCCAAAGGGTTTGAGGATCCACATCATCCAGAGTATGTTTACCGTTTGAAGAAAGCTCTTTATGGACTAAAACAAGCTCCTCGAGCATGGTATGACAGATTCTCTAAATTTTTACTTGGGAAAGGATTCATTCGAGGAGGAGTTGATAAGATATTATTTATTTAATGAGAAGGATATGAAATACTTATTGCTCAGGTATATGTGGATGATATTGGTTTTGGATCTATGTCTGATGCATGTGTCAAAGCTTTCGAGGAATTAATGGGAAGAGAGTTCGAGATGAGCATGGTTGGGGAATTAACCTACTTCTTAGGTCTCCAAATCAAGCAAAGGGAGGATGACATTTTTGTATCTCAATCTAAATATGCTAAAGATCTTGTTAAAAAGTTTGGTCTTGATTCAATGAAACATGCAAGGACACCAATGAGCACTACCACCAAAATGAGTAAGGATTCAACACGTACTTATGTGGACCAAAATACGAATAGGAGCATGATCGGGAGCTTGTTGTATCTTACAGCTAGTCGCCCGGAAATTATGCTCAGTGTTTGCATATATGCTCGTTATCAGGCAAGTCCTAAGGAGTCTCATTTACAAGCTGTTAAACGAATTATTCGCTATGTTGCTAGGGCTTTTGAGTTTGGATTGTGGTATACTCGAGACACTACGTCTGAAATTATTGGATATTCAGATACTGATTGGGCCGAGAATTCTAATAAAAGGAAAAGCACTTCTGGGGGATGCTATTACATTGGGAACAATCTTGTGGTATGGCAAAGTAAGAAACTGAATTGGATCTCGTAATCTACTGCAGAGGCTGAGTATATTGCTGCGGGAAGTTGTAGTACCCAACTAGTTTGGATGAAACAAATGTTATATGATTACGGACAGAATCAGGGAGTAATATCACTTTATTGCGATAATACTAGTGCAATCAACATTTCTAAGAACCCTGAACAACATTCGAGGAACAAGCACATTGACATCAGATTTCATTTCATTCGAGACCTTGTTAAGCGAAAGATTGTAATTGCTGAGTATGTTGGTACGGAGAACCAGCTTGTTGATCTCTTCACCAAACCTTTGGACGTTCCTCGGTTTGAAACTCTCCGATGCTCTATCGGTGTCTGTTCGATTGCATAAATCTCTTAGGTTATTCTGACTGTCTGTGTTACTATTCTGTGGACATCGTCAGGTATGTGTCGTTTCTCTTATTCCTAGATATGTGTAAATGTAACGAGTTTCCCTAGTATATAAAGGGAAATTTAGGGAAGAAGTATTTTATTCGATGTGCACTCAATGCGAAGAAAGTGGGGGAGAAAGTATAATCTGATATCTCAGAATGCCAGCAAAACATCTAATCCGTCATGTCCCTTTCCTTGCCTACATTATAACCTTTTCAAGATCTGTTTGATCTTGAGTTTAGCACAGTCATTTTAGTAGAGATAAGAGATATGGATTTTCTATTAGTTAACTTGACACCATCGAAAACAATTGATTTTCCTTCTATAAGATCTTTCAGTAAAATAACGCTATTTTTTGAGGGATTATGAACTTTTTTACTTCTATTTATTCATATTCATATTTCCTCAGCGTGATATCTAGTAAATTCTCAGTGACTTTGAGTGACCAACTATGAGAGGCCTAAGTTGAAACATATTTCCAATATAGTGATCTTCATACGTCTACCTATCATGATCTTGATTAGACTACATACACACACATACCAAGTTCTTTTACATTATTTTGTCTATAGATCAATAATATTTTTGATGTCATGTATCCGCTGTGCTTTTAAATTTAAATCTGCATATTTTGAGGGGGAGTATGTTTTGTCGTCGTCTGTTTATTGCTTAAGTTTTATGTTCGTTTGACCAAGTTTTCTATTTGTTTGACTGCTTAAAGCCAACTTCGTTTGATCGAGTCAAGCTATCGTTCGAGCGACTTTTCATTCGATTATAAAAGTTCACACTTCATTTTTTTTTTCTTTTTTTTTTTCTCTCTAAACTGAGCTTCACCACTGTATTTTTTAATCTAAGCTTGATTTTGGGTCTCGATTAGAAGGGAATTCGTTGGGTTTGGTATATCCTCTACTCCTCCACTTCCAATTCGAGGTTTAGAGTTCCAATTTGGTAAGTTCTGCTTCTGATTTCTCTTGACTGATTGATTGTGCCTTAACTCTTCTTTTGTTATACTTCTTGGGTCTGATTGTGGTAGAATTGTATGTTGAATCCTATGGGTTGATTCCTGAACCTCTGTGATTGTTTGAATTATTTGCATTACTGGATTGTGGGGTTGTATTTTTACTGTTTGCAGGGGGTATTTTGTGTATTATTGTTTGGGTGCATTACTGAGTATAGTTAGAGAAGAATTAGGGGATTGGTATTTGGGTTGTTTATTGTAGGTTTTGGGTCAGAATGTGCACCTCTGACTATTGAATTCTTGGGGTTTTGGGTTTGATTGTTGGAGTACTGTTGGTGAAAGTAGTTGTTACTTGGGGTATTGGTTTCTTTGGTTTGGTATTGTTGGTTTTGCAGATAAATTTCTCGTCAGTATACGCTATGGCTCCTAAGTTACGGGGAGGAACAAAGAGGTCACGTTCTAATTCAGTCAGTATTCTTGATGGTCAGCGAGTTGGGGGTAACTCGCTACATTGGAGTACAGACAAGGGTTTTAAGGATCGCCCGATTGTATGTGAGCACATCATAGATATTACAAGTATTTCTGCAATTAGTGAGAGATTCGCAAGTGTTTTTACAAAATTTGAAGCAAAAGGTTGGACCAAGATTCTTACTCCTACTGGGAAGGCATATCCTCACATTGTTCGACTGTTTTATGTGTCTCTTAAGGTGGATTCTACTAGTTCTCTCCATGATCGCAATTTTTCAGTTACTATTGATGGGGAATCATTTACTATTACGAGGGGCATACTTTATTCTGTCTTGGGTATCTCTCCGGTCATTCACGTTCGGAGGTATGTTTCGCCAGTAACGTCTTATCCATGGTCACCTTATTTTTCAGAGGGGGAGTTTATGGAGGAAGAGCTAAGTGTTCTTCCTGAGCTGAATATGATGGCTATTGACATCACCTCTCAATATAATCTTTATACTGGATTAGGAACTGTGACTCAGAAGATGTTAGATGATGAGTCTCATCTAGTACATCGCATTGCTATCTCTAATATTCTCCCAAGATCACAGAAGAATGAACTTTCTGAGAGGATGAAGGTATTTCTCTATGACTTCAAGAATAATGTAGAAGTTGATCTCTCGAACATTATTATTGCAGAGAAGATAGATGCCAGCACCAAAACGACAACTTGTAGTTCATTACCTTTTGCTCGCCTTGTGATAGATATTCTGCGAGAGGTTGGGTATACAGTATTTTCTGATGAGCCTAAGGATGCCAAAATGGAAAAATTGAATGCGAGTAACTTTCATAGGAGTGCATCTCATTTACCTTCTCCACTACCATCCGATCCTGCTCCTCCAGATGAGTACATATGTTCATCTAGCTCAACTGCACAACCTTAGGAGGTGTTTACCCTTCAGGATGTCGGGAGTATGCTACTGACTTTGACAGTGGGTATGAGGGTGATGCATACTAGGTGGGCTGATATGGATACACGACTGGGATCTATTGATACACGACTGGGATCTCTTGATACGCGTTTGGATGGACTGGAAACAGATGTTGCATATATTCGGCGGCTACAGGAGGAGTCTATGTATGATTCTGAGGATACTTGATCACACAGGGTGTCTCGTATTTCTGTTCTCTATTTGGTTTTTAGTTTTTGGTTCATCTCATTGAGACTGGTTTTGTTTAGAGAACTGTTATGATAGGTATCTTTGTACTAACATTAGAAGTATGCTCAATACTATCTTTTGTTTCTTTCTTTAATTATCCATTGGGTTTAATCTCTTTTTTGTTTCAGATAGTAGATTACGGTTATTAGTTGTTTCTTTCATGACAATAAGGGGGAGAAATATGTGTCTCTGACAGGAAAGCAATATGAATGGATATATGTTAATGTTTTTTCTGGTTTGATTCTTTTACGATTTCTTTCATGATTTTATGATTCTCAGTTTATAAATATTATAAGTTCTTCTTTCCACATATATTATAAACGAGTTTTCTGAGTGTGAAGGTATTAAGTATCAAGATTTATGAGAAGTGTTGAGATGTAAGAAGATATCGTCCTTAGAAGAGGTCCAGAGATTGAACCTGTTCATGAAAGGGGTGGTGTCTTTCTAATTAAGGTCTAGACAGTCTCTGTAGCTGGGAAGTACTACAGAGTAATGTGTAGGTCGTAATTTGTATTTTTCACGAAATGAACTAAAGGGGGAGATTGAAAGGTTTTGGTTTGTCTCATTTTTGTGTATGTAAAGGTCCGTGTTTATCTCAGTCGAAGACAGTGACAAGATGAACCAAGAAGGATGATCTAAGACTGAAGAATGGAATTGTTGAAGACTGATATTGTCGAAGAAGTTCGAACGAATGATCATGTTTTTAGGGTTGAAGACCAATTGTCGCAAAGTCGTTCAAACTAGCATGGATGTCGTTCGAACGACCATTTTCTACTTCCGTGGAATTTTGGCCCAGGAGTCCAATTCGTTCGAACAGGCTTGGATCCCGTTTAAACGAGTCTTGAGAAAAACTGAACATCTATTTAAAGAAAACGTTGTCTCTTTTCTCAAACTCTCCCTCTTTTTCTCTTTTCTTTGGCAACAAGTTATTTTTGTGAGAGCAGAAATTTTTTTATCATAAACACAACTTGAGATTAATGATTGAGTTAGTGTATCCTACTTTCCATAAAGTGTTCTAGAGTGATTCAAGAAGGGTGATACTTGGTGTGAGATCAAGGAGCGTCGTTGCGAGAACGAAGGGGATAGGGCGTGAAGCTTTGATCAGAAGAAAGATAATCACGAGATGAGGTTATCAAGTCTGTAAGTATAATTTATATTAAGCTCTTTTTGATTAGTGAATTTTTGGTTGTCGTGTTCATTGACAGCGACCTGTAGTTTTTCTCCTGAGTAAAGAGTTTCCACAGGGTAAACAATTGCTTGTGTCTTTTAATTCTTTGTCTTTACTTTTGATTATTTTTGTTTAATTCTAGATCATTGATTGATAGAATTAAGTCTGACCTATTTCTTGAAATACGTTAAATACCAAGCGCATAGAATTTCAAAAACTACAGTTATACATAATGAAAAACCATAGAACCAAGACAAAACCATCAACAACCTTAATGCACACAGAGAAGAAGTTTAAAGTTATTCCACTCTAGCTTATTTATAGTAGAGATCCAACCAAACCACAATGAAGCCAATCATAATGACAATGTAGGAGAGAGAGAGAGGGAAAATATTATCATATCTTCTCATAACAATACAATTGATTTAGAAATTAAAGAAAGCTCTCATGGTGGTAAAAATCTCAATTAGTAGAAATCGATTATGCAATTCTTTTCTATAAACCAAATCTGAAATCCATTCTCATGATGCAAAAGCAATAGCAGGGGGAGAGAGAGAAAAAAAGATGTACCTGTGTACTTCGTAAAATGAGATTATTGAAGCAGGAGGGTTTAAGTAGAGAACCAAGAGTTTGGTTTTAAAAGGGCTTTTATTTTGTTTTTGACCACGATTGGCACTTTTTTTGGTGGGAAGAGAGATTTTTTGGTGGGAAAAGAGAGTCCTCGATGCAACTCTTGTTGCAGAGATTTTTGAGTGCAACAGACTACAAAAAAAAGAAAAAGAAAAAAAAGGAGTCCCTTTTACACCAAATGCAAGTTACTTGCTTTTGTATTGGATAATTATAATTGAAAGAAATACTTGCAAACTGTTTGTATTTGCTTTACGAAAACGAACTAAACACATTTAAGTGGTCAAGATTGCAGTTGACTTGCATTTTCAACAAACGAAACACTTACAAATAGGTTACACTAGATTCCCCTTGAATTTAAGTTGAACCAAACACCTACAATCAGTTGAAATTGCGAACAATTGCTATTGCAAACTGAGCCTAAATTTAAGTTGTTGCCTTTGTCATATAGTTTGCTTCGCTTATTGATCCGTCTTCATGAACCATCATTACCTAATGTTAGTATTTTAAAACCACAATGTTGTTCTCTATGATCCAAAAAATAATTCCAAACCATGTTCACCACTTTGTAATCTTTGCTCGAAGGATGAAATACCAACTCGGACCATGTAGCCTCCTCAGATGATGGAAGAGTAATATTTTGCTTTGTAATAGGATTTATAACATGGTAACGATTATGGAGTAGGAAGAGTGTGCATGTTCATATAACAAAACAAACCCGTTACAAGAAGATTTAAGAGTTAAGTCCCTAGAAAAAGTGGCTAAATCTCGTACATTCAATTCATCTCCACCAAACTCGTAAAAGGGCATGACAGAATTGGCTTCATTAAGGATGTGAGAACTAATTAAGCCTGGATTTCATGTACAGAAGTGAGTGTCAATGAAATCTAGGTTGGAGATAGTGTTGTACCATTCTTTAATTGCATTGGTACTTGAAACTTTCTTCCAGTGAATATGCTGAAACTTTCATCAGGATTTTGAGCACGATGTTGTTAAGAATATAAGGTGCGTTGGCGACCATCTTCTTCTCCTTTTCTTCTCTTTTGGCATTAATAGATCTTTGGGAAGCTTTCTTACGACTTGATCTACCACTCTTTCTCTTCCACTTCATCACCTTCTTATGCAACAATAAATTTCTTTTCTTTGTCTAAACTAGAATTTTTAAGAAGAGTTTGATAGGGGAGATCTTGTTTGTTTAGAACTTAACTGTGCTCTAAAAACTGGAATCCTAGGACGGCCTCATAGTTATTTTGCTAGGGTTAGAGATCCTAAGATATTTTACTTTACCATTGGGCTCTTGGTCCAGTGGTGGTTGTGACCCTCCACTCCATCAAGAGAGGAGTCATGGGTTAGAAACTCAGAGTTATGGATCTCTAAATAAAACCGGCTTGCTTTAATAAAAGAAGATATTTTACTTCAAGAGTCTAAATCTGGTTCAATTCAATTTAGAAACGATTCCAACTCTAGTTGGAACCAACTACCATCCGAAGGTCAAGGGTTTGATTTTTAGCTTCGTGTGGGCTTTTCGAGGTTGTTATGAGCCCGTTGCCTTTGTGTCGGCTTGCCCGGTTCATATAGTTTGTGGGCTATTGCACAAGCCCTAGAGGATCTAGTGTTGGCCCGGTTTCTTCTAGTAAAAAAAAAAAAAAAACTCTTCATCGATATGGGAAGTATTAGACCTATAAAACGCAAGTTAAACTGTATACCATATTGGTTGGAAACATTCTACTAAATGGTACTGTAAAATAATATGTAACACTATATGGAATACGAGAACATAAAATAGTGATAACTAATAAGTTTGAATATGAAATCCTTGTTTCCTTATCTCTAATGAAAATTATGCAATGGCATCTTCTGAATAATAAATATATAATTTAAAGAGTACAGTTATGTGATGTGTATATTTGCGGATCTCTCAATGTTTCGCATCGTTGTCTTGATATTTTATACATCTTACCAGAGAGTAGAGAGATAATGCTTACTTTTGACAAATGAGATAGAGGCATAGATATTTTTAGAGTAAAGATAAGGCTTACTTTTGACAGAAATCGATAGAGGCATAGATATTTTCAGGTTTGATTGTATTGAGAAGCTTTGAATATTCTTAGCCGACCCCGTTAGAGTTAGTTTAAGGCCGCCTTAGCATTTGCCTATATATAATCCAAGGAGCAAGGGATTTTTTTATGTGTCAAGTCGAACCCACTCTTCTTCATCAGTCTGAACAGTTTTCTGCCATGGAAGGGTATATGTTAGTAAAGATTCTCCAACTTAAGTAAGAGGGCGGGTTCACTGTAGCGCATCTCATAACTATGTTTGCGCGAGTTCAAATCCTAGATTTTCTGAAATTTTGAAAGTATAATAAAACCTTCTTGCAATGAATAAAAAACCTAAGAATTTCCTTGTATCCAACTTATAATAAGTGAAAATTGCCTACAAATAAAAAGATGATGACATGTTGATCCACTGTTGTCTATTTGGGCACAAGACAGAAGAATATTGTGCTATGGTTAAGGGTACCAAATTATATATTATCATTGGTACGATAGTACAGGGATAAAGAGATAAAGAGATAAAGAGATTTAGAGGTGGAAAAGGTATGGGAGAGGTGGGGGTGTCATGGACAGAGCCATCTTCTCGTCACATGTTTTGATCGGCATTTTGCGCTTGGATTTAACTTCACCTCTACATTAATATGGATGCATCAAAAATATAATTGACTCGACATTTTACAACCCCATGTGTGTTTGATGACCTTGATCAATCAAATAATTGATGTATACTTGCGGCATAAGTAATCACTATTTGCTCGACCAAACTCTGGAACAGCACCGTACCCCACAAATCACAGGGACGTCGGGGGTTTTCCTGGCCGGAATGGCCTACGGCATGGATGTACGAGTACCAGTCTACCCACTGTCAAAAAAGCAATCAAGAGAATGACAATGTATTTCTGCAGGAGAAGATATAATATTATTGGCGTTTGCAGTTAGTCAAAAAATGTTTTCCTAATAAGATAGCATGTGAAAAGCTGAAAATATTTCTTCAAGTAGGAGTTCTTATGATAAGTGAACTTGCTTTATTTATCAGCCAAAATGTAGCTTCAACCTTAATTTTTATAATCATCTTTGAGCACATATCTGAGCTCAAGCTTAAACAATATTAAGATACGGTGCTCGCTCACACCTGAGTACGCTAATAAATGCGTACTTTATATTGGTTAATTAAGTCGTCTCAGATACGTATGCCAAAGACAAAGACCGTGACCCTACAAAAACGCAATTTACCTAATACATCCTTGGAAAACAGTGTGTTTTTGCTTACATTTTGATTGAATCAAAGGGTAGAGCTGGAGATTAACATGCTCACATGACTTTAACCTTGTAAGCTTTGTAGCTGAAGATAAAAATTGCAAAATCAAGTGTAGTAAAGCAACTAAATGGAATTTACTGAATTTTCGAAAAAGGGTTTTTTACTTCTTCAGTCGGTTGTTACAACTTGAGAGCGTCTCTGCCAATGCTTATCCCATAGAGCACTAGGCGAGAGCTTGAGAGCCAGATGTCTAGTGGTACTTTTAGTTAAGGTTGAATCTTAAATTCAGCGGTGGGACTTGGTAAACAAATCAAAACCATTTTTTATTTTAGTGGAGGCATATAACTTGTTTGAGCTCATCGTCCTCCAAACTCGCGAGGGAAGTTCAAAACTCGTCTCACAAATTCCAAACTTAGCCTAGTATTTGCCTAATGTAAAATTTTTATCTTCCACTAGGAAGAACGGGTCTTAATTCTCATTGTTGACAATACATCCCCCTCTTTACCAGGTCGTAGTATAAGACTACATTCTAGTATTCTACTACAAGTGAAGAAGGAAGTTGATCTATCACACAATGCCAACAACAAGCAAACCTGTCCCTTCACGGACACCACCAAGATTTCACGTTCTACTAAACATACGTGTAATGTAAAAGAAATAAAAGAAGAAAGAATGAGTCCCCCCGTCTCCATTACATTTTGCAGAACCGACCCCTCCACACCATGTGATGTATTTGTCAATTCTCAAGCACGTTTTTAAATACCTCGTCGACGAAATGAAGTGACACCTGGTAGAAACCATGGGATTATCTGTCAGCCTCTCCAACTTACATCTGGCCTCGTATATATATATTTTTTATCATGTTTCCTTCAAATTTTTTTATTATTATGTTTCCAGCAGCTTTCTTATATTTGCAGTAAAGAGGTCGATGGAAAGGAAACGTAAGCAAAATGTAGGTACACTTACACTTTCAGTCAAGAGGGGTAATGCTAATATAAAAATGCAACAAATTTAAGTAATCTGGAGAGCACAAGGTAATCACGGGAACTTCTTATTGTCATTTGTTGGCACAATGCAACAAATTTAAGTAATCTGGAGAGCACAAGGTAATTATCATAAGAAGGAGAGGCAGGCATTCCCCGAAAATGTCTAACTAATATTAATTTACAAAATGATAAAACAACAACAATCACCTCAACCCATAGTCCATTATCGACTTTCCTATATTTTTCTGTAACTATATTTCTGAAACAATGACATCAGAAACCAAGTGATCAAAATGAGACGTCGGGAGACATTGTAATCCTCTGCCGGATTTTTAAGCCTCGCCGGGCGAGCTGAGAGGGTAACATGTATCATCCCCTCCTGTGTTCCATAAGAAATGAGCATAGTTCCCTGCATGAAACATGTTGCCAGGGTCTGCCTCAATTGCTTCGAGATAAGTCTCCTCTGCTGCTTCTATATCTTTTCGTGCAACCCATAAGTAGTTAGCGTACCGGCTCAACGCATCTGGATCCTTTGGTTTCACCTCAATTGATCGCTTGAAGTACTCATCCGCTCTGATATTACAACCAATAACAAGAAAACAAATTTATCAGACTTGCATCCCAAATATATCAATATCATTAGTATTTACCCTTAGAAGTTATAACACAGAAATATTGTACGTAACAAAAATATAGCAATTTTTACCTGTTGTGATCATGGGCGACAAGGTAGAGGAATTGAGCGTAATTGGAGAGCAGGAGAGCGTTCTTTGGATCTTGAATCAATGCTTGCTGATACAAAAGCTCAGTTCTGAAGTAAGTCTCATAGTGTTCCGGTTCAACCTCGACTGTCACTGGTGAAACAAACTGTTGCATCGTCTCATGATCAAGAGATTCGTCCATGAACACCGCTTGCATTCTCAACGCTTCATCCACTATTAAATTCCATAGTTTCCTTTCGTCTTCACTAATAACATTTTGACGACTACTTTCCGATTCAATTTCTTTGCTCGGAGTTGTGTTCCCGAAAGAGGAAACTTGGGAGACTTCATCAGGGACAATCCGATGATGATGGTCTAAGAATGCGTCAAATCTTCCCTCTCCACCGTCAGTCCCACTAGCTAATGGCCTCACCTTTCCTCCACCACCACTGTTTCCTCCAATAGAAAACGTCCTAATGGCTGAAGAATCAATGAACTTCTTCGGCTTAATCTGATCTTGAGTAATGCTCAACGTAACCTCTGTGGTTACCGTGATAGACGGAGTCGGGGCGGCATTTGCAACGTTATTGGCCATCGAATACACAGTAAAGTTTGCCAATAGTATCATCACGTAAACCATAAGGGTTGGCGTATGCGAAAATATCTGTTGAAACAGCCACACGAAGGACGCATTCATCTCTTGCTGTACTCGAGCCAGTATCCCTTGGAGATCCTCGTAATAAAGAGCTTCCCTCATCTGCAACGTATAACTCTGTATCTCGCGAATGATGAATACCAATGAAGAAAATGCCTTCTTCACAGAAGAGTATGCCGCTTCTCCCTGTTCCACAATACCCTTTTGCCATTGAGTCTTCTTTTGTATAATTCTCAGAGATAACGGGAGATCGACACTGTTTGCCTTCCGCTCAATGCTTGATGGAATGATCTCATCTGTTTCATGCCAATTCGATGGTTCTGATCGAATTCTCACCCACGGGGGTTCCATCGATTCGACTCTGTTGAAGTTAGGAAAGCTAATGTTGCTACTTTCGCCTTGAGTGTTCCTAGACTCAACAAAAGTGTTAATCTCCTCTGCATGCAACGTAGAGCTACTGTTCTCGCCACCCTCATCATTCGAAAAATGGAATCTCAATGCCAACTCCTGAATCTGCTCTGCAAATTCCTCATCGGAGAATCCATCAAAGGACTCGAAACCAGCACTAATAGCTCTCTTCAAAATTTCCCCTTTCGCCTTAGGCTTATCGAAAGATCTAGACCTAACAAGCTTAGATGACCCAAACAGAGCAGATCTATCAGACGGATGAACAAAACGACATACAAGAGAATGGGAATTCCGGGCTCGTCGAGAGGAAGGAGATGTCATCGCAGAAGCTAATGTATGACAAGACGATGAAGGAGAAGGACACTGTGAAACCACAGACTGCGACCAATTCAAACTAGACCCAGCAATCTTAACTCCCATTTTTCCCAATAAAATCAAAACCCCAACACAAACAGAGTTACAGAGACACCCCAAGCCACCCCAAACACCAAATCTAAATTTCAGAGATATCCAAACACCCAAACTCAATTACAGAGATACCAAGGGTAAAACAAGCTAGATTGATCACAACTAAACCAAAAAGAGAGAATTTTTAAGCAAATTAGACCTTAAATCACCCCCACAAGCTTACGTGAATTAGCTTTAACTTTCTTCCAAATCAAATCACTTTAATCTGCAAAAAGAAGCAAAGGGGTTTTGTAAAATCAAACAGTAACACTGTTTCTAAAACCCCAATGGGTCAAAACTCAAACTTAAGAATTCCCCATTATTGTTCCCTTAAAAACAACCAAACAAATTCAAGTATTTTTCACAGTTTGTAATAACAAAGAACACATGCAAATCAAAATTTGAAGAATGATTTCATACCCAATTATTCATCCGTAAAAATCGGATCACAGAAAACGCAAATCAAGACCCATTTATCAGGCACACTAATTCATGAAAAAAAAGAGACCAAATCAAACTAAAAAAAATACAGAGGCGGTCGCAACTTACGTTAAATCACACCCAGTATGAACTCAAGCACCGCTTCAAGTGAAGAAAGAGAAGTAAAGTAACTTGTTCTCTCAGACTTAGTTTTTTCTGACAGTTTGAGCTACTCTGTTTTGCTCTGTTATTTATAAACTAGAGAGAGTGAGAGAGAAAAGGAGAAAAATCTTGGAACTATCGTAGAGATTCTATAAGATTAGTGTATATACTCGTTCGGTGTGTACAAAATACTGTATTTTTTGTGTGGTGTGGTGTGGTGTGGTGTGGTGTTGGTATTTGTACAAATGGCATTGGAAACAGGGATTTGGCTTAGAGCAGTTTCACATCTTGGCTGGCTGTAATATGCATGGGTTGTGATCCAATAAATGGGTTCTTTTGGTGAATGCTGAGTGTCATCACAGAGAATCTGAACAATAAAAGGTTGGTGGTAACATGCATTTCATGTTTAGGACTTAGGTGTTATTAGTGAGTTTAGATATGTGGATTGATTGTAATTTGTTTTGGCACCTACATAGAATCATTTTGGCAGTTACATGGTGCGCAGTTAATCGGAATTGGTGCGACGACCGATCGGATTGGTAGTCTTTGTGGAGATGAGTTGTGGATCATGGTGAGGTCAATATGGTACGACAGAGTTGTTGGGGGGTGAACGTGCGGAATACATCACCCTCGCACAATTTGGTTTTCTCCGTTATCCTCATGGCATACAAATAATCTACCAAAAAACTCGAAACGAAATTAACATGCATACAAAGCACAATATTTATCGGAGGTTCACCATAAGGCTACTCCCCCCACCAAGCTAGAAATCAACTATGTATCCAAGTTCAATTACAATCACTCAAGGGATTCCAACAAACATGAAAATCCCTAATCTCGCAATAATCCTCACATAGATTTACAAGAGATAAAAGAAACATAAGAGATCCATCAAGAACATCAAAGATTACCTCAACAAAGACTATGTTGCATACCTTCTTCTTGAAACCCTTCAATCTTCATCTACCTTGATTTATCTTCTTAGCAACCAATAAGTACTTCCCCTCTTACCATCAAATCCCAAGAGAACAACACCCTCCACCTTCTTCCTTGTAAAGACCAACTCTTTACAATGTCTACTACAGAGACTACATCTCTTATAGATTTCAAGTTTCTCACACAAAGGCTTTTTAACTTATATATTGTGTTAGAAGGCTTTAAACTCACAGTCTATATTTATAGACTCTCTATTAGGTCATCCCCGAAGTACGTATCACGAGATAAACCATCGCGTTAGATTAAATCCCCTTCAAAACAACCAAACAAACAGAGCCATTTTTGTTCGAACGACCTCAAGACTCGTTCAAACTACTTCAACGGAAACTCTGTCGTTCGAACGACTTCACCACTCGTTCGAACGACTTTCCCCTATTTTGAGCCGTAATCCTAACAATCTCCACCTCGGCAAAAAAATCTTAATTCATTGACCATCCATAGTGTGAACAAACCCATCAACAAAATCGCTGAACTTAGTTACTTCTTATCCGCTACCCACGTCAAAATATTTTCGTACCCAAAATCGGATACCTTCGTCAAAACCGACGAATATCCATTAGCTTCTTTTCTCTTTGTGATAAACCATACTTCCGAGCTTGCTTCACCTGCAGCCATGAAACTATACCGCTCCAACTTCTGCTTTGAACACATCTCCATAAGCATCATCAAGTCCACCCCTGAACTCTATCACAGGAAAGAGCCTCTTAAATAGTAATTTCATCTATACCAATGAAATCACACAATTTTGCCTACGCCAGCAAAATCAGAACCAGTGCATGTTTAATCTAGAAATGACAAATTAAACACTACACACTAACCCGGCCATGTCGAACATACCTACGAAATTTGGCTATATGTCGCAAACCTAGAGTCTTCGTACATCGACACACTTTGTCACCACACACGAACCATAAATTGCGACGATGATTCATGAAAATTGCGACCCGCAAATTTGGTAATCAACCATGGTGAAAAACTTGAGGTGCCACCACGATTACCCAAATTTAACGAACATCGGTCATAGAGAAAAGCCATCCCCCCTTACCGAACTTTTAAAGTTTTTGCCGGAACTGCTCCACCTTGAACAAAGTACCATGTTCAACCCTTTCTCACAACATAAACCATATTTCCATGCTTGTGTACAAAATTGCTTTCATCTAAATCTCTTCCTCCCAAACTCCACCGCTTGAGAAAATCATGTAGCCAAAATAACCGAAACCAAATCCATCTTGAAAAAATTCAACTGTCCGACTTAACCATCGAACCCAATAATCTTCAAGAACTATAATCCCAAGGTCTTAACCTCGCTCTAACACAAATTATTGGGGGGTGAACGTACGGAATACATCACCCTCGCGCAATTTGGTTTCTCCGTTATCCTCATGGCATACAAATAATTTACCAAGAAACTATAAACGAAATTAACATGCACACAAAACACAATATTTACCGGAGGTTCCCCACAAGGCTACTCCCCCACCAAGCTAGAAATCCACTATGTATCTAAGTTCAATTACACACACTTAAGGGATTCCAACAAACATAGAAATCTATAATCTCATAATAATCCTCACATAGATTTACAAGAGATAAAAGAAATATAAGAGATCCATCAAGAATATCAAAGATTACCTCAACAAAGACTATGTTACATACCTTCTTCTTGAAACCCTTTAATCTTTTATCTACCTTAATTTCTCTTCTTAGCAGCCAAGAGGTAATTCCCCTCACCATCAAATCTTAAGAGTACAACACCCTCTACCTTCTTCCTTATAAAGACTAACTCTTTACAAGGTTTACCATAGAGACTACATCTCTTATAGATTTCAAGTTTCTCATACATAGGTTTTTTAACGCACACACTGTATTAAGAGGCTTTGAACTCATAGTCTATATTTATAGACTCTCTATTAGGTCATTTCTGAAGTAAGTATCACGAGATAAACCATCGCGTTAGATTAAATCCCCTTCAAAATGAACTTAGAAACAAGCAAACATAGCCTTTTTCGTTCGAACGACCTCATGACTCGTTCAAACGATTTCAACGGAAACTCTGCCGTTCGAACGACTTCTCCACTTGTTCGAACAACTTTCCCCTATTTTAAGCCGTAATCCTAACAAGGGTTCGGCGCAGTAGTACTTGTATGATCGCATCTGGAACAGTGTACTTAGAAGTAATTATGGAATCCCAAATTAATTCTCTGTAAAAGCATATTGATTGTATCCGTGGGCGACGCAGAAGTAATTATGAAGTTTCAGATTAATTCTCTGTAAAAGGACATTGATCACATACGTGGAAGACACAGAAGTTATTCCAGAGTCCCAAATAATTCCCTGTAAAAAACCACATACCAAAACCGTTAGGGAAGATAAGAGATATTCCAATTTTAGACGTGGAGAATACAGGAGTAATTATGGAATTGTTGGAATTTGTTGAACTTGTAAGAGCCTAATTTTGTATCTCAAACTTGGTATCTCACACCAAATATGACCAAAATGCTAGGGTTAACAAACAATCACCAACACACAAGAATTAGCGTAAAAACCTCTGAAAGATAAAAACCACGACCTCTCTTGAGGATTTAGAAACAGTGATCTTATTGATTGAGTAACTATCTATTACAACGAGTGTTCTGGATAGTTTAGTATAAACTTTCAAGATAGCAAAAGTTTGTTCCTAATCTGTTCTTCTTTGGTCCTATTTATAGGTCTCATATTATGATCGTTTTATGATCATTACCTCTTTTAATGACAAACGTTACAACATAGTTTTGATGAGTCTTCGTAATGGTTGTGTAATGGTATGAATAATTTATCCTCGCAAACTGCCTCATAATGTGCCATAAATGTGACACGTCAGTCATCTTGTAATAATGAGGTCGAGTAAATGAATGTTAGTCGAAGCTAGGGCTTGAGCTCGAGATTCGGAACAGACCCTTATAATCACCCCCTATCAACTAAAAGCATAAGTAGCTTTGGTTGAGAAGTTTATCCTATACCCATTACCTGACATTTCTATCTTGATTATGGTGCAGTCATTACCGATGTCATCAATGCTTTCCATTGGGAATTTGAGGCTTTAAGGTCACCCCTGAGTATGATTTAAGTCGATTGACTGAATCTATTGCTTAGGGTTTGCATAAGTGTAAAAAGCAATAAAAGGTTTCAATTTTGACCTCGAGCATGATTCAAGTTTATTGATGACTTGACTTGTACTATGTTGTCCAATTTGGATAAACCTGTTATCAACATGTAATGTGTTGGTTAAATTAGATGAACCAATTGTTGACCTATAATGTATTGATCAAATTGGATGAACCTGTTGTCGACATGTGCTGTGTTGGTCGAATTGGAGGAACCAATTGTTAACCCGTAATATATTGATCGAATTGGATGACCTGCTATCGACATGTAATATGTTGATTAAATTGGATAAACCAATTGTTGACTTGTAATATGTTGTGTTAGTGGAATTAAATGAAACATTTATAGACCTGTAATACGTTGGTTGCATTGAATAAACCAATTGTTAACCTGTAATATGTTGGTCGAATTGGACAAACTAATTATTGACCTGTAATATGTTGGTCGCATTGGATAAACCAATTGTTGACCTGTAATATGTTGGCCGAATTGGACGAACTAATTATCATCATGTAATATGTTGCTCGCATTGGATGAACCAATTGTCGATCTGTAATATATTTGTCAGGCTCGCCCCCAAGTATAATTTAATTTGATTGACTGAATCTAATACTTGGGGTTTGTATGTTGGAAAAAGCAAGCAGTAACTTCTATGTCGAATTAGATGAACTAATTATTGAATTGACGATAAAATTTAAGTTATATGCTTAAGCATCAAGCTTGATAAAGAGTTGGCAGTAAACTTTTATCTGATGATGAGTTTGAGTTATGTGCTCGAGCATTCTTCTTGAAAATGAATTTGTAACTTACTCGAATACCTAGGCCTCTAGTACCTTATTGGATATGAGCTTTATAATAAGCTTTAATGGCCTCGAGTACCTCGACCTCGAGCACCTTATTTGATAAGATCTTGTTAACGAGCTTAAATTAAGAGGTGGTAAAAAGCTTATCAATAAGATCGAGCATTGAGTTTGATGATGAGGCCAAATACCAAGTTTGACATTGAGGCCGAACATCAAACTTAGTTGAGGGAATGAAAAGTGAGCTTTTAATGTGCTTGAACATCGAGTTTGACAATGAGATCAAACATGGAGCTTAGTTGAAAGTTGGTAAAGAGTTTAATAATGTGGTTGATCGTCAAGCTTAGTTGAGAGCTGCTGAAAAGATTAATAATGAGGTCAAGCATTGAGTCTGAAGCTAAGGTTGAGCATTAAGCATAAAGCTGAGGTCGAGCATTAAGTTAGACATTGAGGTCAAACATGGAGCGTAGTTGAAGATTGGTAAAAAGCTTAATAATGTGCTCGAGGAGATTTTACTATACCAAAGAGATGATATTGAGCTTGAGCTTAAATCTGGTAATGATCTTGAGGATTAGCTTTAAACAGAATGCTGGCGAAGAGCTTGATAATGTGGTCAATTATTGATTTTATTGACTAAGATTTTCCATCGCGAGATTGATTAGTAGCCGTTAGACTTGATACTTGTGGTGAATCTTATCGTTCCTACATACAGCGCCAAATGTAAGAGCCTAATTTCGTATCTTCAACTTAGTATCTCACACCAAATATGATCAGAATGCTAGAAATAACAAACAATCGCCAACACAGAAGAATTAAGGTGTAAACCTCTGAATAGGTAAAAACCACGACATTAGAATTAGTGATCTTATTGATTTAGTGACTATCTTTTACAATAAGTATTTTAGATAGTTTAGTATAAACTTTCTAAATAGCAAAAGGTTGTCCCTAATATATTCTTCCTTGGTCCTATTTATAGGTCTTATATTATGACCGTTTTATAACTGTTATCTTTTTTAATGACTAACGTTACAACATAGTTTTGATGGGTCTTCGTAACGGTTGTGTAACAGAATGAATAATTTATCCTCTTTGTAGCTGCCTCATAATGTGCCAGAAATGTGGCACGTCGTCTTGTAATAATGAGGTCGAGTAAATGAATATTAGTCAAAGTGAGAGCTTGAGCTCAAGATTCAGAGCAGGGCCTTATAGAACCCATGACCTATTGGTATGGGTAGCTAACATTTTGGCCTTAGGACATAGTCTCACATTTCTAGGGAAATGGGAAGACGAAGAGATAGATACTCTCACCTAATTGTTGATTGTAGACATGAGTAGGTGGAAAGCATGTGAGTGTGTGAGTGTGTGATAGACTTTTATACCCAAGGGACTTCTTTATCTTTTTACTAAAAAGTTCTTTGGTGTTGGGCTCGAGACTTAGACGAAATATTTACTAGCTATTTTAAACTATCCCTTACGTCTGACTTGGTTTTAAAGTCTCTAAATTTACTTTGTCTTTCTATCCGCTGAGGGAGTTGTGGGTTACATGGTTCCTCGATTTCCTTTGCCACAACGCCTTTTTTTCGTCTATAAAAGAAACCCTTAACCTAGTATTTTACTAAGATCAGAATACAACAGTTCAGTTTTCTCCATCTCTCTGCCTCTCTATTTACTTATCGAATTAAACGAGTTTCACTAATTCAAGCATTATAAAAGTGCAAAATACTAAAGACTTCTCTCCATGCAAGAGGGAATCCTATTTTCCTAAAGAGCTATTTTATCCTGGGGGAGACCGTGCAGCAATAAACTATTTGTTGGGCAGTGCACGGAAACGTCTTAAAGAAAGGGATATTGTCCGTAACTCGGCTATACTCCTGTTATAGTTTTAATCATTATTCTAGTATTGTTGTGACTTCTCTCTTCGGTTCAGATTATGATTACAGTTATCTCTTTTCAGATTCTTATTTATTGTTAGAAATGAGGTAATACAGTTTATATTTTCAACAATTTTAAGACGTTTATTGTACTGCTATAGATGACGATAACCAAACCCAGACTTCTATTTTCACTGACCAAAACAAAACCTTCAAGCTTAAAGGTTTACATTTCAAACGGTGGAAGCAGAAGATGTTCTTTTGCCGTACCACAAAGAAGGTCGTGTTAGCTACTACGACGACCAAACCTAAACTTGTTATGCCCCCTACTAATAAGAATGTTAAAGAAATTGAAAAATGGACCAAACATGACTTCCTTTGCAAGAATTATATCTTGAATGCCTTAGCTGATGATCTATATGACTATTATGCTGTAATGGAATTGACCAAGGACTTTTGGGATGCAAATAAAAAGAAATATGACATCGAGGAAGCTGGGTCGAAGAAGTATGCGGTTAGCCGCTGCCTCAAATTTCATATGGTCGATGACAAATCTATAATTACCCAGCCTCATAAATTACAGAAGATAACTCATGAGATTGTGTCAGAGGGTATCCCATTTGATGAATAATTACAGGTGGTTGTCCTCATAGACAAGCTCCCATTTGGATGAAAAGAATTTAAGAATACCCCCAGGCACAAACCAAAGGAGTTTTCTATGAAAAGTCTGATTGTTCAACTAAGGATTGAAGATATGGCTCAGAAATAGGATATTAAGGAAGAAATTTTGATTGTCTCGAACAATAAGAATAAGGGAAAGGTTGTTCCCAAGCTGAATAAGAAAAACATGAAACCAAACCCGAACCGTAAACTGAACCAGAATAAGAATGGCCAGAATCAAAATAGGAACTAGAACCAAGGTGGGCCCTTTTCTCAGGTAGCTCCTGCAACTGACTCTATTCAGTTCATTTGTTGTAATTGTAACAGATCTAGCTATATGGCTAAGTTCTGCTGGAACCCCAAGCGTCCTGGATCTTATAGGGCTCAGATGTGACCGAAGAGCTCTTTGTAGCTATAATATCAGAGGTTAGTCTAATAAGTGGAACAGAAGGGTGGTGGACTGACTCTAGCACTACTCACCATGTCTGCTATGACAAAACTTGGTTCAAAACTTATACTGAGGTTATAGACAAAAATGTGTTGCTGGGAGATTTCCATACCACAAAGATATATGAAGCCGGGGACGTAGAGCCGAACTTCACTTCTGGAAGGACACTTCTACTGAAAGATGTCATGCACACTCCAAAAATGAAAAAGAATTTGGTTTTTGGGTTTCAGGTTTCATCTCAATAAGGATAAATTTTTGCAGACTATAGGATCAGATTAGTACATGATCACTAAGTACAGTATTTTTGTTGTCAAAGGATATGCCTATGGTGGAATGTTTAAGATGAATGTTAAAATCAATAAAATTACTTCTTCTTACTATGTTTGCACTTTAAATTTTTGGCATGCTAGACTCTATCATGTTAATAAAAAATTTATTAAAAATATGGGTAATCTGGGATTGATTCCTAAGTTCTCCTTGGATAGCTTTGAAAAATATGAGTCTTGTAGTCAGGCAAAAATTAAAAAGACTTCACACAAATTTGTCCAAAGGGAAACTGAACCTCTAGATCTTATGCATTCAGATATATGAGAACTGGACGGTGTCTTAACCAAAAATAGGAAACGATACTTAATTACCTTTATCGATGATTATTTGAAATATACTTATGTTTTCCTTATGCTAAAAATGTTTTAAAAAAATTTAACACATATTTTGAAAACCAATTTGAAAAGAAAATTAACGTTTTTGTAATGATAGAGGAACTGAATATAATTCTAGTGTTTTCTATGATTTTTACAAATCAAAAAGGAATTATACATGAAACTACTACACCTTATTCTCTTGAAATAAACGGTAAAGTTGAACGCAAAAATTGTACCATTACTAAACTTGTAGTTGGTATTATGGTTAGTTCAGGTACAGCCTCACATTGGTGGGGTAAAATACTTTTAACTGTATGTTATGTATTGAATAGAATTTTTAACTCTAAGACACTTATTTCGCCACTCGAGTTATTGAATAAAAGAAAACCAAATGTTTCGTATTTTAAGGTTTGAGGATGTTTATCATATGTTTGAATTTCTTATCCTAAAAGAGTTAAACTTGTTAGTAGTGCATATGAATATGTTTTTATTGGTTATGCTATTAACAGTAAATCATTTGGATTTTATGACTTGGAAAACTAGATTATTATTGAGTCTTTAGATGTTGATTTCTTTGAAGATAGATTTCATTTTTAATCTAGAAATTGTGGGCGTTCATCCTTCGATAGTACTATACCTAGGATAGAACAACCTATAATTGTAGAGGCTATAGACACTGATATAGTACCTAGAAAGAGTAAGAGAGCTTGTGTGATAAAGGACTTTGGTCCTTATTATATTGTTAACACTCTAGAGGGTGATCCATCAACCCTCCAAGTGTCTCTTAGTTATACAGATGTTAATTTTTTGACAAGAGGCCATTAATGATGAGATGGACTCTCTGGAGTCCAATGAAATGTGGGTCCTTTCTAATTTATCTTCTGGTTGTAAGACTACAGGTTGTAAATTGATCTTTAAATATAAACTCAAACTTGATGGTTTAATAGAAAAATTCAAATCCAGGCTTATGGCTAAGGGTTTCAGATAAAGAGAAAATATAGATTTCTTTGACACTTATTCTCTAGTAACTAAAATTACTTCTATTCGAGTTTTACTTGCTACTACTGATTTTTATAATTTAGTAGTTCACCAGATGGATGTAAAAGGTATTTTTTTAAATGGTGACTTGGAAGAAGAAATTATATACATGGACCAACCTGAAGGATTTATCGTACCTGGTTAGGAACGTAAAGTCTATAAATTAGTTAAATCCTTGTATGGTCTTAAACAAACACCTAAACAATAGCATGAAAAGTTTGATAACTTAGTTGTTTCACATAATTTTAAGATTAACAAAAGTGACAAATGCATTTACTACAAGGTTGCTGAAAATGTTTGCACTATTATATGTTTATATATGGAGGACTTACAAATCTTTGGTTCCAACATTTTTGTTGTGAACGAGACCACGAACTTCCTAAGTCAGAGCTTTGACATGAAGGATTTTGGAGAGGTTAATGTTATTCTGGGAATTAAGATTACTATGACAAAATATGATATCTCCTTAGATTGGTCTTATTATATTGTGAAGATCCTAAAGAAATATTATTATTTTAACTGCAAGCCTGGATATATCCTTTTGACCCTAGTGTAAAGTTATTTAAGAACACTGGAGACAGTGCAAGACAAACTGAGTATGCTAACATAATTGGTAGTCTTTGATATACAACTGATTACACTAGACCAAACATTGCTTACACAGTAGGGGTACTATGTAGTTTTACCAGTAGACCTAGTATAGAGCATTAACATGTCATAGAAAGGGTTATGCATTATCTGAAAAGAACCATACACCTAGAAATACATTACCAAAGGTTTCCCGCGGTGCTTGAAGGATATTGCGTTGTCGACTGGAATTCCCTTTGGAAGATTCCAAGGCTACTAGTGCTTATGTTTTCAACATAATAGGTGGGGCAGTTTCTTGGAGGATTAAGAAACAAACCATCTTAGCCCAATTGACAATAGAATCTGAGTTGATAGCACTAGCTGCTGCTAGTAAGGAGGCAAAATAGCTGAGAAGCCTACTATCATATATTTCTTTTATGGGATAAGCTAATATCGGCCATACTTATTCACTGTGATAGTACTGCAGCTATCGTTCTTGTACATAACCATTACTACAATGGTAAGAAACTTGCGATTTGTCGTAAATACATCTCAGTTAGAGGCAAGCTAACTGCAGGAGCTGTAAGAGTAGATTTTGTTAGGTCTGAAGCAAACCTGGCTGATCCTTTAATAAAAGAACTAGCATAGGAGAAGATGTGGAACACCTCAAAAAGGATGGGGATAAAGCT
This sequence comes from Kingdonia uniflora, assembly GCA_014058105.1. Classification (NCBI taxonomy): domain Eukaryota; kingdom Viridiplantae; phylum Streptophyta; class Magnoliopsida; order Ranunculales; family Circaeasteraceae; genus Kingdonia; species Kingdonia uniflora. The sequence goes on from JACGCM010001560.1 coordinate 1,612,139, forward strand.
CATTTAGATTTGAACACTTTGAGATGGTAACCCAACCTATAGACTAGGGATCCCAAGATTTATGTTCAAAGGGAAAAACAAGTCACAGAGCAATTGTTGGGAATCATACATTAAAGAAAGGAGTTTTAACTCCTAGTTCATCCATATAGAGCATGACATCCTGTAATAGGTTAAGGATGAGTTATTTAACTCTTAATAATGACTATACTCTATTTGGAGTAGGTTGCCTTTAGAAGCATTTCTGATAGACTCACCTCGATGATTGTAGAAGTGAGGCCATTTCCTATAGGAACTTGGGAAAATTCTCTAGAGCTTTCATTATGACTGGGATACGAGCACAAAGCCATTAACGCACTGGCTTTAAGAACTTTGCACTATGTGACCTATGTGTAATATAATTTCTTTGTACCCACAAGAATTTAGAGTTCAAGATGAAAGTCACCCTATATTCTAATCTCTGAACTTATATTTACTAAGGTAAAGGTTCAAGTTGAAAGACACATCTACTTAAGCACAGTTTTGGATAGTTTACTAAGATATTTTCTCGTATTCAGTTTAATCGATATTATGGGGGATTGTTGGGTATATCTATAAAATTAAAGCAAACCCCATGAGGGTTTGTACCCATGACCTATTGGTATGGGTAGCTTATATTTTGGTTTTAGGACATAGTCCCACATTGTTAGGAAAATGGGAAGATGAAGAGATAGATACCCTATTACCTAATTGTTGATTGTAGACATGAGTAGGTGGGAAGCATATAAGTGTGTGGTAGGATTTTATACTTACACTTTTGCACACACCCCCTCGGGCGGCCCGATGGCCGGGGCGGCTCAGCTCGGGCTTGGGCTTTAGGATTTGGGCAATTGATGCTTCCTGGCTCTGGGGCCCAAGGGCCTTTTCTATCTTTTTACGAAAAATTTCTTTGGCATTGGGCTTGGGCCGTAGAAGAAATATTTACTAGCCCTTTTAAACTATTCGTTACGTTTGACTTGGTTTTTATAGTCTTTGAATTTACTTGGTCTTTCTATCCGTTGAGGGAGTTGTGGGTTACTTGGTTTCTCGATTTCCTCTCCCACAACATCTCTTTTTTGCCTATAATAGAAACCCTTACCTCCAATATTTTACTAAGGTCAGAATGCAACAGTTTGGTCTTCTCCTTCTCTCTGCCTCTCTGTTTACTTATCAAATTAAACAAGTTTTACGAATCTGAGTATTATTAAAGTGTAAAGTACTGAAGGCTTCTCTCCTTGTAAGAGGGAATCCTATTTTCTTAAACTGCAACTTTATCTTGGGGGCGACTATGCAGCAATAAACTATTTGTTGGGTAGTACATGGAAACACCTTAAAGAAAATGACATTGTCTATAACTCGGCTCTACTCTTATTCCATTTTTAATCATTGTTCCAGTGCTACTGCAATTTCTCTCTTCGGTTCAGATTATGGTTACGGTTATCTCTTTTTGGATTCGTATTCATTGACTCGAGTAGGAAATATCATTCTCCCTATAACCACAAGACCCGCTACCGTTGATGTGACTTTTTATGTCGTGAACATAAAATCAAGATATTTAGGTATCATGGGACGATGTTGGTTGCATAACATGAAGGCTATACCTTCAACTTATCACTTGGCACTTCGATTTGATTGGAATTGAGGAATTTACAAAGTTAAAGGTAGCTAGAAGTTCGCCCGTTCTTGTGAAATATTGTAACAAGTATTATCAATATGTCAGCAGAGTTCGAAGCATTACAGTTACAAAAGGCTGGACTATCAGAAGACCTGCCTTTATCCGCTAAAATTACATAATACATTAAGATTGATGGTCCCAGTTGAGGCACTTTCATTGGAACACGGTTACACATAGAAGCATGAGAAAAACTTGTCAATTTCCAGTAGAAAAATAAGGATGTGTTTGCATGGACGCTTTGAGAGATGTCGGGTATTGACCCTTCTTTGGTCTGCCATAAATTGTGTCGAAAGGAAAAGGCCAGAGAGGACAAACAGAAAAAGAGAACGTTGGCACCAGGACTGCGAGATGGGGTGAACAAAAAAATCGATAAACTAATTAAGGACGGGTTCATAAGGAATGCAGATTACCCCGAATGGATTTTGAGCATAGTCAAGGTCCCGTAGAATAACGGAAAGATCAAAATCCGCTTAGACTTTACTGACCTGAATAAGCACACCCCGAATGACAGTTTTCCCTTCCCAGTAATCAATCACTTGCTAGATTTTACTGTAGGGAACGAACTTCTGTCAATGTGGATGTAGCATCAGGATACTATCAGATACCACTCTTATCGGAGGATCAAAAGAAAAAAACATTCATCATAGTGCAAGGTTTATACTGTTATAAATTCATGCCTTTTGCACTTAAGAATGCGGAAGCAACCTATCAATGGGCGGTAGTACAAATGTTCAAAAACCACCTTGGGAAAACGGGGGAGGATTATGTTAGCAACATGCTTTGCTAAATTCTTGGGACACTTGATAAATAAAAAGGGTATAGAAGTTGATCCTGACCAGATTTGAGCTCTCCTATCTATGCCTTTCTTGATAACTAAAAAAGATGTACAGAAGTTAGCCAAAAAAATTATGATGATCAACCAATTCGTCTCGAAGTCATCAGATCGATGTAGATGGTTGTTTAATCTATTACTCGGAGATACACAAAGTAGGAAAAATAAAAAGGATCATGAGGTTGAATGGAGAGAAGAATGTGAAGTAGTATTCCAGGACCTCAAGAAATATTTAGGATAACATCCCATTATGAGAACCCCTACAGAAGGAGAAGAACTTATAGTGTACCTTCTAGTCACAAATAATTCTCTCAGCTCAATGCTTATCCGAATTAAGGAAAAATAGAGAAGACCGTATATTTCATCACCAAAACTTTTACCCCAACTTAGACTAGATACTCCAAAATTGAAAATATCTTCCTTACCCTCGTTTACACCTCACAAAAACTTAAAAAATATTTTCAAGCGCACTCAATTTGAGTAATGGTGAACTACCCACTTCGGGAGGTCTTGTCAAAGAAAGAAAAACATTGACGAGTACAATAGTTGCCGATAGGATGAGCAGATTCATGAAAGAAACTCTTGACTATTTACCTCGAGGTAAAAATAGACATGCCGATTCCTTGGCTTATTTGGCCGGGGTCTTAGGTACCGAAGCAAGATATCTACAAATCGAAATGATATCCACCCCCAGCATTGATCTTCATTTTGTAGGCACGATCAACACTAGGGGCGATAAAGAGGAGGACGACGATTGGCAAAAGCCCTTTATCGCCTACTTCGGCCTGAAGAATACATGCAACGGTCCCCTTTCGTCAAATCCAAAAGAGTGCTGACAGTTAATCAAAAATTCGAAGTGTTATACAGTTCAGAACGACCGTCTATACCGCCGATCACTAACAGAGCCTTATCTCAAGTGTATTTCTAAGAAGAAAGTCAATGGAATGCTCAAAGAATTACATGAAGGAACTTGTGGTTCCCATGCTGTAGGTGGATCACTTACAAATAGAGCAATTACATAAGGATTATTCTGGCCAGGAATGTGCAAGCAAGCAGAAGAGTACTCACGCAAATGTGACACATGCCAATGACATGAACATATGATTCACGCCTCTCTACTCGAACTACATGCAAGCAAGGTATTTTGGCCTTTCAAGCGGTGGGCGCTCAATCTCGTGGGAGAGTTTCCCAATATGCCAGGTAACCGACGTTTCTTACTCGTGACGATATATTACTTTACGAAATGGGTGGAAATAGTTCCTCTTTGTTGAACTAGAGAAGAAAAAGTCATCTATTTATCTGGGAGCACATTATCACACGGTTCGGATGCCCCTACCTGATTCAGATCAATAACGGACCACAGTTCGCTAGAGAAAAGGTTGTGGCCTTCCTCAACAAACACAACATTATCTATTCCCCATCAAATCCATACTACCTACAAGGCAATGGATAAGCTGAAATCACCAGCAAAACCATAGTGGATGGACTCAAGAAAAGGCTTTAATCACAAAAGAAAGGAAATTGGATACGGGAGCTTCCTCACGTCTTATGGGCATACCGTAGTACGCCGAGACAATCAACTGGTTGTTCCTCTTTCCTCATGGCTTATGGCACAGAAGCCGTCATTCCAATAGTGTACTACCATCCAGTCATAGATCACGAGCTAATAAATGAAGAAAATGAGTTCGAATTGGCTTGTAATATAAACTGGATTGATTAAAATAGGAAATGCACTATAGCCAACCTAGGTCGATATCACCATATGCTGGCTAACTCATACAGCATAAGAGTCTGAAGACGGGAGTTCCAAATCGACGATCTCGTCCTCAGATAAATCCCGCGGAACAGAAAAGAAGCACATATTGGAAAGCTTACCAAAAATTGAGAAGGTCATTTTCTCATCATTGGTCGCACTGGCCTTGAATCATACTATATCATGATAGAGTAAGGAATCCGAATCTCAAATCCCTGGAACACTAGGCGATTGAAATGATATTATTGCTAAGTCATTCGTTTCTCCATTACAGGTTACTCTATTCTCGTTCTTTACATTCTACAAGTGAGATTTCAATCTCCAACAGTGTACATTCTATTCTACTCCATAAAAATTGCTAAGTTATTTCTACATTACTCTCTACTCACGTAGAATCTACTAAATCTCATAGATTGAAGTAAAGGTAATACTATCTTTCAATCGACCATCTATACATAGATTGCAGCAAAGGTAAAACTAGCTTGTAATCGCCATCTATGCAGATTTAAGCAAAGATAATACTAGCTTTCAATTGCCCATCTATACATATATCAATAATTAAAATGAAGGTAATACTAGTTTTCAGTCAATGATCTCTATCATACAAGATAAAGTAAAGGTAAAAATAGCTTTTATCTCTCTACATGTCTACAACTATAGAAAATACAGATCACTTCTACAGGTTTCTTCTATGAGAGGTCACCTGCGCTTGGACCTCGAGCAGTTACAACATTTCTGCCTTGTTCTACTAATTTTGTAGGTTAGGAACCTAACTTCATTTCTATGTTGTTCATGCAATTTTCTCGATCTATATCAGTATTACAGATACAACTTTGGAATGCCACACAATCATGCATGGTATCCCATTAGAGCTCATGCCTCTTTACTTCTTCTGTAAATAAGCAATGACAACCATTAGCTCCCTCGAATGTACTTCTTTTGGGCCAATCTCCTCTCGATCAACTATGACTACCTCGGTAAACCGCTTTCTTAAGCTCTGATAACGCTACTTCAAATATTTGTAGAAAGCGTCTTCACGCTCTACGCGTTACCCTAAGCGTGTTATCGCCTCAGTTTGCTGTGCTATATTTCCTACTACTTTATCCGGCTCTACTTTATTCAGCATCTTCAACTCTTTTAATTGAAGGCGAAGCTCTACCAACTCCCATTCATTTGCATCACTTCCCCCAATACGACCCTTCTTCAGCAGCCCATCTTTCCTTTTGATTACCCCCTCTAACTCTAGCTCTCTACTAAGAGCAACATCTAACTTATACTCGCTCTCTCTTAAGCGTTTGTTTCCTCTTCTTATATGAGCTTGAACACGAGCTACATCCGCCTCCAGCTCTTTAATTCGAACTAATGGGTTAGACATGTCATCCTTGGCAGACGAGACCCCGGTGTCATCTATTTTCTTCTTTGACCGTTCTCTAGCCTCGCCCTTCTTGGCACGCGAATTGGCCATGGCCAAACCTCCCTTCAACTTTGTAACCTTCTCATTTAGTTCGTCACATCATTTTTGAACCATCCGAAAATCAATAGCTTTAGCAGGCATGGCCTCACTCAACTGCTTAACCACACTTTTAGAACTTGCCAAGTCAGCTCGAGCCTTCTCCAGGTCATTTTCTTTCCTAAGCATTTCACTTTTTAATTGTTCAACCACACTTTCTGAAATTAATAGGTCAGCTTGAACCTTCTCAAACTCGTTTACTTTCCTGATCATTTGACCCTTCAAATTGGCCACACAGTCCCGTAATTCTTTTTCTGTCGTTTCTAACGACCTAATATGGTATTGAGCGACGTCCGCTTCTTTACATTTCACCATCAACAAATCTATCCTGCTTTTGGACTACGCTATTTCAATCTGCACCCCCGCGAGCTCCATTTACACATTTTTAATTGTAACATCTTTACCATCGATCTACTGGGTCAGGTCATCAGCAGTTTTGGTTGCCTTGACAAACTAAATCTGTACTTTAACATACTAATCCTCCCTATCTTCATATGCCTCGGTCATCCTGTCAAATTCTACCACAAACTCATGATTGTATTGGAGTGTCTATTACTCGCTCAAGTGAACAATCTCTAATTCGACCTGCATGATCAAGCTCGATTCAACAATACATCACAAATACGAAAAATACATAATACATATAACTTTACATATTTCTAATAGATTTCTATTTCTAACATACTAACAAGTGAGATTATACTTCGCACTCAAGCTAAGAGGTTATCTCGCACAAATGGCAACAACATCTACATTCTACTTCAAGGTACACGTTTTCTATGTTCTAATTTTCTAGCACTACGAAATAATTTGAATATGTTTGGTTATTATCGTTCAGTATGATCTGTATCTGCCTTCTAACTTTATCTTGTAGCTCTAAATTAGCGCAACGTACAAGTTAAATATTTCTTGTTATTTTCTAACCTGTAGCTCATCTTGCGAAGTCAACAGAGTTATTGAGACATTTTTCTCCTTAGCGAATTCATTCTCTAATTCCCCAATTCTGAGGCGCATATCTTTAAGTTCCTACAAATCAATGTTTACAAACATTTTTTAGTCTATCCCAAATTTATCCTACAAATTAATATACCATACACTTTCAGTTTTCAACCCACACAAAAAATCACAAACAAACTCCAAACAATTTTACTCAAACTTCTCATTATCTCCCCCGCGGTTCTCTAGATCAGTTCTAGTAAAGACCGAGTCCAGCTCTGTAACCACATCTGGGAGAGTGCTATCATCAACTTGGAGCTCCTCTTCCGCTTTAGCCTCTTTGACATAGGTACCTGCTATAATGTCTTCGAGGCAAGCAATAGAGTACCCCACTGTGAGAAGTTGACGCCAAAGTCTATTTCAAGCAGCTGTAACTTCATCAACATTCTTCTGTGTCTCGTCAGTAAGCTCGCGTATCAACACCCAATGTGAGTCCTTCACAGAAACCAAGCGCTTCCTTTCCAACTCCAAATCGGACTCAAGTTGAGCCACTCTCTTCTCGAGCTCAGCTATTCCGCCCTCAAGTTCAACCCTTCTTTCCTCCTACATCATGCCCTTGAACATGCGAGCAACCTACATCATAAAAGATACCTTTTAGCTCAAAAACAAATACAAGTTCAAATATCACAAAGAAATCAACTTACCACCCTGCTCAACTTTAACTGTGCAGAGGTATTCAGTACCTCTTCGAGCTGCCAGCCTCAACCGGTTCTCCACTGCCAGTAGCTCGTCCTCCTCAACAAGTCGACTCTCCACAACCTTTGCCCCACGCATAGCAATGGGCGAATCTACCCTCCTCTTATTCGCAGTCATCTCGACCTTACCACTCACCGTGGTCCTCGAGGCCAAGCCACCCTTCACAGTTTTCCTCTTAGGGTACTTTTGAGCTAGCTTACTCAAAGTAATACCCTCAAAAATATTCGTTTGCGACATTGGAGTAGCCTTCGGTAGTTCCGGATGCTCTTCCCCATCCGCTGCTCTTTTCTTACTAGCTCCAGCTCCTGTCATTTATCTCTTGGCTTGAGACTTTTACACTTTCTCTGACCTGCTATTAGCTCTTTTGTTTTTATTGATGCCGAGCTCTTTTAGGACAATCTCAAGCTCAACACCTTCTCGAGCTACAGTATCAAGCAGCGATTCTCTTCTCGGTACTTTAGATCGAGGACTTGCAACATAACACAACAAATTGTTCAATAAACACAAAACGAACCTACAACTACAATAGTTTGATATCACATATTGTTACTTACTTTTATTCAAAGTTTTATATACAAGTTCCATGGGCTATTCGCCAATTCTCTGAATATAATCACTTTTCACCCATATCATATTATCATTTCAAGCCCGTTCTGTTGAATTCAAATCCAAGAAAAGAGGTCAAGACGAACTATAACAAAAATACGCACCTCCAGTTGCAGCGTCATATTTTACAGCATAATACTGTAAAACATCTACAAGAGTTATTCTCCTCTCCGCCTCGTTATCCTCCCACAATCTATTCAAATTATCATTCCAAGGCATATCCGACGCCGCTCCCCTGACATAATCACATAGTAGAACCTCCACATTTGGTAGAAATCATCTTCAGCTTCAGCAGCTTCCTCCTAAGTTATACTGTGGTAAGTTGGTGATACTGAAATGGGCGTGGGCATCTCTAACGCTTGGTTGCCAATGTAGCGCAACTTCTTCCTCTGAACTTCAGTAGCCACCCTTTCTTCATATACCTGCCGCCTGGTCTTCACCATTCTCAAAACAGAGTACAACAGAAGAGATTCACAGCAATAGGGTACTTTCACAGAGATAATAAACACTACAGTACATGTACTATTTATATCAAACCCGCATTCAATGCGAAGATACGTTTTTAAAGCAGTCATCATTCAAAGAACAAATTATCTGGGAACCCCAAACGTCAGGTACATCAATCCTTTCCACAATAATAAATACCCAATACAGTCCTCAATATAAAAATACCGAATACCCAACCAATCAAATTCCCTATTAATGCATCATCACTTTCCAACTTCCAATACCATCAGTTAAAATATGTTTTCTCAACTAAAGCCACCCGTGCCTTTAGTTGCGAGGGGGAGATTGTAGGAACCTATCCCTCGACCAAGTCTAAACTCGAACTACCTCAATATTAGACTCGCGCATTATACACGTGGCATGTATAATCAGCATTGGCACCTAGACCACGAACTGATAAAGAACGTTGATCGAGTACTACAACAAAGTATGAACAAGTCAAACATACCTGTCTCCCACGAACTAATAGTTACACATTCAACTACCACTTACCTCACTATCCGGAGAACGTGCTTCTACACGATAATGAGTTACATGTAAGGTCTATATAAAAAAAAGCTCCAGAGGAGATATGAATTTGAAAAACCATAATTTTTAGATTCTAAACACCACAAAATTTCTTATTTCAAGATCAAGCATTTCTACCACAAGAGATTACTTGTAATTAGATATTAGCCTCAATCAATAAAAGTTACAGTTTCTAAACCCTCAATTGGAGGTCGTGGTTTTTTACCTATTCAAAAGTTTTTTACGCTAAACACATGTGTCATTTCTTGTATTACTCTAATTTTTGTCACAAGTACATTTGGTGTAAGATGTAATTTTGAACTATTTTGAGCTATGGAATTAGGCCATTACACGCCATTACACTTATAGATTCCCTTCTAGTTATTGTGATCTCGCTTTGATTGATTAGGTACACATGTAACGATTACAAATATATCTCCAAGGATATAATAGTCGAGGTTACTTTGAATGGGTTTTGGTGGCTCGGTCGTTTGAAGATCGACTAAAAAAAATAGGTCACTACTGAAAGGTTTTATTTGTCTCATTTCGTACATGTAGAGTTTCTGGTTGTCTCAGTCGAAGACACTGATCGCAGGACAGAAGGTAAGTATTACTCTCTGATAAAAGGAAGGAGCATTTCTCTATTTTGTCGTTCAAACGAATTTTCTTGTCGTTTGAACGAAGTGTCAAGTCCCCTGGAATTTGGCCCATATGCAATTGTCGTTCGAACGAGTTTTCTTGTCGTTTGAACGACTTGCCAAGTCCCCTGGAATTTGGCCCACATGCAATTGTCGTTCGAACGAGACTTCTTTTCGTTCGAACGATATGTAAACTTTCTAGGGTTTTTGACCAAATTAGTCGTAATTCGTTCGAACGACTTTTGGTCTTGTTCGAACGAATATCGAGTGAAATAGAACTACTATTTAAAAAAACTCTAGTTTCTTTTTCAGTGGTTCTTCTTTTCAGGGGAAAAATGATTTTCTTTCTAAGGGCTCCAAAAGACTTTATCAGAGAGGGTGAAGAACTTAAGATTAATGAATCATCCTTTGATCACGAGATTGATGTTGAGTTAGGGTTTCAAAGACTTCCCAATTATTTTGTTCAAGAGCGATTCGAGAAGAAATTTCTTGGTGAGAGATCAAGACGGGCTATTGCGAGAATAGAAGAAGTTTCTTGGTGAGAGATCAAGAAGAGTTGTTGTGAGAACAAGAAGAAGGTGGAGCGTGAAGCTTTAGTCAGAAGAGTAGTAATCTTGTGATTAGGTTATTAAATCTGTAAGTGTAATTCACTATAACTCTTTTTGACTAGTGAAACATTTGGTTGTCATGATCCTCGACAACGACCTGTGGTTTTTCTCCTGAGTAAGAAGATTCCACAGGATGAACATTTGCTTGTGTCATTTAATTCATTGTCTTTGCTTTTGATTGTTTCTGTTTAACCTTAGACTATTGATTGATAGGAATTGTTCTGACCTAGTTTCTCGAAATACATTAATTACGAGCACATAGAATTTCAACTACAACTGATGTGATTACTTCTGGCTTAAACTAAACTATAGTTACACTAAAATCTGGTTCACCTTATAAAAAAAACCTAGCTATTATCGTAATTGTTTTGACGATGCTTATTTGGCGGATCCTGCTGATATGATTATATTTCACTTACCTGGATTGAACTACAATCCTATTAAATTTACGTTCACCTTATAAAATCTAGTCACTATCACATTTGGTAGAAATATTTATTTTGTTTGGGGGTTGAGGAATGAACGGGTGAGAATAGAAGCCAAAGCCAAAGCCAAAGCCATGGCCAAGGAGGACGAAAGAAGCCAAAGGTGATGAGGTCTGTTTTATTTTTCTAAATTTTTGTTACAAAAGGGTACGAATGTGAGACAGGTCAAAACAAATGCATAATAAATTTTCCAACAAAATCAACGGACCATGTTAACTCTGTCAATATCATATGTCATTATTTCTGCAAATGCGATGAGGTGACCACACGAATTTGGTCGTCCATTGAGTATAAGAAACAAAAATTCTTACAGTAGAAAATAGACTTTTGAGCTTCTCATCTTAGTGTAACAAAAAAAATCTCCCAAGGATAAATTTTGGTCGACGAATGCATAATAATAAGTATCAAGATTAAGCATATGTGTGTTTCATAATCCTATTTTTTTATTTCACGAGAAACCATTCCTCGTGCAGGGTGATGGGGGTGGGGCAGAAATTGTTTCTTACTTTTTAGCTAATCTTTCTTCTTACGAGAAGACACATTTCTTGCTTATATTTGATTGCCAAACACCTAAAGCAAGAAACTATCTCGAGTTATTATTCTCACTTTGGCTTATAATTTTTTCTTGAGAAACCTTTACTCAATCAGAAATTACAATACCCGCGTGGGGCGAGATGGCCTCACCATATGCCTAATCTTTCTTCACTTCAGAAGACAAATTTCTCACTTTGTCTGATTGCCAAACACCTAAAGCTAGAAATCATCTTGAGTTATATTTTTTCTCTTGAGAAGATAAGTTTCTATCTTTACCGGATTGCCAAAATACCTAAAACGAGAAACCATGGACTGAAGTAGTAATGAAGAGAGGTAGTAGACAATACCATCTTGAGCCAAGCAGGTAAATGATTCTCTTTGGATTTGGATCTTCTCCCACAAAATGCCCCACCAGTGTTGAAATCTAAGCCTTTAATATTTTGGTGTGGGCGAAATTTGTCTGAATATTTTGGATTTGATCTTTCTACGATCATATCTGCATTTTAGAAATCTTGTTTGAAAATATATACTATTTAATTCGTATTTTCGAAGAACATGTCAAATACCACACACACACACAAAAAATCGCAAAATACGTTTTGGACGCATATGTTCAAGTTCACACATTCTGCAAAACCGGATGTTCTAATGAGATCAGCGTTGTATTTTTCTCTAGTTAGAATTTTTTTAGTTTCAAGTTTGTATGTTAAGTTAATACATTTTCTTTTGTTGGATTTCACTTCTATCAGCTTAGCAAAGTTAATCGCGAAAAAGAATTCCCGGGGGCATTAAACTTATGACTTTCGGAAGACAATTTATGTGATTTATGTCACATTATTAGTATGTTTTCACGACTTGCTATATTTGAGTCCTGGTGCTTCTAATAAATGAAAAGAAATTGATTAACGTTTTATTCCTCAAAAAAAAAAAAAAACAGGCCAGTAACATACATTATTGGCAATTATACTCTAGGAATGATTATCTTTTGCCGTAATAGTAGTGGTAATTATAAGTTTTAAGATAAGTCAATGTGACCGCCCATGTGTTTAAGGCTAATAAGTCCTACCTTTTCCACCAGCCGAATTATTATCCTCCATTATGTTTAAGGCTACCCTTTTCTCTTTGGCATATTTTCACAATGCAAACATCTTTTTTCTTAATCATTGCTAAGTACTTTTTCGAGAATTGTCATTACAAAATATCAGTTTAAGCTTAACCCATTGTTTAACTCTCTCAAATCATGCAACTTGCTATAACCCAAGTGTGTAAAAATTGTGTATTATACTTCTCGTATCTTTGAAACATTGCACATGTAATTAGTACTTAGTATGCTCATATTCTAATGAGTTTGAGAGGTGATTTTGCAGCAGTTTAAGGTGAAAACACATTTTTGTACGGGTGAGGTAACGATGCATAAGATCATAATATCTTCTCTCACAAAGGTCATATTATGCAGAGATTTACAAATATACGATGCATGGTAGGCTCTTTGAGAAGGACGGAACTTAAGACGCTAAGGCCATGCCAATAATCTTATCTGCACATCTAATAATCTCTTCTTTTTCTTCTAAAAAAAAAAAAAAAAAAAAAAAAACAATCCTTATGGAGATCTAACCACACTTAAATAAAACTAACTGCATTCTCATTCCTTCCCCATCGTTTTCTCCTTATCTCGTTTCGCTTTCTCGATGAATACTAACAATTTTTCACCCTTTTTTTTCTTCTTCCGGTATACGGGTAATTACGCACGCGCTATCGCACGTGCAAACGCATTACTTATGAGAATAAAGTTGGGTTTGAGCGTAATTTTTTGACATCTTACTTAATTTTTATTATATAGACGAGCACTTAGGCACGCGCTATTGCGCATGCTAGGCCGTTATTTTCAGTAATCAATTAGTATAATCGTCTATAATACTTCACCAATATAGAGAGAAGTAGAGATATTCTATATATTAAGGCTCCAAAAGGCCAAATATGTGAATATGTTCAGTAGAACATTAGGTTACAAAGTAGGGGAGTCTCCCTATAGTTATAGTGGAGACTCCTAGGTCTCTCTCTCTCCCCCTAGCCAAACCCTAGGGGGTTAGTAGTTTGGTGGTAGCCCAACCCACTCCACGTGGGGGACCCACCATAAACCATGGACTATAACACTCCATCTTTGGATTATCCATTGTCACGGCCCAGCCCGAGTCTGTCTCTACAGTGACCGGAGCACAACATAATATGAGGTCATGCGGCGTACATGCACATCCGACCGGCATGTAACATCCATCTTCACGGGCGCAGCGCGCCAGTGGAATAATCCCACAGATGCAAGAGTGACATCCGGATAATCCTGGATACTCGTGAGGGGTCGTCGAATAAGTATTCGGTATAAGCGGCAACGCTGAAGGTTCCATCAATAATCCCTACAGCGTAATCTCTCGTGACGCGCACGAGGTACGGATAGCACACCTATCCTATAGCGTATCAGGATAGCTCAATATGTCGGGTTCCAGATATAGGACATGTATCTCGAGGGGTGACGAGCCTGGACTGGTTACATAGTCCATTTATAAGGGACGGTGTGTCTCGAGTATCCCGTGTGGAATAGCGGTGCCATATAAAGCCCTCTATTGAAAAGTAGCCCGCATTGCGAGGCAATGTCTCCTAGCCTTCCCTAGGCCAAGGAGAACTCATGACTATCCCTTGTAGATAGCCTATGAGCTGGTGTCCAAGCTGACCAAGCCTTGAATCTCTTTTAGTCATGGGGAGGTTTGGACCAAGGTTCCTCCTTAATATAGCCACTAAGTAAATAACTAGTTTCCAAAAGGAAACGTTAAAACAGGAGATGAAGCGTACTGGCCCTTTTCGACCCCTTAACCAATTTTGATTTCGACAAAACTTGGCGTGCATGGGGTCTAGAGAACATATATCCAAAGTCAGAACTCAAAACGCTCGGGTAGATTTTTCCGACGCTCGGTAGGGAGTCACACCTTCCCATACTTAAAATAATCTCGACGTCCTCGTCGAGAAACTTTCTTCAACACGGCCCTGCAAGGATTCAATCTTCTGCATTTTCAAGAAACTAACAACTCTCCCGCACTTTGTTCAGAATACTATATCTTCTTACGTACTAGTGGATACTGAACCCAATTACTAGTCTCGATGCTGACAACTGTGGTATTCACAGCTGAACCTTAATCTCTGGCCTTTCCAACTAAAGTGCGTGGTGACTGAACCTTCATTCAAACTCTGGAGTCTGCCTTCTTGTCTAGATACTATTCAGCAGCCTTTAGCCTTTTGATAAATGTATAGGCAGTGCTTCATTGCATCGCGCCCTCTGAAATGCGTTGCATCCTACTACAAAGCATCTTCTCCCCTGACACATTTAGAATATTTCTCTACTTGACAAACCTGGGGCATCACCTCCGGGCAGCCCGACAATGATATCTACAATCCCATCCATAAAGACGCACTCTCTTTCGAGTCACACCGATGCACTCTTCCTTTGAGTCGCACAATGCCTTTGCTACTCGAGAATTCAATCTTCTGTGAATCTCGGCTTCAAACTGCACTCTTTTTCTACGAGTGGTAAGGAGCAAGTCTGCTAAAAACCAGGGGTAAACTCTCCCCATCTGCGGAACACCGGCCACGCTCTGAAACTGCCTGACTGCCCTTTCAACCAACTCTGTAAAGGTCTTCAAACCATGTCCGCCCTTCTTACAGAACATCTGGGACACAACATCAAAATGCGGCACTCTAGCCTTACCAGTATAGAACTGAACTGGTACTCATTGTTTACTTGGGCGGGGGAGGGTAGCTCTGAAAAGGTAGTATACTCTCAACAAGGTGTGGACACTCTTGTCCTACCACTAGCAAAACCATCGAGGCAGCCTATCAAGGTACGAGCACTCTGATCCCTACCGCCAGCTAAACCATCGAGGTCCGCCATAAAGGCATCCTGTATAAACTTGGAAAACCCATGAGACATTTATCTGTGCAGCCATGTTCTGCTCTACCACTTCGTAGTAGCCCATCACCTAACCAATGTAACGATAGATGGCATCTGTACCTAACTTGGCTGCAGGAAGGGTAATCTCAACTCTGGCATCACCAAGGTCTCTCAACTTCGGAGGACTTTAATCTGCCTCACTCTCCAAGGAGGACTTAACAGTAGCATCTGTACTTGCCAAACTTCGGTGGTAATGACCCTTGCGGGAACTTGCGTACATCTGCGTCACAACTTACAGCTCGTCTCACACTCAATAAGCTCAACGTCCACGTCGAGAACAAAGCCATGACATATAACTGACTAACTGCTGAAGCGTTTCCCCATATCTTCATCCCAACTCAAACCTGAGTACTTGGGGAATTCACGAACAGAATACTATCGTTGTACCTGTTGCCCTGAGCTCGTTGGTTTGCCACTTTCAACTACTATCAAACTCTCGGAGACCGGCCTTCATACTATCGCAATCATCTTTAAATAGTAGTGTAGCCATTCTCTGTCTCTAAACTACCTTCTACAAAAACAACCAACTCTAAACGGTCATTTGGATGTGATCTTCTAAAGACACTTTATCAATACAAGGAAAGAATGAGGCGCGGGAACTCTGATCCCTACTGCCGACCACCATGTGATGAGGAATTGGGAAAACCATCCAATTTCGCTCAAGATCTTATATCCTAGAGCATTCTTCCATCTGAGATCATGTCTGAGGTAGCCCGCACAACTGACTATAGCTCAACTCTATTCTGCGACAACCACGTAACTTACTACTCTTTGGAAACGTGAGTCTTCACCAATCTGTAAGCTTAAAACGATCCAGGACCATTTTATGGAACCACATAGATCAACTCGACTAGAACACTCGAACGTCGACAAAACTGAAACTCAACTACGGAGCCAAAAAACAAGCATCACTCGGTAACTTGCCATCTTTGAGTGAGCAAAGCAGTGTCCTGTACAACTGTAGGACCAACGGCGGAAAAGTGATAACCCAACTTGGGGGTCGTAGTTCATGTCGCGTAACCAAGAGAAACTCTGCCCTCGACGTCAACCTGACGAAATCACTGTGTGTAAATTCAGGACTCAAACCATGTCTTCATCTACTTCACGCCGCTTCTATTTCGGCTCATGATGTTCACCTCCAGAACGTCTTTGTGTCTAACTCAAGATAATAAAAATGGGTATCAACTAGGATTCTTCAATCTCCTGTAGACACTAAGGAATTCCAACCAATCCAAGATTTGCAGCTTCTACACGAAAGTACTCAGCACAAAATGCTGATCATATCAATCTCTGCTGAAGGGCATCATCCTTGATCACAACTGTTACTAAACTTCACAGTGCGTATGCGGACCGAATGCAAATACCAACATGCTAGATCACCCTACTAATGCACTTTATAGAGCATCTGCTATACTGACTAGCCTTCTAGAGATAACCAACGATATAGATCATCACGTCCAACTCAAATATCAATTCTTCCACTTAGCGTCATTGTCCAAAGCACACTTTACTTGCGCAATCTCACACTCAGATATGGAGCCTTTCTCTCGCTTCAAATATTAACTGACATGTAGGCAACCCACTCTACAAGTAATCACAATGGTGTTTGGATCATCTGTACAGAGCAACTTCAGCTCTGAAGATAATAACTGTCAACTAGGTATCCCGTATTTCTAACTCATGAACCATCACTCTGATCTGCTTTGCCAAGATCTAATAAGTCGGATTAACTTTGACCAGCTCTGAGAAACGCAGGCACAACCCATCTACGCTCTGACAAGCAAAGGCCCAACAAGCCTTGCTTTAACACCATCTGTCATAGCCCAGCCCAGGTCTGTCTCTACAGTGACCGGAGCACAGCAGAATATGAGGCCGTGCGGCGTACATACACATTCGACAGGCATGTACCAGCCATCTTCACGGGCGCGGGGCGCTAGTAGAATAATCCCACGGATGCTAGAACGACATCCAGATAATCCTGGATACTCGTGAGGGGTCGTCGAATAAGTATTCAATATAGGCGACAACGCTGAAGGTTCCCTCAATAATCCCTACGACGTAATCTCTTGTGACACGCACAAGGTATGGATAGCACACCTGTCCTGTAGCGGATCAAGATAGCTCAATATGCCAGGTTCTAGATATAGGACAAGTATCTCGAGGGGCGACGAGCCTGGACTGGTTACATCCATTTATAAGGGACGGTACATCTCGGGTAGCCCGTGAAGAATAGCGGCGCCATTTAAAACCCTCTCTGGAAAAGTGGCACGCATTGCGTGGCAATGTTTCCTGGCCTTCCCTAGGCCAAGGAGAACTCATGACTATCCCTTATAGATAGCCCAATACTCGGGGTCTAAGATGACCAAGCCTTGAAGCTCTTTTACTCATGGGGAGGTTTGGACCAAGGTTCCTCCTTAATATAGCCACTAAGTAAATAGCTAGTTTTCAAAAGGAAACGTTAAAACTGGAGATGAAGCGTATTGGCCCTTTTCGCCCACTTAACCAATTCCGATTTTGACGAAACTTGGCGTGCAACTTATTAGGGTCTAGAGAACATATATCCAAGGTCATAACTTAAAACGCTCGGGTAGATTTTCTCGGCGCTTGGTAGGGCGTCACATCCATCGTGGGTGATACGATTATCTCTGTAATCTAGGCTCAACAAAATCTAGTGGAAAAAAGTTGTAAGTAGAAGGCAAAGTCAATATAAACAAGTCTCATATCATTGTTGGACGCATTATAAGCCTACCTTATTAAAGCTTCGTCTGGTAAAACCCAATAGTTACAATCACAGAACTCATAAAAAAAAGTACAGAGCGCATATGTCCTATCACTCAAAGTGATAATGGGGAATCTCCCTCTGAGAAGATTCTCCCTCTTAAACAAGCAGACTCAGCTTTCGCATTCAAATGCCAAGAACCTACTTTGAGAGTACCTTGGTGAACAAATCTACTAAATTCTCAAAGGAGGGTATTTGTTGGATATCAACTTCCCTATCTTGCTGGAGCTGATGTGTATGCCAGAATTTGGGTTAAATATGCTTCATTTTGTCACCTTTTATAAATCCACCTTTTGGCAGAGTAACGCAAGCAGTATTATCTTCATACAGTATTGTTGGAGTAGAAGAAACAGAGTGTAGACTGTAACTGACTTTGATATGATCTGCCATTGGGCATAACCAAACACATTTTCTTCCAGCTTAATGTAGAGCAATGATTTCAAAGTGGTTCAAGGATATCACAACTATTGTCTGTTTGACTGAATAACAAGAGATCGTTGTACCTCCGTAAGTGAAAACATATCCTATTTATGAATGCCTTTTGTGTGGATCTGATAGAAATCCTACATCGGCGTAACTAACAATTTCATGCTTGCCTGTAACGTTATTCAGAGAGAACAATCCCAAATTAACTATACCATGCAGATATTGAAATATGAGCTTGACTCCATTCTAATATCTCAGCATCGGCTGGGAACTGTGTTGAACCAACAAGTTCACTACAAATGAAATGTCAAGTATGGTGCAACCTACAAGATATAACAAAACACCAATAGCTCCTAAATACATAATTTCAGGACCGATCGAGGAGTTCTTTGTCGTCATCCGATGGGCGGAATAGGTCAGTCTTGACATCCAAATATCTAACGACCATTGTTATACACAACGGGTGAGCAATATCCATGTGAAAGCGTTTCAGCACTCTCTTTGTGTATGCCACCTGGTGTACTAGAATTTTACTACAAAGTTGTTTGATCTGGAGACCAAGACAAAACTTAGTTTAGCCGAGGTCTTTCTTCTCGAATTCCTTCTTCAGGTATTTGGCACTACGGGTAATCTTCTCAAGAGTCCTGATGATATTTAAATCACTTACATATACAGCTATGATATCAAACCCCACGGCAGATTTCTTAATGAAGACGCATGTGCTAATCGGGATATTCGAGAATCCTTTATTCTTCAAATATCCAGTTAGCCGATTGTGTCATATCAGTTATGATTACCTTAGACCATAGAGCTATTTATCTAATCGTACTATGTACATGCTTCTAGCATGCTCGATACTACCTATATCGATAATACTCCATGTGTCGTAGACTACTTAGTATTGGTTACTTCCGGCAAACAAAATCCTTCAGGAATTCGCATGTATATCTCGATATCTGGTTTCCCATATAGATAAGTTGTGACTACATCCATTAGATGTATGTATAGTCTTTCTGAGACTAACAGACTGATTAAGAAATAGAACGTTATAACATCTATCAAGGGTAGGCATCATCCTAATCGATGTCAGCTCTGAGATATACCATGAGCAACTAATCTCATTTTATACCTTATAACATTCCCAGATTTATCACATTTCTGCACAAACACCCAATTATATCCAACTCGTCTTATGGTATTATTGAATCAGACTACCGGTTTGAATACCTCGCACTTTGCTAGAGAATTTAGCTTCGTCTGAATCGTATATTCCCACTTTAGCGAATTCAGTCTATGCCGACATTCGTCAATAGACAGTGGGTCAGGATTATCATCCACGATGGCAATTGCAGAGGCAAATATGAATATTTCATCGACAACTACTTTTGAACGATCAAACTTATATCCAGTGCAGAGATAGTTGAATGAAATTTCAATATTCAAGTCAAGTATCATGATAGTAGCTACCTCTTCAGGGTTTGTCTCCATATGGACAATCTGCATGGGTGATCGAGTAGTTTTAGTTGTCAAATTCTCAGGTGGTGATGCTCCCTAAGTCTCGATTAAATCAGGAGTCGATTGGATCTTCCTTACTCTTTTCTGAGGAGCAGGATTGATAGTTCTTTGTCGAGGAAATTTATTTTTAGATCCTTTAGGATGATCTCGCGGTCTTTGGGCTATAGGCTCATTGGCTTGAACAACCATTACTTTCTCTTTCGAGACCTCGATTTTAGTTGGCACATTCACTGTCAGGATATGCGACTTCGCCACTTTAACTGCGTCATTGAATGCATCTGGCATTTTATGAGCAATCTGCTAAAAGTGGAGGATCCCTAGAATTTCTCTATCACGATGATTATTTGGCGGTTCCAAGTGCGACAGAGTTGGTGTAGTCCAAGTTATTTCAACCCGTTCGCTAGAAACATAACTTCTATTATCTACCCTTAAAGATATAAATACTGTCTCGTCAAAGTGAGAGTATGCAAACCTTGTAGTAAAAAGATTGCCTGTCATGGGTTCCAAGTATCAAATAATAAATTGAGAATCATATCCCAGATAAATCCCAAGACGTCTCTAAGTACCCATCTTGGTACGTTGAGGTGGTGCAATGGACACTTGTACCGCACAACCAAAAGTGTATAACTGGTGAACTATTGGATGTTAGCCAGTGACTAGTTGCAATGGGGAAAACTGATGATATGTTGTAGGCCGTAATCTAATGAGCATAGTGGCGTGCAAGACTGCATGGCCCCAAGCGCTGACCGAAAATATTTTTCACAGTAACAAAGGTTGAGCGATTATTTGGATCATCTTGATTAGATTTTCAGCCATACCGTTCTGGGTATGCACATGAGGTTCTAGATGCTCAATATCAATTCCCATGGACAAGCAATAATCATCAAAGGTCTGGGAGGTGATCTCACAAACTCTGTCGTATTTAGAGAACCGTGGCCCTAGCTTTATAATCCGTACTAACAATCATCAAAGGTCTGGGAGGTGAGCTCACAAACTCCGTCGAGTCTGATAGACTCAATTGAGTATTTAGAGAACTGTGGCCCTAGCTTTATAATCCGTACTAACAAGCGTGCAAAATCAGTATTCCTAGTTGAAAGCAGGCATACATGCGACCATCTAGAAGATGCGTTGATGATGACCATAAAATATTTGAATGGGCCTGAAGGTGGATGAATAAGATAGCATATATCTTTATGGATGAGTAGGAAAAATCTAGGGGATTCCAACCCTACTACTTGGTCTGACTGGGTCTCGTAACGAGTTCTCCTTGAGAACTTGCTTAGTACGGCTGGTTTTTGAGGATTACGACTTTGCATTCCTTTGAGGAATGACCTCTCGAGTCCTTGATTATTTATTTCATTATGTCATATCCAGGATGACCGAGAGGATTATGCCATAGTTGGAAAATGTTTTTGCTACACACGGGGATGTGCATAATAGCATAAGTCTTTATCATCCAAATATGGGTCATATATAGACCTGATGAGTGTATTGGGAATTGCTCCAACACTAGCTTATAACCATCTACCTGAGACGCGATGTACAGGAATTGACCTTTGTCACCATTCCAAGTCTCAAGGTTATATCCATTTGCATGAACATCTTTGAAACTGAGTAAGTTCTGACTGAACTTACTACTATAGAGGGCATTCTTGATCTCGAGGATCGTGCCTCTAGGAAGTAAAAAGAAAGTTTTACTAGAGCCTTCCATCATACTGGTAGTGCTAGCAATAGTCGTACCGTGAAAATGTGTTGTCCCATTATCGATGAGACAGAAATCTGTAGAGATTTGATCATGATCCAAGTAATAGGTATGCAAGTCCATACTAGATTCTGGTTGTTGCTTTTGGCAGCGCACAATATTAAGCATTTTAGTTATAATCTATTTATCAATTTCATTATAAGGGATAGACATGCACACAATCAACCATTGAAAATGTCAAGAAACACATATATAGATAGAAGTAGATGTTCATCACAATAACTTGTAAAATGGAAACTAATTGTACTTCCTCCCCGGAAGGCTTATTCAATAGTATTTCTAACTACAAATAATTAAATATTAGTCTAGAACAGAAAAGCAAAAGAAACTTGTGGTGACATCATAATATCTAGTTGGCCACTCCTGGAGTCATGTATCGGCATCACGTAGCATAGAAAAATTATGCGCTCCAAGAATAAGCGATCCTCAAGTCGTGGTGCATAATGGTTTTAGAATACCATTAGGTTGTTCTCTTTTGTGTAACACAGGAAAGCAATCGTCTCTGAGTAAGAGGTAAATCTTTGAATGATGTGTTACTCAAGTAACTCGATGTTATAGGTAGGGAACGTAATTCAATTATTTTTAATCTCTTCAAAATCGATCACTAGTTCTCCCCAAATCCTCAATGTCGAGGTAATACAATGGGAGTTAGAGTCATAACTGCTCACGTCATTATAGTCCATCATTCTCAGGCACAACCACTACGCCCGAGCCGATTGAAAAGCAAACAAATTTTAGTGTTCGAATCTATATCCAAGCTGACTCCATAACAAGTATAGGTCTGGTGTATGTAAATATTCCATCTTCAAGGCATGTGTGAGATGAAAACATATTATGATCAAAGCCTTTGCCTTGTCCACAAGGGAGTTGGTCAAACCCACTCTGATTGTTGAAACAAGGTTAAACCGCGTGAGTAAAGTCACAATATTAATAACCCAAGAGCTAAAATTATCTTTGTTAAGTACGAGGTATGGGAAATCGAGTACTGACATCTGCATCATATGCAAGAACGTGAGGTCATGCACACAAGAAGTTTCCAATCAAGCAAAGAGTTAATGATGCATCAATATGCATAATATGTATTATCCAGTAACGGGTAGAGTGATATGAAAAAAAACACATAATCCCTTCCCCTGTTTTAGACAAAACTAAGGATATATACAAGCAGGGAAAGATAATAATGGAAAATAACTAAATTAATCAAATTTGCTTCAAAGGATAGCAATGTTCACACCATATGAACAGATTCACTTAGTGAATGCCGAGGCTAAATCTTGTCCATGTCTATGATTTTTCAACCCTATTTAGAGACAATATCTAATATAGGTGTTACTCGTGCAATATAGTTATATACTAATTAAGGTTAGGTGACCAGGGATAACATTTAGGGGGTGACCCCGAAGTCGTGTGGGGTATATATGTTTAATCCGTTAGGTATATAGGAATGAAGCCAATTTAATTTCAATATGATAAGTATCCAAAAGCACACCAGTGTTCAAACTAGCATATACAGTTTTATTTATAAGTTAAAGGTAATATGGGTACAGCTCTAGATTTATACGACCAAAAATGAAAAAGCGCGGCTTTGGCAAAAATTAGTTCTAAAAGAAGCATCTATGATACGAACCAGGAGTGCTCCGCTGTATGTCCTGAAAGAAGGAGATGGGATGCGCATGCTGAGGGAGTCAAACGTTAGTAAAGATTGGTTGAGCTGTTCAGGATGGGATCATATCCGTGCCCCACTATTCTTCTAAATACAGAGAAGCACGTTGACAGGATCTAAGAGGATAATGGGTCATTAATTAATAACTCATATCATCAGGTGGAGGACAAATAAAGATACAGGGAATAACCAATTTTGACCAGTAGGGACCTATCCCTCGATCTCACCAAAATTTGAGCTTACCTAGTTCGAATTACCTCCATCTCAGACTCATGCTTTTTTAACACATTTCCCCAGTCAACATTTCAACTTATCCCACGAACAAGTCAAAAACGTGGGACGAACTTAAACCGAAAAGGCCTTATCCAGTCAAAGACACCTATCTCACACGAACTCGTCAGTTACTCAGTCAACCGCCACTAACCACATTGTTCGGAGAACGTGCCCCAGCACGATGAAGAGCTGCGAAGAAGGCCCATATAAAGAAAAAGCTTCAGAATTGACAAGGACAAGAGATCGCCTAGACATTACATATTCTAGATTCTCGATAATCATCAAAACTTCATAGCTACAAGACTCAAGCATTTCTATTTTTAGAGATCACTTATAATAAGATATCTGCCTCAAGGAGTAAAGAAACTTTCAACAAAAAATCCTCCACACGAGGTCGTGGTTTTTTACCTATTCATAGGTTTTCCACGCAAAAATCACATGTTTAATTTCTTACTTTCCATTAGAATATTGTTACAGGTTCATTGGTGTGATAGCGAATTCCAAGCCATTTTGAGCTTACAGAATTTGGCCATTACATTTGGTGCCGTCTGTGGGAAAGATTATATTTCCACAATATTCTAAGCCAGTATTTCACTACAACTTTCAATCATGGTTACTTCCAGACGACCGGCTGCAGGAACTTAGCTCGAAGTGTCCATGGAGCTAGGGCAGCTCAGAGAGTTATGGGCAAATCTCAACACCGAGACAGAGACACGCGCCGAACTCAAACTTCAGTTAACAAAGGATCGGGAGCTCTGGGAAAAAGAACTTGAAACATAACGATAAGCTCGTTTGACAGCGCTTAAACGGCATGAAGATTAGATGACAACAATACAGACTACCCTAGGGGATCTGTAAAATACTCAGCAGACTCTTCCAGTCAGAGGTCATGATTAATTTCAAGAGACCTCCCGCATCTCAGCAAGGGAAATATTGGGACTTCAGGGAGTCGCCAGTAAAGCTATTTCTAAGAACCTACAATGGGAACCACAGCCCTCCATACATTTGGGGGGGGAAGTTCAGTCTGAAGTCAGTCGAGGTCACCAAATTTCCATCTGCCAGGAGGAAGAACAACGACCTTAACATCCAGTTCCAGCACGAGATCTTTGGAGTGAAGGTACGGGCACTCATCATCCACAACCAGCTCGTCCAACAATTCAGCCAATACGTTATTATGTCACATAAGAGCATATAGACCAACGGATTAAGGAATTGATTGAAGCACAGGTTCTGAGTACTACCGGCGATACCACAAAGTTACAAGGAAGTCCAATTGCCAAGGAACTATTCGATATGGAGATACCAAAAGGTTTCCATACTCCTAACATTTGTAAATACAAAGGTACTGACCCGAAGGAGCACATTTAACAATACCGTGATTCATTGGGGTTGTACTTCAATCTCAACCACTTCCTTTACCGTCTGTTCACCATAAGTCTACAGGAGGAACCACTCTGATGGTTCCATTATCTCCCTGAGGACTCCATCTGTAAATTCGATCAGCTGCAGAAGCAGTTCAACAAGACGTATGCTCACAACAAAGATAAAGAGAGAACTTGTATTCTCTAATCGGTCATAAACAGTCGCATGGAAAGAAGCTCAAAGATTTCTCAAAGAAATTCTTAGAGCTCACGCGAAAAGCGGATAACCTTGATCAGAAAATGGCTATTACTGCTTTCACCAATGCTTTCCGGCTCGACTACAAGGCTGAAGAATACCTCTTCTTTAATAAACCTGCGACCTTGGAGGAGATGATCACCAAAGTCAACGGTTGCGTCGACCTAAAGAGGATAATGTCTGAGCAAAAAAAATCTACTAAATCTACCCTCTCCACCAAAGACCCATCTACAGATTGAGCCAGTGAATCGAAGGAGGAATAGGGAGATCAGAAGCACACTAAGGGCAACGCTGGTTACCCTTGAAAATACAGTCCACCAAACAAACCCATGCTCCAAAAATTGAACGTCTGAGTCTCCACAATTTTTCTACTGCTATTAAAGGATCCACTCTACCACGTCTCTCAACCGCTGGAACAAATCGATAGTCAACCATATTGCCTGCATCATAACGTAAATCATCATACTACTAACAATTGTTATGCTCTACAGCGGTTGCTCGAGTACATTTTTAAAGATGGACGGATGCTCGAATATATTGTCGATCTGAAGTTATACAAAGACGGTAGCTATAAGAAGCAGCTTGAAGTTATTCATGTTAATGATCGAGCTGAGGAGAAGCATCTCTACTATATGTACCACAGCAACATGATCGAAATCAATTAGATCACCAATTCTAACAGATCAAAATGCAAGAGACTATCAAAATGCTGCAATCTCACACCTCAAGGCAAAGAAGCTAAGCTTCTTCCCGAGTTGAGCAATCGCCGACTAGGGATCTCCTTCAAAGATTACGATATTAGCCATGTTAAGTTTCCACGTCATGATGCATTAGTCATAATGCTCAAGATTAAGAAGTTCGTCATGCACACAATGATGATCGATACGAGAAGCGGTATTGAGATTCTTTTTTAAAGTACGATCGACCATATGGGTTTGGTCGACCAAGTTATTCAGAGTGACACCGATATCAGTGGGTTTAACGGTTCCATGGAAGAACGAGTGGGAAAGATCATCTTACCTATTACCGCAGGACCAGCCACTATCGATGTCATTTTCTATGTCATTAATACCAAATATTGTTATCTCAAGATTATGGGCCACTGCTGGATACACAACATGGAGGCAATCGCTTCCACCTATCATCAAGCACTCCAATTCAAACACGACAACAGTATTTATGAGATTAGAGATAGTCAGAAGCTCTTGCGATCTTGCGAAAATACCGTCTCTATTATCCTAAATACTTCAAATAGATTTGCTGTATAGCAATTACAGGAAGCTGATCACCTCAACTATCAACTATCCACAGAGGAGCCCAATGAGTATATAAACATTGATGGACCAAGCAGAGGTACTTTCATTGGTACTAAGCTAGTTCAGGATGAAAAAGATGTTCTCATTTAGTTCCTGTAACTCAATTGAGACGTTTTTGCATGGTCTTTTGATGAAATGCCTGGGGTCAATCCAGCCATGGCCTGACACAAATTAGCTATCAATATCAATGCCGCAGCGGTCAAACAAAAATAGTGACAACTTTCACCTCGTCTTCGAGATGAAGTTAACACTGAGATCAAGAAATTGATCAAAGTGGGATTCATCTGAGAAGCCAAGTATCCAGACTGGATATCCAACATTGTCGTTGTCTCAAAGAAGAATGAAAAAGTTTGAGTTTGTGTAGATTTTATAGATCTGAACAAACATACTCCAAAGGATAGTTTCCCTTCCCAACATTTATCAGATCCTCGATTCCACAGTAGGCCATGACCTCCTATCTATGATGGACGCTGCTTCGCGGTATAATCAAATTCTACTTTTGGAAGAAGATCAAGAGAAGACAATTTTCACCACTGAAAGAGGTCTTTATTGTTACAAAGTCATGCCCTTCTGACTCAAGAATGCGGGTGCCACATATCAATGGTTAATGACTACTATGTTCAAAGTACACTTAGGGAAAGTCGTTAAAGTCTATATCGACGATCTCTTGTACAAGAGCGTAAAGTCAGCCTATCATATCTCATATCTCAACACTATATTCAACATTTTTCGATCTTACAGGAAATGCCTCAACCCTAATAAATGTCAATCTGGGGTCTATTCTGGCAGATTTCTCGATCACCTCATCAGCAAGAAGGGAATTAAGGCCGATCCAGATTAGATTTGGGCTTTCCTCGACATGCCCTCTCCAAAAATAACAAAAGATGTTTAAAAAATTGCCGGCAAGATTGCCGCTATCAACGGTTTCATTTTTAAATCTTCATACCGCTGTCGTTGGCTATTCCGATTACTCCGGGGATGTACCAAAAGAGGAAAATTTCAGCCAAATATAGAGATCACATGGACACCATAATGTGAAGCAGCTTTTCAGGATCTCAAAACCTATTTGGGAAGGCCTCCCATAATGAGCACCTTAGTAGATAATGAGGAATTGATTATCTACCTAGCAGTCACAGATATTTCCCTCAGCTCAGTTCTCATTCGCCTGGAAGGGAAAATAGAAAAACCAGTATTCATCATTAGCAAGGCCCTCACATCAGTGGAAACAAGGTACTCTAAAATTGAGAAACTTCTTCTCACCCTTGTTTACACTTTGCAGAAGCTCAAGCACTACTTCCAAGCACATTCCGTCAAAGTTATGACGAACTACCCACATCGAGAAGTTCTATCCTAAAAAAAATCAATAAGAGTACAACAGTGGTCAGTCAGCTTGGGAGAATATGATATTAAGTTCGAGCAATGTCATTCTGAAAAAGGTAAGGCTGTTGCCGATTTTCTTACGCAATTTCCAGTAGAGGATCCCGAGTGGGAAGCGCACGACCCTGACCTTACAGAATAAACACCTGAAGATCTACCCCCTAAGCCATTCGACGGCCAAGCTGAATGAATCACCACATCAGAGTGGAGACTTTTCATAGATGGATCAGCAGGACCCACATGGTCAGGAATCGGGATTGTTTTAATTACCCCTTCCAATGACAGAATTGAGAAATCAATCCTCTTAGATTTTGAGGCCTCAAATAATGTTACCGAGTATGAAGTTCCCATTCATGGACTCGACCATGCTCTTGATCTTGATACCCCCGAACTCTCAGTTTACACAGATTCACTACTCATCGTCCACTACTACTATGATCAATACAAGAAGAACGGGAAGATGATCAAATACGCAGCCCTCGTTACAGATAGGATGAGTAAGTTCGTGAAAGCAACTCTCGATTATCTTCCTCAAGGTGAAAACAGATATGCCGATTCCTTGGCATATCTTGCCAGGGTCTTGGGTACAGAAGCTCAATATCTCCAGATTGAAATCATTTCAACCCTCAGCATTGATCGTATTTCTGTATGCACGATCAACACTGGGGACGATAAAGGGGGAGACGACGATTGGCGAAAGCCCTTCTTAGCCTACCTCAGCGTCAATAACAATTGTGACAGACTACTCCTAGTAGATATAAAAGAGCACCGACAGCTGATCAAGAACTCGAAGCGCTACACTAATCAAAATGGTATGTTATACCACCTTTCTGTCATCGGACCTTACCGCAAGTGCCTCTCCAAATCAAAAGCAAATGAACTCCCGCAGAGGAGTACTCCTGCAGATGCAACACCTACCAAAGGCATGGACACATGATATGCGCCCTTGTGCTCGAACTCCATGCAAGCAAGGTTTTCTTGCCATTCAAAAGATGGGCACAAGATATCGTCGGTAAATTCCCTAACTCTCCAGGTAACCGCCGTCAGCTACTCATAGCTACTGATTATCTTAAAAAATTGGTAGAAACAGTTCTACTATGTCTAACCAGAGATGAGGAGGTCATCTTTTTTATCTAGAACCACATAATCACTCGGTTTGGGTGCCCCTACCTAATTTGTATCGATAATGGGCCCCAATTTGTAGGAGAGAAAGTCGTAACCTTCCTAAACCACCATAATATCATCTACTCACCATTCAATCCTTATTATCCTCGGGGCAATGGCCAAGCCAAAATTACTAACAAAACTATCGTGGATGAACTCAAAAAATAGCTTCACTCACAAAAATAAGGGAATTGGGTTTGCGAACTGCCTCACGTCCTATAGGCCTATCGTACCACTCCCTGACAATCAACTGGGTGTACCCCATTCCTCCTTGCTTATGGTACTGAGGCCGTCATTCTTTCTGAATATCATCATCCAGTTCGTGACCACGAGCTAACTGACGAGGAAAATAAGTTCGAGTTGGCTTGCAACATCAATATGATAGATAAAACAAGGAAACGCGTTATCGCTAACCTAGGTCAATATTATCATATGCTTGCCAGATCGTATAATAACTGAGTCAGAAGCCGGGCCTTCCAAATCAAAGATCTCGTCCTTAGAAAAATTTATCAACATCGTAAAGAGCCTCACACTGGAAAATTAGCTAACAATTGGGAGGGTCTATTCATTATCACAGGTCTCTCAGGCCTGGGATCATATTATCTCATGACAAAAGAGGGAATCCTCCTTTCTAATCCGTGGAACACTAGGCGACTGAAACGGTACTATCGTTAAGTATCATACTACTCCATTTATTTTCCTCGCTTTCGTAATTTTGTTTTTCAATTCCAAAAGTGATATTTTCATCTCCACTCGATGTAAATTCTGAACTTATCAATGAAATTCCAAGTTTTTCACAACATCTCTCTACTTATGTAGACTTTACAAAACATCAGATAGGGCAAAGATAATATTAGCCTTTATCTACTTCAACTTGTTTGGGTTATTTATAACGGCTAGATCAAGGATAACACTTGGTTCGGCTGACTCTACTAAATCTCGGCGAGTGTAGCGAGTGTAGAAACTTATTTCATATCAATGACTCTATCAGGCATAAGATAAGACAAAGGTAATACTAGCCTTCATCTCTTTCAATATGTTTACAACATTTCTATAATTCAATCAAGTTTGAACTTGGTTTAACTCAACCCATTTCTGCGATTGAAGCAAGTGTAAAAACTTGTTTTATATCAAAGGCCCCACCAGACACAAGATAAAGCAAAGGTCATACTAGCTTTCATCTATTTTAATGTGTCTACGACAGATACTATTTATTTTTTAGGTCAAATTCATATTACAAAGAATTTTTTTCTGCTGATGGGATGTCAGCCGTGCTTCCCCCTACAACAATAGGTCGAACATTCTGTTCACGGATTACAGCAACTCTACCCCTCTCTATCAGGTCAGCAGGTTGAGGGCCTAAATCAGTTTCCATGGAGGTAATGCAGTTCCCTCGATCTATGTTAGCTCCATAAATGTACCCCTTATCCGACAGACTTTTGAACGAGGTATCTCGTTCTAACTCAAGTCTTTTTACTTCCTCTATAAATACGCAACAATCGACTTTAGAAGGTCTGAGCGTGACGCATTAGGTATGGCCATCCTTATGAATTTTGCTCTCACCTTCTCAAGGCGTGACTCCAATCTAGCATACAAATTCTTCAGATGAGTCATTTACATATCAACTTTAGCATCATGAGCTATATTCTCTTCCAACTTTTTTATATATTTAGCTAATTTAGCCAGATTCATGGCCTCCAGATCCAGTACCTGGGCTCGAAGTCTCTTAAATTTTGCGTTTAATTTTTTCCTAGCCGGAATATTCTTTAATAATTCTTCTTTCCTCTTCATCAACATTTCCTTAACCCTGTTTTCCCCTTCCAGGACCTTCTCCCTGATAAGAGCAGTATCCAACTTCTGCTGGCATTCCCTTAAATTCACATTTCCTCTCTGGACATGCCCCTGAATGCGAGGCACATCACTCTCCAGCTCTCTAATTCGACCTGAGAGACTGACTACATCCCCTTGGACTAGAGGATCCGTAACCTCATTTCTACTTCCCCTTGAGCGCTCTCTAGCCTCAGCTTTCTTGGCACGCGTGATGGCTTGGGCCAGTTCGGACTTCAATCGTGTCACCCTCTCATTTAAATCATTACACCTTCATTGCATTTCCCGAAACTCCATATCTTTGGCAAGTAGGGCTATATGCAAGTGTTCATCCGCGGCTTCTAAAGCTGATAGATTTTCTCGAACTACTCTCAGCTCGTTGTCTTTTTCAACCATTTTTTATTTCAATCGCTTCATCTCGTTTTTACAATTCTAAAGATTAGATCGAAATTGTTCCTCCGATCTTTCAAGCGCCTGAATATGGTATTGAGCCATGTCAGCCAACTTACCCTTAATGGCCAACGTATCAACCCAACTTTGAAGCTTAGTGGCATGCTCTATTATCTTCGCTAGCTTTTTTATCCCCTTATCTATTTCGACGTCTTTCTCTTCGACCTTACGAATGAGGTCGGAAACAGCCTGGGTTGCCTCCACAAGTTTAAAATGCACCTTTACTTGCAGATCTTCTCTATTCTCATTCACCTCCTTCATCCTATCAAACTCCTCTACAAATTCCCAGTTACATTAGAGTACATCATTCTCACGCGAGCGAGCTGAATCCAATTCGACCTATACAATATAAAGATATATATATATATCTCATTTCTAAAATTATATATGATTTCTAACATCTACGGCGTGAAAATACTTTTAGACTAAAAAGGTCGGGGTACATTATCAGATAAATGCTCCATGAGGTATATTGCGAAGTCTAAGGTACATGTTTTCGATATGATACTTTATATAAAGAGCGTTGAATTTTTCTATGCGCTAAATTAGTATTATTTTCCTAAAGCTAGTAGCAAAAAATTTCAATTTGCATCTACATCCTATATAAGTCGAAAGACCTATTCCGATCTAACATGCAGCTCCGCTCGTGCAGACAGCAAAGCTGTAGAGGCCTATCTTTCTCTGACCAGTTCGGTCTCTGGATCTTTTATTCTGAGACTCATTTCTATAAGTGCTTACAAGAGGTTTATAACAAAAAGAAAAAAATTCAACCTACAAAAGTCTCATCGATATCCAACAGTTTACAAATATTCATACAAAAGCGCATTTCTGCAATCACCCTCTGGGAGGTCGACGTCATCCCCTAGATTATCAAGTACCGTCTGACGGGAGACACCGTCTAGACCATCAATGACCCCTACATCTATCTTTTTCACTTCTTCATCATCTTCCCCCTCAGCATAGGTGTCTACCTTAATGGTATCTACCTCCTCCTCAGAATAGCCCTTCAACATCAGGTGGCACCCTAGCATGTCGTGCTCCTCCACCATCTCCCCCAGATTAGCTCTCGCCTCCGCCTGTAGCTAACTAATTGCCACGACATGGGAAACCTTTAGAGCTTTCAGCTGTTTTGCCTCCTTCAGAGCGTCAGTCCTAGCTCGAGCTAGCTTCTTTTCCAGCTCGATCTTTATCTTCTTCAGCTCAGATTTTTCCTCCTCAACTCTGAGCCAAATGACCTCGACAAGATGAGCAACCTGCAATATGCGAATTGATCTCAGCGTTAGCTCGAAACACATAAAGTAACTTTTTTACATAATTAATATAAACTTACCATCTTGCTCGTGTCTTCCTCTTCTTGAAGAGCCGCCAACCTGGCCCTTTCCTCAACCTCTTTGAGGTCGTCCACCACAACAGATAGCCCCGCAACAACCTTTTCCCCTGACTCCCCCGAAGGCTCAACTCTTCTCCTTTTCTCATTTACAACTTCACCACTTTCAATGGTACCAAAGGCTGGCAGAGTCTTTAACATCCATATTTTTGGATATTTTTGAGCTATTTTGCTCGACGCAATGGGTTTTGACTGGACCAAACTATCCATTCCAGGGGTCTTGACCAAGTTGGTTAGGCCTTCCTCACCAGTTACTCATTTTTTCCCTTCGTTAACACCCGCCATCAACCTGATCGACTGAGCTTTTTTAACCTTCTTCGATCTGTTATCAACCATATTCCTTCTACTAAGTCCAAGTCCTTCCAACATAAATTTGAGCTCAGCCTCCTCCTCCGTAACTTCGTTCAACAAAGACTCGTTCCTCTCCACAGGGGATTTCACACCTGCCATGCACAATATTTTTACTATCAACTGCAGGCATAAGTTCAAACATAGCAATAATATTATATATGCATGGCTATACTTACTTTGTTTTACAGTTCTAAACCGAAGGTCCAAAGGTTCTTCGCCATCTCTCTGAAGGCAATTACCCTTCACCCATATGACCTTGTCATTTTAGGTTCGACCTGCTAAATTCAGATCAAAGAAGCGGCGCCGAGTTGCGCTCATACAGAAATATTCCCCACCACTGTCTTATCATTCTTTACCCCATAAAACTGCAAAACGTCCTCAGGGGTTATCCTCCTCACTTTCCCCTCATTTTCCCATTTCTCATTCAGATGATCACAAACAGTTATTACCTCCCACATATTCCTGTTCAATTGAACAGGACAACCCCCAATTGTATTTATAATCCCCTTCGCCAAATTGGTAAG
Source organism: Kingdonia uniflora (assembly GCA_014058105.1). Lineage (NCBI taxonomy): Eukaryota > Viridiplantae > Streptophyta > Magnoliopsida > Ranunculales > Circaeasteraceae > Kingdonia > Kingdonia uniflora. Next base: position 1,645,929 of record JACGCM010001560.1, read on the forward strand.
GGGAAGAATCAACCCATGCTCTAATTGAGACAAGTAACATAAAAAACCCTTTAGGAGGTCACTCTGAATACCCCCATCAAAATATTCTAACGAGATCGATTCATCTATACCCATATCTCGTTTTTCTACTTCCAAGTCAGCAAACAGATAAAAATATTCTTCCCCTGCAACTACCGTAAACCCCTAAATTACCTACCAGTGTATTCTACACAGTTACCCCACGTCCCTCCTATAGCCGCCTTAGCCCTACAAAATACTCTTAAGGCATCAGAACCAGTAGGATAGGATATTAATTGACCAAGAAAACTTGGGAATTGTTTTAATCCTACTTTAGCCTGACTATCAGACTCAATCGTCCAACCAGAGGTCGACACCTCGTTAATAGGTGAACTGTCCATCTCAACAAGTTCTACGGGCAAGTTTTCAACCCTACACAATTGCCTCTCACGCTCGACCTACATATAGGTTCAGGTATCTATCATTATTTTGTATACATTGATCATTTGCATACAACATATAACTTTAGTATATTCTGTGTATATGTCAAAATTACATAGATTGCCATAAATAGTTATTTTTAAGATTTGCACAAACACATATATACGACATACATTTCTACTAACCTTCAGTGTCCGAATAAGTATCCACAGTAGCGCCAAATCCTTCTCTCACGATGTTACGGTATAACCACCTACGTGATCCAGTGTCTTTTGCTCCTTTCGACCGTTGAACACCTTCAAATAACTCCTTCTAAAATCCTCGGCAATCTTTTCGCATCGCTCTCTCTGTGCTCTCCAAATTTTTAGAAGTTGAAAAATGCTTGAATGATAAGGAAGAAACACTATTTATCATTTCTCTCTCTAGCGGCTGGCAATTATTGCGCCTCGTACGACCCGTCTTCAGTTTTGGAACCGAGGTGTCCTTTCCACTATCCATGTGAGATGTCTTATACATTTTCAATAAAACTGCATTTCCATCATTACCCCTCCCCTAATATCTTAACCTATTTTTCTTTCCTGTTTCCATTTTTTTTTCTGACCTTCCCACACTCATAATGACTCACCCTATACGATATTAGATTTTTGTAACTTTACATACAAAAAAAACTAGAAGCTTCACAAAACTGTTGAAGTTGAATTGTTGAAGTTGCTCGTTTGGTATTCACCATGATTGTTGTTGATGATATTTCAGCAGCTCTCGATTTTAGGATTTCGTGGTAAGTTTCGATTCCCACAGACGGCGTCAAATGTAAATGGCCTAAATTCGTAGCTCGAATTAGTCTCTTACACCATATGTATCTAGAACATAAACAATTGTAAGTAATTTAAATGGCACGATACTAGCGTGTAAACCTCTGAAGAGGTAAAAACCACGAACTCATTTGAAGATTTTGAAGAATTGCTTTATTGCTTTGATATTACAAGTTACAAAGGTTTATGCTCTGGAAAATGGAGAGAGTCTTATTTTATCTCCCAAAACTTATTTTTGTCATCTCTCATCGATACCCTATTTATAGAACTCTTCCCTAGATCGTAGATAACAACACATTCTCCTAGAATAGTTGAAGGAGTGGTGGAGCTTTCTGTTGCCGTTCCTATAACTGTGAGTTCGTGGGACAAGTGTCATTGACTTATTCTTCTTTGTTTTCTGATGGTTCGAGTCACGTCATCTACCAGCTCGTGGGGCAGGTGTCAGCGCTATCAAGATATATGCCATTTAAGTTTTGCGTGTGCCTAGCATGTTAGTAGTTTGCTCTGATAGCAGCTCGAGGGACAGGCCTAGGAGGGGGTTGAGGAATGAACGGGCGAGAATAGAAGCCAAGGCCTAGGAGGACGAAACAAGCCAAAGGTGATGAGGTCTGTTTTATTTTTCTAAATTTTGGTTACAAAAGACGTATGAATGTGACAAGTCTAAACAAATACATAATAAATTTTCCAACAAATTCAACGGACCATGTTAACTTTGCCAATATCATATCATTTATATGCTAATGTGATGAGGTGACCACACCAATTTGGTCGTCCATTGAGTATAAGAAACAAAAATTCCTAAAGATGAAAATAGACTCTCTTTTATTTTCACGAGAAACCATTCCTCGTGCAGGGTGGTGAGGGTGGGGGCAGAAATTGTTTTTTAGTTTTTGGCTAATCTTTCTTCTTCTGAGAAGACACATTTCTCGCTATATTTGATGGCCAAACACCTAAAACAATAAACCATCTCGAGTTAGAGTTATTATTCTCATTTTTACTTATAATTTTTTGTTTTTGAGAAACTTTATCAGAAATTACGATACCCACGTGGGGGAGATGGCCTCACCATATGCCTAATCTTTCTTCACTTCAAAAGGCACATTTCTCACTTTGTCTGATTACCAAACACCTAAAACGAGAGAGCATCTTGAGTTATATTTCTTCTCTTTGGGAAAACATGTTTCTCACTTTATCTTGCTGCCAAACACTAAAACGAGAGATAATTTTCTTTTTACTTAAATATTTACACTCCGAAAAAAATCATGAACCGAAAATTTTGATTAACCAAAAAATTCGGTTTAGGTGGAAAAAAACTTTTACATAAAAACATCCTTGGTTCAGCCAGCTGAAACTCGGGTCTCATCGATCTTTGACTCACGACTATTTATGTTCAATACGTTGGTTATAAGTTTTTCGTTATGATAAAAGTCTAATACCAATCCCATTTCTGTTCTTTGCTCCAAATTGACGTGCAGCCTTAGATTTTATTTTCCTTGTATTTCACGCCATTTTTTTGGTTTAACGAGCACGCATGTAGGCCTTAAGTGTTGAAGCGGCAACGGTTGTCGTCCTGGGTAGAGAATCGAAACCCCTTGGTTAGCCTTGACTTCAAAATCACCATCTCCCCTGAGATGATGTGGCTCTCTAGACCATCTTGAGCCATGCATGCAAATGATTCTCTTTGGATTTGGATCTTCTCCCACAAAATGCCCCACCAGTGTTGAAATCTAAGCCTCTAATGTTTTGGTGTGGACCAAATTTGTGTGAATACTTTGGATTATAGCCCACCCATTTACTCCAAAGTCCAAATTAATCCTTCCGCGTTCATCATATCTGCATTTCAGAAGCCAACATATTTAAGCAATAAAAACATGTAAAATATATACCACAAGCAAAAAAACAAAAAAAAAACATGTAAAATATGCCTTTGGATTGAATTGGACGCATATGTTGAAGTTTACAAATCAATTGCCCTTTCTTGCTGCAAAACCCGGTGTTCGTCTTAAACCGGTTTTACTGTTTTCTTTTCTGGTTAGAAGTTTTTTAGTATCAAGTTTGTATGTTAAATCAATTCGATTTTGGAATCCTATTTTATATTTTTGATTTTCGATTTTCGATTTTCGATTTTTTCCGAAAAATATCGGATCGGAATCGGATAGCCTTTTGCTATTCCGATTATTCCAAATAAGATCCGATCTAATTCTTCTTAATAACATCCGATTTTATTTAATACAAACAACATCCGATCCGATTTAATCCGAAGTTTAACTAGATAAAACATTAAAACCTCAAACATAACAAGACAGCCTCTCTCTTCTCCACTCCCATTTATTTTAGGTCTGTCTCCATTCTTGGTAAGAATATTTTTTCTCCCTCTTCTTTTCTCTCTCTTTAAGGTTTGATCTTTGGTTTGGAGTTTGAAATTTTGTTTTGTTTGTTTTCAATTTTCGATTTTATTAGAATATCCAAAAAATTTGAATTTTTTCCGAAATGTTCAAAATTTCAAATAATCATATTTTTTCGGATCCGGATCCATTTTCGTTTTTCCGAAGAAAAAAAAATTGGATTGGATCGGAACGAATTTTACGTTTCTGAAAAAAAAATGGGAAAAATTTTGACCGCCCCTATTTCCAATCTAATCTGAATACAGGCCTAAGCTTAGCAAAGATGATTAAAAAAGAAGTCAGGCCCATTAAACTATCAGTTTTTGGATGACATTTTATGTGATTTATGCCACATTATTTGCATGTGTTTTGCGACTTGGCTACATTTGAGTCTTGATGCATCTAATTAATGAAAAAAACCGATTAATGTCTTATTCCTAAAAAAAAAATTACGGGCCTATAACATGCATTATTGGCAATTATACTCTAGGAGTGACCTTCATTTGTTGTAATAGTAGTGGTAATTGAAGGGGTCTACCCCTCGATCTTACCTAAATCGAGCTATCTCGAGTTCGAACTACCTCCATGACAGATCCACACATTCTCCACATGACTCCTCCAGTCAACATTGCCACCTACTCCACAAACTGATAAAAGGCGTGGGTCGAGCTCAAATAGAAAAACCTGAACAAGTCAAAGCCACATGTCTCTCACGAACTCAACAGTTACTCAATCAACTGCCACTAACCACATTGTTCGGAGAACATACTTCAGTACGATGAAGAACTACGGAGAAGGCCTATATAAAGAAGAAGTTCAAGAAGAGACGAAGACCAGAAAATTATACGAGAAATTACTAAGAAAACTATATTTTCTAGATTCTCAAAACTTACAACTTTTTATTCACAAGTTCAAGAAGATCAAACATTTCTAAGTCAAGAGATCACTTGTAATAAAATATCAGCCTCAAGCAATAAACGTTATTATTATATAAAAAATCAGCCCGAGGTTGTAGTTTTTTTACCTATTCATAGGTTTTTCACGCTAAACACTTGTGTTATTTCTTGTTTTTTATTAGATTTTTTGTCACAGGTGCATTGGTGTAAGAACTAATTCCAAGCCACTTCGAGCTTACGGAATTAGGCCATTACAGTAATGATCTAGGAGGATCTAAACATTAAACCTCTTAGAAAGATGTCAAAGGTGAGGTATCATTGAACAAATAAATGTTTTGTTCAAACAGAGCCTATTCTGAGTCTTCTGTTCGAACAAAGAAATGTTCTGTCTGAACAAAGACTATTTCGAATCTTCTATTCAAACAGAGAAATATTCTGCTTAAATAGAGACTAATCTAAGTCTTCTATGCTCGAACTATTCTCAGTCTTATGTTTAAACAGAGAAATCTTATGTTCAAATAGAGGTACGACTACTTCGATTCTTAGGTCATTTTAAAGGTAATTTAGTCATATATTTTAACTAGGAAACTTCTAACTTATTAAAGGGCAAGGCTAGGCAATGTGAAGGGAGGTCGTGAGAGATCAAGAGATTTAAGTTATAATTGATAACTTAGGGTTTAGAAGAATAATTCATTGTAATCAAATCAATTGAGCAATAGAAGTTTTTCTTGGGAAATTTAACCCACCAAATCTTGTGTTCTTCATTTAATTCTTCATTTAAGGTATTCTCTAATTTGATTGTGGATTAAGTCGTATCAGATTTTGCAGTTACGACTTTTGAGGGGTTGTTGGTTTACTGTTTCTATTTGTAACTGACTCAAACAAACGAAGGAGATGTTTGTGAGTCCGTTAAAGATTCACAGAAAACCTAGCTCAAAGAAGAAAGTAAATACAGAGATGGGTAATTCAGAAGATCGACTTACAAAGCTTGAAACTAAAGATTCTGACCTAACTACTACTCTAAGAGAGTTAGTAGAACAGTTAGCTCTCACGAACCTCACAAAAGCACCCACTTCAACAAAGTGATAAGAGCGCAAGAAGAAGAAAGGAGTTGTAGAGGAGGCAAAGGAGGAGGGTAGTGAGGACTAAGATGGAAATTTTAGTGATACCAAATCCGTGGAAGAAAAATTGGTTATTAGTAAGTCTATGAATCTTATGCATAATCCTCATATTGAATTTAAAATTGAAATTCCAGTATTCGACGGGTCAATCGATGCTGAAAAATTATATAACTTGATAGATAGGTTAAAGACCCATTTTTCAGTGTATGAATATTCAGATGCTCATAAAATCTATTTTTTAACATTGAAACTTGCAAGTCAGGCACTAACGTGGTAAAAATCTAATAAGAAATGCCACATTGTAGAAAGTTTGAGTTAGAAAGAATTTAAAGTGTTGGTTAGAAAGGTATTTTATCTAATTGGGTATGAGTAGGAGAGATGGTTTAAATGGCATCATTTGTGCCAAAAGCATGGACAATTAGTACAAGAGTACAATATAAAATTTTATAACCAAGTTTTGGTTTTAGAAGTCGTTGTGGACGAGTATGAGGTGTTCATGAAGTACACGGGTAGTTTGTCAGAGTCCATTAGAAAGAAGTTAAAACTTTTTAATATGGCAAATATCGAAGACGCTACCATGAAGACAATTTCAATTGAGGGCAAATACTTGACGAGTGGCAATAAAGACGATAAGAACAGGTTAGGGTATAAGTCTTGTTGGAAGAATGAGCATAAGGGAGAGTCCAAGGGAGAGGGGTCTTCGTCCAAGGAGAATTATTGTAGTCATTATAAGGCAAGTGGGCATATTTCAGATAAATGTTGGAAACTTCACCCAAAGCTTAAGCCAAAGGAGGAGAAAGAGAGAGAAGCGTGCACTAGCCGCGACGGTTGTTGATTGCCCAAATTTAGATAAACCGAATCCTAAGCTTACTCTTATGCTTCAGCAGACTATGGCTACCGAGGAGACACGTCGGGAAGAACTTTTTTATGTCAGTATTCAGGTAAAGCAGAGCTTAGTAGAGGCCATCATTGATCCAGGTAGTTAGAAGAACTTGATTTTTGAGGCGTTGGTGAAAAAGATGGGTTTGAATACTACGACTCATCCTAAGCCGTATGGTTTGGGGTGGATTCAGAATTACGAAGAGTTGAAGATCACGAAGCAGTGTATGTCGGCTAAAGTGTTGTTTACTATAACAATGTCTCCTAAGTAATAAACTAAAATGGGGATGTTGGAAGAAGAGGTTGTGGTACATTCTGATCACAAACTATTATAGTTTTTATCTACACAGTCCAAGCTATAGCAAGCTCCCCATATAAAGTGGATATTGTATCTACAACAATACACCTTGATTATCAAGTATAAGAAGTGAGTGGTTAACAAAATGGCTGACAAGTTATCTCGACCCCCATTACCAACTATTTTGTTTTGTTGGTAGCTATACAGATATAACTAATTATTCTATCTGAGTATGTTGTAGGGTATGACGACGACAAATAGCTCAGTGTGATTCACTAGAAGTAGCTATAAGGTAAGACATGTGAGTATGAATTGAAGGATGGTTTAATTTATAGGGGAACTCTACTATGTATTCCTGAGGGTGGAGATCGCTTTCATTGAATTAGAAAGGCTCATTGTTCTCAAGTTGCAGGTCATTTAGGGGTTAAGAATACTCTTTTGAATTTGTGGCATGTTGGCCGAAGATGCAGGTCGATATTATTAATATAGTTCATGGTTACGTTCTATGTAACATATCAAAGCCTTCCAATCGTAAGATGGAACTGTAATTACTATTACCAGTACCTAGCCGACCTTAGGAGAGCATATCGATGGATTTTATGGGCGGTTTGCCCATGACCAAGTCTAAGAATGATTATCTGCTTGTGGTAGCAGATCGATTCAGCAAGATGATAGTTATTATTCTATGCTAGAAGACGATTACCATGGAAAGAGCAGCGCGATTATTTTTTAAAGATGTTTGGAGGTATTTCGGGCTCCCTTCTTCTATTATTTTTTTATAGGGATAACCACTTTTTAGAGAATTCTTAAAGATTGTTATGGGGGATGATGGATACTTAATTGAAGAGAAGCATTACATTTTATTCGCAGACTGACGGGCAAACAGAGGTAATCAATCGCACTTTGGTTCATTTATTACGGAGATTTTATTCTAAGCATCCTAAGACTTGGGATGAAAGTTTACCACATCTTTAATTTACTTTTAACTGGTTGATTCATGGTTCCATGTTGAAATATTCATTTGAAGTTTGTCTTGGGTACTTGCCTCAAAACCCCTTTGATATGGCCTTTAGTCTTGGTGATAAGAAGGTGTGAGTGAAGGAGGAGAGGAACAAGTTAAAGCTCAACGTTTTATTGAGAAGATAAGTAGGGTTCATGAGGCAGTTGATGAGTAATTGAAGAAGACTCAAGCGAAGTATAAGGCTCGACACGACAAGCATTGGGTTGAATGTACTTTTCAAGAGGGCCATCTAGTTTGGATGTATTTAGGTATGGAACGACTAAAGGGAGAAGATAAGAAGCTTAAACCTATCTGTTATGGTCCGTTTACTATACTCAAGAAGATTGGTAACAACGCATTCTACTTGGATTTGTCATAATTTATGAAGATGTATTCGATGATTAATGCCGAGTATTTAGAACTCTTTGAGTTGACTCTCCTAGATAAAGACTTTACAATCGACACTCGCCTACCATTAGTTAATGACTTATAGATGGAAAGAGAAGATCCATTGTAGGAGGACAGTATTTCAGAGAGGAAGGTTACTCCTACAAGATGAGGAAGTATCGAATCGTTCAGAGTTGGGAAGAAAATTTAACTACCCAGTAAGTCAAAGTGGTACAACAAGGAAATGGGTATGGCCGCTTTCCCTCATCTCCAGCTTGAGCCTGAGCAAGAACACAAGGCTCCTAAAGGTGGGGGGGAGCCATGATCTGAGAAGATTTAAACATTAAACTTCTTAGAAATACGCCAAAGGTGAGGTCTGTTCAAACAGAGCCTATATTGAGTCTTATGTTCGAATAGAAAAATGTTCTATTCGAGCAGAGACTATTCTGAGTCTTATGTTCAAACAGAGAAATGTTCTATTTAAACAGATACTATTTTGAGTCTTCTATTCGAGCAGAGAAATATTTTATTTGAACAGAGGCGCGACTACTTCTATTTTTAGGTTATTTTAAGGGCAATTTAGTCATATATTGTAACTAAGAAACTTGTAACTGGTAGAAGTTGATTCCAGCCCAAGGTGGGAACCCAACTGGGTTGGGGTATCATACTGGACTCCTAACAAGCCTATCTACCATTAGGGTTTATGGGGAGAGTTTGTGTGAAAGTATATAACCCTTTTAAGGATTAAGTATTTGTAACCATACAGAAACAAAATAACTATCAATAATATCTATCTACTCTTCTCTCATAATTATGTATGTGTTATGATTGGTCAGTAGAATAGAAAATTATCCAATAGTAACCAATTAAAGGACAAGACTAGGCAATGTGAAGGAAGATCAAGAGATCCAAGTGTATTTTGGGATTTTTTTTTGTTGCGAAGAGGTATAATTTTTTAAATTTCATCTTCTATGTATTAATTGTATGATCAATCATATAGTATATGTAGATCTGAGTTTCTATATTAATACGTAATTTTTTTAAAATTATTAGACCTATTTTAGTGATTGATACCCTTGTAAAATGGTTGTCTTTAAACTAAAATAGGGATCACTCTAGCTATCGGATTGATGCACCTTTTTTTTGTAGCCTACTCTATAACGATCGCATCCATATATCACACTCCTCCGGGAGAACTCCCTATCGTTGGGAAAACGGTGTGGAAACTGGGTAGTTCATGGCCAAAAACAAATTTTTGACAGCGCATTAGGTCATGATGACGTCAGCTAGGGCTTTTTTTTTATTTTAAAATTTTAAAATTTAATTAAAAAATCATGATAACGTTGCCATTTTTTTTAAATTGGACCTGAATCAGACCTAATCCACAAAATTAGACCAGATCTGGTTTGTTGACGTGGTAGAGACCAGGCCCACAGCGATACGTGTCAAGGATATGTGGAACCCACACAAACTGATATGGCATGATACGTGGCTTGTGAGACCCACACGTACTGACATGGCAAGATACGTAACATGTGGGACCCATACCTTGCAGATGTGGTAAACACATATTATGGACAAGTAGCATGTGGGACCCACACGTGCACTGTAGCAGTGACACATGTCACCGAAGAGTGATGATACGTGGCAGATCAGTTTGACCGAATCAAACCGGTCCAGACCGGTCAACCCCGTCCAGGCCTTGACCCAGATCAAGTCACACCGGCCCAGGCCGGTTCAGACACTAAAATTGGCCTTAATAACTCAATTCTTAGTTAAATTTAGTCATTTTTATAAAAAATATCCTATTGACTTGACCTTCCCCTGAGGGGCGTATTTTGAATTTCTTTTTATGAAAAAAAAAAAAAATTGAAACGTGTACCTTGTATAGGAAAACTGACTAACTTATATATGATTTAAGAAAATATATTAATACCTATTTAAGTATCTTACGATAGCTTATAGGATATTAATAGTATGCCTCTAGGATACTAATTATCCAGACCATAGATTATATATAATACAAAAACCAAGACTAATTTAGAATACGACTAGGAGTCAAATCACAGGTAAATGCCAATAACAAATAATTAGATATCAATTGGGAATGGATTTAGTCTTATTTCCTAAAAACATGGTGACTGAGGAACAAATTTTACTTATCTAGGTGCAATTAAATGTTACTTGATAACTTTAGAGGTATATAGGCACTAATAACAGCCTATAATACCATAGAATGTTAGTTCAAAGACATGACTAATTAATCTACCTATCTTATGAACTCAGTAGACTTCGGGGTGTGACCACTTGTCAGCTAAACATGAATACCCCTCATATTCGTAATAAATAAGGTCATTTGGCTAGAATATACAGACCTTATAGAACTTTAGGGTTTAGAGCACCCTAGTTATTAAAATAAAGATCGCAACAATGAGTAGTTTTGAATACCTATATTGGCTAAGACTTTATTAAAACGTACTTTAAGGTTAAGATCACTATTTTATGGGGTAAAGTTGGGATTTGACGCTTAATAGGAACTTATGAATATAAAGCCATGAGTAAGGTGCAAGGTTCACTTACAAGCAATGATTGGGAATCATGTACTTCGTTGCGCTATATACTTGGAACCACAAGTAAATATTGGAAATCATTTACTTAAATAAGATTTCATGAGTAATAGGATATGAACATGGTTCACCTATAAGTAATGATTGGGACTCAATGACTTGAATACTATGAATTACCTTTATACAAGGAATGTTTATCAAGTACTACTGCAGGTATTGATCTACATGCATAATGGATGTTAGCAACACTCAAAGCATTAAGTACCTCCCATATTGCACCTTTATTTCAGTACTGATAAACTTAACCTGTATGGATACTGATATATATCTTCTATTACAAAATCTAGAAGAAAAAAAACTATTGTTGAAACTAGTAGTAAATTCTCAGTAGATGAATGATGTCTCCTAGAGAGCATTGCCAAGTAGTAACTTTACTTTGCATAGTAGTAGTTTTGCTTTATTAGTACTATAATTGACTGAGTTGGGAACTCTTCACTAATTAGTTTAATAGAATGCTTGTGACATGCACTGGTTCGGTATCCTATCTATGAGATTGTTCTTTGATTTTTTTTCTATGAATTTATTGCTTGGGAAGTAGTTAAATTCAATGTATGAAAGTTGATCAACTATATACAACTAACCTATAGATCTATATGCTCATTGAGCATTACCGATAATTGGATAAGTGGCGACACGTGTCTAAGAGACATTAGTACCACGCACTCGATCATTTTGAGATATTAACATATTTTTTGTCTCTAACCTTGTGCATCAGGGATATCATAAATATTATTGGTACGGCCAACATGATAGAATGCACTAAGTGCGTCACGCTATTACTCCCTAACGGTACTATACAAAATATCTAGTCTGCCTTATATACTAGTAAATCCAGCCGGATTTTACTAATTTTAGGGAGACACATAATATTGTTTATCACGTAAAGACTATTGGAGAAAATAACAGACAAGGTTCTTTGCATTCTCTCCAAGTCTAAAGGTTAAAACACGTTATTAGAACGGTTTCCAATATACTCCTCTAGGCTAGAATAATGAGGAGGATTATCGAGAATACATCTCTACTTTCCTTAAAATGAGAGAATATCTATAAAATATACGTGTAATGATTTCTTTCAAGGAAAGTCTATTATTCGTCCAAGTATGACCATGGTGGAGTGAGATCTTCAGCCTTTGTTCTAAACACATCCATGGAGACACATGTGGACCTATTCATCCACATAGTGGCCTTGAGCATTTATGGTCATAATAGTCATATCTTTGATATGGTCTTATGTTTGTCTATTATTAATAACTAGGAATGTAATATTAGCATGACTTCTCACTTAGATCATTCGATCGCTGGCTTAGTTCCTGGATTAACCGATCAAGTCGATCAATTCAACTTGACGGGGGGTTCCGAATTTGACTCACATGCTTTTGATGATTATTTTACCACTAAATGGGATAGATGATTGAGCATCGTGAATACCTCATACCACCAACTCGGGATTGGCAGAGAACCTAATCAAGCAATTTAGGATAATTGTTAGGCCACTATTATTATGATCACAGCTTCTGGCTAGTATGTGAGATATGTATTTTTGCTCCTACATCATTGATTAAGATTCATAGTAAATCATCAAATCTTTCCCAAAGCAACTGGTAACTGGGTTGGAGCTCGGTGTCGCCCATCGACAAACATTTGGATGTTTTGTACATGTATCAATCATACTACCACAACATACGAAGATAGGACCCTCAACGTCGACCTGGTATTATGTGGGTTATGATTTGCATCTATCACTAGATATTTGAAACCCACTGGCGATGTATATAGTGCAGAGTAAATTGTTACTTTGATAAGACGATATTTTTAGTATTGGGGGGATATGACAGTCAATATTGAGGATGTTTCCAAGATTAGTTGGAAAACACCATCGTTGTCTCATCTAGATCTCTTTACATAAGTTAAGTGACAATAAAGTACGACGGATTACAAATTTGTAATAGGTCACAAATAAACAGCCAGACATATTCATAGGCATTGTTGAAGTATCGTAGGTGTATGTACTTGCAAGTAATGCATTTACACAGTTGAACATTCTGGGGGAATTAGTACCACAAACAAATCTGTGGCTCGAGCTTAGTGCGAAACACCGTTGAAAGAAAGTATTCTTAGCCGGAGAGCTGCAGAATAAGGGATAAATATGACTAATGGTGTAGTCAGTTCATCGAGGATTGAACCACCCATCGACGAGATAATAGTAGTTACTCGACCAGTTGATGCATTATGAGACAAGCCCGGGTTGGCACATACGTATGATAATAATAAGATATCAATCTATTAAAAGTCTATAATGGTACAATGTAGGATCGTTCAGTAAAGATTTGCTGACAAGGTATTTACATTTGTTGTTATGCTCGCCATCAAGAATGAGGATTCATAGCCACTTATTGTAAACGACTATGTATTATTGTACATTGGCCAAAGTGGGAGTCTGGAATCCAAGCACAACTCACTTTACTAGCATAATGCGAAGTGATGTCATAGAGCCTGTCGATTATAAATGGGAATGGTACGGAAACATGATTAACTTGGAGAGATAATTAGGTCAAGGCAAGACTAGTTGTCTAAGAATTCTTTAAGAGATTTGGCATTGATTGCAATGAGACCTATCATCCGGTTATAGACGTTATAATGTTTCGGTACTGATCTACCTATCAAGTTGTCGAGGACAAGCTAGATATGCGTCTTATGTAATACCACGTATCTATATGGAAAACTAGATACGAATATCTACATGAAGCCACCTGAGGAGGTATAAGCTTCTTGAAGCAATTAAGCCTTATGCACAAGGTATGTACGTAATAAAACTGGAAACGTTATTGTTGACTTTAAGTAATTAGGGCCCATGTGACATAATAAGGTGACTGAGTATTTAAAGTTCGGGGACTTTGCAAATAGTCTTATCTGTTCATGAGTTCGCATTAAGAATACATATATTAACTTAAGTCATCATAACAGTGTACTAAATAATTTGGATATCATTAGAACTCTGGGGGAGATCGCGAGAGCCGCTGAATACCTTAGCAAGGAATTCAAAATAAAAGACCTTGGGAAATCATGTATTATCTCGATTTGCAGATCGAACATCTTGGTAATGGTATACTCGTACACCAAACAATATGTATTGGATGAATTATCTAATACTTTTGTATGAATGCAGTACACGGTGTTAAGTTATTTATTGTGCATCCATCACTTAGATGTGAACAACATCTTCCACTACCCTAATGGGGGGGAGAAACTCCTAGGACCATGATACCATAGCTAGGAGGTACTTTTCTATAGTTGGCTGGGTATACTAGACCCGATGACTCATGCGTAGTAAACTATTTGGTTTGCCATAAGTTATGTTCCTACCCAAAGGCACTGGAAGGAGATCAAACACATTATGAGGTATCTGATCCGTATGAAAGACTAGGGTATGTTCTACTCGAAATGGTAAATATAAAATTATAGGGTACGTCGATACAGAATACTTGTCAAACCCACATAGAGGCTATTGTCAGATGGATTATGTGTTTATGTACGGGGATACAATAAATTCTTGGAGATTGATGAAGCAGACGGCGTTAGTTACATTTCAAACTACAAGGAAATTCTCGCACTTCATGAAACTGGCAGAGAATAATGGTTTCACTTTAAGATACATCACATCAACTGAAGTTGTGGCATGTTCTATCCAAGATGAAGCATCGACCCTGTCTGAAGACAACTCGGCTTGCATCATTGAAGTCAATGGCGCAGAACAAAACACATTTCATAGAAGTCATTCTATACTTATTAGTTACAAAAGTCGAAAGAGATTGACGTTATTCAAGATATTTTAGAAGATAACTTTGCAAACCTATTCACGAAGACTCTTGCACCGCTTACGTTCAAACAACTGGTACACGGAAGCGGCATGCAAAAGTTTGTATTCACCAATATCTCAGGGAGATACATCTTGGGGGAGATCGACGTCAGGGGGAGTAATCTTGTCCTGACGTTGACGCATGCGTGTTGTACTCTTTTTCCTAATATTGTAGTTTTTATCATAGGAGGTTTTACTTACTAGAGGTTTTGATGAGGCAACATATACGCCTCTACAACCCATACAAGGCATAAGATTGTACTCTTTCCTTGCACAATTTTTTACCCAATGGGGTTTTGTTGGGTAGAGGTTTTGACGAGGCAGATCGTCCTGGTATGAAACAGCCCAAGGGGGAGTGTTAGGAGTTGGGTCCAGCCTAACGTGGAAACCCAACTAGGTTGGGGTGTCCTACTGAACTCCTAACAATCCCATATACCATTAAGGTTTATGGTGAGAGTTTGAGTGAAAGTATATAGCCCTATTAAGGGTTAAGTATTTGTAACCACAAGAGAAACAAAACAACTATCAATAATAACTCTCTATTCTTCTCTCATAATTATGTCTGTGTTATGATTGTTCAGTAGAATAGAATATTATCCAATAGTAACCTATTAAAGGGCAAGGTTAGGCAATGTGAAGGGAGATCAAAAGAGATCAAGAGATCCAAGTTGTAATTGATAATTTAGGGTTTAGAAGAGTAATTTATTGTAATCAAATTAATTGAGCAATAGAAGTTCTTCTTGGGAAATTTAACCTACCAAATCTTGTGTTCTTCGTTTAAGGTAGTCTCTAATTCGATTGTAGATTAAGTACTTACAAGTTTTAAGATAGGTCAATGTGATCACTCCTCCTTTTCCACCAATCGAATTATTATCCTCAATTATCGTTCATCAAAGAAGGAATTAAGCCCTACTTCATTGTTTCTTTCTCACCATCTCTATGCATAAATTGAATCCTGGTTGGCCTTTTCTCTTTGACATTTTTTCACAACGCAGACATCTTTTTTCTTAATCATTGCTTAGATAACCTACTTTTTCGAAGATTGTTCCTTACAAAATATCCGTTCAAGCTTAACCCATTGTTTAACCCTCTCAAAATCATGCAAACTTACTATAACTTAAGTGTGAAAAAATGTGTATTATAATTCTAAATTAACATGTTTCATTTTCGCATCTTTAAAACACTGTACATGTAATTAGTACTTAGTATGCCCATATTCTAATGAGTTTGAAAGGTGATTTTGCAGCAGCTTGAGGTGAAAACATATTTTTGTAGGAGTGAGATAACGACACAAGGTCATATAATATCTTCTCTCACATAGGTGATGTTAAACAGAGATTTGCAAACATAGGATGCTTGGTAGGGTATTTGAGAAGGACGGACAAGTACTTAAAGACGCTAAGGCCACGCCAATAATCTTATCTACACATCTAATATTCTTCCCTTTTTTTTTCCTACTAAAAATGGAAAAGAAGAAAACAACCCTTACGGTGCTCTAACCACAAATAGAAACTAATTGTATTATCATTCCATTCCCGTCGTTTTCTCCTTATCTCGATGAATACTTCCATTTTTTCACTTTTTCTTCTGGTTTGCAATTACCATTATTGATACATATATTTTCTTCTCTTTTTCATGTATTCTACTAAGAGCTTATACGGTATATTAAGCCGGAAGTATGTATTATGTTTTATATGCTAATATAGTACAGAAAGATAACTTTTTGGCAAAGATAAAAAAAATAAAAAAGTCATCACCTGGGTCATCAACTAGGGTGATCAGATGACATAAAGTTTAAATAGAGACCCCCAATTGGTGCTCTAGTGATCAAACTGCGTCTTTATGTAGGCTCAGCTTTGGTTACATTCTGACCGATTTAAGCTTAGGCAAGTTCGTATTAGAGTAAGACTCACCTAATACACACTCAATACCATAAGAATAACAGATGAAAATACGCTTGAGTATTAGAGAAACACAGACAACATGGGGGGCTTGGAGACGATAAAAATCTACGAGTTGAGCGGGCTTATCTTGGATCAACATAGGAACATCGCCTAAGTCACAACTTTCAAATGTTTCTAGGTGAGCCCAACTTGGTCTAAACTATTACTGTACGAGCCAGATGAGTGGGTTGGCCTTTTAGCAAAGCATAATAGATTGGCCTTAATTTTCAAGACTTAAGACCCACTCCGAGTCGCCAACTCATGCATGGGCTATAGTTTGATGTGTTAGGCCATTGCATGTCTAAATGGACCATCCAACTTTGTTGTTTGGTTTTGAACTTTTTATCTCAGATTGTACAACACTAGTGTAGCTGCACGCGTGATACAAGGTGTTAACCCTATCTCAATGATACTATGGATTGGGTGAGTGATTTGGGTTGCGTCCAAAGCTGGACGGGGCATAATTTTTGTGTGATGGGCCGTGTGGTGAAACAGGCATCGGGCCGAAGTTGCTATCTAGTGTTTGCTCAAATGCATAATTTCTTTATACAGGTTAGCTCATCAAACTATTTGGGCTGATTTGTTAATAGATGAGAAAATGAAGGAAAATGGAGGCTATTATATGTAAGTAAGAGATCTCGCCTGGATCAGAATCTGTTGATCTGAACACGTACAGTATTTCCCGACATTATTTTACTGCTGACAACTTGAGAGTTGTAACTGGGTGTCTATTGAGCTTCTAATAAGAACTCTATCTTTGTCTATCTTTTGATGGAGTGCACCATTGTCAGCCCGGCTGTGCAACATATGTGACTACACAGGGCCCGAAAGGAAAAGGGCCCAAAAAAGAAGAAAATTGTCTATAGCCCATGGAGTTTCAAACCTACGCCTCCTCTCTCAGTGGAGGGTCACAACCAGCATTGGGCGAAGAACCCAATGGTATGGTATTACATTAGTATTCAAATGCTCCAATTATTTACATTTGAAATTCATAGATTACTTTCGTGTTACAGTTATATACTTAATTGTTAGGGTACAGTTGCATCAAAATCTGTCAATTGTCCTACATTGTTAAAACAACTCTTTAAGATCCATAATCATAGCCCAATAGGGCTCATTGTAATGTGATGCAAGAGATATGTTGGTCTTATTTTATTTTTTAAGCAAAGAGAAATATCATAGAAAAGCCTAATGGCTGGTCAAAACAGAGTTTACAAACATGTTGGCCTCTGCGGCCTCATAAAAAACACAAGTGGGGGAAACTGCACCCCGAGCAGAGCAGCAAGTAAATGTGCAAAATAATTACATCGCCGATCAACGTACTCCAAAATAAAACCCTGAAAACGGTCCGCTAGGCCTCGAATATCTGGTGCCAAAGTGAGGGCTCCCCAAAATGGATCCTCCGGCCTGTCATAAAACGCCTGTACAAGTCGCTGGCACTCTTTCAGAATGAGCACCCTATCAAGCCTCAGTTTGTGCGCTGCCTCCATCTCTCGAATCACTGAGAGAGCCTCAGCTTCTTCGGGGTCGGTTGTGTGTGCGGTATCAAAGCCTGCACATAAGATAAGATTATAATGAGATTTAATAAGAAAGCCTGTTCCACTAGGCTTGTCTGCTTTAGTCCATGAGGCGTCGACGTAGACGACATGCCAACCGTTTCTAGTATGAGGGGGGGTTCTTATGGGTTTCGGAATAGGTTTAGGAGTGTTGCAATGAGGGATGATGTATTGCTAATCCCTCTTCAGAGCTTCCTGCATACGCGTAGGCTTCTGTTCGAAGATGAGCTCATTCCTGCCGATCCATACGAAAAATATAAGAGAACTAAGGATACTAAGAAAGCCAAGGAAATCGGTCATGCCTCCTTTCATCTGTTAGCATTTCTGGATGGTCTGGTGGATGGAGTCCAGATAGGTCCAGCTCCCAAAATCCAAAGCCAGGTCAGAATTGATCCAGAAATCGAGGATTTTGGAGCATAAGAAAATGGCGTGCGTTCTGGATTTTACTTCCACTCCGCATCTAGGGCAGGTAGTGTCCTAGTCTTCGCTTCCGTGCCAGAGGTTAGCTTTTGCCGGGATGCCGTTCTGGATGGCTTTCCAGAGGAAGAATTGAATTCGGTACGGGACGGCCATTTTCCAAATAGTCTCCCAGGGTTTGTTATCTGGGTCCTGCGGGTTGGTATGAGTTTTCGCCTGGTTGCAGTCAAGGATGAAATAGTTGTGCACCGACTTTACAATGAGAATACCATTTTTTCCATTTTCCATCTGAGGGTGTCCTTAGCGGGGTATTTGCTAAGAGGGATGGCCGTAATGAGATTGGCAATGTCTTGATGAAAGAGGGAGTGAATCAGCTGAGTTTTCCAAGTGCGACTGTCAGGCCAAATAAGGTCAGCAACCCGGGTATGAGTGCGGTAGAGGGGGGGCAGGGCCGGCCGGTCGGCCGAATCTAATCCCAGGTATCCAGGGTTCCTGCCAGTAATCCACACTTTCTCCATTGCCAATATGTCAGCACAGCTCCAGCCAAATTCTGTTACGCGCTTTAAGTATACCTTTCCAAATCCAGGAGTCAGACGGCTGGGCGGAGGCTAGCAAAGGAGATAATTTGGGGGAGTATCTGCTGGTCATGTTATGAGCCCAGAGCTTATCAGGTTCTTTAATGATGCGCCAAAAAAGTTTGGCCATCAGGGTTTGGTTATGATGGTTTGCTGCCCGCATGCCCAAGCCTCCGAGTTTGTGGGGTTTGCAAATCCTTTTCCAATTTATGAGATGGGCTTTAGATTTCCCTTCTTTATTAGTGCCCCAGAAGAATCTAGCGTTGATGGAGTCGAGCTTCTTGCAGATATTTTTCGGGAAGGGGAAGATGGACATCTGAAAAGACGGAATCGCTGAGTTAACAGCTTTAATGAGGGTAAGCCTTCCAGATTGGGAAAGGTTTGTAGCTTTCCAACCCTCGATCTTGCTAAAGACCCTAGCAATGATGTCTTGAAAGTTAAGACTCTTAGATCTATCAAAGGTAAGAGGCGCACCCAGGTATCTTTCTCCTGTAGTATCCTTCTTAATGTGGAGGAGATTTTGGATGAGTTTGTGGTGCCGGTGGTGGCAGTTCTTGCTGAACAAAATGCAAGATTTATCAAAATTTATCTCTTGTCCGGAAACTTGTTTAAACGTATGAAGAGCGTCCTTGAGGGCTCCGGCTTCGGTGAGGTTAGCCTTGCAGAAGATGAAACTATCGTCTGCAAAGAGGAGGTGGGAGATGGGAGTGCTGCCTTGGGCCATTTTAATGCCATGGATCTCCCCCTTGATCTTTTTATCCAGGATGATGCGGGAGAGGGCTTCCGGCCAAATAAGGAATAGGGACGGCGAGATAGGGTCGCCTTGGCGGAGACCCCGCTCAGGCTTAAGAAGACCAAAAGAAGTACAATTTAAATTGAAAGAGAGGGCCGTCGTAGAGATGCATTGCTTAATCCAATCACACCATCTATCGCAGAAGCCCATGACTTTCATGATGTCATCTAGGAATCTCCATTCAACTCTGTCAAAAGCTTTGCTCAAATCAAGCTTAACAGCCATATAGCTCAAGGCACCTTTATTCCTTTTGAGAGTTGCGAGAATCTGCCGGCCTGGGCCATGATGATGTTGTCAAAAATCTGCCAGCCAGGGATGAAAGCATTTTGGGCAGGAGAGATGATCTTGTTGAGGAGCGGTCAGAGTCTAGATGCAAGGATTTTGGTGATCAGCTTCATCTTGACGTTACACAGGCTGATGGGCTTATAATGCTCTGGTTTATCTGGGTTGGGTCTCTTCGGAATGAGCGTAATATTGGTATGGTTGAATTCCGGAAGAAGGTTACCTGTTTGGAAGAAAGTGAGAGTTGCTTTCAGCAAATCGTGTTTTACAGTATCCCAAGATTTTTGATAGAAAATAGGGGTAAACCCATCCGGCCCAGGAGTTTTATGAGGGTTCATAGAAAAAAGGGCTTCTCTAAGCTCCTCCATGGTAGGATCCATTATGAGTTGGGCATTTTCTTCATCCGTGATCGTCTTTTCCATAATCCCCAGGTCGTTGATAGAGAGGGGAGGTTGAGTGGTGGTAAACAGCTCCTTGTAGAAATCAACGAAAGTTTTACCGATGTCCTTTCGTTCCTGCTGCCAATCCCCGTCCTTGTTGCGGATATGCTTAATTGTGTTCTGGCGGCGTCGACAGACGGTAGAAAGGTGAAAGAATTTTGTATTGCGATCACCCGCTCTAAGCCAGAGCTCACACGATTTGTCTCGCCAAATAGCTTCTTCTTGCACAAGTTTGTTGTTAAGTTTTCTTTGAAGCTCTTGCTCTCGAATGATGTCATCCGAGTTCGGTATTGCCTACTGGATGTCACTAATTTGGTCTCGAAGGAGAGTGATACTGAGGGGAGTACAATTGAACTCTTCTTTATTCCAGTCGATGAGGTCTTTTTTGGTTTGCCGAAGCTTCTTGTAAAACCGAAGTTGTCGCGAGCCCGTCTGAAATTTTGACCAGGCCGAATGAATGATGTCTTGACATTTTTCATGCTTTAGCTAGGCTGACTGGAAGTGGAATTGCTTAGGGAGAGAGGGGAGAGCGGCTTCAGTGTTGAGAATGATAGGCCCGTGATCAGAGCCGATAATGGGAAGGTTTTGAATGGTGGCATCTGGGAAGGTGGTACGCCAAGGGATGGAGACCAAGGCTCTGTCAAGCTGTTGCTTAACCAGATTGGGTCCTTGTCTCTTGTTGGACCAGGTAAAAGGGACCCCAGAAAAACCCAGGTCAATCATATAGGTGTCGAACATAAACTCTTCGAGGGAGTTTCTAGCTGAGCTATTGAAAGCTATCCTACCAAACTTTTCTTTCGCGCAAGTAATACAGTTTAGATCTCCTAGGATGATCCAAGGAATGGTGATAGAATGGGCCAGCTGGCTAATGGAGTTCCAATGGGCACTTCTGTGTTGAGCATCAGGGGGCCCGTAAGTGAACGAGCAAAGCCAGGGAGCTGGAGCTGCGTCCCAGGGTTGGAGAGGGGTTAGAGATTGAATAACCGCATCGATACCATTAGGAGAAGAGGCGAGGATAGTAAGGTCAATATTATGTCTCCAGGCTAGCCAGAGGCCCCCAGCGTGTTGCTAGGTAACTTCTACCGCGTGAGAGTGCCTCATACCAAGCTGTTTTAATTTGGATAGGACGATAGGGTTAGAGGCTTTAGTCTCAGAGAGGAAAATAATATCAGGATGATGTTTTTGGTTGTGTCCATGGAGCTCTCTTAGGGTGGACCTTTTTGCGGCCCCCCTACAGTTCCATGATAGCACAATCATTGACCACCGAGGGCCGGTGTCGAGCCTGTTTCCGAAGTTTGGATCAAAGGGTTTATCTTTTAGTCCTTGTAAATCTCCTACCAATCTTATCGATGCTCTCAAACTAGGTTTTAGACTTCCTCCTAGTATGGGTTTGCAGCAAAGGAGGTTTAGTATGATAAAGCAACCCCTTAGCGAAACAATCAAATTTCCTACGACAATTTTTTATTCCTAAGGTAAAATTACTTTTACCAACGAGCGAGGCCGAGCGGTTATTCCAGACTTTCCTGATCCAGACACGTATGCCTTTAGTGGATGGAGGATGTTCGGCGAGTTGTCGGCTTGCCCCGGAGGGCAACAATTGCGTTGAAAATTTAAGGGGTCCTTAAGACGGTAGAATTTTTACTTCCTATTCAGACTGTCCTGCTTAGAATTTCTTCTAGGTTTATGTTTACAAGTCCGGTTCAAAAATAAATTCCAAGAACTAACATGCTTAGGGCGCAAAGCATGCATATGTACAGTATAACTAAAAAGTGGGTGTGTGACTCGTGGGGAGGTGTTTGGGGCTCTTACCTTGGTGGGGCTGGACGCTTTCGGACAGTCGTCTCCTATGCTGAACGTATCTCTATTGCGCTTGAGCTTTCCTTTGGTGAGTTTTTGCGATGTGTTGTTCGACTGTGTACTGCCCGTTTCGTTATCAAAAAGTTCAAAGCGTTGTGGAGTGTGCCACCCGTCACTATCCTCAGTCGAGTACCCCACTTCCAACGGCTCTGCTGAATCCTCGAATGATGAGAAGAGGGTTAAGGTCTATTTCTGTCGACTGCCTGATGGTGCTGTTAGGTAAGGTGGTGGGTGTTTTGAGGTTTCTGGGCCTATTTTGTTCAGGCCTGGTCTGGATGGTTTGGGCTTAAAGATCAGGCCCTTAGAGCTGGTGAGAGGGCTGAGGGTTAAATCTATGAGAACTGAGTTGTAGGCCGTTTGCTTGGGTTGCCTCAGCTGTTGGGTCTCGTCAGAGAAGTCAAGGATTTTTGAGGAGAGAATGTTGGCCTGGGTTAGGTTAAGCCCGTAAGCCATGGGTTCCTGTCTCTTGAAGTATGGGTCTGATTCCTTGAGGTGCTGCACGAGGCTGCTAAACCCAAAGCTGCTACCGAGCTTGGTGGGTCCCGCGACTTGGGTCTTGTGTCTCACCGATAATTCTGCTCGTTGGCCAACATTTAAGTTTTGATAGGGGCCCACTGTTTTTAATGGTCCCGCCTCAGCCTCAGCATTAAATTTTTGGAAACTATCCGTCCAGTCCAAGTGACCGTTAGGTGGTACGGAGCCCTTCTCTTTTGATTTTTCTTGATTTGAAATGGTCTCATTAATGTTCTGCATGCAAATGTCTGTCTTGTTCCTCGAGGAAAGTAGCTGTCTCTCATCCAGGTTTTGTGTAGTACGTGGAACGCTATGCTGAGGTCTTATTAGGAAATCAGGTATAATAACTTTATATTGATCATTGTCACTTGTCAGTATTAAATTTAAAATTAAATTTTTTTTTTTTTTTAAGATGGAAGCTGGGGTTAGGCAGACCCCCACCTGATAGTATTTATATATTAGAAGGATATTTACAAATATTGGCTCTATAAGAGCTTACTATCAACTCTCGTCTCTCGAAGAAACTTAAGTCGGAATTTTCTCATTCATATGCAATGCCTCTCTCGTAAAATTGATGTTATAGAAAGCTTTATGTCTCCTTGTAGGATAGAGATAAAGCTTGTAGGTCTTAGGGTGCATCTAATAAAATTATCTCGTTTAAACCCCTAGACCAACCTGTTAACTTTAGCACGAACTTTATTAGCGAGCTAAAGCACTTTGCGGGACATGCAAGGTTAATGATATGGTTTATAAGTTGTTTGCTCGATCTTACCTTCGGTGGAATCTTAATGCCTCTTTTGCTTTTGTTAATAAAAAAATCCCTCAATAATTTTGTTTTAAGGCATAATGTTGTTTTTGTTGAGAATACATACAATTGCTATAATCAATAATAGGATATGGAAAACAGATTATACTAACCTATTTTCCTGTTCTCTGAATAATCTCATGTTCTTGAGTGGAGTCTTCCCTTAGATTGGCTGCAGACCTCGATGGGATGGTTTTCTGTGTTGTAGCCTCCAAGAGGGACTTCCTCTATATTTAACCTAATAGGGTTAGAGTGGTCTTCTCATTATACCCTCAAACCCTAATAAATAGTAACACTAGGTCCCACCTACCTTAACTTGATGTAATAATTGGGCACAACCAATAACACCTATACGACCTATTAACATGTGTGCTCGTGAACCAGAAGAGTAGTGCCGGTATATAGATAGAAAATCCAACAGTTTTAAGGTACTACTTGTCTACTATTAAATTTGGTAAGTTCAATCTTAGGAGCCCTCGTATTTTCCCCCGAGTTTTTCTCAAGAAATTTAAATTCCTTAATGAGAGCCTATGAACTATTTATTTGTAGAGCTAAAGCTTTCTCGACCTCTTGGGGCGATATTCTTGTCGCTCCCCCAGAAAATATTTCGCCCTCTCCCATTTTCCCTAATGATGATAAAGACAATAATTCTATTTTTATATCTTTCCATGTCTCCAACCCCAAGTTCTTTTCGGAAGTGGGCCCGACATCGGCCCTCAGTTGTCAATGCTAGTCCTATTTAGAAACTGTAGGGGGAGTGAAAAACCCTCTACCATTTGAAAGCTCTTGGAAATCTAGTAGCAATCTCACCGTGCTCTCTTCTTCCTGCAGAGGCATTGATGTTCTCATAACTTTCCACCTCCCTGATGACTTCCCTAACTTTCCCCAATCCCTCTGGCTCTGCTCTTTTATCTGCTGCCCCCTGAATATTAGCATTGGAGTAAATTATGGGACTCTATGAAGACCTTTGCCCATTCATTTACTACTCCCTAGCTTATTATAGGAAACCTGAATAGCATCATTTCTAAAGATGAAAATTTTGGGAAATTTCCTTTTGATAACACCGCTCCTAATCCCTTTGAGGATTTCATTTTTGAAGCCTCGATGGTGGATATCAGGTTTTCGGGGGTCTCTTTTACTTGGTCAAATAAAAGAAAATGAATTGAGCTTACAAAACAAAGGCTAGACCGTGCGTTTGTCACGCCTTCGTGGAGAATATGTTTTTCTACGGCTCATGTCCAAAACCTTCCCATGGTTCAATTCTTCTTAACACTAACCCTGCATTTGAGAATCACCCCAAACAATTTCACTTCCAATCCATTTGGGCAAAGCATGAAAAGTGCCAAGATGTCATTAAAAAGGCATGGATAAAGAACCCAGGAGGTTCTAGGCAACTCAAATTATGTCGTAAACTACACAATTCCAAAAAGATTTGATAGCCTGAAACAATAAAGTTGTTGAATTTATTCCTAATAAAATTAAGTGCTTGAGAGAATATATCAACACTATACAAATGGAATCTCCTTCTGATTTGAACGAGTATAAGGAAATTGAGCCCCAATATGAGCTTGATCAAATTTTGAACCAAGAAGAAATTTTATGGAGGGGTAAATCTAGAGAAACCTGGTTGAGAAAAGGCAACAAAAACAATAAATTCTTCCATTTGTCCACCATCTATCGTAGGAAGAGAAACTCTATTACTAAGCTTCGTGACTCTGAAGGCTCTTCAAGCCATGGTAGAAGTAATATCGGTGATACTATTGTTGACTTTTTCAAAAATATATTTTTCACATCCAACCCCTCTATTAAAGTTGAGGATTTTAACCTTTTTGAAAAAACTATCACGGATGAAGTAAATCTTGATCTCATTAAAGATCTGACAATTGAAGAAGTTAAAGAAACATTATTCTCTATGAATGCTTTCAAATCCCCTGGCCCTGATGGGCTTATTCCCCTATTTTAATTACCAAAAAAACTAGGAGACTGTAGGTCTGGCCGATCTTTACCATGTTATCCTTGCTTCTTCTTCTTTTTTCCAATCAGAACACCTTCTTAGTGAAATTAACCATACCAATGTAACCCTCATCCCCAAAAAAGAAAAAACTCGGAGAATTCAGGACACTTCAGGCTCATTAATCTTTGCAATGTGAAATTTAAAATCATCACCAAAATCCTTGCTAACATACTCAAGCCTCTCCTTGACAACTTTATCTCCCCTATCCAAAATGCTTTTGTTCCTGGCAAACAGATTTTCGATAATATCATTATGGCTCATGAAATCATCAACACTTTGAAGAAGAAAAAAGGTTTTATTGGATGTATGGCTATCAAGTTAGATCTTAGAAAAGCTTTTGATAGAGTAGAATGGTGTTTTTTAGCTGACACGATGAAAGCTATTGGGCTTGGTGATAAGTGTTATAACCTTATTTTTTAATGCATCTCTACTACAAGGATCTTTTAACTTGAATAGTTCTTCGTACGGTTTCCTCAAACCGGAAAGAGGCATCAGACAAGGTGGCTCACTCTCCCTTTTTCTCTTCATCGTTTGCTCAGAGGTCTTTTCGAGAATTTATTCAAAGAATAAGAAAAGGGTAACCTCCATGGTATTAAAACCTCTAGAAGCGGAACCCCCATATCCCATTTTCGCTTCGTAGATTATAGTTTCGCTTTCTACCATGCTAACCTGGAGGAAGCAGGTAGCCTTAAAGATGCCTTAGACATTTTTAAGAATGTCTTCGGTCTGGAGATTAATCTGGATAAATCGTGTATCATATTTTGTTAGAACTGTCACCATAGACATCATCGTCCAGTCCAAAGACTACTGCATATAAAGAAAAATGTTGTTGGACAAAAGTACTTAGGGGCTCTGCTTTCTCTTAAAAGAGCTAAGAGCCTTAACTTCCAAGAAGATCATTACCAGGGTGGCTAATCGTATTGACTGCTGGAAAGCCAAAAGTTTGTCCCAAGAAGGCATTCTTACCCTAATTAAAGTTGTTAACTCAACAATTCTGGCGTACTTTATGTCAGTATTCCCTTTCCCTGCTAATATATACAACAAGCTTGACTCCCTCAATGGAAGATTTTTCTTTAGGGGTTAAATGAAGAAGGAAAGAGTAAGGCTCACCTTATTATTTGGAAAAGAACTTGTAAATTAAAGAAAAATGTGGTTTGAGCACCTGATGTATGATCTACCATAACCAAGTTATTTTGACGCATCATGAAAGAGCCTGATAAACCTTGGTCTACGAATTTGATCAAGAAGTACGCTACCAAAGAATCGCCAATGATAGTTTATATTAAACAGTCTGACTCCTGGATTTGGAAAGCCATCATAAAGGCTAGAAATATAATTTAGACCCACTTAGTTTGGCTCATTGGGAATGGCCAAGATGTTGACTATTGGCTGGAACCTTGGATCCCCGGTATCCCTTTCAACAGAGCTGCTGGTTCCGTTTCCAATAATAGGGAGTTCACTAAAGTCGCAGATCTTATTTGCCCTATTACTCACTCTTGGAAGGTTGGCCTTATCTATAATACTTTCCCTGATGAAGTTGCGATGAAAATTCTTCTTATACCCCTTAACAACAACCCTTCTAAAGAAACTCTTAGATGAAAGATGAGAAGAATGTGATCCTTACTGTAAAATCGACGTACCAAGCTGTTATCAATAAGAACATATCCTCTAATCGAACCGAGATCGCTAACACATATATAGGCAATTCTTGGAACTCTATTTGGAAACTCAAAACACCTTTCAGAATTCAGTACTTTATTTGGTAAGCTGTACAGTAAGGCCTCCCCACAAAGCTTAATTTAACTCATGGAAATGACATGGAGGATGTTATTTGCTCCAGATGCGGAAAAGAAGAGGAATCTACTACCCACACGTTGTTTTATTGTAAGAATATTAAAGAAATCAGGTATGCTTCTGACTTTTCTACTAATAACAATGCTTGGCCTTAGTTTAACTCTTTTCGAAAGGTGATGTATATGTTCGCTAACAAAAATTTTTTTTGAAAAGGAGTCAATCTCCTTTTGAAGCAAAATTAGTGTCATCATGTTTGCCATTTGGAATACTATAATAAATCTCATTTTCAACTCGAAAAAAACTATTCCATCAGAAGTGATAAAAACTTCAAAAGGTCACGCATGTTTCTAACTTAACCCCTTCCCTATATGCAGGGAAGGGTGGTTAATCGTTAATATTGATGTGTTGTGGTCCCCCAATAAAATCCTTAGTAGTTCGGGCCTTATTATTAGATTTAATTCCAGTATTTTATGCGCAAGCTTTGATTCTTTCAAAGCAGTCGATGTTGAGGAAGTAGAGGCTGTGCACTTATCAAAAGGACGCGAGCCGCTTTAAATGGTAGATTTGTGAATGTTATTTTATTGTCAGACTGCCAACGTCTAGTTAAAGCCTATGAGGAAAAATTGGTTGATCTTATTAGGTCGTGCCGCGGAAGCCGAACTCTTATCGATTCGATTAAGGCACAAACAAGCAAATATGAATACACAATCAATAACCAACAATAAGGTTTTAATGTAGTTTGACAATTGCCTACATCCACACATAATAGAGATATAGTTTATTCCAAGACCAAAGTTATAATCTTTACAAACAATTGAGGTTTCTCTCTCAAGAATTCCTCCCATTAAAGATCTCTCCAAAGGTAGCTTCAAAAAACCTAACTTTCCCTTATATACTTGGGATAACTAAATACAATCACTCGGATCTCGAGGCAAACAAGGGGCTTCAAAAAAATCTCACAAAACTAACCTCCGCATTGTCGTTTGAACGACTATAAGTCTAGTTCGAACAACATCAAGTAACTCAATACGTTGGATCAGTTTTTAGGTAAAAACTGATTGTCGTTCGAGTTTTGTTTGTCGAGTTTGGCGTTCACCTTTTAGTTCTTGTTCGCGAAGCTCGCGGTCGAGCAACAACTGGCATTCGAGCTTATTTCGTTTCTCTGTTTCGGCATGGAGGTTCGCCCTTAATTCTACGAGCTGATCTGGTTCGACTAAAATTTCATGTTGGACTCCTGTGGCTGGTCGCTTTGAAGTCACTATAATTAAAAATTGATCGTTGAGTAACTTTATGCCTTAGGATTTCATGGAAATGTTTTCTTTCCCACACACGACGCCAAATGTAAGGGCTTAATTTTATAATAGTTTGAAAGGACCTTACACCAAATGTACCTGTGACAACAAATATAATAGAGATTGACATAGGGTTTAGCATTAAAACCTTTGAATAGGTAAAAACCATGACCTCGGCTTAAGGATTTTAGTAACTATAATTTATTGCTTAAGATTGATATTTTGATTACAAGTTATGATCTCTTGAACTAGAAAAACTTGGTCCCCTCTTCTTCTATTTTTTGTCCTTTTTATTGACCTTAGTCTCGGTACGTTTAATATACCAGCACGTTTTCCTGAATTAGGGGAAGAGTGGAGGCTATCTCTGTAACTGCCAGTTCGTAAGAGATAGGTGTCCTTAACTTGTTCTGGTTTGCTTGGAGTGCTCAAGCCACGTTATTCTACAGTTTGTAGTCCTGGCGTCATTGTTTATAGTATATGTTACGTGCATGTTGCGTGAGTCTGGCATGGTGAAAGGTTTTGGTTTGTCTCATTTCGTTTATATGAAGTTCTGTGGTTATCTCAGTCGAAGACAGTGACAGAATGAAGACCTTCATACAAGTCTTCTATTAACCAACGTCCAAAAAGGTAAGTTGATTAAGTAGAACTCTGATAAAGGGAGCCAAAAATATTTTTCTAAACTTTCTAAACTTTTTGAGAAACTCGTTCGAACGACCTTGGGTCTCGTTCAAGCGAGTACTACGAGTTCAAAACAAAAGACGCATATTTTTCTAAGGCTTTTTGGGAATTTTGTTCAAACGACCTTAGGTCTTGTTCGAACGAGTCTCGGGAAAAACTGAAATACTATTTAAGCGAACATTGCTTTTCTTTTCCTCTGTCTCTCATTAATCTTTTTTTTTAGAAAAAAATTATTTTCGAAAGAGCTCAATATCATTTATCAGAGAGACAATTTGACATCAATCAAAACCTAAAAACCTTGAGGTTGATGTTGAGTTAGTCTATCCTACTTCCCACATATTGTTCTAGAGTGATTCAAGAAGGGTGTTCCTTGTTGTGAGTTCAAGGAGAGTCGTTGAGAGAACGAAGAAAAGTCGTTGCAAGAACGAAGAAGAGTCGTTGCGTGAACGAAGGAGAGTTGTTGTGAGAACGAAAGCGATAGGGCGTAATGCTTGGATCAGAATAGAGATAATCACGAGACGGGGTTATCGAGTCTGTAATTGTAATTCATATTAAACTATTTTTGATAAGTGGATTTTTGGTTGTCGTATTCATCGACAACGACCTGTAGTTTTTCTCCTGAGTAAAGAGTTTCCACAGGGTGAACAATTGTTTGTGTCATTTAATTCACTGTCTTTACTATTGATTGTTTCTGCTTAATCCTAGATCATTGATTGATAGGAATTGTTTTGACCTAATTTCTCGAAATACATTAAATACGAGTACATAGAATTTCACATGGTATTAGCTCGATGATATCCCAACTCGATGGATAAGTCCCTACAGCTCCCCTCAACTAAACTTGAGTAGTCAAGATATTCTTCAAGTGTGAATGGGCAACTAAGTTTCTCCTCAAATGACTTTATTATCGTGTTAGCAATAGGTTCCCCCCTCTTCTGGTTTTGGATCAATTGGGCGACTTAGTCTGTATAGAGGACATCCCGAAATTTCTCATTAATAATCTATGTATACTCTATTGACCAAGTGTTACTTCATTGTCATAATCAAGGAATGCTTCTAAGAATTTTTTGATTATTTCTCTTTCCTCGATCTCAGTTAAGTTTTTAATTCTCTTAGACTAATCATCTAGGTTGTCAAATCCATTGATTGTCCCTGGTTCATTTTTATTTTTAGTTTTATTTATATTACATAGATTAAAAGTGTTGGGTTGGGTCGGGTCAACCCGATTATTTGTAGGCCGGGTTTGGGTTTATAGATCTGACCCATTTAATAAATTATTCGGGGTTTGGGTTTGGTGTTTCACAACCTGAACCCGGGATGACCTGTGACGGGTTGACCCGATCCGACCCAGTTGAAACCCCTACAACGGGTACCTTGTTGAGAGCATCTTCCTTTTGAACTTCCTTCCTCCAATATAGAGTTTGAATAGCCTTTTTTTGTTTCACATTCTCCTTTTCACGGCATTGGCTTGAGTAATGACAGAATTTGCAACAAACTTCACATGTAGAAAGCTTCCGGGGATACTCCATATTTAACCTCTATTAGTACACCATCACCTTGTCCACCAATATTGACTTTGGCAAGGTATGATACGGGGTAATCTCCACACAAACTTTTGCATAACCCATCTTAGATTTACTTTCTGTAGCTCTACCTAAACATATGGAATTCCCTATTGTACTTGCAATGTAACTCAATGCGTGGTGTCCAACAGTATTTTGGGAGATTAAGGAATTTTACCCAAATAGGAATACTTTGAATCTTGCTAACATCCATCCACCTGATTATAAGGGTTCCATTTTTGCACCATGAAATATTTTCCAGCTATGTGACAAAGTCCACCTATTTCCATGCCTCTTTCAGCTAAGTCTCCAAAGCTAAAGTTGTAGAGAGAATTCTGCATTGTCATTTTCAGAGGCCCTTTCACACCCATAAACTGCTAATTCTATCTCTGACCATGGGAAAAGGGATACCAAACCCTACAAAATAGCCTGTAACAGTTGCTTCCCATTGACTGATATCCTCTTCCAGAACTTACATAGGGCATACAACCACAAATATCCCTGTTTCCATACTGAATTTGGGCTCATGAAATTCAAGTTTACATTTACCCTTTAATGAATAATCATCCATCACAATTGAAGCATAGCTGACATTACTGTTCACTGAGATTCCCTATTTTCTTTTCCCCTCTGTCATGTCTTTTTCTGAAGTTTGTTGCAACAAGGACCCTTTTAAAACAGATACATAGTTCATCTTTGTCTCTCCCATGGATGATTTGATGTTGTTTTTTACTTCTTTCCCACCCCTCTCTGAAACTCCTTATTAGTATTGTTTTGTTCACTTAAAATTTCAACCTTCATTGTAGCACTAGGAGAACCTTGTACCCCAAACTTTGATACTTGACTCTGTTTTGAACCTTCTACAGGAATTTGAACTCTTCTAAGTGCCATATGTTGGAATCATTGATGAAGAAGCGATCTCTGTACCTGAATCAAACTTTTGTTGATGAAGACCACCAAATCAGCAAAATCAGTCGGATTGACTTCAGCAATTATATCAAAACCATCACGAAATCATCAAAATACGAACCCGAAATCAACAAATTTCATCAAATCGATCATGAACCATCAAAACTGGATCAAATCAATCCGTAAATCATTGAAAAACAAAAATTTTATATCGATTGTGTCATCGATTGACTGAACCAGATAGTAACGTTTTTAGAGCATGGGCAGCAGGGTAGCTATCGCTATTTTAGCGATCCAAATTCGATAAAATTCTCTTTTTCAGGATAGCTATCGCTCAAATTTCGACAATTTCTAGAAAATCCGTAGCTATATGTGGCGACCCCGTTGACGGATGTAAGTGGGGCCAGATAAATGAATTATTAAAAATTATTTTTTTATTAAAAAATGGTTTGGTTGATTTTTTTTAAAATATTTAACGTGCCAATTGAATGAATTGGGCTTATTGAATTGGCGCAGTGTATATGTATATATATATATTTTTTTTTTTATTTTTTTTTTATTTTTAAATCTTGGCGCCAATTCAATTGGCACACAAAATTATCATCTTCTTTTTTTCTTTTTTTAAATAAATAAACAAAACTCATGGCATCCATCCCCACCCTAAAAGAGACAATTTTTTTACCTCTAGCTATATGTCATATTTTTTCTGATTTTACGCCTACGTGGCTCGCTAACTTAGGCAGCCTGCTGTTCATGCTCTTAGGATCAATGCCCAAGTTTTACGTAAGAAAATGTTTTGTTCTAAGAGCATGGGCAGCAGGCTCGCTATCGCGAAGATAGCGATCCAAATCAACCAAAAGCCCCTTTTGCAGGATCGTCATCACTCAAATAGCACTCTGATTCAAATCATCTGTGGCGATGCTGTTGTGGTCAGAGTTGTCGGTTGGCCCACACTTTAACTGTTGTTTAATGTTTGTTTAATTATTTTATTGCAGCACAAAATAATTAAAAACTTAATTTAATAATAAAATATAAAATAAAGAAATCAATTGGCGCAGTTTTTTATTTATTTATTTTTGAAAGAAAAAAAAAACGAACATCCATCCCCACCGTAAAGAAGATCACTTTCTACCCCTGAGCTACATGTCATATTTTTTCTGATTTTAAGCCTACGTGACTCGCTAACTTCCGCTAACTTCCGCTACTTCCCTACATATCCAATTAAGGACCCCAAAGCAAGTCAAACCAAGTTAACCTAGTCTTTTTTCCTTGTTTCCCTTTTTTGCCCTTCACATGTCTGTGTGTTTTTTTTTTAAAATAAATAAAAAGTCATATAAAAGGAATTTTAATTCCTTCACATTTCCACCTCATCACGTGTGAGGGAATTTAAAAAAATTCATTGATTTTCTAGGTTTTTAAGAAGAAGAAAAATGTGATATAAACGTGAGGGGCAAACGAAGGAAACAAGGAGAAAAGACTCTATCAACAGTAAAAGGCATTTTGGGGTCCATAATTGAAAATAGGGAGAAATTGGGGTCTGAAGGTTAATTTTCAGTTTCTGCTGAGCTCAAAGTCCAAATTTGAGAGACAGAGAGAGTAGTAGCCCAAGGATCCCATATTTTAAGACAAAATTAGAAAAAATTGATGAGTATCTAGAGAGAGAGTAGTAAGGCCAATGATTTTGAATTTAAGGATTTAGCTAGGGTATTCGATCACAGAACCACCCACCATGATCAGTATCAAGACGAGCCTTCAAGTATTAAAACCCAAAACAAATTAGAAAAAATTGAGGCATTTGAGTAACAATAAGAAGTTATATAACACAAGACTTTCCAAAAAAAAGATAGACTATAACATGACCAAAGAATTGCATTATACATTAGACAGATAAAAATCAAAATGCAACAAAAACTACACAAAGCCAACATAAAAAAAAAATTCATTTGAGTATGTCAAGACCTGCAGTAAATAAATAAGTTGTCAAATATAAATTTTTTTTTTTTTTTTTCTGTCATCAATTAACCCCTCCTCCTAGACTCATTGCTCCATCATCCCACATCCATTATCCGTCCCGGGCCCCTTCGACGTCACATTCTCGTATCGCCAATAATCACCCAAAAACGTCTTGGCCGCATCCAAGCTTGGAAAACAAGTAGGTTCAGAAAATATTCGGGACAACGAGTCGGACATATTAAATGCTCGATTCCCATTCGCCTCCAAACTTCCCATGACAATCACAAGAAGTTGTCGATAGGAGAAAAAGAACCCCTTCAAACTCGACTCTACAGCTTGAAACGCCTGAAGTAAATGTACTTTTCCAATACTACCCTTTTCATGTCCATGATAAAGTCTCATTGCTTCCTCTTGTAGTCTCGGACCCCCTTTTGGATCAACTTCAACTCCCAATATTTCTGGCACTCTATGTTTAAGGTCCCTCGAAAGTTTCGTAATTTCTAATAAGCCCTTGGACCTAAAACAGAACGATTCCGACTCGGATGACGATTTAATCGCGAGTTGATTCTTTAATCGTAGAAAATCGTCCGGGTCCATGAGAAGATGAAGGTCCTCGATCTCAGATAACAGTTTCCAGATTCTCTCCAAAAGCCAGCAGTCTGAAGCTGCTCTGTCGAAATCTTGACCGTCGATTCTCTCCGCGATGCGTTTGAGCAATCCTCGAGATACGTAGATCCAGGACTCGAGGATCTGGTGAGTCGTGAAGAGCATCTGGTTTTCGCTGTTCTCGAGATTCGCGGTCTTTTTGACTAGGTGAAGATCCAACGGTCTACAAACGAGATCATAGTTGAAGATAGGTTTGTTTGATAAGTTCGTCTCACCTAACCCTAACGTGTACGGGCACAGTTTCATTTGGCACTCGATCGAGAACATCATCTTCGATGCGATGTCTTCCGATTTTCGCCACGTGGCGAGACGAGGCAACAAGCTCTCCTCGCTCGTCCTGCTCACGACTTGTGTCGCTCCCGGAACCTTCCACACAGCCGAGTTACCTTTACCGTTACCGTCTCGTGCTAACATTCCATTAAGTGTGTTTAGATCGACGATTGGAGCAGTGCCACGTGTCTTCCCATCTTCCTCCTCGTCTTCACAGAGAGTCGCTATGAGTTCGAGTTGGTGAGTCGTCAACGAGTCGAGCCGTCGAGTCCACTCGCGATGATTCGAATACGGTCTTGAATCGGAGAGAACGATGGAGATAAAACGAAAGGTGATTTCAAGAGCTTGTAAGGCTGGTTTGATGATGAGTTCGTTGTTCCAATTAGGGAACTGTTTGGTGCTCCATAGTTTGGTAAGCTCTAGGAGATGGAGATAATGCTCGTAAGCCAAACAGGCCGTTGCTGACGCAGATGAAGGTGATGATGATGATGATGATTGACCAGCAACTAGAATCGAAGATGGGAGAGAAACATTTGGGGGTTTCTTTGAGAGTTTGGGTGATTTTGCTGAGATTTCGGAAACTATCATGTTTGATTTCCAGTCCAAATCTACCATTGTTTTCTGCGATATTTCACAGTTTTAAAAGAAAGAGAAGAAGATGGTATTTATAGAAACGTGTTTGGGGGATAGAACTTAGAAGAGAACACACGGTTTGGGTTTGTAAAGAATGAGGCGGTGATAAAATAAAATAAAATAAATGAATTCCGTATTTCGAATATTTTAATATGGGAAATAAGGAAGCTTATCCATTTATCTAATTGTTAGTTACGAAACTGCCCTATATCTTCGTTTTGTAGATGAGCTTCAGAGATACCACAAGGCGGACTTTTGTTCAAATCTTTGGGTTGACTTTTTTATCCACGTTTATTTAATTAAGTGTGGTTTATTGTTTAATTGCGCTAGTGCCATTAGTGGAGATTGCATGGGATTCGCCGAACAGGGTATTTATGTATCCGTGTTTATTGGGAAAGCGACCACAACGGCCGACTTATTAGAAGATTAATCGGGAAGGGCAGGTTTCAGTTTTTATTTTTTTAAGAATCTTGTAGCATGGCATCCCATGCTCACTTTTTATTATAAATTAACGGTCGCTCATATGTTTCCCTGATATATCCACATTGTGCCATTATTATTTTTATCACCAGGGGTAAAAATGTCGATCGTGGATCATATATTCATATCCTTATTATTGCAATGTGTGAGGGCTTATTTCTAATACTCGACATAAACCCAGATATCGACATTCAGCTCGATTGGATGTAAAAACCAATTTTAAAACTCAAGCTCAGGTCTCAGCATTCGACCATCACGTATTTACTCAACCTCGTTAACAAACACGTGGCGCATTTTATGACATATTATGGAGCGGTTACAAAGAAAAAAAATTACTCAAGCCGTTACTCGACCATTATGAAAACTCGTCAAAACCTGATATTGTAACGTTCCTCATCCCATAAAGCTACAGATTGAGGGAGCTTCGGGGCATAGCTTATGAGATACTTTTTCTAATATCTCTCTCCCATGTAATAGTTAACAATTTATAAACATTTTTTTCTTAAATCATCAGGAGAAGTCGTAGTTTTTAACCTATTCAAAGGTTTTTCACGCTAAATTTTTGTGCTTGCTATTACTCTCACTCTTATATCATTCAAAATTTTATGGTGTAAAGCTATTTTCGTAGTGTCTAACTGAGTTGATGATAAATATGCTCATCGTTACAGGGGAATTGGTGTGGGAACATAGCTATTAGAATTTGAGGTTCCATCTCAAAAAGGAGTAGCCCCAAGATCTTACATTGATATTTAAAAATTCTCAATAA
Source organism: Kingdonia uniflora (assembly GCA_014058105.1). Taxonomy (NCBI): domain Eukaryota; kingdom Viridiplantae; phylum Streptophyta; class Magnoliopsida; order Ranunculales; family Circaeasteraceae; genus Kingdonia; species Kingdonia uniflora. The sequence goes on from JACGCM010001560.1 coordinate 1,682,825, forward strand.
ACAGCTAAAATGGGTTACTAGAAAATTGAAATCATGATGATATTGATATTTAAATTTTCAATTGGTCTAATATTTGATAGGTTTTGGACAAGTCTATCTTCCTTCGCGCACTCTTCTTCCCAAAAGTCATACTTGGACTGAAAAAAAAAAAAAAAAAAAAAAAATCTTTAATTTGCGTTTCCCACCATTACGGACTAAATGTCCAGGTGTCAATACCCTACTGACTAACTGTTTAAACTCACATCGGCGAGGAGAGGAGATAATATCCAACTCGAAAATAGCTGTTCCTAGCTTCGGCGTCTCACGTGACAGAGACTCGCTTTACCCGACACGTGGTGTGTGCATCACGTGATATAGCACTTGTCACGACCCTATTGGATATATTAGGTTTAGTTGGCGGTGCCGGTTGTTGGATCGTAGCGGTTAGTTTTTGTTCACCAGTTTGGGACAGGTGTCATGTTATCCGAAGAGAGTTCTTTTAAGGTTGGCATGTCGGATAAGTTTGAAATGGGTTATTTTAAGTTATCCTTGTTAGAGTATTTTTTGACTTTGAAGTTAGTCAATGGAGATGCTAGTTTCCAAGTATTGTTTGGTTGGTTTGAGTTTGGTATTTTTCAAATGTGGATGGTGGTGAATGAAACAATTGCGTGTGGGGTACCAGAAACCAAATGCCATCAATGAACAAAAGATCAATTTTGCTCATCAACTTTACATGACCAACCAAAAATGTTCCCGAGTAAACTTTGGCAATCCATGTATCAATCCTTAAGGGCAACTGCGAATACCAATCAACTTTACATGACTTCGTAAAGTATGTCTAAATCACAAGGGTTGTGACTTGTGAGTTTACCGGGAGTCTGGAACATTATTAGACTGGCTTACCTAAAAGGTTACAAAATCACAAAAACTAGTTATGATCTAGAAGTTGGCTTGCTAATTCAATGGTCAGCAGTTGCTAGATTCAACGAATGTTTCCCTGATTAGAAATGTTTCCGAGATTCCAAGAGGAGCCACAATTATGACTTATTTTGGAAGTTGACATGCTATAATTGTTTTAAGATCACACGTATTTAGGGCCATTTGGTACCTTAAGATTTTTCAAACTGACTTGGCTGATGCAATGGTTAGCATCATCCATATCACCAAGAAGCAATCTTTCCCAATCACAAATAATCCCGACGCAATAAACAATGTCTACACTAGACGAGAGTCGTGCATAGGTAGTTAGTTAAGGGTCTTTATTATTCCGCTAATGCTCAACTTATCTCTTACCGACAGTCATGTACTGTGTTTGTGGTGAAGATGAGAGTGAGGTCTAAATCAATCCATCTAGATTTTGATATCGAATAAACCTTAATGTTATCATTCAACCTTAATCCATTGCTAATGGCATAAAAAACATAAAAATATAACTAACAAAACATATATATAATAAGATCGTTTTCTTTACATAGATATTGTTGGTGATATCAAGAGAAGAAGATTGAATTTAGAGAGGCATAGAGAAGTGACCACATTCATATTAGACAAGGCCCACCATGTTGATCCAATGTGAGTTTCATGCATGCCTTCACTAATACCAACTATGTGTGTGGTTCATCCCATGTTAGGTGCGTGAGGGAAGGAGGGAAGAATGTGTGCAAACACAATGCAAGTTGATGGACCCCCATCATCTTCATCTTCTTATCCAACAACTAAAATGACCTAAGATAGCTCATTTCATTTGATAAGTTTATCTGTTTCTGTTGTGGGTGATATTAAATTTCTTGCTTACACATCTCCTAGGCTTGGATATGGTTTTAAATCAAAACCAGCGGTTTTTTCAATGTTGCGATTTTGCAAAGCATGGGAGGTTGCATCACAAACGCGTGATAAAGAACATATCCAAAAGGGCGTAGATCTAAACAAAACAAGCGTTTATTGTTTGTGTATTTGCAGAAGTAAGGGAATGTCAAACATTTTGAAATCGGCTTTTGTTTGGCCCTAAATCTGTTTAGATATATAGCACATCCGCTATTCAAGCCTTAGACCTTAATAATATAAGATATGGGGCTACTCCTCTCAATGTCAATTGGTTTTGAGATGGACCCTACCGTGTTGAATATAGAATATACTAAACATAGGATACTAAACATAGTCTCACATTAGGTACTAGTAGAATTAGCTTAATAATCATCTATTATATAAATAGAGGTTATGATGTAATCTAAAATTAATTCAAGAGTAATAAAATATTCTCTTATTTATTTCTACATGGCATTAGAGCGAGTTCGATAATTGAACCTGGTTCTTTCGAATTGAATTGAATTGAATTCCGCTGCGAATCTCGAATTAAAACTCTTTATTTCTTATGTTATTTTTCATCGTATTGTGGATTTTTGTCTGCTACAGTGAATTCGGCGACTGCTACAGTGAATTCGCGATTGTTACAGTGATTTATGGAGTCTGTGCTGTGATTTCACAACTGCTACAGTGTTTTCTGGCATCGCTACAGTGATTTTTGAGACTGCTACAGTGATTTTTAGGTCTACGCAAACGAATGGGAAGTTTTGTGAGTCCGTTGACGATCTATCGTAGACCTAAATCGATGAAGAATGACGATTTTGGAGATAGGCGATTCTAACGATAGACTTACGATTTTGAAAACAACAATTTCCAAGCTATCTGCTAATATGGAGCAGTTAACTGAATAATTGCGTCTCATAAACCTTGCGAGGGCTTCGACTTCAGTGAATTTTGCCCAGTCAGGTATGAAAACTAAAGATATTGTTTTATTTGTAAATTCTTCGAATAGTATGGTTAATTGATACTGGTGTATCAGATCACATGGTAAACAACTCTAGCATATTATCATCCATTACACCTTCGACCCAAACATCTATATACACTGCAAATGGTGGTTTCTCTCCTGTAATTGGAGAAGGTTCCACTGACATTAAACTTTGTCCTTATTATTCCTGTTCTAGAGTACAATATCTTGTAAGTACGTAGGATCACTGTTGCACTTATATGTACAGTGATATTTTGGCCTCAGTTATGTATTTTTCAGGACAAAGTGACTCGACAAGTTTTTGGTTGTGGTGTTAGAAAATGCAATTTCTACTATTTGGACCTGACTAGTAGTGGAGAGCAGATAATTCATCAGGTGAATAAAGTTGGAGGAATTGAAGAAGCAAAAGCTAATGTGTGATTATGGCATCGGTGACTGGGTCATCTCTCATTTGGGTATCTTCAGAAGTTAAATTCGTCGTTATTTTTGAATTGTAGTATTTTAGAGTTTAAGTGTGATATTTGTGAACTCGCTAAGAGTCATCGTATTATATATTCTCCAAGTTTTACTAAAAGTTCATAACCTTTTAATATTATTTACTCTGATGTATGGGGTCATGCACGAATTCCTTCATTGTCTGGAGCTCGTTATTTTGTGACTTTTATTGATGAGTGTACTCGTATGATGTGAGTATCCCTAATTACCCATGAAGTCTTTGAAGTATTTTAAAAAATTTATCAGATGGTTTTGACCCAATTCCAAAGGAGAATACAAGTGTACCAATCTGATAATGAAAGAAAATTTACTAGTAATGATATGACGGAGTTCTTGACAAATAACAGCATTCGACATCAAAACTTTAATGTTTATACCCCACAGCAAAATGGGTTAGCTGAACGAATGAATAGACAACTGTTAGAAGTTGTTCGTGCATCTCTTTTAGGAATGAATATGTCATTGAATTATTGGGGAGAAGCATTAAAATATGCTGCTTACTTGATAAACTACACACCATCTAGGGTCATTGAATTTCAGACCCCCTTCCAAAAACTTCATGATCTCATCACCATCCCTGCAATGCCAAACATAGAACCACGGGTTTTTGGATGTGTTGTCTTTGTTCATATACCTAAACATCAGCAAGGAAAATTGGATCATTGTGCTCGAAAGTGTGTGTTTCTTGGATATGTTGATTTTAAAAAGGGTTATCGTTGTTATGATTTTGTGGAGGAGAAGGTGTATATCTTTTTGGATGTTTCGTTTCAAGAATTGGAGGCGTATTTTGTGGGATCCTCCCTTCAGGGGGAGAAATATAATGATGTTGAAGGAAAGTTCCCTATTATTGGGGATGTGTTTCAGGAACTAGAGGATTTAACGAGTAATTTAAACAGGCGTAGTAACCTAACTGATGATGAAAAGGAAAGTTAAGCAGAACAGATGACAGGGGGAGATCAGGGTATTAAAGATGAACTTCATATGAATGGAGATGATCAGACGACAGGGGGAGATCAAGCTGATGTAGTAAAAGTTGCCCGTGACTCTAACATTCTAACACCATCTGCCGAAGCACTGCCAAAGAATGTCGAACCTCAGGTATTACCTAATCCTAAGACTGTTAATGATATTCAACCTAGACGTTCAGAAAAGCCTACTAAAGGTATTCCAAAATCTACTTATGAACCAGATATCAATTCTAAAGCCAAATACCCAATTTCTGATTATGTGTCCACCCATAGATTGGCTAAGTCGTTTATATGTACTATGAATCAATTATCCTCTGTATCTATTCCTAGTAATTTGTAGGAAGCACTATCAAATCCATGATGGAAGAAAGCTATGAATGAAGAGATGAATGCATTACAGAAGAATTCCACTTGGGAAGTTGTTGATAAACCCCACGGATATCGTATTGTTGGGTGTCATTGGATCTTTACTGTAAAGATGAATTCAGATGGATGTATTGATAGGTATAAAGCCAGACTAGTTGCCAAAGGGTATACGCAGACGTATGATGTGGATTACGAGGAGACCTTCGCCCCAGTGGCAAAGATAAACACTATTTGTATACTCATTTCTCTTGCAGCCAATGAAGGTTGGCCATTACAATAGTTTGACGTAAAGATTGTATTTCTCAATGGAGACTTAGAAAAAGATGTCTACATGGAGATACCACTTGGAGTCACGAATTCTGAAGGAGGAAAAAAGTATGCAAATTAAAGAAGACATTATACGGGCTAAAACAGTCGCCACGAGCTTGTTTTGGACGATTTTTGAAGAGCATGAAGGCATTTGGATATAGACAAAGTAATTCTGATCATACATTGTTTATAAAATGGAAGTCAGGCAAGCTTAACGCTCTTATTGTTTATGTTGATGATATGGTTGTTACTAGAAATGACTCATTAGAAATGGAGGCACTAAAGAACTATTTGTCACGGGAATTTGAGATAAAGGATTTGGGACAGTTAAAATATTTCTTAGGCATTGAAGTTGCAAGATCAAGTCAAGGTATTTTCATGTCTCAACGAAAATATATATTAAACCTTCTTGTAGAAACTGGGATGCTTGATTGCAAACTGGTAGATACACCGATTGAAGCGAATCATTACTTGGGAATGTTTCCCGACCAAGTTCCATGTGGCAAAGGAAGGTACCAACACTTAGTGGGAAGACTAATTTATCTCTCCCATACTTGACCGAATATTGCATATGCCATTAGCATCGTAAGTCAATTCATGCATAATCCAAGTGAAGAACATATGAAGGCGGTCTTTCGAATACTAAAGTACTTGAAGAAATCTTTGGGAAAAGGTCTTCTATTCCAGAAAGATGGTGATATAGAAGTAATGGGATACACCGATGCAGATTGGGCAGGTGATATGACAAACGGGAGGTTAGCCTCTGGCTATTTTACGTTTGTATATGGGAATTTGGTAACATTTAGAGCTAAGAAGCAAAAGGTTGTTGCTAGATCAAGTGCAGAATCTGAGTTTCGGGGTATGGCTCATAGAGTATGTGAACTACTATGGATATGGAATATATTGAAAGATCTTCGATTTAAACTCATAAAAGAAATGGATCTACACTGTGACAATAAAGCAGCGATTATGATTGCACACAATCCAATTCAACATGACCATATGAAAGATGTTGAAGTGGATCGGTTCTTTATCAGAGAAAATATTGACAATGGGTGCATATGTTTTCCATTCGTGAAGTCGGAAGATCAACTTGCAAATATTCTTACGACAGAAGTTTGTGGACGAATATTTAACGAAGTGATTGACAAGCTGGGCATGATTGACATCTATGCTCCATCTTGAGGAGGAGTGTTAAATATAGAATATACTAAATATAAGATACTAAACATAGTCCTACATTGGGTACTAGCAGAATTAGCTTAATGATCCTCTATTATATAAAGAGAGGTTTTGATGTATTCTAAAATCAATTCAAGAGTAATAAAATCTTCTCTTATTTATTTCTACATACCGTTCTAATAAAATCTTCTACAAGGTCTTAAATCAATTTTTATATATTCATGGTCAGTATCTTGATTACACTTGTTGTATTTACTTTTACTTTGTTAGGGTTCAGCAAATAACTCCATTATAGACATTACCACTATGGAACCCAAGAATTTCGTCTGTCATGTCATACTTCGAGTTGATAAATCCAATCCCAACTCAAAAGTCTTCATTGCTTTGTCTTAGAAGACAAGCTTGCCAAATGTTGAGCCTAAAAATTTGTATAGAGGAGTTGAAGCCCAAGCTATAACAATCCTTTGAGCTTAAGGGATAGAAATGTACATTATAAATTTGGGTAAATGAGTATGGTAAGATGGACCTTTCATAATCTTTTAACCTATTTTCGTTTTCTATTTTGTGTATGGTAAGATGGACTTTTCATATTCTTGTAACCTATTTTTGTTTTCTATTTTGTGTGGTTTATTAGGGGAGAAATTTTAAATACACAACATTCTTCAATTAGCTCACCCCACTTTTATTTCTCTAGGTTAATTAGCTCACCCTATTTTTTTTTAAATACAAAAATAAGTAGTAATAGACATCAAAATCTTCATCATACTACCAAATCCCCATAGATTCAAAATTGTTGGTATTGAATATATATAGGTTGAACCACATTTGTAAAATTATGAGAAAATTGGAACCCCCCCCCCCATTGACTTGCCATTGACCCCCATATTTCTTGATATTTAACAGTAGACCCCATTTTGGCATGAAAACCCAGTCAAACCTATTTGACAAATAAAGACTCTGGTTGACTAGATTTACATAATTTAAAACCCAACTATACCCTTTTTCTCCGAGATATGCATTAAGCTTAAACTCATAACTGTAAACATATGCAATAGGAGATGAAAACAAACATTAGTACATAACAACTCAATCCATATTTAATCAAGTCCAAAGTTGTTTAGAATGTTTTGTTATGACTTTATGTTCATTTTAGGGGTAGAAGATGAATTGCCGGCACAAAATTGGGGGGTTAAATCAAAAGATTTTTTTGTTTGTTTATAAGGGTATGTTGGTATTTACACAAAGTCAGTCGGAGTCCTTCTCGGTCAAATGAGTTCGACTTGGCTTTCAGGCAAAAATGGAGTCTATCGTCAAATTTCAAGGAATGTAGTGGTCAATGGCAAGTCGATGTTGTAATGTGAGGGATTTTAGCAAAAAAATTCTAAAATTAAACATCACCGAATCATATCACATGGCTTGAGAGATAGATTTTTCTTTATTCTCATTCCTTCAATTATTTGCTTGCATTTTTTAATTAGATACAAATGTGACGCGACTAATTGAAATTATATAACTTTGAAAATGTATATTTTTGTTCTTCTCTTATCACTAAGCTAGAAAATAAGAATTAAGGAGGGGGTGAGCATTTAGATTGAAAAATATTTATATTTTTCTTTTTGGGGCATATTGTCCTTAAATATTAAGAGGTGTAATTAACTTTAATTTAGAGTTTGGAGTGTATTTAAAACTTCTTAGGGTGATGCAAAACCTCTTAAATGGGTAGTGGGGTGTGTATAAACTTCTCTTGTACCTATATATAGGTGCATAAACTTAATTTTGAGTTACGAGTTCAAGAATATATCAATATATGAGTGTTATTTGCCTTTTTTCTTATAATCCGAAAATCATCATTTCATTTCATTGTTCATACCCAACATAGTGGTATAAGAGCGACGAGATGAACTTGTAGTAACATATTCGCCAGATTCAGCAAGGAGAAGCTATACAACCATGTCGAAGGTATGTGATTATTCGAGAAGATGTCAAGTGCACGCCTACAGATCTCGACCTTCTGTAGTAACCATTACACTTGGTCAAAAAGAGCCGTTGCAGGAGATCCGTGAAGTTCGCCCACAACCCTTTAAAACATGAGACTAATTATTTGTAACTGCCTGTATTCATTATAAATACAGGCAAAGTACATGTAAAAAGGGACCCAGAACTATGTTATTTTTCATTATATACATCTATTCTTTTATTAAGCAATTGTAATAATTAATATATATTGAATTTCACCCTCAAACCCACATCGAGGTCGTGGTTTTTCTCAGGTATTACTAAGTTTCCATGTAAAATCTATTGTGTTATAGCTTAGAATTGCAACCTCTTTACTGAAGTATTGGCGAAGTTTCCCTTCCGAAAAATGCGTCATTATAATTGCCGTTATCTGTGGGAAGTTTTTACTTTTTCTTTACAAAATCTCGTTCAATACAATTATTTCTATGACAAACATAAACTTTAGAAGTGCCTCCAGTACCCAGAGGAACAATGAGGACATTCTAGTCATCGTCCAATCAGAAACTGTCAATTTGCAAAATTTAATAATCGAGCTTCAGAAATATATAGAATTTGACAGGAATGAGGTACTCAAAGATCAGAGGATTCACGTTCAAGCCATCCAAGTTGAAAGAGATGAGAGGAGAAATGCCCCGGAATAACAGAGCCAAACTCATCATAAAGAAATGGAAAGTCTACGAAGGCAACAAGATCGACTCACTGGTCGACAAGGATCACCTCTTCAAGCCTGAAGTGATCATCGGTCACGAGCTTCTCAGAGGGAAAACATACCAAGGGAAGATCGAAACCAAACTTCAAGATCTTCATCAAGGAACCAAGATAGAGTATCTTGACATTTCGGCCTCACATCGTCAGCATCAACGACTCAAGGAAGTTGGCAAATACGTCATCAGACCCCATCGTCACCGCTAAGACGACCAGTTAGATAACGGTTGGGCCTGAAAGGACAATGAAATTTTGATCCACAAGCCGAAGCTGAACCAAACACTCTCCAATAATTCTTTACCTTAACTGACCTGAAAAATATGATTCAAGCCATATATTTTGACAATCCTAGTTGAAGATCCACTCTGGAAAGGATCGAGACTAACCCAATTTCCCCTCATCTCAAAGTCATGCCAATTCCAAATAACTTCCACTTGTCAAAGTTTCACCAATATGCAGTCCACACCGACCCACTCACCCACATCCGTCACTTCAAAGCAGTCGTCGACCTATACTCTAAGCTTGATTATATGTTGTGTCGACTATTTAACATGATCCTCAAGGAAGAGCCTCTGAGGTGGTTTTACACCATTCCCAAAGGTTCGATTACTAGCTTCACCCAATTACAGCGGCTTTTCGAGTCGAATTACACACATGCTAAAGAACACGAGATAACGGTTGATTCCCTTTTCTTTTTTGAACAAGGTACGAATGAAGCCCTTGCAAACTTTTACAAGCATTTCCTGCAAGAAATAAGGAAAATTGGGTATTCAGATCCCAAGATTATCGTACCGATATTCACCTCTACTCTCCACGTCGATTCTAAAGTTTAAGAAGAACTTACACTTCACAAACTTAAAACCGTCATAGAGATGATCGATGTAGTAAATAACATGAGGTTTATTATCTACTCTTTGCCCTAAAATCACTCCAATAGCGTAATCAGAAGCATCGCATATGAGCTCGAAAAAAAGTTCCCAATTGGGAGGTTGGATGATAGGGGTTGAAGTTAGTAAAAGTTTAAGCTTCTCAAAAGCTCATAAACATGCATCATCAAAGTTAAAATCAGTGTCCTTAGCAAGTAAATTGCGCAAGGGCTGGGAAATTTTACTAAAATCTTTGATGAACCGGCGATAAAACCTAGCATGCCCCAAAAATGATCGAATGGCCTTAACCGTCCGAGGTGGAGATAAAGAAGAGATAATGTCGATCTTGGCCTTATCGACTTCAATCCCTTTGTTGGAGATGATGTGTCCAAGAACTATCCCTTGTGTCACCATGACACTTTTCCTAGTTTAACACCAAATTGGTTTGTGTACATCGTTCTAGCTCGAGCTCTAAATGGTGTAAACATTCGTCAAAAGATGATCCAAACACTGAAAAATCATCCATAAAGATTTCAAGAAATTTATCAACCATATCAAAAAATATGCTCATCATACAACGTTGGAATGCAGCGGGTGCATTGCGCAACCCAAATGGCATACGTCGATAAGCATATGTCCCGTAGGGACACGTGAAAGTTGTCTTCTCCTGATCTTCTGGGGCAATGAAGATCTGGTTATATCCAAAATAACAGTCAAGAAAACAGTAATGTCTTTTTCCGGCTAAACGTTCAAGCATTTGATCAATAAAAGGAAGAGGAAAATGATCTTTCTTTGTGATCGTGTTCAATTTCATGTAATCGATACATACAGGCCATCCAGTGGTCATACGGGTGAGGATAAGGTCATTATTCTCATTCTTAACTACAGTAATCCATGATTTCTTAGGTACAACCTGAACGGGACTGACCCACTTACTATCTGAAATGGGGTATATAATACCCGAGTCCAAAAGTTTGAGAACTTCCTTCTTCACCACCTCCATCATGGTGAGATTCAACCGCAGTTGCATCTCGCGAGAATTTTTAGTACCTTCCTCGAGATTGATGCGACGCATGTAAACGGCCGGGCTAATCTCCTTCAAGTCTGATGTAGACCACCCTAGGGCTTATTTGTGTCTTCCAAGAATACCCATCAATCTACTTTCCTGGTCAACATTGAGGTTAGAAGCTATGATCACAGGCAAAGTGTTAGAATCACCTAAGAAAACATACTTCAAAGTCTTAGGTAATGACTTGAGGTCTAACTTGGGTGCATTAACAATGGATGGAATAGGCAAAGTAGTGGATGGTTCCAGAGGTTCAATATGAGGTCTCCATTTGGACTTGTTAAAAATAGGTGTTGAGTCGAGTAGATCATTAAGCTCTTCAACAATCGTATTTTCATCAAAGTCTTTACCCAAGTTCACAAGACATGATTCTAAGCGGTCCTCAAAAAATGATTTAGGGAACGAGTTGTAAACTAGGGAGTCAATCATATTCAGCTCAGCCATGTCATCAGAATAAGGGACTTGAGTATTATTGTTAAAAACATTGAGCTTGATCTTCATGTCTCTCATTGATAGTTGTAAGACCCCATTAAAGCAATTAATAATGGCATGAGCAGTCACAAGGAAAGGGTAACCCAATATGATGAGAATCTCACAACTATGATTCTTTACATCTTCAGTGTCCAAAACAATAAAGTCTACAGGAAAAATGAGAGTATCAACCTTGATAAGAATATCCTCAAGGATACCACGTGGGTATCATATTGACCTGTCAGTCAATTGAAGTGTCATTCGGGTAGGTTCGAGTTCTCCAAGTCCTAATTCCTGATAGACCGAGTAAGGTAAGACATTCACACTAGCTCCTAAGTCGAGTAACACCCTATCTACTTTGTGATCTCCAATTTTACAAGAGATGGTTGGGCTTCTAGGATCTCGAAGCTTAGGAGGGGTTAATGCCTCAGTCAAGAAGACTCTCTTGTGCACATTGATTTTCCTTTTCCTAGTGCACGCATCCTTAAGGAATTTGGCATATGCAGGGATAAGCATGATGGCATCAAGTACTGGAATATTTATATGAACTTGCTTAAATGTATCCAATATCTCGTTAAATTGAATCCCTTTATTAGCCGGAAGAGGGCGTTGTGGATAAGGCACCTTTGGCTCAAAATGTGCCTTTGGTAGGGAAATAGATGAGGTAGGTAACTCCTTTGATTTATTAGAAGGTTCACTCGTACCGACCTCATCCTCAATAGCAACGGGTGCTAGCTCAACCCTAGGCATTTTAACTTGGTTATCAATTTGCCTACCACTTCGAAGAGTTGTAATGGCATTAACCTGTTTTGGAATTGATCTAGAATCAAACCCTGGTGGTCCTTTCGGATTAGATAAAGGTTGGCTAGGTAGCTGACCTGGTGGTCTCTTATGCAATACATTTGCCAATTGTCCTATTTGAGTCTCTAGATTATAGATAGATTAGGATGTAGAATTATGATTCACCATAGTCTGTTGTTGAAATTGCATCATTTGTTGTTGAAATTGCACTGATTGTTGCATGAAGATAGCAAGGGTATCGTCCAAAGATGGTTTGGGTGGAGCGGGTGGGAACTGTTTGGATGACTGAAAGGATTGTTGAGATGCCTGAGGATAAGATTAAGAAAGGAGATTCCTAGGCAAATTATGACCTTAGGTTTGTGGCTCTCCAAAACCTGAACTAGGTTGGTTGTTCTTCCACAAAAAATTTGGGTGGTTCTGGCAAGTTGGCTTGTACTGGTCAAAGTGCCTCTTCTAGGTATTATTCAAAGCATTCACTTGCTTTGATTGCCATTCATTTTATTGAGCATGGGGCACATTTGAGTCACATGGGTTACATCATAACAAACGGTGCAACCCTGTTGCTGAACCTGGTTCACACTACCCTTAGATTGATTTGCAGCCATAGCCTTATTTTTTAGGTAAGAGTATTTAATTGGGCTTTGATGGTTGTTCTCTCACTTACATCGTATAAGCCACCTTTCTTAGTTGTACGAATATTTCTATGTTGATCAAAATCCTACTGCTTAGAGTTCCCAACCAATGTCTCAAACTCCTCATAAGCTCTATCAGGCTCAAGGTCTTGGAATTTGCCACTATGCATGGATTCTATCCTATAATGATTCTCAAAAGTTATTCCACGATAGAAGATCTGGGCTAGATGTTGCTTCTCAAAACCATGATGGGAACATTGTGAAAGAAGATCTTTATATCTCTCCCATGCCTCGTAAAATACTTCACTCTCATTTTGAACAAATTCAACAACTGCATTTTTAAGAGCGAGAGATTTTCTCATAGAAAACCATTTGGCTTTGAACTTTGTCTCCATTTGATCCCATGAATTGATAGATGCTGGTGCCAATGAATCAAGCCAATGACTCGCCTTGTCTTTTAGCGAGAATAGAAATAAACGAAGGCGAACAGAATCCTCAGTAAAATGTTGGCATTTGGGGAGCGCACAGATTTCTTTAAACTCGTAGACGTGCTTATAAGGGCTCTCAGAATCAAGCCCACGAAATGTAGGTAACATTTGGACCATACTAGGCTTAATTTCATAATGGTTTGTCGTGACAACTGGTAACACAATACATGAAGGCATATCACTCACCACTAGGGTTTAATAGTTCCTAAGAGATTTGGCGGTAGCCATGATTGGGGGTTCGACTTCTACATTAACAATCAGTTCAATTGGGTCAACTCTAGATGAATTACCTTCCTCCAAAATTGGAAAAAATCGAAATGGATCACTTTCTTCCCAAACTGGGGCTCCTAAGTCCTTTATTTATTGTATTGACTGGATGAGGTGGTCGCCCTCTCTGTTTAGGCTGAGGTGGTGGCCCGTAAATGGGAAAAGGTTCCAGTAAGCTTCCTAAACATTTTCCTCCACGTGTCCAATTGATCATGCACAACTAATAATCAATAAAATTTGGCACCCAGTGCAGTAAACAATCAATAAAACAAACCTAAATTCTAGAATATCAACATTTTTTAGAAGTAATAATTAGGTCTCTCCTATATTCTTCTATGTTCAAAATAGGTACGATGGCAAAAGACTTTAGTTCCTATACTCCCTGCGTCACTATGCTAGTACCAGCTTAAAGTAGATATTCAGTTCTCACGCCCGAGCGAGTCGCCTTATCGTACGTCAGCACTCGAAATGGTGACGTTGCAAACCTACAACCAGTATTTCACGGTGCCAGGCTGGGGCCGTATCGTACGAGCCCGTGTTTGTACCCCAGTCCGGTATACCTATCCGTTGGGTGATGAAATCCCGCGGGAATCTTGCTACTCTTTTTTATTAACAGTTATGTTGAGGTCCGGGACGTCCAATTTTCATGTGATACGAATTTCTTCGTATCCCTTATGGGTGGTCCCACTTGTTGGAGAGCTTTTTGGGTGATGAAATCCCGCAAGTCTCTAACAGTTTATACCTTCACTAATGTTGGAATAAAAAAGAATATTAAACACAACAATAGGTCAATCCAGCCATAATAAATTTTTTATTAGAGCATCGTGTATTTGCACAGTCCACACGAATTTATATGTCCTAGTGCGGGGGCGGAGCGGATATGTACACCTTCTAGATGTTAAGTTTTAAGAAGTACCAACCTACGGGAAGTGTTTCCCGGTGTAGCTATGGCCGCCCCTTCACTTAGGGGGCACAAGAAGGATGACTTTGATGATGCTTTTAGCTTTGCGTATTATCCGCCTCGTTTCCAACTTTGTGACTATCCTACAAAACAAGTGAAACAGGATTAGTAAACTTGCGACAACAATATTAATTTAATTTCCAAGTTTATTGTAGTCTATGATGTCTTAATTTTCAAATGTGCATATCTTTCAGCTTAGTTGAGAGAGAGCATTAAATAATATCAATTTGGAAAGATAATTAAAAAATAAAAGACATTCAAGAAGGAAGTTTTCTAGAATTTAGCTTCCCTAACGCTCAAAACAAGTGATTAATGAACACGGTGCTCTTCAGAGAGACTGTTTTTACTATTTTTTCAAAAGGCTGTAACTTACAAACGACTAAACAGAAAAATATGATCTATAGCAATTCGGAAAGAGATTTGAATTATCTAAAACTTTTGTAGAAAATGTATTTCCCAACTGTGAAGTATAGATGATCAAAAATAGTGAAACATTCAGGGACAGATTTCACAGCTACTGTAGCACCAAGAGAGTTTGAGCCAGTCACTCAATCACTTTGTTTTCGAATCCAAAAAAAGAAAAGGAAATGAAAAACAAGAAAAAAAAATTGGCTTAAATTAAAACAACTCAAAAATAAAATACAACTTTGCAAGTCTCCGGCAACGGCGCCAAAAACTTGATCGATTATAAACCAACGTCTTAAAAGACCCGCAAGCGCATGGTGTACCGTTAAGTACAAGGGTAAACGTGGTCGTATCCTAAGAGACTTGTGGTGCGAATTATACTTCGAGCTACTTGTTTTATCCAATTACAACGTGTTTGTGTAGGTTTTGAAATAAAAAGAAGAACAAAACAAATTACAAGATAAAATTGGAGTGGAAACCAAGACATCGATTCCACTCCACCCTTTAAAACCCTTAGATAACATAAATAACTAAAGTAAATTACGAGTTCCCGTATCGCATATCCTTGGTCGGGCATATGCAATATATTAAAAAATACAAAAGATTTAGTAATTAGGAACTACCCATAAACCAACTTACTCAACCATGGTCTGGTTGATAAGTATGAATTATGTTCTCTTCTTCATGTTCCTAACCTATTTTGTTACGGTCCAACAAGATGTTTACATCGATTCATTATTCCTCCTAATTATAGCTATGGTTAAGCATAGGACGAAGGAATACGAATATGTAAAATTTCAGGATAAAGAGAAGGTAATTACTCTAACTAAGCTACACAATCTACACTAAGGCTATATTGGGTAGAGTTTCCTCTAGCCTTGGCTAAGAAGATTAACTACTCATCCCTTTGATCATTGCCATACTACTATTACTACGATAAAATTAAAAGACAAGAACAAGAGAAAGAATAAGCTTTATTGCTATGAACTTTGATTTACACTCTCCAAGATGATCTCTCATGGGTAGGATTCCCCTTATATTTATAGAGTATAGGAAGGGTTACTAAAAATCACCATTAATATAAAATCCTCTAAACAATGCCTAAAATTATGCATTACAACTCATGAGAATAATATATATATATATATATATATATATATATATATATCTAATTCTCTTCAATGGGCTTCAATGCATGGGCCTTTGGTTGACAACTTCAAATGAGAATCATTGTTGGAGTGGATCACCCTTGTTCTTCGTTAAAAACCAAAAAATTGTACGACTTGTTTATCATGTGACCGATTTCTGTAAATACAAACAAAAGCACTATTAGTGTCACATTTATTTAATAAATGATTAGGTAGATATAAATTTAGGAGCTGTACACGTAAATATTACGTGCCTATCAAATACCCCCAAACTTATATTTTTCTAGTCCTCGAGCACAATTAAACAAAAACCATTTTCGCATGTCACGCGGTTGTATTTAGCGTATGCAACAAGCCGTTAAACCCCCAGATTTAGCCTGGTGGACGAGTGTTATCTCGTGAGGGTTTGCAGTGACTATACCCATAAAAGTCAATAATGACATTTTAAACAATTCTAGATTACACATGACTAATTTCCTGTGAACTTAACCTTACTTAGTTATGACAAAAATATACCAATGAAAAAATCCATAAACTTGTTATTCTCCTAAGTATATTAAAGAATATTTTAAGCTTATCCGAAACTAGAGGTACTACCTCAAGATTAGAAAGAGATTCAAGTATTTTTCTTTAGCTATATTTGAGTGTACAATGAAAATAGTTTTATCACCAAATACGTTGTCTAGAATAATTTACTCAGTTTTTTTGGTAGTCTAGTTCTCACTGAAATAAATTCTGGTCAGTTCGACAAGTGCCTTAGTCAATTTGTTTTCCTAGATTTTTTTTTGTAAGCCTTTTCTTTTGAGTACTTTATTTCTTAGTGAAGCCTCCGTAACAAGGAGTTTTCGGTCGACAATCCCCGCCAGTTGGCTAAGGTTGCCTGGGTGTGGTGCCTCATCATGACCCAGACTCAGGATTCTCACAAGTAACATTTTCTTGTGCTCCTTTCACATAGTTCATGGTCAAACTCGAGATTGGTGATAATTTATCCTCTTTCCGTTCTTAATCATGCGAGTAGCCTTGCAGCGCGAAAGTTTTTAGAGCATATTTGGCATATTTATTATTTTTTTTCTTAGGAATGAACTTATTCTTAGGCAGCTGTCTCCATTGTAGCAAACTATTCCTAACATAAATGCTAAATTTCTCTTATACTGAGCAAAAATCTATTGAGGGTATTAATTGCAAAACTACAATAAAGTGCACGTTTTCAAAATATGCCAAGTTAACTTGAATTAGTCGCTAATAAAAAGATAGTACATCAAGCTTAAGATATTCCAAAATATTATATTGTATACTTGGTACAATTTCAAAATTTAGGTTTTTCCATAATATTTATGTCAAGGTAAAATCAGTTTAAGTGTTTGGAAATTCTTCAAAAATATATCATACATTGCCAAAGTGCCATTATTTTACTTTTCTTCAAAAAACATATCAAGAAATGGTTTTCTACCCCCAAACTTAAATCAAGCATTGCCCTCAATGTTGGAGAACAGTTAAATAAATGGAAGAGGGAAACTGAATTGTCTCACCTGAATGTGTCAAGGGTTATCTGCCAAGAAGCGCTAAGTTTACCGTCTTCAGCCAGACAAATATACCCCCATACTTAAATGATTTATAATGGTACTATAGGGGTATATAATATCAGTTCAGATATACTAGATCATTTAGAAATGTTATTTCTTCATCAAAAGTGTAGGACTCTAAGTAAAGTTTTAATCGTTGGCCATTGACTGTTACACGGTCATGCCCTTTGGCTTAAAAAATATAGGAGCCACGTACCAGCAGCTCGTCACAAGAATGTTCAAGGATCACTTAGGCAAAATCATGGAAGTGTGCATCAATGACATAATCTGTAAGAGCCTGAAACGAGAGGATCATTACAATAATCTGCAAACCATCTTCAACATCCTTTGAGCGTACCGCATAAAACTAAATCCTGAAAAAATGCCAATTTGGGGTTGCATCAGGAAAAAAATTGGGCCACCTAATTAGCAAGATATGTATCGAAATTGATCCAGCACAAATTAAAGAACTTATGGCCATTACATCACCACGAACCAAAAAAGATGTTTAAAAACTTGTCGATAAGGTTGCCATTCTATATAGATTCATCTCGAAGTCCTCTGATCGATGTAAACTTTTTTACCTCCTTCTTCGGGGAAACCCATCTCCTATGACCAAAAAACAACCCAAGGAAATTGTCTGGACTCCAGAATGCGAATTGGCTTTTCAAGATCTAAAAATATATTTGGGGCATCCTCTTATAATGAGTACTCCTGCTGAAGGCAAAGCATTAACAATGTATTTATCGACAACTAATGACTCAATCAATTCTGTTCTTATTCGAGAAGACAACGGAGTGGAAAAACCCATCTACTTTATCAGCAAAACTCTTATGCCTGTAGAAAAAAGATACAACATCACTGAAAAGTAGCTTCTAGCTCTTGTGCATACTTCCTAAAAACTTTGACCTTACTTCTACGCACACCCCATCAAAGTCATCACTAAATTCCCCTTCAAACGAGTACTTTCGAAAAAAGAAAAGTCCAAAAGGATCCAACAATGGTCTGTTTTCTTAGGAAATATGATATTTCCTTCGAACCGTAAATATCAGTCAAAGGACAAACAATGGCTGACTTCTTGGCAGACTTTCCCATAGAAGAACCCGAATGGGAGGAACTCGAAGTGGTGTTAGCCGATGACTCCATTGTAGAAGTAGATGCATGGTCGAAGAGTACCGGTTGTAGACTCTTTATGGATGGATCTGCTGTACCAAAAGGATCAGGGATTGGAATTGTCCTTGTTACACCATCCAATCACATAATTGAAAATATCAAACTCAAGTTCTATGCAACAAATAATGAAATGGAGTATGAAGCTATCCTCCATGGCCTGGAGCTCACATTAGCACTTGGAGCAAAAGATATAGTTGTTTATGTAGATTACTTACTAGTGGCCAACCATTACAATAAGACATTCAAAACATTAGGCAAAATGGTTGATTATGCTGTGCTGGTCGAAGAAAAAATGAATAAATTCAGGACAGCCACAATTTCTTACCTTCCTAGGGCAAAAAATTGCTATGCTGACGCCCTTGCATGCATTTCAGATATGTTCGAAGACAGTAAAAAAAGAACTTTGAACATTGAAGTAATCTAACATTCTAGTCTCGATACAAGCTATTCTATGTAAATCCAAGTTACCGTAGATGAAGATTATGAGGATTGGAGAAAGTCATTTCTTAAATATTTTAATTCTAATACCCTCCCCAAAAAGAAAGAAGAAGCTTCATTTCTCCTAGCAAAATGTCCATGATTCAAGGTCCAGGGTGGAGTACTATACCGCATTACTGGTGGAGGTCCTCTTATCAAATATATTTCACAAAGACAAGCCCAAATCAAAATTAAGGAGCTCCACGAGGGAATCTGTACTGCACATGTCTCAGGTCGAACACTGGCACAAAGAGCATTTACACGAGGGTTATACTGGCCAAAGATGTGGCAAGACTGTGAAGATTTTGTCAAAAAATGCTACAAGTGCCAAATCAACGCCCATGACATCAAAAGTTCAGCCCTTGACTTGCATGTCAGTAATGTCCTTTGGCCATTCAAAAGATGAGCCATCGACATTATTATTCCATTTCACCCTGCATTAGGCAACATAAAGTTTGTTCTTGTAGCTATAAACTATTTCACCAAATGGGTCGAAGCTGTACCACTTTGTCACACAGATGAAAATGAAGTAATCAAATTTCTCTGGGAGCACATCATCGCCAGATTTGGTTATCCACAAATGATAAGGTCAGATAATGGGAAACATTTCATCAGCAGCAAAGTCCTCAGCTTACTTTACAAATATAAAAAACCAATTGACTACTTCGACACCATACTATCCTAAGGGAAATGGCCAAGCCGAAGCTATCAATAAAAACATCAAGTCCGGCTTGGGCAAACGCCTCAAAGATAAGAAAGGCAGATGGACCGAAGAACTACTTAGTATTTTATGGGCATATAGGACCATACCTCGAACGTCCATAGGCTGCACGCCATTTATAATGGCCTTTAGAACCAAAGTTGTAATCCCATCAGACCTTGACCTCCCAACCGCTAGACTAGAAGTTGCGACATAAGAAAATGAACTTGGGCTTCTCTGTAATCTCAATTGGATTGAAGAAACTCAAGATCATGTTATTGTAAACTTGGGGCGATACCATGACACCCTTTGAAAGGCATACAACACAAAAGTGAGGAAACGTACATTCAACATCGGTGATCTTGTACTTTGACAAATTCAAGACAGTACTCGACCAAAGAATTCTGGCAAATTATCAGAGACTTGGGAAGACCCTTACATTATAAGTGACAAGACTGACAGTGGTATTACTGGTCGATGACAGAAAATGAAGTACAACTCGAGTTCCCATGGAACACAGCCCATCTAAAGATGTTCTATAGATAGATTGTATACACTATTTATTTTTACATCAATAAAGAAGTTTTCTTTCCATCCATACATCATCTATTCTACCTTCTTTCTTTTGGCAAAGTTTAATAATAATGTATGTCAAATTTCAAATCTCACTTTTTTAACAAACATACATCCAATTAAAGGAGTAAATGTTTGAAATCATTACTACATTTGACAAAATCATGACATGTTCTGTCTTGTCAAAACTAGATATCCCATAGAAGATAAACATCTGGCAATCCTTCACAGTCAAGAAAGCCCTAACATGGCTATCATATCTATCCATTCAGATAAACTTGTTACGGGCAACATTCCGACACATATAACAAATAGTATGTTCAACTATCAATCAATTCAAAGTAAACGCTTAACATATTATCCATCCTTACTGCATCAACAACTAATTTGAATTGTCTTATTGATCAAACAGATATCCTACAGAGGAATTCATCTAAATAATTAATACTCGAAAAACTTAGCATAACTAACTTCTTGTAATATTCACCTATCGACTACCATCCCTTCGCTTTATTCACCAATATTATAAATATTATGTTATGCACATATTCAACTATTCACCAAATTATTTAATAGAATATTCATTACGATCAAATACCTAACCATCAATATCAATAATTATCAAACTTACCAGATTTAACTCAGATCAAATTCTCAAAAATATTCTCAGGTTCCATTGACACTTGTACAAAAATTATTTACCAACTTCAACACAAAAGAAAAGATAAATAAATACGATGAAAACAATCCTACTACTTTTTTGGGGAGATTATTGGAGTTGTCACCTTCACCGGAAGACTCGGAGTTAGCTTATCGAGACGTTCCCCTCCCATATGCTCTGCACCATCGGCTAAGGCAGGGTCAATTCTTGAGCATTAAGAACCTCCTCCTCCTCGGTATCAGAGTCAGTAAAGGTAACCCTAGCTGCAGCAGCCAGGTCTTTGTAATAATCTTTTCTCTCCTCCATCAAATCAAACTCCCCAGAAAACGTAACCTTCATACGCTTGAGAGAGTCGATATTAATTTGATTTGCTTCTACTTTTGCTTCAGCAAGAATCTTGGCGTTCTCAGCCTCTATCGACCTGCAGACATATCGAATATGTTTTCGAACATCATCCTCAAAGTTGGACTTTTGAAGGGCCAATACCTCTTCTCTCTCCTTCGTGAGGTCCCCTATTATCTTCTTGACCTCTTTCTTCTTCTCCATCTCCCAAGCCTTCTTCGCCTCACGAATGGTAATTTCCTTCGACTTCACCGCTCCCAGTTTCAGCTTCTCGAGCTTAGCTTCTAGGCTTTCCTTCTCCTGGACCAGCTCATCCTTTTCCTTGACGAGTTCCTTCTCGATGCTTTTGTAAACAAGGAGTTGGTTTGCCAAGGCTTCAGTACTGAGAAGTCGAGGCTTCCCATCGACCAACAACTTTTTGATCTGCATAATAGTCATAATATGAGTTCTTGATTGTGGAAGCAACTTCATTAACTTAAATAAGGCATACACATTTCTAACCTTATTCATCGCCCTATGACCCTCGATGAAG
The DNA here is from genome assembly GCA_014058105.1 of Kingdonia uniflora. Classification (NCBI taxonomy): domain Eukaryota; kingdom Viridiplantae; phylum Streptophyta; class Magnoliopsida; order Ranunculales; family Circaeasteraceae; genus Kingdonia; species Kingdonia uniflora. Next base: position 1,704,761 of record JACGCM010001560.1, read on the forward strand.
AAGGACGATACACTCTCTGCTCCAACTAAGCAATCAACAAACTCTTTTTTAAGAGTAGTTGTTTCAGCGGCATAAGACTCAATCGTCCGCTGGGCCTTTTTCTCGGAATCTCCAAGATTCCCAACAGCCTTGGTTTTTAGCTTACTAGGAGAACTTTTCTTCCCAGTGTCAGTCTTCTGTTGCACAAGAGTAGTCAACTTTGGGGTACTGGAAGTCCTTGATCCAGCCACTTCAGCCTTCTCCATAATCTTGACTGGAGCTTGCCAAATTAACCTATTCGATGGTTATACAGGGGCAGCAGGAGGGTTGGAAACTTTCTTTCTCTTCTTGCCAAAGGACCCACTCAATGGGGCCTCTCTCTTTGCTACAGTAGAGTCCATAATGTACCCAATGAGAGAAGGGTTCTCGAGGGGAAGACTTGATTCAGCAGCCCTCTTATTTTTTGCCGACATTTTTCCATCGATCAGTGGAACTTCGGATCCTTTAGTTCGTGATCTCTTTAATCCCACTTCTTGAAACAACTCTTTGATCTCTCCTTGATCAGCAACTAGAGAATCAATCTGCCCAAAGTAATTGGTTCTCAAGTTGTAGAGTTTCTCTGCAACCTTCGAGTTCCTATCAACTTCCTTTGCAACTGGAATAAAATATAACTTCAGGTAGTACCTCATCAGACAACAATATTTTTAAACAACAAATAATATCTACAATACATAAAATATATTCTAAACAAACCTAGATGAAAACTCTTCCTCTGGCTCCCCTGGGTCTTTTGGGTTGAACTCATAGTTTCCCGAAACGAGTTAGCAATCAGAGAAGTATTGCCCCCCATTCGACATCATCTTGTAGAATAGAGGCCTCTTGAGAAACTTGGGTAAATATATGTAGCCCACTTTCTGAGGATTATGCTTTAGTGTGTAGTACACACGCAAGTCATCTACCATAATCATCTGCTCCCCTTTCTCTTGCAATCGACCATTTAACACTGCCACCACTCTAAAAAGGTTGTAAGCATTTGGATTGAACTGGCCGGGAGCAGTATAATAGAAGTTTAAGAACTTCTTTTGGTCAGCTCGAAAGGGTAACTTTAACCTCTTCTTTATTTGTTCAGGATGGGTTAGGATGCCCTCCAGGGGAAGCTCTTGCTCGGTCATTTCCCCGAGGTACTCCACTAACCTAATATCATCAAGAATGCCATACTCTTCTTACATGCCAAGATTTCCTTTGTTTCCTCGACATCTCTATAACACTCCCCCACAAAATCCATCTTTCCCTCTTCCTCCCCTCCTTCTCCACCCCCACCAGTGCATTCTTCTTGATCACTGAGTTGTGGCTCGTGTTCTAAGTCTGTTTCTATTCTTTCTTCATTAGAAACCTCGACTACCTATTTTTCTAACCTCGTTCGATTCTCTTGAGCCATGTCCATACTCTTATCCCCCAACATGTAGTTACTACCTAATTCCTATACACAGGTAGTTACATTAATTATTATTGATTCTACATCGACAAGGTTTATAAAAATTCCTTCTGCGTCAACATCATGACAGTTAGCAGTTTGCTTTGGCTCAACCATTTATTTTAAACCCTAAAATAGAATTCCTTCTTTCTATTAGTAAGATATCATATCTTATACAATTAAATGTTCCTATCTGATTAATCTACATACTATTGGCAACTACCACTCTACCACAAAATCATTCTATCTATTCTTATTCGACATCATTCATTAGTTCTCGAAACCATGAAGACCAAATTTTCCCAAATTCAACTATCGATCACATTTCATTTGAGACCATATCAATATCTTTCTCAATTATCTCAAAGTTTATTCAAACAAAACTTCTTGAAGACGTTCCATATTTGTGACGACCTTGCCGGTGGTTGTTTGCATTCGGTCCGTATACGCATTGCGAAGTTTAGTAACAGTTGTTATCAAGGACGATGCCCCTCAGCAGAGATCGATATGGTCAGTGTCAGTTGCCAAGTACTTTCGTGTGGAAGCTGCGAAGCTTGGTTTAGTTGGAATTCCTTAGTTTCTACAGAAGATTGAAGAAGATTCCTGAGAGATACTCGTTGTGATTGTCTTGAGTTGGACACAGAAACGTTTTGGAAGTGAATGTCATGAGCCGATGTTGAGACGGCGAGAAGTAAGAGATGAAGACATGGTTTGGGTCCCGAGTTTGCATACAGTAATATCGTTAGGTAAACGTCGAGGGCAGAGTTTCTAATTGTTACGCGACATGAACAGCGCTTCCCCAAGTTGGGTTGTCGCTTGTCCGCAGTTGGTCCTCAGTTACACAGGACACTGCTTTGCTCACTCAAAGAAGGCAAGTTCTTGAGAGATGTTTGTTCTCTGGCTCCGTAGAGAGTTTCAGGTTTGTCGGCGTTCGAGTGCTCTAGCCGTGTTGATCCATGTTGTTACACAAGATGGTTCTAGGTCATTTAAGCTCACAGATGGGTGAAGACTCACGTTTCTGAAGGTTAGTAAGTTACGTGGTTGTCGCAGAACAGAGTTGAGCTACAGTCAGTTGTGCGGGTTACCTCAAACATGATCTCAGATGGAAGAATGCTCTAGGATGAAAGATCCTGAGTGGAATTGGATGTCAGTTTCCCAATTCCTTATCACTTGGTGGTTGGCGGTAGGGATAGAGATTTCGCGCCTCATTCTTTGTTTGAATTGATGGAGTGTCTTTAAAAGACCACATCCCAGTGACCGGTTAGAGTTGGCTGCGTTTACGGAAGCTAGTTCAAGAGACAGAGAATGGCTATGCTTTAGTTTAAAGATGATTGCGACAGTATGAAGGTTGGTCTCCGCGAGTTTGATAGAAGTTGGACATGGCAAGCCAATAAGCTCAGGGCAACAAGTGCAGTGACAGTATCTTATTTCCAAGTTCCCCAAGTACTCAGGTTCGAGTAGGGATGTAGAAATGGAGAAACGCTTCAGCAGTCCGTCAGTTATATGTCACAACTTTATTCTCGACGCGAACGTCGAGCTTATTGAGTGTGGGAAGAGCTGTAGGTTGTATCGCAGATGTACGCAGGTTCTAGCATAGGTCATTACCACCAGAGTTTGGCAAGTACAGATGCCAGTGTTAAGTCCTCGTGAGAGAAGAGGCATTGAGAAGACCTTATGAGAGAGTGAGGCAGATTAGAGTCCTCCGAAGTGAGAGACCTTGGTAACGCTGGAGTAGCAATCACCCTTCCTGCAGCCAAGTTAGGTACAGATGCCATCTAACGTTACATGGGTTAGATGATGGCCTACTACGAAGTGGTAGAGTAAAAACGTAGCTGCACATATAGATGTTTCATGGGTTTTACAAGTTCACACAGGACGCCTTTATGGCGGACCTCAATGGTTAGCTGGCGGTAGGGATCAGAGTACCTGCGCCTTGATAGGCTACCTCGTGGTTATGCTGGCGGTAGGACAAGAGGGTCTGCGCCTTGTTGAGTGTATGCTACCTTCTAGAAGTTACTCTTCCTCGCCCAAGTGAACAATGAGTACCAGTTCAGTTCTATACTGGTAAGGCTAAAGTGTCGCATCTTGATGTTGTGTCCCCGATGTTCCGTAAGAAGGGCGGACATGGTTTGAAGACCTTTGCAAAGTTAATTGAAGGGCAGTCAGGCAATTTCAGTGTGCGGCAGATGTTCCGTGCAGTTGGGGAGAGTTTACCCTTTGGTTTTAGAAGACTTGTTCCTTACCACTCGCAGAAGAAGAGTGAAGTTTGAAGCCGAGATTAACAGAAGATTGAACTCTCGAGCAGCGAAGGCATTGTGTGACTCAGAAATGAGCGTACTTTTGAACGGGGTTGCAGATATCCTCGTCGGGCTGTCCGGAGGAGACGCCCTTGGTTTGTCGAGTAGAGCAACATTCCATATTGTGTCAGGGGAGAAGGCACTTGTAGGAGGATGCAGCGCATTGCAGAGGGCGCGATGCTTGAGTGCACCGCCCTTACATTTTTCAGAAGGCTTGAGACCACGAGACAATATCCAGATGAGAAGGCAGACTCCAGAGTTCGAATGAAGGTCCAGTCACCACGCACTTCAGTTGGAAAGGGGGAAGTTAAGGTTCAGTTCTGAAGACACAGTTGTGAGCATCGAGACTAGAAGTTGGGCTCAGTATCCGCTATTACAGAAGAAGATATAGTACTCTAAACTAAGTGCGGGAGAGTTGTTGGTTTCTTAACGTTGCAGAAGATTGAATCCTTGAAGAGCCGTGTTGAAGAAGGTTCTCGACGAGGACGTCGAGATTATTTTAAGTGTGAGAGGGTGTGATGACCTACCGAACGCAGGCCAAATTCACTCAAGCATTTTTAGTTCTGTCCTAGTATATATGTTCTCTATATTCTAATATAGTTGTACGCCAAGTTTCGTCGCAATCGGATTCGGTTAAGGGGGCGAAAAGGGCCAGTACGCTTCGTCTCATGTTTTAACGTTTCCTTTTGGAACTTGACTATTTACTTAGTAGCTATATTAAGGAGGAACCTCGGTCCAATCCTCCCCATGACTAAAAGAGCTTTAATGCCTGGTCATCAAGGACCCCGACTCATGGGCTATCTACAAGGGTAGTCATGAGTTCTCCTAGGACTAGGAAAGGCCAGGGGACATTGTCTCGCAATGCGGGCCTATTTTCCAATGTGGGCTTCATATGGCACCGCTATGCCCCGCTGACTACCCGAGATGAACTGCCCCTTACAGATGGACAATATAATTAGTCCAGGCTCGTCGTCCCTTGATATATGAGTCCCTTATCTGAAATCCGACATATTGAGCTACCCTGATCCGCTACAGGACAGGTGTGCTTTCCGTACCTCGTGCGCATCACGAGAGATTATACTATAGGGATTATTGAGGGAACCTTCAGCCTTGTTGCCATTACCGAATACATATTCGATGACCCCTTACGATTATCCAAGATTATCCGGATGTCGCTCTAGCATCCGTGGGTTGTATGCCACTGGCGCGCCGTGCCCATGAAAATGGCTAGTACACGGCGACCGCACGTGCGTGTACGCCGCACGGTCCCTTATTCCGTTGTACTCCGGGTACTGTAGAGTCACTCCCGGGCAGGGCCGTGAGAATATTCCTGCCCAAAGTGAGACAAATCCAAAAATTTTAACTCCCCTATTTTCTCCAGCATAAATTATGGTAAAATACGACCTATAATCTGGCTGTATGTTTCCCCTACAATCCTCTACCCCTTACAAACCAACTCACTCCAAAATAATATCGAAACTCACACCGTAATACTCACGGTACAAAAGAATTCAACCTCTCTCCAAATCAAAATAAACCCTTCAAATCCCCATACTCCCACATCATACACGACACCTTCCACACCTCACAACATCCCCAATTTTATCCCACAAAAACATACATATAAAAAAACCATAAAACGTGTTTTTTTAATATTTCTCCAACAAATCCTTACAATTACTCAAATTCCTTCATACAAATCATTCTTATAGGTCTTATCTATAATAGATTTCAACCAAATTATAATACAAACATAAGAAAAATGGAATCAAAGACAAATTCACAAAATCAGAAATACCGACCCTGTTGTTGTGAAGCGTCTAAATCCCTCTCCTTTGCAAGTTTTACTCTCTTAATAGGAACCAAAATCTTCCTAGTACCAATAGTGGAAACAAGAACAAGAAACGAACATACAGAATAAGAAAAAATAGAAAATAATTCAGACAAAGTGAAGTGTGAACAGTCACCATCCACATGGGTATTTATAGATCCCACACGATTTTTCATCGCACCCCTTCGCAACCCTTCGGCTACCCTCCTATCAAAATGTCTTACACGTCTCATCTCGAAGTCTTTCACCCTTCGCCTCCTCAAAGATTGCAGGCTCTTACATTGCTGCTCTAAACCACCTAGAGACATTTCTACCTCCTCTGCTTTATCCATATTTACCAATACAGTCTTAATATTCATAAAAAGAGAGTGTACATCCAATTCATTATACCTCAATACATCACCTGTAGGAACACACCTAACCATTGTTTATTGCACATCTATAACCATGGTCCTCATATCATATTTCATTTTTTATCTTCCTCCTATTTTTGCGGGACAATTGTAACCACAATTCAAAATTCAAACATTCAAATCATATTCAACAAGACTATTACCATATACATCGAAGAAAATATCAAAATTCAAGTCCCCATATTATCACCATCGGGAACTTTGCACCACAATGGTCAACAAGTTACAGCAATACAGTCAAATAGAATAAGACAAAGATAAAACAATCCTATGTCGTTACACTATGAAAGAAGTTATTTTTACCCAACTAGTCTACACCTACGACAACCACCGGAAGGACCCCCACAGTTGACCCTGCCAGCCGAAGCATCTTCATCTTCCACTGTCGCATAGGCTAACTCGCAAAGACTATTAATACACTCCGCCGCCGTTAGAAGCACACAATGATATTGACAAATAAAGAAGAAATCCAATTCAACACCCTCTGCCTCCAACTCTGTCATTCATTCATATGATGACTCAATAGGTATGGGAGTCCACAAAGAAAAAGATAGCCGACCAAAGTATCGCGTCCTCAACTCCCAATACTTGGCTTTTTCACGCCTTACAAATTCCACATGAAGGATAGAGCTCGTGTCTTCACCATGTTGTAGGGCAAATGAAATATCCCTATCTATCTATTTATAGTCCTCCAACCTCGATTTCTAAAATCCCAACAACCAAATAGACTGTCATTACTGAGCATTAGAGCTCTTCCAATACTGGTCAAAGTATTATCAGATACATATGATAGGACATTAGAAATGACCACTGAATTCAAAACCTATCCCACAGTTCATACACTAAAGTTTGAGAACATACTACAATATCTGACAGTTCCTGATACAAAGTTCAGAATTTCTTCTCCACACAACAATAAGTAATTGTATCAAGAATGAGGCAATTGTAGTAGCATATTCCCCAGATTCGACAAGGAGAAGCTAGTACAACCATGTCGAAGGTATGCAATCATTCAAAAAGATGTTAAGTGCACGCCTACAGTTCTTAACCCTCTACAGGAGATTCGTGATGTTTGCCTATAACTCATTAAAATAGGAGACCAATTATTTGTAACTGCCCGTATTCACTATAAATACAGGCAGAGTGCATGTAAAAAGGGACCTAGAACTCAATTATTTTTTACTATCTACATCTATTCTTTTATTCAACAAATGTAATAACTAGCACATATTGAATTTCACCATCAAACCCTTCTCAAGGTCATGGTTTTTCTTAGGTTTTACTGAGTTTCCACGTAAAATCTATTGTAGCTTAGAATTGTAACCTCCTTACTAAAGTATTGGCAAAGTTTCCCTTCCAAAAAATATCCTATTACAGAACGGTGGTAGAATGATGCCATTTCAAATCCCTTGCATAACAAAAGGGAATTATGAGAATTATACATCCAAATGAAGGCTTTTCTTAGAGCACAAGATGTGTGGGAAGTCGTTGAGAAATGGTATGTTGAACCTGAAGGTGAGAGTACTTTAGCACAACCTCAAAAAGTCGCGTTAAAAGATACGAGAAAGAAGGACAAGAAAGTTTTCTTCTTCTTAATCTATCAAGGGTTAGATGAAGCTGCATTTGAGAAAGTTGTATGTGCCACCTCCTCAAAACAAGTATGGGAAATTCTTAAAAATTCCTACAAAAGTGGTACGAAGATGAAGAAGATTTATCTTCAAACTCTTTGAGGAGATTTTGAAGTCTTATGTATGAAGGATACGGAGTCGATTTCTAAATATTGTTCTAGAGTGTTGGCGGTTGTGAATCAACTAAAAAGAAATGACGAAAGCGTAGAGGATATTTGACTCGTAAAGAAAATTCTACGATCTCTAGATTTAAAGTTTGACTATATTGTAGTAGCTATCGAAGAGTTCAAGGACTTGGATACCATGACCATTAATCAACTTATAGGATCTTTACAAGCTCACGAAGAAAGGTTTAAAAAGAAGAAGCAAGAACCGTTGGAGTAAGTACTCCAAGTAAGTCTTTCTTTAAAAGAAGGACGTAAAAATATTACGGTGATCGAAGTCGTGGAAGAGGTCGTGAATGAGGTCGGGGTCGAGGAAGAGGTGGATACGTATTTAATAATGGTGGGAGAAATTATCAAAGTAATTATTCAAGAAGGCGTGGAAGGAGTAATTGGTCATATGGAAGACAAAGGTATGAAAAACCTCAAGAAAACTCTCATGTCCAATGCTTTAATTATAAGAAGCATAGACATTTTGCATAGGAATGCAGAGCCCTAGCAATATCAATGAGAGAGCTAATTATGTGGAAGAGAAAGTTGAGAATGAAGAGCTCACGTTATTGTTGGCATATAACAAAATGGATGGACAAAGTGGTGGAAGTAATGCATGGTATCTTGACTCCAGCACAAGTAAGCACATGTGCGGTCAAAGAGAAATGTTTGTTGAACTTGACAAAAAGGTTAATGGGAATGCCACATTAGGAGAAAAAATTCAATAAAGGGGAAAGGTAAAAGTTTAATTTGGTTGAAGAATGGTAATCACCAATATATTTCAAATACCTATTATGTGCAAAATATGAATACTAACATCTTGAGCATGAGGTAACTCCTAGAAAAAGGTCGTGCTATTTACATGAAGGATTGTAATCCTTTGCTAAGAGATCAAAAAATGAATTTGGTCATAAAGAAACTGTATGTTTTTGCTAAGCAATCAAAACAATGCTGCCCAATGTTTGAATACTTGTTATAATAACTCATCATGGATATGGCATTTGAGATTTGAGCACCTCAACTTCGGTGGATTAGAGCTATTATCGAAGAAAAAGATGGTAAAAAGACTACCTTTTATCAACCGAGCCGCTTCAACTCGTTCATATGGATGTGTATGGGCCAATTAATCTGATATCATTTGGTAAAGATCCTTAGACTCTCCTCTTCATCGATGACTTTAGCCAAAAAACTTGGGTGTATTTTCTAAAAGAAAAATTTAGAGATTTTGGCACTTTCATAAAATTTAAAGCCCTTGTTGAAAAAGAAAGCGACCTCTTTATTAAAGCTTTGAGATCCGATAGGGGAGACAAATTTACATCCAAAGAATTTGAAAAATATTGTAAAGAACATGAAATTCACCGCCCTTTAATAGTTCCATATACACCCCAACAAAATGGCGTATCCGAAAGGAAGAATTGGATTATCTTTAATATAGTTCGAAGTATGTTGAAGAGTAAGACAATACCTAAAGAATTTTGGGTCGAGGCGGTAGCTTGTAGTATATACTTGCAAAATATTTGTCCACCAAGAAGTGTATGGAATATGATGCCATAAGAAGCATGGAGGGGAAGAAAATCAGGTGTGGTGTACTTACGTGTATTTGGAAGCGTTGCTTATGCGCATGTATCCGACCAAAAGAGATGAAGCTAGATGATAAAAGTGCAAATTATGTTTTTGTAGGCTATGATTCTCACTCAAAATGCTACAAATTATACAATCATAATGATAGAAAGACAATTGTGAATAGAGATATTGAATTCAACGAATAAGACATGTGGTATTACAATACCCAAAATTATGCAATTTTTACTTGGGACGGAAAAGACATTCAAGCACCTCTAAAACTTCTGATGCCAACTACTTTACCTTAATATCCATTTCCACAACCTCGTTACAACTCACCATCTTCCGGAGAAAGTTCAAATGAAAAGACAACACAATTTAGAAGCTTAACAGAGCTTTATGAAGTAACTCAAGCCATTAATGGAAATGACCAAACACTTTTTGCCTTCTTGCCGATTACGAACAACTTGGATTTGATGATGCGACACAATATCCAAAGTAGACAGAAGACATGGATGATGAAATCAAGGCAATCGAGAGAAATGATACATGAGAATTAACTTCCCTTTCTAAGGGGAAAAGGACTATAGGAGTCAAGTGGGTGCACAAAGTAAAAAAAGTGTGCCAATGGGGAAGTTGAGAGATACAAAGTGCGGTTGGTCGCCAAAGGATACAAGCAATGATATGGGATAAACTATGATGTATTTGCTCTGGTAGCTCGCTTAGAAACTATAGGATTAATAATTTCTTTAGTGGCTCAAAATAGTTGGAAGATTTATTAAATGGACATGAAGTCTGCGTTCTTGAATAGCTTTCTTGAGGAAAAGGTTTATGTTAGGGATGGCAACGGGTCAGGCCTTCCTACTTCAGGACCCATAACCATTTAAGTCGGGTATATCAGGTTCAGGTCCTAACAAGGCCGTCACAAAACCAAATTCATTTAATTTTTGAGTTTTTAGTCGGTTTCGGAACCGATTGTTAAGTCTTTAATGTTTGAACATATTTGAAAACCCTCCATGCTTCCATTAAAATTAAAAACTTCTTATACGATCAATATCAACATATCTTTATTAAAAAAAATATCTCAGACATTTTAGATAACTCTATAATAAATAAATTAACTATATAAAAAACTATTCTTTCTTATGTTTATCTATGAAAACTATATGTAAAATATCTTTGAGTTTCCATAAGAAACAGAGCAAATAAATGGATTTTCAACTATACAGTAAGATTTTTGACTATTGTTGAGAATAAATTGAAGGTGGGTACCGTATCACCCATATGGAGATTGGAGAGTCAGAGACTAGAGAAAAGTTTAAAGTTAAACTTAGGAGTTAATCAAGTCGACCTAATTATAATTAAAATACCTATCGGGTTTTACATCATTAGGTTTGGGCCCTATCGGATGGGGTAGAAAAAGACCCAAATTTAAATGGGTAGTAAAAACACGATCCAAACCCAACCCAAATAATTTTGGTTCTGGTAATTGCTTCTACATTGCCACCCCTAGTTTATGTTGAATAACCATTGGGGTATATCAAGAAAGACCATGAAAAGAATGTTATAAAATTGAAAAGGGCGCTTTATGGTTTGAAGCAACCTCTAAGGGCATGGAATTATAAAATCGATAAATACTTTCAAGATAGCAACTTCATCAAATGCCTATATGAACATGCTTTTTGATGGGCATGTAAAAATGCCCATCTTACCCTACTTATTTAAAGACTCTATACCTCATTTTATTATCAAATAAAACTAACTAGTACTACCCGTGGCTCGCCACGACGATTATGTCGACGCGCCTTCGACGTTATATATTTATCCATTGACGCGCTTTTGGCGCTAAAGAACTTAGCGACGTAACATTATTGGTTGTATACACCCTATTTGACGGGGTATTATCATTTGAAGGTGTTGATCGTATCACCATTCTGTCGGCAAGAGGAATATGTGGTGATCCATTATAACTTATGTGAAAGAGATTATTGAAAAGAAATATTCATCCTACCAAAAGAGATATGAGTACCCAAATAGATAAAGGAAAACTTCATAATGTAAGCCCAACTGCTGCTTGTATCACATTCTTCGTTGTAGCAGGAATTTAACATGAACAAATATTCTACTTTTAGCTTTGTTGTTGATAAGTTCTCCAAAGCATTTTGAGGCCTCAAATACACTTTTCACTCCCATTAAGAAGACAACAAAATCATGTGTATAGCAAGTGAGAAAGAGGCATACATCTTCAAAATGAATAATAAAAGAGATAATTGAGCACTTTGTCTCAAACATCTAGACAACTTAAAATAGCCTTTGTATACCCCTAAAGAGCATCACCAAAAACCACGGAGTCAATACGCATTGAGCAATAAATAGAACCCATTTCTCTAGAAAAAAATAAATTAAAGTAACACAGCTCTCAAGAAATCCCAATTAACAGTCATAAACCTTCAACATGTCTATCTTGATCATTACATTGTTTCCCTCTAGCCTCTTAAAATTACCCACCATTTCCTGAGCCAAACAAATGTTCTCGCAAATGTCATAACCCTAAATGTAACCCCCCCCCCCCCCCCCCCCCCCCCATGATTTCCATATATAAGTTTTAAAAGTATTTTGCTTAGCCTGGAAGCAATGATTTTCGAGAACACCTTGTAGATAAAGGTTATACAAACTGATCGGTCTATAGTTGCACAAATATTCAAAGGATCAACTTTGGGGATCATTGTAATGCTAGAAGTGACATAGACTTATGGTAAATTGGTACCATAAAAAGTTCCTAAGGGTAGCAAGTATATCTCCCACAAAGACGTCGTTAAGTAAACACGGTTGCAAAAATGTTATTAAGTAAACACAGTTGCAAAAATATCAATTAGCATATGTATAGACTGACTGCACACATTTTTTGAATATAACAGGGTACTCTGTTTTAGTTGGTCTTGCATCTATTATACGAACAACAACAACAACACTGATATGAGCAATATATAACATTCATACTTAAACCAACAAAAATAGCAAGTATAATCAACTTCAAGTATCTATTATACCAACAACAACAGCAAGTATAACCAATCACAAAGTATAACAACAGCAACAACAAGTATAACCCCTTTGAGAGAGAGAGAGAGAGAGAGAGAGAGAGAGAGAGATGCACTTCTATATTTCAAAAATCTTCTCTAGCTTGGGCGTCATGAGTTCTACTTTTTGATGTTGAATTTAGTCGACAAAACTGATTTAGTAGTTAAAGAAGCCTCCAATAGCCTTAGTGCCTGCAAATAAAATGTTATGATTATTGACTGATAATATGAAATGGTAATGATCATAAATTAAACTTATGATCATTATCTACATATTGGTTACGAACGCACCTCTTCCTGGCTGATGCTCACGACCTGAACCTCTATGTCATTCATTGATACCTTTTGCCCATCAAGCAAGGATAGGGTGAAAATGAAAGAAAATGGTGTTACAATCAAATCATCTGTGATGATGAATGTTTTTGGTGCATTTAGGAATGTACCTATGGGATTGGGGTTTACTACCGTAGAAGATGTCTTCTTATGTAGCAGACGATTTGCTCGGTTATGATATATACCTAGAAGGTTATATGTTGGATAAACCATTTCTCTAATATCTAGAGGTTTGTCCTTGTAGCTGTGCTGTGGGGCAACAATAGGAGAAAGTAGCATCTCCTAGGCACCAGGTGAAGTTAGGAATTTATGGAATGTATGGCACTTGACACTTTTGTATAGGTGGGGTTGTAGCAAACATAGTTGTATAACTATGAGTAAAATACAATGCTTCAAAACCAATAACAATGAAAATCGGCTAAAACCCCAACTTACATCTCTTGACTACTCAGACCCACATATCCTCATGAAACCAACTGAAATTACTTATACTTTTCAGACCTCTTCCATTAGTAAGGCCTTGACCATCCTTATAAATCACGCTTTTATAAGCTGTGAGTCTTGCTTTTGGGGCCATCCTTGTTCATCGCCTCTTACATTTCATAAGCAATTCAAAGAATCCCTTAATCCAAGCAAAACATCAAAATCGTTGAGTTTGTATATCGATGCAATAACGATAAGAGAGAGAGTGAGAAAGAGAGAGAGAGAGAGAGAGAGAGAGAGAGGTACCTTGCTTAAAAAGAGAGAGGGAGGCGCTGATGGGAGAGACGTCTTTGGAAGAGATGAAACTAACAACAACAGCAACAACAAGTATAACTGAAATAAGTAAAATCAATGGGACATATTAAACCCAATTCCTGAATTAGAATAGCACTCAATTTGAAATGTCCCTGAAATGTTAACTCTTTGATTCAAAAAAAAATGGCAGCAAATAGGCAAGCATTGAAACCTGAAACAAACCTTCAAATCCAAATCTCTATACACCCAAACTCGAACCCTCAATTTTAAACCATTGATGAATATTGCAGACCCATTAATTCCCATTAATACCCATATAAATACTGGAGAAACTATAATATCAATTACAAAATCAGAATCAGAATCTCAAACCATTGATGATAATTGCAGAACTCAAACCAACTCAAACATTGAACATGAAATTAATGAAAACCAATAATTCACAAATTTGATACAACGATTGCTGTAATAAAAACCAATAATTCGAAACAATGATCTGTTGTAATAGAAACCCTCGATCCATAAAGTTGATACATAAGATTGAAAACTACAAATCATGAACTTAGGGTTTCTGGTTTTACCTTCGCTGAAATCCCACTTATGTTATCTTAATTGCTGGAAATTCACCCTTTATTACTGGTAATGGTAGAGAGCTCATATCTAACAGTTTCAATCTCAATAGGTCTGCAAGAAATTCCGAATCGAAGCCCACTAATGAGAGAGAGAAAGAGAGATACGCTAATATTTGAGAGTGAAAAGAGTGTGAGATAGATGTGTTACTTGGAGTATCACGACAAGATTGTCCACACTGAGAGATAGAGATGGAGAGACGAAGTGATGAAGAGAAGAAGAAGAGAGTCGGGCTAGAATGTGTTTGGAGATAGAGACTTAGCTACCCTTTTATGCGTTATGTCAAAACTACCCCTAATCCAAAGAGTTGAACAAATATCATCCGTCGATCTCATTCTTTTCAACAAATCTCGGCCCCTCTTTATCTTTGAGACAATGACAGACTTGCCTATACGAAAAACACCATTGTGTAATGTAATATAGATTAGTAAATTATTATTGTTTCATGTTATGCTTGATAAGAGTGTACACAAAACTGAATTTGGGAGCTAAAGCTAAAACTATGGGAGAATACCATATATTTAAGCTACAACTCAGAACATCTCCAGTTGAAGACAAAAGTCAAAGATACTTCTTTCATTTAAATATCTAAGAAAATCAAATTTATATATTTAATATATTATCTTTGGATTTGATTTTCTTAGATATATTTTGAAGATTACAGAAGAATATTGAGAAAATTTGGACATCTCAAGAATAGAAGAAAAATATTTGAAGAATATTCATGAGGAGACACCAAGAAAATATTGAGAATATATTTGACAACAAGGATATATTGAGATAAAATATTCTTAATATTTTCTAGGTACTTGATTGGAGGATAATATTTTGTATATATTCTAAAGATTTGATTCCTTCCTCTATAAAAGGAACCATCTCTCCTTGTAATTGATCATCCAATTTTGAGAGCTTGAGAGCATTGTAAGAAAGAAGAAGAAGAAGATTTGTTGGAGTTTTCGTTGTAAGCATTTTTAAGTTATCAATAAATCTTGTAAGTTTTTAGTTTGCATCAATAAATTTCATTTCTTTCTATTGTTTTGAATCATATCTTCGTATCTCTATCTTAGTTGCACGTTCTTAGTAATGCTTGGTTAAACCTATCCGCTAGGATGAAGGGGAAACTGCCATTATCATAAAATTAATATGTAGTAAATAATTATTTCTACGAAAATGAGTTTGAAAAATGTAAGACTACATCACTATGTGATGTGGGAAAATGACCATTATTAGTTTAAAATCTCTTTAATTAAAGATATAAATTAAGTTTTGTAAAATCCCAAATCATATGGTGAAACTATAATAAAACTAATCACTAATATTGTATTACTCTAAATAATTGTAATTTAACAATTCCTGTTTAGTGTCACACTTTAATGAGTTGTGTTTCTTACAATTATTTAGTATATATGATATGTTTTAGTTAGTTCATCAATATCAAAAAGGCAGGGTTAGTTATTGATAATAATTAAAGTAGATTTGAACAGTAATAGAGCCAGGATTTTAGTTGAGTGGGGGAAAAGTAATAGAAGGAAGCAAAAATTAAGGGCTTGGGGGCGGGAACCCCAATTTTTTTTTTCCGAATATAGTGACAATATACATGTTGTTTTCTTTTAAGTTTTGACAGATGGAAAACAAAGTTTTGAATCATGTTCTATAATAGGAATACGGAGTAATGTTTTGCTTGTAATACATTATTTCTTCAAAGTTCCAATGGAAATGCACAATCAAATTACAAAAGATAACAGAGAAATAAAAGAACTAATTACAGATCTTGAAGATATGAAAATAGATTCTAAAAATATGGTGCCCAAGTGAGAAGTGTTGAATATAGAATATATGTTGAATATAGAATATACCTAATATATGATATATACTAAATATAAAATTCTCTAAATATAGGATATTCTTACTTAGCGCCCAAGTAATTGTAACTATATAAGATGAAGGTCTTCTTCCATTATAATAATTGAATAATAATAAAGTTAATCATTCTCAAATCTCTTATTTTTTGTATTAGTTTCTACATGGTGTCAGAGTGGGTTCGATAATTAAACCTGGTTCTTTTGAATTGAATTGAATTGAATTTCGCTGCGAATTGCTGTCACGAAGCTTAATTCTGTTGTGAAGTTTGAAGTTACTGTAGCTGTAACAGTTCGAGGCACTGTAGCAGTAGTATTCAAAGTACTATAGCAGTTCAAAGTTACTGTAGCAGATACCAAAAAATCACTGTAGCAGTTTGACCAATGGGTTCCAATGATGTTGCTAAAAGTCTTCCTTTAGTGAATGTTGCCCAGTCAGGTATGAAAACTAAAGATAGTGTTTTAGTTGTAAATTCTTTGAATAGTACTTGGTTAATTGATATTGGTGCATCAGATCACATTGTAAACGACTCTAGCATAATATCATCCATTACACCTTCAACCCAAACCTCTATATACACATCAAATGGTGGTTCCTCTCCTGTAATTGGAAAAGGTTCCACTGACATATCTGAATCTCAAACATTAAACTCTGTCCTTATTATTCTTGCTCTAGAGTACAATATCTTGTCTGTCAGTAGGATCACTATTGCATTTACATGTACCGTGACGTTTTGGCCTCAATTATGTATTTTTCAAGACATAGTGACTCGGCAGGTTCTTGGTTGTGGTGTTAAAAAAGGCAATCTCTACTATTTGGACCTGACTAATAGTGAAGAGCAGAGAATTCATCAAGTAAATAAAGTCAGTGGAATTAAAAAAGCAAAAGTTAATGTGTGGTTATGGCATCAGTGACTGGGTCATCTCTCCTTTGGGTATCTTCAGAAATTAAATTCGTCATTATTTTCGAATTGTAGTATTTCAGAGTTTAAGTGTAATATTTGTAAACTCGCTAAGAGTTATTGTATTACATACTTTCCAAGTTTTAATAAAAGTTTAGAACCTTTTAGTATTATTTACTCTGATGTATGGGGTCCTGCACGTATTCCTTCATTGTCTAGAGCTCATTATTTTGTGACTTTTATTGATGAGTGTACTCAAATGATGTGGGTATCCCTAATTACCCATAAAAGTGAAGTCTTTGAAGTATTTTAAAAAATTTATCAGATGGTTTTGACCCAATTCCAAAGGAGGATACAAGTGTATCAATCTGATAATGGAGGAGAATTTACTAGTAATAACATGTCAGAGTTCTTGACAAATAACGACATTCGGCATCAAACCTCTAATGTTTATACCCCACAACAATATGGGTTAGCTGAACGAATGAATATACAATTTTTAGAAGTTGTGCTTACATCTCTTTTTGGAATGAATATGCCATTGAATTATTGGGGAGAATCATTAAAATCTGCTGCTTACTTGATAAACCGCACACCATCTATGGTCATTGAATTTCAGACCCCCTTCCAAAAACTTCATGATCTTATCACCATCCCTACAATACCAAACCTAGAACCACGTGTTTTTGAATGTGTTGTCTTTGTCCATATACTTAAACATCAACGAGGAAAATTGTATCATTGTGCTCGAAAGTGTGTGTTTCTTGGATATGCTGATTTTAAAAAGGGTTATCGTTGTTATGATCCTGTGGAGGGGAAGGTGTATATCTCTTTGGATGTTTCGTTTCAAGAATTGGATGCGTATTTTGTGGGATCTTCCCTTCAGGGGGAGAAACATAATAATGGTGAAGGAAAGTTCCCTATTATTGAGGATATGTTTCAGGAACTAGAGGATTTGACGAGTAATTTGAACAGGCGTAGTAACCTAACTGATGATGAAAAGGAAAGTAAAGCAGAGCAGATGACAGGAGGAGATCAGGGTATTGAAGATGAACTTCATATGAATGGAAAGGATCAGACGACAGGGGGAGATCAAGCTGAAGTAGTAGAAGTTGCCCGTGACTCCAACATTTTAACACCATCTACCGAACCACTGCCGCAGAATGTTGAACCTCAGGTATTACCTAATCCTAACACTGTTAATGATATTCAACCTAGACATTCAGAAAGGCCTACTAAAGGTATTCCAAAATCTACTTATGAACCAGATATCAATTCTAAAGCCAAATACCCAATTTCTGATTATGTGTCCACCCATAGGCTGGCTAAGTCATTTACATGTACTATGAATTAATTATCCTCTCTACCTATTCCTAGTAATTTGTAGGAAGCACTATCAGATCCACGATGGAAGAAAGCCATGAATGAAGAGATGAATGCATTACAGAAGAATTCTACTTGGGAACTTGTTGATAAACCCCACGAATATCGTATTGTTGGGTGTCGCTGGATCTTTACTGTAAAGATGAATTCATATGGAAGTATTGATAGGTATAAAGCTATACTAGTTGCCAAAGGGTATACGCAGACGTATGGTATGGATTACGAGGAGACCTTCTCCCCAGTGCCAAAGATAAATACTATTCATGTACTCATTTCTTTTGTAGCCAATCAAGGTTGGCCATTATAACAGTTTGACGTGAAGAATGTATTTATCAATGGAGACTTAGAAGAAGAAGTATATATGGAATTACCACCCGGAGTCACAAATTCTGAAAGAGGAAAAGTATACAAATTAAAGAAGACATTGTACAGGTTAAAGCAGTCGTCAGGAGCTTGGTTTGGACGGTTTTCGAAGAGCATGAAGACATTTGGATATAGACAAAGTAATTCTGATCATACCTTATTTATAAAATAGAAGTCAGGAAAGCTTACCGCTCTTATTGTTTATGTTGATGATATGGTTGTTACTGGAAATGACTCAGTAGAAATGGAGGCACTGAATAACTATTTGTCACGGGAATTTGAGATGAAGGATTTGGGACAGTTAAAATACTTATTAGGCATTGAAGTTGCAAGATCAAGTCAAGGTATTTTTATGTCTCAACGAAAGTATATATTAGACCTCCTTGCAGAAACTGGGATGCTTGATTGCTAACTGGAAAATACACCGATTAAAGAGAATCATCATTTGGGAATGTTTTCCGACCAAGTTCCATGTGACAAAGGAAGGTACCAATGCTTAGTGGGATGACTAATTTATCTCTCCCATACTCGACCGAATATTGCATATGCCATTAGCATCATAAGTCAATTCATACATAATCCAAGTAAAGAATATATGAAGGCGGTTTTTCGAATACTAAGATACTTGAAGAAATTTCCAGGAAAATGCCTCTTATTCCAGAAAGGTGGTGATATGGAAGTAATGGGATACACCGATGCAGATTGGGCAGGAGGTATGACAAACAGGAGGTCAACCTCAGGCTATTTTACCTTTGTATGTGGGAATTTAGTGATATTTAGAGCTAAGAAGTAAAAGGTTGTTGCTAGATCAAGTGCAAAATCTGAGCTTCGGGCAATGGCTCATGGAGTATGTGAACTACTATGGATACGGAATATATTGAAGGATTTTGGATTTCAACTCATGAAAGCAATGAATCTACACTGTGATAATAAAACAGTAATTATGATTGCACACAATCCAATTCAACATGACCGTATGAAACATGTTGAAGTGGATCAGTTCTTTATCAGAGAAAATATTAACAAAGGTTGTATATCTTTTCTATTTGTGAAGTCGGAAGATCAACTTGCAGATATTCTTACGAAAGGAGTTTATGGACGAATATTTAACGACATGATTGACAAGCTGTGCATGATTGACATCTATGCTCCATCTTTAGGGGGAGTGTTGAATATAAAATATACATAATATAAGATATATACTAAATATATAATTCTCTAAATATAGGATATTCTTACTTAGCGCCCAAGTAATTGTAACTATATAAGGAGAATGTCTTCTTTCATTGTAATAATTGAATAATAATAAAGTTAGTCCTTCTCGAATATCTTATTCTTTGTATTAGTTTCTATAGGAAGAAAACCATATGTAGGGAGAGAATTTAAAGTTTAGGAAATAATCTAGGGAAAAATAAACAAGGAGATCAATCATGGAGTATTTTAGGAAAATATATTGCAGGGAATATAGGATATTAGTGGCACAAAACATTATTTAGCTATTTTGGGACTATAATTAAGGGTGGTAGTTTAAATTTTTCTAAAATTTCAGTAGAGGCACCTACCCCCACTCGACCTCACGTAGCTCCGCCACTGGATTTAAATGTTTGCTTCGTATTAGGTTTATTGTAAATGGTGGTGGAACCATATTCCTAATTTTCAAAATTACTTGCAATATATTCTTTTTATAATAAAAAACAATTTTTACTTTTCGTTCGTCTTCGTGGACGATAACTCGAAATATTGAACTCTTGTCTACAAAGACCCGATGTGACGGATATACCATTCTTTACCCAAAGACCCATGAAAACGGAGATATGTTGCTTGTTTGCTTGTACGTGGACGATATAATTAATTTTCACGATAAATAATCCAAACATGTTTAAGGCATTCAAGAGATCTATGGTACGGGAATTCGAGATGACCGACATTGGCTTAATGCCATTTTTTCTTGGAATTGAAGTGAAGCAAACGGAAAAATGTATTTTGATATCTCAAGAAGGTTGTGCGAAAGAAGTTCTCAGGAAATTCAAGATGGAAAATTGTCAACTCGTGCAAACATCCATGGAATGTGGCATTAAGTTGTCAAAATATGATAATTGTGAACTTGTTGATCCAACAATGTTCAAAAGCTTGGTTGGGAGCCTTTGATATTTTTCATGTACAAGACCGGATATTCTTTATGGTGTTGAACTAATTAACTGGTACATGGAAGAACCAACATCCGTTCACTTGGAGACGGCAAAGAGGATCCTTCGATACATTAAAGGTACTTGTGATCATGAATTATTTTACTCATCATCTAATGACTCTCAACTTGTAGGCTATTCCGATAGTGATTGGGGAGGAGATATTGATGATAGAAAGTGTACCCCCGGATATGTGTTATATATGGGATATACCGCTTTCACATGGTCCTCGAAGAAACAACCGATCGTAACTCTTTCCACATGTGAAGCCAAGTATGTTGCCGCCTCATCAAAAGTTTGTCATGCATTTTGGCTATGAAGTATGCTCAATGAACTTCAAATTTATCAAGACGAACCGACAAAGATTTATGTTGTTAATATATACCGCAATAGCCTTAGCCATAAATCCTGTTTTTCATGAAAGGAGCAAACACATCGACGTATGTTACCACTTTATTCGGGAGCGTGTGAAGAAGAAAGAGATTAAACTCAACTACGTTCGCACTCATGATCAAGTCGTGGATATATTCACGAAGCCTCTCAAAGTTGATGTATTCACGAAATTGAAGGAGATGCTTGGAATGGTTGATGAACGAAAATTAAACGTAAGGAAATGAGTGATCGATGTTGAAAGTTAAACGTAATTGGTGCACATTTTTCAAGGCTACTTTGGGTACAAATAAAATAAGAAAATGTTCAAGAATATCGACCTTTCACATTTTTGTAACCTAGCCATTTTGGTTTTTCGTTTTGTGTAGTTTATTAGGGTGATGTAAGTAGTGGGGTGTGTAGAAACTTCTTTAGTATTTATATATTAATAAATGAGTGTTTTTTCCCTCTTCCTCTTATAATCCGAAAATCATCATTTTATTTTATTGTTCATATTCAACAATTTCAACGACCAACATGAAGTCTTAACTGAATTTTTAAGAGAAAAAAACAATCCTTCCAACTTCACATTTTTGCCGACATGCCAGTTTCATTGTTTTTCCCGGCTTTCGGATTCAAAACGAAAGAGAAGTTGTTGAGGAGGTCAGGATCTCTTTTTCTACTGGAGATGCTCTTTGACGTTTTGTCTCACCATTTCTTGGCAAAATAGAGACAAAGACATCTTTACCCTTATTTATGGGGGTAAGTATAAAATTTTAATGGCGGGAACTATTTATGTTACCGTTCCTTCCCGCCAAAATCAACTCACACCTCTCTTTTATCAAATACATCTTCACATCGAAGCTCATCAGCTCTCAATTGCTGCATTAGATCTCAAATAAACTTTGATTACAAGATCAGACCAGTTTGCGATTCTTCAATCAGGTTCAAATCTCTCTCTAACTTTAGCAATTTTGATCTCAATTTCGGGGGGTAACAATTAGGGTTCTAAATCTCAATAGTAGATCTGTTTGTTTAACACACATTTCTATCTTCTTCATGTGATTCACAGGTACAGATTGTCGTGGTTTCGAAGGCGAATCAGCATTACTGGTTTAGGCATTTATCGTCGAGAGAGTATTGTTTTCGAGCTCTTCGACCGCTGCTCCTTGACCTATCAGATTAGTGTAGAGTGAACTATAATTTTAGCTGACTTAAGTTATAAACCCTAAGATGCCGAGTTTAATTGAGAATGGTTCCTTTATTACACCTGTTGGAGTAGATGACAATCTAAAGAGATTGGTCAAAGTCGAGAAATGTGGCGACAGTGTTTTATCTACCAAGAAAGATGATTCTTCTCCGAATAGGAGGCAAACCAGATCTGAAACGATGGTTAAAAGTCCGGTCTCGAGTCCGATGCAACACTGTTTTACGCCGATTTGGAAATCGCCTCGTAGATGTATGAATAGTAGCCCAAGTGGCAATAAAAATGTAAGAACTCAGTTAATTTGATTATCGAAATTTGTTTGGTTTTGGTTTGATGATCAAATTGGATGTTTTCGATTCAAATGTAGGGAAAACGCGTTGGATCTGAGACTCCACTTTTGAAATCGGCGCAGAAAAGTTTGTCTGATGGTTTTGCAGAAAAGCTGAAATGGAACCCCAAAGGCAAGCTTGCAACCTAGCTTTTTAGTGTGTTTGATTTGTAAATTTGATGTTGGTATCGATTTTATTCAAGTCTGTGATTATTGTTGTTTGATTTCTCTGTAGATTCCGAGCAGATGAGTGCTGTGAAAGAGGCAATACATGTGTCGTCAGTGCCACCGGCTATTTTTTGTCGTGAGGAGGAGCAGAAAAGGGTGTTTGAGTTCTGCAAGTCATGTATTGAACAACAAAAAGGTGGGAGTTTATATGTATGCGGATGCCCAGGGACTGGAAAAACACTTTCGATGGATAAAGTGAAACAACTTCTGCTTACATCGATAAAAGAGGTATTGTAACTATAACCTATTTCCTACAGTCATTTTACTTCACGACTGGCCACATTTTCTATTATAACTGTTAGAGGAGATACAACAATGGATATGATGTAAGTCACAAGTACAACGAAGGCGCGTTGCAATTTAATATTGGTTATAAGGCATAGAAGAAAAGAGTCAAATGGAGTAGTTGCAGTTATCCATAATGTTGTGAGGCACATGGCAATGTGTATTTAAGGGGGTAGGTCGTTTTATAGTGAGGACCGCATAAGAATTGTGGTTTACTCAAAAACATATGAAATTATGGAACTGCCACGTCTCTGCGTGTTGTCAAACCATGAACAACCTGGCAACTGGCCTGACCTACATTACGTCCTTGTACCCTTATGAGCATTATTACTTAGGACATCATTCAATGCCTCTATGTTAAGCTAAAACATTATAACTGAAGGGATGTATAGGACCATTAATTTCATAAAGGTAAAACTAGGAATCTAGGATATATTATTATGTGTGACTTCTTATATTGCTGGATGGCACGCTAAACATGCATAAGTGTCTCTATTTATATATAGAACGTTTGAACTTTCCTTGAACGGAATTTGCTAACGAAGGTGTTATTACTAGCAGGAAGGGCTGCAGCTACCCGACGTCTTAGTCATGAATTGCACTACTCTTGCAAAGACTAGTGATATTTTTAGCAAGGTAATGATCTCAAAGACTTATTTCATATCTGTAACTAAACAACCATCCGTGCTAATATGATTGTTTTCCCAATGTAGATTCTTGAAATGCTTCAACCAGGGAAGAAGACTACCGGTGCCTTGTTACCTCTTCAACACCTTCAAAAGCTATTTTCTCAGAAGCAGCAGTCCTCTTGCCAAAAGATGTTGTAAGAAGCTTCATCTTCTTGCCATATTTTATTCTTCTGCTCTAGCTTACAGAAATTATAAAATGCTTAGCGTATGATTCATAGGTATAGGTATTTAATTATTTACTTTCTGGCAGGCTGATATTTGCCGATGAGTTGGATTATTTGATTACTAAAGACCGATCGGTGCTTCACGATCTTTTTATGCTGACTACTCTCCTGTTCTCCAGATGCATATTAATAGGTATGATCTATAAAAAAGTGTCTGACAACTCTTAGGGAATATCTTGTTTATCTGTTTTACATTTGGTTCTACGCATTTTACATATCCAACGGTAAAATTCACATGTAGAAGTTTCTAAAGAAGTTAAGAGGAAAATTAATATGATTTTTTAGTGCGTTGCAGGGATAGCGAATGCAATAGATCTAGCTGATCGTTTTCTGCCCAAACTTCATGCACTGAATTGTGAGCTTACTATCTTAGCCCTAATTAACTAAAGCCCTAATAAACTTCTATTTGAAGCTTCCTTTTATTTCATCCCCATTCTTTGGATTCTAGAGAAGTTTTGGGAATATGTTTTGGTTCTTAGAATTTAATGATTGAGATAAACTTGACTCTGATTTTTTCTGCCCGTCTTTGGTGCTAGGCAAGCCTATGGTTATAACTTTTCGGGCTTATTCTAAAGAGCAGATACTCAGGATTCTTCAACAAAGGCTTATGGTACTGCACCTTATATTTATTCTGTATTGCTAGTATAGTATTAGTATCTTTAACTTGATGAACATTGTTCTTTCCATATCTCATGATTTGTGAAATTTTCTCCTATTTTGAGTTTTTGAGTTGAGTCCTTCAAGTTCAATAACCAAAGTTTACGTTTTCTTATAAGGCACTTCCATATGATGTCTTTCATCCTCAAGCACTGGAGCTATGTGCTAGGGTAAGTCCAATGTCGCTTCTTCTTGGATTGCTATATATATATATATATTTGTACAGATTGATTATGCATCATTGATGATTGTCAGAAGATGTAAAACATAACTTTAGAACTAGGTACATTTTCCTAAGTTGAACAACACTATGCACCATTGATCACGCCACAGCTATGTGCAGGGCATATCATAGCATCATGTTTCACCGAGGCATCCTAAATCATATTAATCTTAAATCATCGCATTTAAACATTATGATACTTCTGAAACAAACTCTAATAAGTTTGAATACTAACAGAAAGTTGCTGCTGCATCTGGAGATATGAGGAAAGCTCTCTGTGTTTGCAGGTCAGTATTTTCTTATCATGTATGTGGGCTGGATCAAATCCTACCCCTATCACTGCATTATTTGATACGTTTTATCATTTTGTTTGGAGCTAGTTCATTCTTGCCTTTGCTTTTCCATGTCTGTGGATGCCTTCCAAGCAATTTCAGAATCTATATGAGATTCCCTCATGAACTTTGAAGGCATTACTTTTCTTAGTTGGCCTATTTGGAGCATTTAAATTGGTCATTTCCATTTATCTTTTTCTATTTCATAGAATGAGTTATGAACATATTTGGCAAACCACTGATAATCCATTTATAATGTGGCTTATAACTAATTACCACTCCCCTATTACATTATCTTTGTGGTTGGTTACACCAACCTCTGCCACAGGACATAAGTTTATATGCAATAAAATCATTTCTCAATCTGAAGAATAGAACTTCTGTGATAAATACAGCTCTTATGAACACTTATCGCTACACTTACAACTACTTTGCTTTGACCGAGCTGGAAACTGCACTCTGATAAAGTATTGTTTTGTTCAATTTGTTTTCTCAGGAGCGCGATTGAGATGCTAGAAGTAGAAATTAACTTATCACTCGCCGAAAATGCATCACATGGTGAAAGAATAACTCCTGAAACTGAGTGCTGTACCAATAAAGAACTAAACATTGTAAGTCATCATCTCTACTTAAAAAATAAGGAGAAGGAAAAAGAAACAGAATGATAGGCGTTCTCAAGTATATTTAGTCATACGGTTTTGGAAATCTTTTGCAGGTAAGAGTTGATATTATGGTTATTGCTTTGTCAAGGACGTTTCAATCGCCGATAGTGGACACTATACAATCTCTTCCACAGCATCAACAGGTACACTCTCAATAAGTGAATTGTTATCTGACTATCTGTATTTGGCAGGGAGGTTTAGTTTTCTCACATACACGTCAACAAGTGAGATATATAAGTATAATTAATACTCATTTCTGTTATTATCCAACTTTTAGAGCTATGAGCCAGTTTGGATGCCATGTTTCATGATGGATTTACACTGTCTGTGTTTTGCCCTGTTTGAGATGGAGTTCAAAAATTGAAGTTCCAACTAGGATTCTGTAGGGATCCAAGTTTTGACTATATTTGATAGGAATCGTGGTCGTACCACAAGTAGCACGTCGCGTGTGCACCTTTTCTATTTAGTTATTTCTATTAATTTAATTCATTGAATAATAGGAATAGTTTCCTAATTAGATTGATATTAGGGTTTCCTTTTGTGCTAGTCTCTTCTCCTATAAAAGAGAGCCTAAGCATAGTTTATTGGGATGTTAGTTTGAGTGAGAGAGAAGGCTTAGCCTTAGAGAGATATGTAGAGTTTGGGGCAAATCTTATAAACCCTAGGTCTTTTGACCTTTATTTTATGCAATTGAGAGATCTTAGTTTTTAATAACTTGGTACCAGAGTTAGCAAGATTCTGCATCTCTTACAGTGATCTTTGTGATGCTACAGTGATTTCTGCTACAACAATGTTAAGCCAAAGAAGATTTAGAAGGATTATGGGAAAAGTTCGGGTGGAAAGACTGTTAAGTAGAAGACTACATGGAAAGTTGGATAAAACAGAGATTAGAAAAGGACGAATACATACTTCTATGGAGAAAAGCCAATGAAGTATGGATTTTGAATCGTCATGGATTGCAAATGTTTTTATGTTTAAAAACATCTGACAAGGGAGACGTTTCAGATGCTTGAGAACTCTAATGTCAGAAAAGATGGGTTTTGGACGAGTGTAGGTATTGTCGAAATTGCGAAGTTAGAGGCGGAAGTTGTGACGGAGGATTCGAAGAAATTTGATGGAGATGGCTTGGAGATGAAACACCATGAAGAGACGACGGAGAGAGAAGTTCACTGTGCGATTGATCTAATAGGTGGGAAAGACGGAGGCGTGTCGAAGAGTTCTCAGTCAAAGTTTGACGAGGAGGTTACAACATTGATACGAGAGGTTCACATGATCAACGATTCCGATTGTCAGGAAACCCAACTAAAGAAGACCAACCCCAATCTAAAACCCTTGCCAAGAATTCGAAAAACGATCGGAGGGGAGTTGATTACATCGCCAACGACGAAGGAAGGATCACCAGTGACTACGGTGGCCGGAATACAGGAGAGAGGGGTCCATATTGCCTCTGAGGTCCGTGGAAGATGCGAAATTGAGGGTGAAACGAACTAGGGATTTTTGGGAGAAGACGTAGGCATGCCACAGGGGTATGGCCAAGGGCGAAGCCAGGAATCTATTTCAGTGGGGTCAAAATCCAGGGGGTGGGGGCCGGAGTTCCTGAGATTATTTTTAACAATATTTTAAGGTTACTTTAGTAAAAAAAAAAATCTTTCGAACACCTTTGATTGTTTAATTTTTAGTTACAATTATTATAATCTTAGAAAAATGATGACAAAAATAATAAATGTTTTAAAAATTAACGAAAATTGATATACACGTGTTTGATTAAGTCGAACTCACGTCTTAATTTTTAAAAGATCAGCTCACTGGCAACCTTATATTTACAAAAGTATTTTGGCACACATTTGCTAAAGTCATTAAATTTGCACACTAATACTTAATAATAAATGTTGGACCCTTGTAAAGTAAATTTTGGCATAAAAAATTAGCAAACTACACAGCAATAGACCTAAAAGGATGCATTAGGCAATAAACCATTGTTTAAGGAGCGATAACGATAACAAAAAGGACTAACTAAAGAGTTTTATAATATTTGTGGGGCCAATTTTGTATTCTGCATTTGAGTGGGGTAAAAGTTCTAAACTAATCAAATATACTATATAAGTGGGAAGTTGAGTCGGGTCAACCACTCGTCTCCCTAGCTTCACCACTGGGTATGGCATACATGGTATGGGCATGGGCATAGGCATGCTACGAGTCAAGGCACTAGGCAGGGTTCGCAGGGCACGAAGAAGAGTGCCATGGGAACGAGCCAGGGCATGCCTACGGCAGGGCAGAGCACAGAACATCGGGCAACAGCCGTAGCGACAGTATCACCAGGCATCGGGTAGGGCATGCCTTCGGGTGGCACAAACATGCCGCTGTAACAGTTTGCGCTAACGATGGAGTATGGACACGAGAACAACAAGAGAAAGGGATCGTGGGATCACAAGAGTAACTTGGGTACGTCACGAGACCTTTTGGGCACCGAGTCGACTCCGAATGGAGGGGTAGGCACGATTACCCCGAAGGAATCGTGGATTCCTTCGGGGCCGATAGCGTATTCGGAAGGCCCGGGGGTGATGCTGAAGGGGTGATCGCGATAGATCCTTTCCCACGCGGGGAGCGCTTACGTTATGTGGGTTACTGACACAGAGAGAAGAGTCGACCGGGGGGGGGGGGGGGGGCTGATTCGCAAAACGATTACAGAGATGGTAATATGCAGGGACATATTTGGGAACCATGAGTGAGTAATTTCTCGTACACGGGTGTACCAAAAATAGTTTTGTATGTTGACCCTTATTGGATAGAGTTTCTGGTTCGTTCTTTTGACTTTGTGGGTCAGACGTTTTGGCGACTTCAAGTACAACGTATAATGTCCGCAATTGGTAATACAATGAAGCAACATGAGCTTTGAGATGATGTGTTACAACCCCGAGCTGTTAAGCGTGTACTTTTGGTTTCATATTGACGCCTTACAAATTTTCTCGCAAGAGGCAGGGAAAGACCACGAGTAGCACGTCTCGTACGTCGCATGCACACATTTTTTATTTAGTTATTTCTATTAATTTAATTCCTTAAATTATATAACTAGTTTCCTAATTAGATTGGTATTAGGGTTACTTTTTGTGCTAGGTCTTTTCTCCTATAAAAGGGAGCCTAAGCTTAGTTTATTGGGATGTTAGTTTGAGTGAGAGAGAAAGGTTTAGCCTTAGAGAGATATGTAGAGTTTGGGGTAAATCTTATAAACCCTAGGTCTTTTAACATTTATTTTATGCAATTGAGAGATCTTAGTTTTTAATTGAGATTAATTTAGCTTCCGCAAACGTAGTTCTTAACAAATTTTATTCCTTTTGGTGAACCCTAAATATTTTATACTAAATAGTAACTAGACTTGCACTACGTTGTAAACGTTATCTTTCTCTATGGATCACCACCTTATTTATTCTCCACATCTACATCGCAAACTTCAAATATTATAATATTATCAGGATCTTTATGTCATTTTAAACCTGTTTGTGGATGTAGATAATGCTTTGCTCTGCGGTGAAACTCTTTCGCAATGGAAAAAAGGATACTACTGTTGGAGAGGTATGCTCTTTT
Organism: Kingdonia uniflora; assembly: GCA_014058105.1. Lineage (NCBI taxonomy): Eukaryota > Viridiplantae > Streptophyta > Magnoliopsida > Ranunculales > Circaeasteraceae > Kingdonia > Kingdonia uniflora. The sequence goes on from JACGCM010001560.1 coordinate 1,734,358, forward strand.
TGCAAGCATCCATTCTAAGACTAGCCAATTGAGCTCTCACCCTACTGATAAAACGTGGAGAATACCTCATGGTGACGGAAATAAAATGTGGCCCGAGAGTGTTGTTTTCTCGTCTTAAACTAAGTTTTGTAACTTGAGAAAGCAGTCAAGTTGCAAGAGCTTATTTAGAATTAATGTAGCTTTTTCTGATACTAATGAAGATTTATGTTTTATGCTTTAAGTTTTCACATCACCAGTACAGAGGTCAAGAATGTATATTTGAAAAGTGGCATTGAAATAATCTTGTCTAATGCTTGAAATCGTAACTTGAATGCAGCTAAACAAATCTTACTCAGACATTTGCAAAGCAGCACTAATCCCCTCTATCGGCATTCAAGAATCTTCAAATATGTGTAGAGTTCTCAGTGACCAGGTTCTTTGAATACAACTAGAACTTACATTTGAGTTTATTTCTTCGTGACTACGTATAGAGTTTTTAATACGAGGGTCTGCCAGAATAAAATGAAAAATCTAATAAAAACCTGCCCTTTTCATCATGCAGGGACTTCTAAAAATTGGACAATCTCGAGATGATAGATTAAAGAGAGTAACACTAAAAGTCGACGAGGCTGACATTACCTTTGCCTTGCAAGTGTGGACACGAATTTGAATGCCCAATACATAGCTTTCCGAAGTTTTATATAACTTAAGCAACATCTATTTAACTGGTTGTGATTTTTATCTGGCACAGGGAATTCGGTTCTTTCGTAACTGTCTTCAATAATGGTCGTCGTCATAAACCCTGAATCAATTCTTGAGTTTGACATCAGTGATTTCCATCTCATTCTTTGTTATATATGAGGTTAGTGACCTTTCCTTTTCTTAATTAACCAAGTTTACTACATGGAATAAATAACACGATAGCAAGTTCTCTTTCTATGTTCGCTACTAGTTCCCCCCTTAACCGTTATACTGTATATGGTCTATAGAATGCAACTGATTTTTGTTTTATTGCTTGATGGCAGAAAACAGATCATTTATGAAATTATTTACGACAAACTGCTCCAAAGTTCGAAAGATGTACTAAGATGTTTGTAGTTGAGCTCAGATTAACAGGTTGTCAGCACCCAGATGGTATCATCAATTTATTTAGACTTCTTTTGGGACCTCATTAGGCCATACTTTATTATACAGTAACTTTCATATGCAACAGATGAACTTATGAGCTTTATAGAAAAAATTATATGACATCATTATTCTCATTTTTGACATATGTCGGCGCACTTCTACTACGAGAGTAATTATTATTTTTTTCTGATTACATTCGTATTGATATTCTTAGGGAGACAAAGGATACTTTGTTTCGACAAACCCACTGAACAATACCTGTTGAACTTCACCACGAATTTCTACTTAGCAATCCCTATTTCCAGATGCACTTTCGTATGGTCTGCCACAATCTCTCTTAGACAACCAAATGCTGTAATGGTAGACACAAATAAGAACCGACTGTTATAATGGTCCATGTTATCATTTTATTATGCTACTAAAATGTTTGAATCTCATGATGGACTTAGCTCCAATACATACTCATAGGCCCCTTACCAAAAAACAAAAAACAAAAACATACTCATAGGCCAAAAAAGAAAAAGAAAACCCGAACCCGTGGATCCAATATTGATATAAGAGTTTTTTTTAGCTAAAAACCCCCCACATTATAACATCGACTTGCCACCCAATGACCTCCGTATTCTTTGAAATTTGACAATTGACCCCATTTTTGTTTAAAAACCAAGTCAAACTCATTTGATTGAGAAGGACTCTGGCCGACTTGGTGTAAATACCAACATACCATTATAAACAAAAAAAAAACTTTTGATTTAAACCCCTAATTTTGTGCCTGCAAATTCGTCTTCCACCCCTAAAATGAACACAGTCATAACAAAACATTCTAAACCACTTTGGACTTGATTAAAGAGGGATCGAGTTGTTGTGTACTGATGTTTGCTTTTATCTCCCATTGTATATGTTTGCAGTCATTAATTTAAACTTAATACGTGTCTCGGAGAAAAATGGTATAGTTGAGTTTTAAATTAAGTAGATCTGGTCAACCGGAGTCCTTATCGGTCAAATAGGATTGACTGGATCAGGCCAAAATGGGGTCTACCGTCAAATATCAAGGAATATGGGGGTCAATGATAACTCGAAGCTATAATGTGGGGGGTTTTGTCCAATTTTCTCTTGATATAATTAGACTTAAAAATATAATCTATGCTCATGTAGGAAGCTTTCCTGCCTTGCAAAAAAGAAAAGAAAGGAAGCTTTCCTCTTTTCTTATCAATTTTTAAGCTTTCCTCTTTTCTTATCAATTTTTACTTACATACCTAAGTTCCTTTTCTTATACATTTTAGAGCACCTCCAACGCTGTTAAGGTTTTCCCGTACTCTAGCAAAAAACCCATCCAAAAGGGATATGGGGTTCAACATACTCATCCCCATACCCCTCCAAAGTAAGTGAAACCTGAACTTGGCGAGGAGTATTTGCATACTGCCTAAGCGTTGAACCGTTGATCCCCCAACAACTTTTAAATACAGATGGTATCTCTCTCTCCCATCATAACTTTGTTCCTTAATATGACATTTAATTTGGCATTTTTAGTTGGGCGCCTAACCAAATGATTTGGTGTTTTCTACTGTGCGTTGAACCGTTGAGCGCCCAAGAGAAAAACAGTAATTCTTTGTTAGACGAAAACAATATGTGATTCTGGAATAACGGTATGGTAAATTAGAATCGCATACTATTCTGTTGGAAGTGCTCTTAGAAGAAGAAAAAAAAAAAAAAAAAAAAAAAAAAAAAAACCAACTTGGAAGTAGGCTTTTTTTGTTTTCTTTTTCTGGATAATGTACTAGCTATGGAGCCATCAAAATTTTGTTCAGGTCATAATTATCATGTATAGCCAAAAAAAAAAACACCATAATTATCATGCATGCAGTTGGGTTCGGGTTGCCGATAAATGGGTGAGGCTCACATTTTTCAAGATTTGGTAAAATGCTAGATAATCCTAAATATACATTCCCATTATGAAAGGCATTGTGCTTAAGGCGTTTGACAAAAGTTAAAAAAACTATGAAAGCAATGTTGTGGCCTCTCTTTTACTCTGAAAGGGCAAATATGTTTCAGACTTGTGTTATGGTTATCCTTTCCAAAGGGAGAGATAGAGAATAAAGTTGGGGTGGGATGCAATAACTACAAAATGGTCCTTATATTCCATGATATCAGTAGGCCCCTTCTTTATTTCAATGTCTTTTTGGTGGATTTGGGTACTGTCCTGCAATTTTTTTCACACCCACGAATGGCTATGCTTTGAGAAAAGGTCATCCCTCCTTTGACTACAAAACCCGAAACCATTCTTGCATTTTTTTTTTCTTCTACAAACTTTATAAATCATAGTCACACCAAACATTTGATGTTATGTGAGTATAATCTTCATCCACGTGATGCCAAATTGAAGTCTTTATTTTCATGATAAACTTCAAAGACGAAGGTTTTTTTTCTTTTTTTCACAGCATTGACAAGATCGATGATAAGTAGTTGGATTTATTTCGGCGAACTTTCTCACTGAGTAAGCTTGGAGAATATTCATAGCTTCTCCACTAGGTACGTTTCAACCATGGACAGCTACAACCATCTGTAAAAACTCCCTCTAAGCAGACAATGAGAGACATTGATCGCGATTGCGAACTAGTGGGGATGAAGACAAATAGAAGTGAGTTTGTCAATGGGAGACTATTTGTTAGCAATAAGAGAATGAAAACAATATGATTTTATGATATTTTTTATATTATTTTTTTGGATTTGTATGATTAATTCCGGGTGACACGGACCAACTTAAACACAAGCTTGGCACGTGCGGCACTTAAGGCACGTGTCTCAAGTAAGTCTAATTATTCGTCTCTTTCAATCGTTATTTTAATGCAATATCACAATATCAAGGCAACACAAACACTGTACAAAAGGTCATTGAAAACTTCATTTTATTCATTTATCAACAGCAATTACAAAACTTTATTTCTTTCTCGGGTGTATCGGAGTAATGCCCTCTACTAATAGCCAATAAGTAAATAGCTTACAACCAAAATGAAACATCAAAGTTGGAGACGAAACGTACTCCCCCCTTTTGGCTAACTTTAACTTTACATAAATAAACGAAACTTTTTACAAGGCTTTATTATATCCTAAAGTTACTATTTACAAAATATTGGCTCGATCCGCTGATGCACCACACTTTTTCCCACTCAGCTTGGAGACGCCCTCGTCGACTTCTTTTTCTTCTTCGTCTTTCACATATGCCTCTTCTCTTTTCTCTCCTACTTGGCCTCAATCTTTCTGAGTCAGACCAGTAGGGGATAAGAATCTTGGTGCTCCCAGCTGGCTTCTGTCTCTGGCAGATCTTTCCACTTCACTAGGTACTCGTAGACTTCATCCTTTGTGTCCGGGTCAACATAGGTCACTCTGTGAGCAAGAACACTCTATGGAACTTGGTATGGGCTGACTGGCTTGAGGGAAACCTGAGGTCTGACGATACTTCGGCTTGGATCTTTATTGTCTTCGTGGTAAGGTTTTAGGGCGCTGGCATGGAATACTGGATGAGTGAAGCGAAGATGATGTGGCAGTTGAAGCTTGTAGACAACCTTTTCAACTTTGCCAATGATCGGCATTGAACCTATATATTTGGGTACCAGGCCATTGTGTGCTCTGTCGCTTTGGTACTGGAGGTGGAAGGTCTTGATCATAACAAGGTCTCCAACCTGAAAAGGATTCGGTCGTCTCTTCTGATCTGCCCATTTTTTCATTTTGGCAGGCGCTTTTCTAAATAGGCCCGAGCAATATCAGTATTTCTCTGCCATTCCCTTGTAAACTGGTAGGCTCTCGGAACGTTTCCATTATAATCGGAGACCATCGTGTACGGTGTGAGGGGCTGCCGTCCCAATAGTATCTCAGAGGGGATCTTGTTGGTTGATAAATTCTTTTGCAGATTAAAGCAAAGCTATGTTACATCCAAGAGTTCAGCCCAGTTCTTCTTGTTCTCCCTGACTAAGTATCAGAGAAATTCTTCCAACATTGCATTAAAGCGTTCGGTCTGACCTTCTGATTGCGGGTGGTTACTGATTGAAAAGTTGAGAGTAGATCCTAGTAATTTGAACACTTCCTTCCAAAACTTCCCAGTGAATCTCGGATCTCTATCGCTGACAATGTCATGTGGCACGCCCCAATACTTGACAATGTGCTTCACAAAGAGGCGCGCTGTTTCATCTGCTGGACAAATAATTGGGGCTGGAATGAACGTTGCATACTTAAAGAATCTATCAATGATCACAAGTATGGAACCATATCCTTTAGTCTTAGGTAACCCGGAGATAAAGTCCAGAGAAACATTTTTCCAAGGTCATGTCGGTACAGGAAGTGGTTCAAGCTGTCCAAGTGGCAAGTCCCGATCTATTTTGTCTTGCTGGCAAATGTGGCAAGTCTGCGTATAATCCATCACTTTGTTTTGATAATTGAGCCAATAGTAACCTCTGTGCAACAAGGATAATATTCTCCGCCAACCCAGATGGCCTGCCCAAAGAGTGTCATGGCACTCATTTATCAGTTCCCGTCTTAGTCCTGCGAACCGAGGAACATAAGCCCGCTGTCCCTTCGTATATAAAATGCCATCTTCTAGCCAAAACCGTTTGGTCTTTCCCTGTTTCACCAAGTTAATGATGACCTGGGTCTGAGGATCCACCGCCAACCCTTCGCGGATCCAATCTTGGAGAGTGTAGATAATATGAGAGTGAAACTGTTCGGCGGCTATAAAGATGGCCGCTAGTTCAGCTTTACGGCTTAGCACATTAGGTACACTGTTCATCCTCCCTGGCTTGTACTCGAGATCCAAATCAAACTCTGCTAGAAATTCTTGCCAACGAGCCTGCTTCGATGCCAACTTTTTTTGTGTAAGGAAATGGCTTGCCGCGCTATTATTGGTCTTCGCCAGAACCTTCATTCACAACAAATAGTGTCGCCATACTTGCAGACAATGCACAATAGCTAGGAGTTTCTTCTATTGTGCTGAATATCGCATCTCTGTATCATTCAGCTTCCTGCTTTCGTATGCAATCGGATGCTCATCTTGTAACAATACTCCACCGATAGCATAATCAGATGCATCGGTATGTACTTCAAACGGCTTGGCAATATCTAGCAAGGCTAAGACTGGATTGCTAATCACCGTATGCTTCAGATCGTCAAATGCTATTTGACATTTCTCAGACCATGACCAAGATAAGTCCTTCTTGAGAAGATCTGTAAGGGGTGTCGCGCGCTTCGAATATCCTTCGATGAACTTGCGGTAGTAGTTCACGAGGCCAAGAAAGGAACAAACTTTTGTAACCTCTGTAGGAGCTTTTTATTCCTTAATAGCGCAGACCTTTCCCATATCTATGCGGATCTGTCCTCCGTCAATAATGTGTCCAAGAAACATAACTTGTTCCTGGGCAAACAAACATTTCTCAAACTTAACAGAGAGCTGGTTCTATCGTAGGACTTGAAATACCAAACGAAGATGTTCAAGGTGTTCTTCCATAGTTCGGATGTAGATAACAATATCATCCAGGTACACCACCACAAATTTGTCAATATATTTCTGGAAGAGCTTATTCATAAGAGTACAAAATGTTGCAGGAGCGTTGGTTAGGCCGAATGGCATGACAAGAAATTCATATGCCCCATTCCAAGTAGAATAAGAGTTATCTTCGGTTCATCCCCGACAACAATCCTGACTTGATAGTAACCCGATCTTAAATCAAGTTTAGAGAAGTACTTTGCGGATGTAAGCTGGTCAAATAAGTCGGCAATGAGCGGTATTGGATACTTGTTCTTCAATGTTACCTTGTTCAGAGCACAATAGTCGACACATAATCGCAAACTTCCATTGTGTTTCATCTGAAATAAGACTAGGGTACCATATGGAGCCTTTGAGGGGCGAATAAATCCTGATTCCAACAGTCCATCAAGTTGTTTCTGAAACTCTGTTAGTTCAGGCAGACTCATCCTATACGGTCCTTGAACTCAGTAAGTACCTATGAGACTTCCTTTGGCATGACACTGTGATTATGATCATCTGGCTATAACCGTAAGGTAGCAAGGTAAGTCAACTCCCCTCGCTTCAGTCCCTTCTCCAACTGAAGAGCTGATAATATTTTGTCCTCATCTATATGCGTGAACATCTATATGATTGAGGTATTGTCACCAAAAATCCCCAAGGAATTAACGAACGACATCAGCATTGCTTTGTGGTAGCTGTAGGGGCCTACCCCTCGATCTAACCCAAAATCGAGTTGTTTCCAGTTCGAATTACCTCCAAGCCAGACTCACGCATTCTACACATGACTTCAACAATCAACATTGCCACCTACTCTACAAACTGATGAAGAACGTGGGTCAAGCTCAAATAGAAAAGCCTGAACAAGTTAAAGACACCTATCTCTCACAAATCAACAGTTACTCGGTCAATCGCCACTAACCACATTGTTCAGAGAACGTGCTTCAGCACGATAAAGAACTGTGAAGGAGGCCTATATAAAGAAAGGTTCCAGAAGAGCAAGGACCAAAGAAAAAATACACGAGAAATCACCAAGAAAACTATATTTTCTAGATTCTCAAAACATCTAAAACTTCTTATTCACAAGATTCAAGTATTTATAAGTCGAGAGATCACTTGTAATAAGATATCAGCCTCAAGCAATAAAAGTTACTATTACAAAAATCCTCAACTCGAGGTCATGGTTTTTTTTACCTATTCAGAGGTTTTCCACACTAAATCACCTGTGTCATCTCTCTTTTTAAAATTTGTTTTTGTCACAGGAACATTGGTGTAAGAGCTAATTTCAAGCCATCTCGAGCTTTCGGAATTAGGCCATTATATTTGGTACCGTCTGTGGGAAAAATGATATTTCCACGATAACCTAAGGCATACATTCACTCTACTACAAATTTTAATCATGGTTACTTCCAGAGGACCAGCAACCGGAATCTAGCTTGATCTTTCAGTTGAGCCGGGCCAACTTATAGAGCTACGAACAAATCTCAACGCTGAAACAAAAAAACACAATGAGCGAACGTCAATTAACTATTTATTGAGAGCTCCGTGAGAAGGAGCTCGAAGCCGAGTGACAAGCTCGCTTGACAACGTTCAAACGACATAAAGACCAAATGATCCAGATTGGTCATTCATTCGAGAAGCTAAATATCCAGATTGGATATCCAACATCGTCGCTATCTCAAAGAAGAATGGGAAAATATGAGTTTGTGAAGATTTCACCGATCTAAACAAACATACTCTAAATGACAGTTTCTTTCTTCCCAATATTCATCAAATCATTGATTCCACAGCAGGCCACAAACTCTTATCAATGATGAACGCTGCTTCTGGATACAATCAGATTCCATTCTTGGAAGAGGATCAAGAAAAGACCACTTTCATCACTGAAAGAGGACTTTACTGCAACAAAGTCATACCCTTCGGACTAAAAAATGCAGGCTTGACTTATTAACGGTTGATGACTACTATGTTCAAATCACATCTTGAGAAAGTCGTGGAAGTCTACATTGACGATCTCTTGTGCAAGAGCATACAGTCCGCCAACCACATTACAGATCTCAGCATAATATTTAACATTCTTCGATCTTATAGGATGCGTCTCAATCCTGATAAGTATCAATTCAGAGTACATTCAGGTCGATTTCTGTGCCATCTCATCAGCAAGAAAGGAATTGAGGCCGATCCAGATCAGATCTGGGCACTCCTTAACATGCCATCTCCAAAAATGATGAAAGTCGTACAGAAACTTGCTGGCAAGATTGCCGTTATCAACCGATTCGTTTCAAAATCTTCAGACCGCTATCGTTGGTTGTTCCTACTACTCTGCGGTTGTACCAAATGAGGAAAAGTTTAGCCAAATACAGAGGTTCAATGGATATCAGAATGCGAAGCAGCCTTTTAGGATCTCAAAACCGATTTGGGGAGGTCTCCCATAATGGGAACCTCAATAGATAATGAGGAATTAATTATCTACCTAGCAGTTACAAATACTTCAATCAGCTCAGTTCTCATTCGACTTGAAAGGAAAATCAAGAAACCAGTCTACTTTATCAGCAAAACCCTTACTCAAGCGAAAACGAGGTATTCTAAAATTGAGAGACTTCTTCTAACTCTTGTTTACACTTCACAGAAACTAAAACACTACTTCCAAGCTCATTCAGTCAAAGTCATGATGAACTACCCATTTCGAGAGGTTCTGTCCAAAAAAGAATAATCAAGAAGAGTGCAACAATGACCAGTTTGTTTGGGAGAACATGATATCAAATTTGAACAACGTCATTCCGAAAAGGGTCAGGCCATTGCCGATTTTCTCGCAGATTTTCCAGTGGAAGATCCCGAGTGGGAAGAATACGATCTTGACCTTGCAAAGGAAATTACAGAAGATCTACTCACCAAAGCATTTGACGAGCGAGCTGAATAGATTACAAGGAAAGGGTGGAGACTTCTCATAGATGGATCAGCAGGACCCGCAGGGTCAGGAATTGGAATCGTACTGATTACCTCTTCCAACGACAGAATTGAAAAATCAATCCGCTTGGATTTTGAAGCCTCTAACAATGTTACCGAATACAAAGCTCTCATTTATGGACTCGACCTCGCACTTGAGCTCAGCATCCCAGAACTCTCAGTTTACACAGATTCACTACTCATCGTCCACCATTACTCTGAGCAATATAAGAAAAATGACAAGATGATCGAATACGCAGCCCTCGTTGCAAATAGGATGAGCAAGTTCGTGCAAGCAACTCTCGATTATCTTCCTCGATGTGAAAATAGACACGCCGATTCCATGACATATTTGGCCGGGGTCTTGAGAACAGAAGCTCGATATTTCTAGATCAAAGTAATTTTAACCCCCAACATTGATAACATTTCTGTATGCACGATCAATACTGGGGGCGATAAAGGGGAAGATGACGATTGGCGAAAGCCCTTCCTAGTCTATCTCGCTATTGACAACAAATGTAATGGACCACTTCCAACAGATCCAAAGGAGCGCCGACAGCTGATCTACAACTCAAAGAGCTACACAAATCAAAACGGTTCCTTATGCCGCCGCTTAGTCACGGAGCCTTACCTAAAGTGCCTCTCTAGAAAGAAAGTAAACGAGATGCTCCGCGATTTACATGAAGGGACTTGTGGCTCCCACATCGCAGGACGATCACTCGCAAACAAAGCCATTACACAAGGAGTATTCTGGCCAGGCATGCGCAAGTAAGCAGAAGAATACTCACGCAAATGTGATACATGTCAACGACACAAACAAATGATAAGCGCCCCTGTGCTAGAGCTACATGTAAGCGTGTTTTGGCCAATCAAATGATGGGCACTCGATCTTATCGGTGAATTTCCTAATTCTCCAGGTAACCGTCAACACCTACTCGTAATTGCAAATTATTTTACAAAATGGGTAAAGGCAGTTCCACTCTGTCGAACCAGAGAAGAAGAGGTCATCTCTTTTATCTGGGAACATATCATTACTCAGTTTGGATGACCCCACCTAATTCGTATTGCTAATGGGCTATAATTTATTGGAGAAGAAGTAGTAACTTTCCCCAACAACACAATATCATCCACTCACCATCTAATCCCTACTACCCTCTAGGCAATGGCCAAGATGAAATTATAGTAGCCTACTTGCAGCCTTCCAACACCAGTCGAATACTCGAAGGCTACATCGAAGCCTACCTAGAGACCTGAAGTCCAGCAAGTTAGTAAATAAGTCCACGAAGCCTTCCGACATTAATCGAATGCTCGAAGACATTATAGTCAAAGCCAAAGACAGGCAGCCAACACCAGAACTCAGTATCCGTAACAGAGAGACTTCGACCATGGTAATACATGGTCGAAGGCAGACACGTCTGACAGCCAGCTTACCAGGCAGTACAGTAAAATGAGCCGCCTGACAGCTACAGTGTCAGAACCGACTCCGGATACAGAATAGTTGTCTCCAAAGGATATACATGTTATCTGACCTCCCATGGTGACACAACCCTTTCTATTTCATATAAAGAGGAGGGAGGATGCACTATGAAGGGGTTAGGAAATCTCTCCCATCAACCCTTCAAGATTACCTTCGACTACCCTGTAACCGACCTCTATTCGATCTGTCATCTAAACTCGATATATATATCAACAATCATTAAAATCCTCACTAGAGGTCGTGGAGAAACCTATTCTAGGACTCCATGCAAGTGTGTTAGTGCAGTGATATTACTTATTATTGTCTTAAATACTTGTATAAGCCTCTAGTCAAAGATAACCCCATGGTGTAAGAGCTAGTTTCCCCTCCTATGAAACTTGGTTCCTACATTTGGCGCCGTCTGCGCTGCACCCACCCTACCCTTTTCCATTTTTCTCTTTCCCCCATTCTAGCCTTCCTCAATGGCCCCCACCCTTCGCTCAACCTCTTCCATCGTCAGTAACTCCACCGACAGAGTAGCCGCTCAACTTGCCCTCATTAGCCAATAATTTGCTCAGGCCGAGGAGCGCCACAATAATCAGTTACGCATTGAGCGTGAAAACGCCGCCAAGAACTCGAGGTTGAACGACAACGCCATTTAGACGACTTTGACCGGCAGCACCGTGCTCTGGACGAATTATGCCTTACCGTTTGAGAGCTTCAACAAGGTCACACCTACGACACTCCTCAACACTCCCGATTACTTGCCCCCTCGCACATTTTGGCCCGACCCCAGCTTGGGCCCCACCCCCTCGTACATTTCGGCTCGCGCCCAGCTTGGGCCCTACCCCCAACTCGAAGTCCCCCTAGTCCATCTTGGCGTCGAGGGTGCTCCCACCGCCATAACCACTGGCTCGATCCATCTTGGCGTCGAGAACGTCTTAGCGAGCGCAATGCCGAATATGCCCCATACCTGCGGCCTCACCACCCTCGACCCCAGCGATCTCTTCCTCATTCTGCCTATCTTACACAGCAGGAACTCGATCAAAAAATATGTGCCGTTATTCATGTCAGCACGAGCCCCACACCGAACTCCTTGAGTCGATTAAACAACCCCATCTGCCCGAAACTCCTCACGGTCGAAGTACCTCCAAATTTACATACCCCTAAAATCAACAAATACCGCATTACCGACCCTCAATCTCATGTCCTCGAATTCCAAAATGCTTTAAGTTTGTACTCTATAGCAGACCACATCTTGTGTCGCATGTTTCCCACCAGTTTTACTGATATCCCTCTCAAATGGTACCACAACCTCCCTAATGGTTTTATTCAAAGTTTTGAACAATTGTCAAACCTTTTTATTGCCCAATTCGCCTTTAACAAAGACCGTGAGGTCCGAATCGATGCTCTCTTCAACTTCCGTAAATCCCCCAACAAAACGGTTAAAGCTTTCACCAAGCAATTTCTCGATGAGTCGCGCAAAGTCGAAAACCTCAATTGTGCTAATATCGTTCTCGCGTACTCTAACGCTCTACCAGATCACAGTCGTGTCAAGAAGTATATCGTGCTTTATAAACCACGAACCTTCGAGGGAATGTTATCTAAGGTTAACGGATACATTGACCTTGAATGCCTTCGTAAATCCAATTTCCAGGGGCAAACCTTGACCAACAACCACAACAAACCTTGACCAACAACCACAACAAACCTCGACCATCTTCTCGCCCATGGTTACTCCCGTCTCACAGGAGACCGAGAGCCGCAAACGTTCTCACTCCGATGTTACCCCTTTTTGAAATTCATAAAAAATAACCCATGCCGGTCTTACCGAAACTCACTGTCCCCATCACACCCTTCTCACACAAATGTAGGCCGACCCTATCTGGCATACTCCTTTCCCCATTGAGGTCAGAAAAGATGAGCCTTACTGCCAAAATCATAAGTACAACTGCCACCCTATTAACAAATGCTATGCTCTACAACAATCGCTGAAGACGATTCTTAAAGTAGGTCGTCTACATTGATATATCACCGATCTCCCCAGCTATCTCGACGGGTCGCATCTCAAGCCTTAACCCGCTGCAACTACCGGCCCAGCCGAGGTACACATTTTCCAACTCCACCTCATCGAAGTCAACAATATCAACATTGACCATACTAGAAGCAAGCGCATGTACGTTAAAGAATGTTGCAAGCTTACCTATCAAGAGAAGCTACTCATCCTTCTACCCGAATCTAGCCAACGCCCTCGCCCCGAAGGTATATCCTTCATCGATTGCGATACTTCTCATGTTCGCTTCCCCCATTCCGACCCTTGGTTATTATGATTAAGGTCGAACACCTCGTCCTCCATACTATGCTCATTGACACAGGCAGTGCAACAGACGCACTCTTCCTCCAGACTGTTCGTGCTATGCAAAAAACTGACCTCATCATACCAGCCAATGTCGAGCTCAAGGGATTTAACAACGCTACCAAAGTCGTCGTCGGCCACCTTAGCCTCCCTGTCACCACCGGTTCAGTCACCCTCCAAACCATTTTTCTCATCATCGGCAAGAAATCTGAATACCTGGGCATCCTAGGGCGCGACTGGCTTCATGCCATGAAAGCCATACCTTCTACTTACTACCAAACACTTCATTTTACTACCCCTTATGGCACGTGGAACATGAAAGGCTCTCAGCGCCTTGCCCGCTCATGCGAGCACCTTGAAATCGATCTTACCAAAAAACTTGTTAAACCATAGCAATCAATGCTTCTTGCTCTCCCCAGACCATCGAACCCTTCTACCACACCTATCAAACTCATGGTTTATGTCGAACTTGATGGCTCGGGTCGAGGTACATTCATTGGTAGTTTTTTGGATGAGGCCGAACACCTCGAGCTCACCACGTTCCTTCGAGCAAATAAAGATGTGTTCGCCTGGACATTCCATGAGATGCCCGATGTCGACCCCACACTGGCCTGCCATCAAGTCGATCTTATCCCTAGGTCCACAACTGTGAAGCAGAAGAAACGTACTTTGGTCCCGAGGATTCGAGAAGTTGTGAACCTCGAGGTCGAAAAACTCCTGGCCACAGGTTTTATCAGAGAAGTCAAGTACGCTGATTGAATCTCAAATATTGTAGCTGTCCCCAAGAAGAATGGCAAGATCCATATCTGCGTTGACTTCATTGACTGTAATAAATACACACCGAAGGACAGTTTCTTTCTCCAGATCATTTCTATGCTTCTGGATGCTACGGCTGGCAATGAACGATTATCCATGATGGGCGCAACTTTCGGTTACAACCAGGTACCTCTCCTCCCTGATGACCAACTTAAAACTTTGTTTATTACTAAACAAGGCCTTTACTGCTTTAACGTCATGCTCTCAAAATACCATTATGGATGGACTCAAGTAAAGGCTTTACTCACAGAAAAAAAGGAAACTGGGTTCGAGAACTTCCTCATGTCTTATGGGCATATCGTACCACTCTACGTTAATCAACTGACTGCACACCATTCCTCCTTGTCTATGGGGCCGAAGCCGTCATTCCCTCATAATACCATCATCCAGTCAAAGATTACGAGCTAACTGACGAAGAAAATGAGTTTGAATTGGCCTGTAACCTTAATTGAATTGATGAGATCAGAGAAGGCGCCATCGCTAACCTAGGTTAATATCACCATATGCTGGCTAGTTCGTACAACAAATGAGTCAAAAGCCATACCTTTCAAATCGACGATCTCGTCCTCAGAGAAATCCCTCAACACAAAAAAGATCCTCATATTGGGAAACTAGCAGAAAATTGGGAGAGTCCATTCCTTATCACAGGTCTCTCAGGCCTGGGATCATATTACCTCATGACAGGAGAGGGAGTTCACATCTCAAATCGTAGGAATACTAGGTGACTAAAGCGGTACTATTATTAAGTCTCTCACTACTTTATTTCAATTTTTTGCTTTTTCATTCCAAAAGTGAGATTTCCATCTCCATCCAATGTACATCTTTTTCTATTTAATGAAAACTTCCAAGTTTTTTTTCTTCTCTCCCTCACATCTCTCTACTTTGTAGACAATACATAGATTAAAGCATAGGCAATAATAGCTTTCAATCGACCTCTATACCAGTTAAAACAATGATAACACTTGATTTGATTGATTCTACCAAATTTTTGAGATAAAAGCAAAGGTAATACTAGTTTAGATAAAACAAAGGTAAAACTAGCTTTCATCTCACTCAATATGGCTATGACATTATACCAGTTGAAACAAAGATAATACATGATTTGACTAGCTCTACTAAAATTTTGAGATTAAAACAAAGGTAATACTAGTTTTCAATCGAGGAGCTCTACCAGACATAAGATAAAATAAAAGTAAAACTAGCTTTCATCTCTCAATATGTCTGCGGCAGATACTTTTTTCAGGTTACATATATAACAATTACAATGGATTCTTTTCTACTATGGGGAGATCAGCTAAGCTTTCCCCTACTACAGGAGCACGACCAGCCATAAATTCTTGAACTCGAACAGTCACAGCAATCCTGCCCTGTTTTACTAATTCAGCAGGTCGAGGGCTAAACTCCATTTCCAGAGAGTTCATGCAATTTTCTTGATCTATATTAGCTCTGCAAATACATCCTTTTTTTGATAAATAGTCATGCAAGGTATTTTTCTCTAACTTAAGCCTTTTTACCTCCACTATAAAATAGGCGATTACTGCCATCACCAATTATGAGTGCGATGCCCCAGGTATAACCGCCTTAGAGAAATTCGTTCTCGCCCTCTAAAGGTGATTTTCTAACTTTTTATACCATTCTTTTTGCCATTCTATTTCACTATGTACTCGATCCGTGAATGTGATGTTCTCTTCCGCCTTCTTATCAGCTTTAGCTGATTTAACCTGATTAATTGCCCTCAACTCCACCACCTGAGCTCGAAGTGCCTTCATCTCCCTGTTTAAATTTTCCCCAGCTAGAGTTTTCTGTAATAGTTCATCTTTCTTTTTTATCAAAATCTCCTTCCCTCTGATAACCCGCTTTAACCCTTGTTCCCTGGTAAGAGCAACATCCAACTTACTTTGGCACTCCCTTAACCGCTCATTTCCTTGTTGAACATGACCTTGAGTTCTAGCCACAATTCCCTCCAGCTCCCTTATTCGAACTGATAGGCTAACTACATCCCCTTAAACAAGGGAGACCTTGGCCTCACTTTTATTCTACCTCGAGCGCTCCCAAGCCTCGGCGTTTCTGGCACGCAAATTGGCCTATGACAATTCGGTCTTCAATTATGCTACCCTTTCATTCAATTTATCACACTTCCGTTACATCGTCCGAAACTCTATATCTTTAGCAGGTAAGCTGTAGACAACTACTCTATATCTTTTACATGTTTATCTTCCCTGTCTTCGCTCGCCTCTCTCATCCTATCAAATTCCTCTACAAATTCTTGGTTACATTGACATATCTCATATTCGCTCAAGCGAGCTGATTCCAATTCGACCTACACATTACAGATTAATATATCGAGTTCAATTCAGGACACTCACTCAACACATATATTTCTTTTCTAACGAGATATCTATTTTTTGACATGTAAAACTACTTCTAAACTTAAGATCGAAGTATAATCTCAGATAGATGATCAATAACACATACTTCCAATTCTAAGGTACACATTCTCTCTACTTTAATCTGTCAATACTTTGATATTTTCAATACACCATTTCAGTACCATTTCCCCTAAACTGATAACAGGTTTTTGGTCTATCTCTACACTCTATTTTCTTTACTTTATAGCTATATACTAATGAAGAATACAAGTCCAATATTTCTTTCTCTTTTCTAACTTGTAGCTCCGCTTGCGAAGATAATAGGGATGCTGAAACGTATCTCTCCTTATCGAGCTCAGTCTCTAAATATTTTATTCTGAGGCACATTCCTTAAGTTCCTACAACAAGGTTTACAAAAACAACTTAACCTACAAAATTCCATCTGACAAACAATTTCCCATCAATTTACAACATTCTAAAAACCATTCATACAACTACGGAATCAACATTCAACTCTACCTTATCGTTTTCTCCCTTCGGACGCTCATTGTCATCCCCTTGGTTGTCTCACACCGTTTGGGGAGAGACACCGTACAACTCATCTGCAACTCCAATAGCAACATCTTCTGCCTCATCATCTTCCACCTCCTCAACATAGGTATCTGCCATGATGGCATTCACCTCAGTTTTGGAATAACACTTTGATATAAGGTGGCGCCCGAGTCTATCACGCTCAATTATCTCCTCCTCCATGTTCACTCTCACTTCCGCGGACATATTGTTGATCTCCACCACTTGAGAAGCCTTCATGGCCTCTAACCGCTTCCCCTCCTTGATCAAGTCAGCCTTCAATTGAGTTACGTTCTTCTTAAGCTCGACTTTCTCCTTCTTCAGCTCAACTTTCTCCTCCTCGACCCCGAGGCATATCTCCTTCATCAGACGAGCAGCCTACAAGACAAAACAAAATCGACCTCATTGTTAGTTCGAATCACATTACAAAATTTATCACATATTCAAGCAAATGAGCTTATCATTTTTCTCATCTCCTCCTCCCCATTAAGAGTTCTAAGCCTCGTCCTTTCCTCCACCTCTTTAAGCTCGTCTTCTATAACAGGTCAATCCTCTCTGACCTTCTCCCCCATCAGTTCAGAAGGTTTAACCCTACTTTTTTTCGCCCTTCATGCGACCTCAACACTTCCTGTGGTTCCAGAGATCGAACCACGCTTCAACATCTTTTTCTTCAGAAACGTTCGAGCTAGTTTACTCGACATAGTCAACTCCGGCACACCCGCGAAGTCCACTCTTGAGACCTTGGGCAGATTCACTCGCCTCTCTTCAATAGTTCATTTCTTCTCGTTGCCATCAGGGCCCATCATTAGCCTCGACGATTGAGGCTTTTAAGCTTTCTCGGATTGGCTGTTAGCACGTTTCTTTTTGCTAATACTAAGTTCTTTCAGTACAACCTTAAGCTCTGTCCCTTTCTGAGCAACTGTATCCAACAGAGACTCCTTCCTCGTCACCTTGGATTGAGGACCTGTCAATAACAACACATTATCATCAGCAGAACAACATACAATTTCAACATATCAATCTTATACATTATACATTGTTATACTTACTTTGTTTTACAGTTCTATATAGAAGTTTCATGGGTTCTTCATCATCTCTCTGATGGCGATAACCTTTCACCCATATCACATTATCATTCTATGGTTGACCTGCTGAGTTCAGATCGAAGAAACGAGGCCGAGTCAAGGTCAAAAAAAAAATATGCCCCTCCACTTGCAGAAAAGTTTTTTACCCAATAAAACTGCAAAACATTCTCAGGAGATATCCTCCTCTCACTCTCATCCTCCTCCCACAGCTTATTCAGAAATTCAAAAGCATTTATCACCTCCCACATGTTCCCATTCAACTGAACAGGCCCTAATAATGTTCATAATCCCTTTCGCCAAATTGCTAAGGAGAAGACTTAACCCGTACTCCAACTGAGATAGGTAACATAAAAAACTTTTCGCCAGGTCACCCTGAACGTTCCCATCAAAATACTCCATAGAGATCGATCCATTTAACCCCTATCTCTTTTCTCCTTCTCTAAATCAGCCAACAGAAAAAAAGTATTCCTCCCCAAATCCTATAATACAACTCCTATAATGCCTACCAACATGTTCTATACAACTACCCCATCTTCCCACTACAGAAGCCTTGGCTTTACAAAACTCTTTGAATGCATCAGAATTCGGAGGATAAGTTACCAATTTTCTAGGGAAATCTAGAAATTAATCAACCCCTACATCCTTCTCCCTATCGAACATTACAATCTCAGAATTCGATTGGCTGGAGGTTGACGCCTCATTGACAGGTAAAATATCTATATCACTACAACTCTTGAGATGAGGGTTTGATCCTATACAATACTCCTCACGATCGACCTACATACAGGTCCAAGTATCCATCATTATATTTTACATATACATCGCCCACATACATATATCTTTCATATATCATATATCAAACTGGTTTTTATAGATTACTGTAAATAGTAATTTTTAGATTTGCTTAACACAAAATATGATCTTCAAAAGCAAAACGTTCAAAACATCACAAATCCTCTACTAACCTTCTATGTCGGAATGTGAATCTAACGCAATGCCAAATCCTTCCCTAACAACGCTGTTATATAACCACCTTCATGACTCAGTCTTTGCAACTCTCTCACGCTTTGACAGTTGATCTCTCTTAATTAATTTCTCACGAGATTCTATGTTATTTCTTCTCCTTCCCCTCTCACTGCTCTTCAAGATTTTAGAAGTTGAGAAATGTTTGAATGACGAAGATGAATCATTATTTATATTTTCTCTCTCGAACTGCTGGTAGTTATTGAGCCTCACATGAGCCGTCCTCAGTTTTAGAACTGAGGCATCCCTTCCACTATCAATGTCAGACGTCTTGTACCTTTTTGGTAAAAACGATTTCCCATTATTACCCTTTACCCTATATTTTATTCTATTTTCATCTCTCTTCCAAATTTCTCTCTGACCTCCCCGCACTCATGATAACTCCCATTTGCACGCAATCAGATTTTCACAGCTTTTACACAAGGGACAAAATCAAAAGCTACCTACCATTTTTCTATTTTTTTTTCTTCTTCTTATAGAAGTGTTAACGTCATTTCCAAAGTTCTCAAAATTTAAAAAATATTTAAATCCTTTTTTCACAACAGTCACAAACAACATTCGCAATAATAGAGGATCGATTCAGGCTTTATTCTCATTTTATTTCTTTGCCAATTATTCAAACTCTTTACATACATTCATGCTACACCTATTTACATTTACTTTATTCACCTCACATATAATTACACCTGAAACACCCCTGATGTCCTAATGAACCACATCTGATCAGTTGGCCTCCAGCAATCCTCACATCTTCCAATTCAATCTCCTCTTCAGCAATCAATCTCATAACATCTTTTTGAGGTGCAGGATCCACCATTACTTCCCGAAACAACTCCTCATAGAAACGACGCTCATACTCCAGTTCCCTACCCATCCAATCTAAACCTTTAAGTTAATACTCCCTCACTGGCAGTTCAGCATCATAGTCCAACAAACCAAAAATTTGCTCCTGCACTTCAGCTATCTTTATAGCCAAATTCCCCTTAGCGGCATAATAAATTCGCTCAGATCGAGTCCACACCATGTCTATCCTCTTCCACCTGTTTAAAGTTCATTTACCCCCAATTTTATCAAATTTCTAGATTGCTGCTGATTCCCTACATTCCGTAATATTATCCTATTCTTTCATAACAAAAAAACCCTAGTATCTTGAGAAAAGTTATCTGAACATATCTCTCCCCATCGACGCCTGTCAGTTCGACCTATTCCATATCGAGCTATTCTTTCCAAATCTAATTTTTCAAGACGACCTCTTTGAGCTCGAGTTCCCCTTCCTAAAAACTTTTACAGTTTTCTCACTCTCCCAAATTTTAGCTCCCAGGTCGAACATCATATATTACACATATTTCATGTCACAGCTCGATTATTATAACCAGGTTGTACATTATAATCTCATGCATAATATTCCAACTATATCCATAAATTTTGGATCATTCATAGCTCGATTTATAGAGTTATTTTGTACATATATCAACACAGAGTTTTGATAACAAATTTTATTTGGCTCGAATACAAATTACAGGTACTTTACAGATAACAAGTCTTTCAAGTACTCCAACATCATGTACTTTACATATAATAAGTTTGTCAAGTGCTTTTACAAATAATAAGTCTTACAGGCACTCCGAAACATTAAATCCTTCAGTTCATCCACCTTCTGTGATGTTTCACTCCAAGAATCCTTTGGTAGAAAGCAGGCATTGGAAGTCACCATAGGTCCCTCTTTTTTCACACCATCTTACTATGACCAAAAACTCAGTTTGGAGGAAGTCTGGGCATGCAAGAAAATGACTCAGTACTTGAACCCACTCTTCAAACAGAAGGTCTTCTTAGCACAAAGTAACGATGAAGGTTCAGAAGAAGACTTCCAGTCTCCATCTCATTTCTCCACCACCACCGTCGCCTTCTCTATAACCACCACCTCAGCAGAGTTAGTAGAGATGAAGAGGGTTCGACCTTAGAATCTAATCCTATGCAAAATGTCGGCGCAACTGCCCGTAGTTATACTAAACCATGTTTCTGTCACCCCAACCTTGTCTTTTGCGAGGACACAAAGACAAATCCAATGTTGCTTGCATGTTAAGACAACATGGTAAAATCTCCACATGCAATAAAAATCTTGCTCAGCTTCAGCCGCTTCTTCCGACATACCTTGATACGTCGAAGGAATGTGAACGGGGGTAGGAATCTCCAAGGACTGATCACCAAAGTATTTTAACTTCAACTTCTGCATCTCAATAGAAATTTTCTCTTCAATAACCATTCTCTGGGTCTTTACCATCGTCAAAACTTTTAGAGAATTTGGCAACAAACAAACGTATTTTGCCGCAAACCTCGGTACAAGTACTATTTATATAACCCTACATTTAATATGCAGGTACATTTTCCTAAGCGCATCATTTAATATAGACCAAACACTCCAAACCCTAACCGACACGTACATCAATATTTCCATCATCATTTAATGCACAAACGAACCCCCATAACACGCTCATTTTCCATACTGACAAATCCACATCATTCCTTCCTTCATTTTCAATCTTCAAACCTGAATACCCATATACCCACAAATTCTTTCTCAACCAAAGCCACTTGTGACTTCAGTTCCGAGGGGGCGATTGTAGGGGCCTACCCCTCGATCTAACTCCAAATCAAGTTGTTTCTAGTTCAAATTACCTCCATGTCAGACTCACACAATCTACACATGACTTCAACAATCAACATTGCCACCTACTCTATAAACTGATGAAGAATGTGGGTCAAGCTCAAACAGAAAAGCCTGAACAAGTTAAAGATACCTATCTCTCACGAGCTCAACACTTACTCAGTCAACTGCCACTAACCACACTGTTCGGAGAACGTGCTTCAGCAAGATAAAGAACTGCGGAGAAGGCCTATATAAAGAAAATTTCCAGAAGAGACAAGGACCAGAGAAAAAATATACAAGAAATCACCAAGAAAACTATATTTTCTAGATTCTTAAAATATCTAAAACTTCTTATTCACAAGATTCAAGTATTTCTAAGTCGAGAGATCACTTGTAATAAGATATTAGCCTCAAGCAATAAAAGTTACTATTGCAAAAATCCTCAACTCGAGGTCATAGTATTTTTTCCCTATTCAGAGGTTATCCACATTAAATTACCTATGCCATTTCTTTTTTTAAAATTGGTTTTTACCACAGGAACATTGGTGTAAGAGCTAATTCCAAGCCATCTCGAGCTTACAAAATTAGGCCATTACAGTAGCGAAGAAAGTCCATTCCCAAAATAATCTTGAAATCATCCAATGTTACTTCGAGAAGGTTAACCTTCCCATTCCACTGTCCCATCTTAACTGGAACCAACTTTGTAACACCATATATCGGCATTGCGACGAAGTTAACGGCTTTCATCCTGTTAGAATCTTTCACCAAATGCAGTCCCAAACGATTCACTTCCTGAATGGCTATAAAGTTATGGGTAGCATCTGTATCAACCATAACCAAAGTGCTCTATCCATTAATACTGAGGTTCACGTACATGAGTCCATTCTTAGGCTTAGTCTCTGCCAACTAAGTAGTCACGACATTGAGCAAGTAAAGAGAATCCATGTTTCACCGCTATCATTTCCTTGCGTGGTGTCATTGGCTAGGTCTCCTTGCGACACCATTAGAGCATTCAAGGCCGTCTTCTGAGGACATTGATAAGCTTTGTGATTTCCTCCATAAAGTAAACATTTCAAGTTCCCTGGATTTCCTTAAAACCTGGACGAGGTGGAAGTGTTGCCACTGTTACGCGGCCTGTGGTACTCCTTCCCAGGATTAGAACTTGAGGCACCGCCCGTACTTGCTCCACCACTTCTGCCCTGGCCATGGCCTTGGCTTTGACCTTGGTCTCCCTCACTTCTAGCTTGGTATCCCTCATTCTTTCCCTTATTGTAATCATAGGAGGATCCCGTTCTCTACTGTGACAGAGAATTAGACTAAGACTGAGCCAGTCGACGCTCACCTTGCATAGGAGTGTAGTCGTTGATGCACTCAGTAGAGGCTATTGCGGATGCCAAATCTTGAACTCGTTGCCTTTGTAATTTATTCTGGAACCACGGTTTCAAGCCTTCCAAGAAACAAAACAACTTGGTCCTTTTTTGACGCGGATATCCAACATTAGGGCTAAGAACCGCTTTACATACTCACGGATGTTGCCTGCTTACATTAGTTGCCTTAAAATCCTCCGAGCAATGAACTCAACATTCTCAGGTATGAACTGATTCTTCAACTATTTCTTTAAGTCATCCCATGTGCTAATAGTACCGTGACCGCTCTGGATTTCAGCATACTTGGTGCGTCACCATAGTTTAGCGTCACCTGCGAGGTACATGGGCCATTGACACTTTTGCATCTTCGCTCTCAGGCCGGACAATATTGAAGTACGTCTCCATATCAAAGATGTTCTCCATCTCCTTTGTGTCCCTCGCCCCCTCGTATGCCTTAGGT
Source organism: Kingdonia uniflora (assembly GCA_014058105.1). Classification (NCBI taxonomy): domain Eukaryota; kingdom Viridiplantae; phylum Streptophyta; class Magnoliopsida; order Ranunculales; family Circaeasteraceae; genus Kingdonia; species Kingdonia uniflora. The sequence goes on from JACGCM010001560.1 coordinate 1,758,072, forward strand.
TTGAGGACCTTGATTCTGGGCCGTTCTATACCGCCGCCAAAGGTGTTGGTTCAACAGTCCCACAACCTTAACTAGGAGATTCACCTTCAAAGATAGTTCATCCACCTGATCCAGAAATGTAGCCATACTCTCCTCAACTACTCCTTCTGGCGTACTGAGACGTTCGTCCATATGGGTCTGATCATCTGTAAACCCATCTAATCGTTCCTCCAAAGTTGTTACTTGATCAATAATCCCACCTAGAGCTTGCATCTAATACTCTAATTGGTCCAACCACGTTCGGGTGTTCGGCCAGGGATTGACGGGTTGTCCTACCATCTGAGGGGCAGGAGCAGGGGCAGGGGCAAGGGCAGTAACATTGAGACCCTCCGACATAGTAACAAGATTGCTTTCCTACTAAAACGTAACTCTGATACCAACTAATACGGGTCAACTTAAACACAAGCTTGGTACGTGCGGCACTCAACTCAAGTAAGCTTAATTATCCGTCTCTTTTAATCATCTTTTTAACACAATATCACATAATATCAAGGCAACACAAACATTGTACAAAGGGTCATTGAAAACTTCATTTCATTCATTTATCAACAATAATTACAAAGCTTTATTTTCTTCTCAGCTGTATCAGAGTTATATCCTCTACATAATAGCCATTAAGTAAATAGCTTACAACTAAAATGAAACATCAAAGTTGGATACGAAGCGTAATCCCCCGTTTAGTTAACCTAAACTTTGCAGAAATAAACAAATTTTTTTACAAGGCTTTATTACATCCTAAAGTTACTATTTACAAAATATTGGCTCGATCCACTTAGGCATCACACCGAGGGTACATGAGAATACCGCCAAGCCAACCCCATATTTGTGATGGGAATTAATCCAGGCGTAACGCCCCAGCGAACGTCAAGGAAATCTACCCGAGCGTTATGAGTTCTGACATTGGATATATGTTCTTTATATGCTACATGTCAAGTTTTGTTGAAAACGGATTTAGTTAAGGGGGCGAGAAGTGTCAGTATGCTTCGTCTTAGTAGCTATATTAAATAGAAAGTTGGTCCAAACCTCCCCATGACAAAATAAGTTTTATAGCTTGGTCTCTAGGACCCCGGCTTATGGACTATCCACAAGGAATGTTCACGAGTTCTCATTGGCATAGGAAATACTAGAAGACATTGCCTTGCAATGCGAGCAGCTTTTTTCAGATAGGGCTGAACGTGGGCCCACTATGCCTCATGAGCCAACCAAGACGTACTGCTCCTTATAAATGGACTATGCTATTCAAGTTGCCTGCCATCCAGCTAGTCTAGGCTCGTCGCCCCTTTTATATATTTGGCACCCGGCATATTGAGCTACCCTGATCCGCTGCCATGACAGGTGTGTTTTCGTACTTGTGTATAGTCACGAGTGATTACGTTGTAGGGATTATTTAGGGAACCTTCAACGTTGTTGCCTATTCCGAATACATATTCGATGACCCCCTCATGAGTATCCAGGACGATCCGGATGCTGCTCTAGCATCTGCGAGTATATTCAACATGCGTCGTCGTGTCTAGTGAAGAAGGCTTGTACATGCCGGCTGCACGTGCATGTACGCCGCACGCCCTCATATTCCCCTATACTACGGGCACCACCAGGATCTCTTGGTTTTCGAAGCACTAGCCCTACCAACTAGCCAAGCTTAAGTTAATATGCTATGTTCCAAAAAAAATACACCAAACCCCGTTGGTTTAATTTTATGACCATGTGTAGACCTTAAGATCAAACAAAATTAAATTATACTTCCCTTTCGTTACTTTTGATTCGAACTAGAAAATAAAATTTCATAGATAGGCAATATGGCCAAGCCTTTCTTGGGCATGCAACGGACGGAGGCTTATATCGGTGGCCTCTTGATCTCTCTTGGGTCTCACATCACCATGCCATGGCATGCGCCCCCCAAAAAATACAAATTCATATATACAACCCTTTAGCTTCACACTCACAGGCCCTTTATCCATAAAGCCAAAACATCTGACATTGCTCAAATGTAAAGATTGCTCTCTCCATTTTTATAAATTTATCCCTTCTTCTCTTGCTTATGTACACATTCAACCTTATAGATTTGTCAACCTTCAAATGTGTCCTAATACAAAAGACAATATTTCCCATGCACGTATTTAACTTGTTGGACAAGTTTTTAAGTTCTTAGTTAATTATACAGTTAAAAACGGTTAAGTTGATTAGATCGGTTTAGATTAGAGTAATCGAGCTCAAAATCTCGAAGATTGAGACCCAATTGAATTAAACTAAATTAGTTTGGATGTTGGGAAGCCAAGGAAAATCTCATAGGACAAGATATAGTTTAGTTTATCGTAAGATCGAAAAACAAAGTCAAACCGAATAAACAACATATAATTTGGAATTTGAACATTGAAGATTACATTTGTTAATTTTCATGTTGTTTCGAATTGGTGAAAACCAAAACAATGTTGTGTCGGTGTGAGTTTACTGAAGGGAGGGAGAGGGGGTTCATTGGGCTTCGAAGTTTAGACACAAACGGTGGCGTTGCCTCCGTTGGTGCTTGTGGAGGTACCCAACACCAAATCAAGTGGCGGCTCCGACTTTTTACCTCGATTATCTACTTTTTTTTACACATTAAGTTACTTGATAAACAATATTACTTTTGTGTTTATTCTTTGGTAATTATATATTAGACTATATTGTTTATGCTTATGTGTTCCCGACGTCATGCTCATCTCACATGATAGATTATGTATGACTTCATCAAGGACTTCAACTAAAGTAGGGACTTGTTTTTAGATAATAGTTAGACCATTATCTCCAATATGCATGTTTTTTCTTCTCTCATTTCGCCATATATATATATATATATATATATATTTATTTATTTTTGTGGGAAGGTGGTGGTGTTTAGTTTAGAAAATAAATATATCCACAGACTAGAACATATAGGGTGTGTTTGGTTCGTGGAAAATAGCGGAAATGGCGAAGTTGATTTCCATAAAATCTATTTACCACCGTTTGGTTCGAGATGAAAAACAAAAGGTGTAAAATATGTTTTCCATGGTTTTTAAAAACTTGACAAATCATAGAAAACCCGACTTCCTCTTTCAAACGGGTTATTCGATTTCGCCACGGAGGGTCAGGGTCGACAATTATGTTTTTTTGACTTAAGAAATAAAATAACGCTAGAGATCTTACGTCTCTTTCTGAAACAACAAGGAACACCAGTTGTTTTCAATGTTATGCTGTAGGGTGGACATGTTTATTTGTGTCACGATGTTGTCGGGTGGGCTTGTGTGAAATTATCCCAACCTCCACCAAGGGATTTCAATTATCTTAAGGTTTTGGAGTGATTTTACGATAGTTTATAGTCTACTTTTAAGTGAAAATGTGTCAAAATTTCTATAGTTAAAACCTATTTTATGGAAAATTTCCTTCATTTTTCATGCCCAATTAAATAATGGAAGTTAATTAGTTGATGGAAAATGGGATTTTCGTGGTTTTGATAAAAAACCATAGAAATTTAGATTTTATGAAAATCCAGTTCACATTTCCGCCATTTTCCACGAACCAAACACGCCCCTAACATTAGGTGAAAAAATTACCAAGATTTTTGTTGTTACGCAAAATAAAAAACCTTAGTATTGGTTTGAATATATTTTTTATTATGTTATTTTACTTGCATTGTCTCATGTAAGAAACTTTTCTATGGATATAGACCCTAAACCCGTGAGCCACTTGAAATAATGATTACCGCGTAGTTGGCGCATAATGTAGCATCTCTTTGATGAGAATATAAAGTGAGGGCCATCTAAAGACCAGGCTTGCACTTACACATTATCATTATATTTGACTAATCTATATGTTATTAAATAATTTCTTTAATTTGTAATAATCAAGAATCATAGTAAATAGCTTTATGAGAAGGAATTAGTATAAATTAATCTTGTCCTAATCTAATATCTTTCAATAAAAAAATAAAAATGAAAGAGAGTGAGGATTGCACTTCATTACCTTTCCTTATCTCATACAAACATATCTAAATCCTCCTTTTTGTAAATTTCTTTGTAATAGAGATTTTTTTTTAGCAGATTTGGAAAGGCGTAAATCGACTTCTTCCAATAAGTTTAAATATTTGGCAAAAGAAGTCTTTTGTTGCTCTCTTGATAATTTGATAATGTTTCCCTCTAAAAGTGCTAAGGTACAAACTATACTAATTCCCTATCAAAAGAAAACTTGTAAACACTTGTGTCTAAAATGCTTAGGGTTCTTAAAGATAAACATTTAATTAATCAAGACCAAGAATATTTCAATACGAGGAATTCTAGAATATGTATCAAAGTTGGACACTAGGGAGCTATGGTAGTATATCGTCATTGAGAAAAACAAAATAAACTTAGCTGGTTGTTTCGAGGTTATAATAAACAACGTTAACGTCTATAGTAAGTACCTCACAAAGTTTATGGGACAAAATATTTGCGTGGGATAATTTATAATTGGTGTTATTCTCTCCTCTACCATACTTTGTTAAAGCTCCATCAAGAAAGTAAATATGGATCCACTCTTTCTGCGAGTTTATCCAATGAAAGTGGGTCAATGAGAAAGAGAACATATTCGGAGTTCAGCACAATATTTTCCGTACGAGGGAATGCGAAACCAAACTTCCATAAGCCCCGTTTTCCATAAACCAAAAATGCAATTGACAACTCTCTGCATTATTTACGCAGGTTCCTTTAGAAATTCTCAGGTCGAGTTGGCCCAAGAATTGTCTGAAAGTTGCCACTTGAAACTTATGAAGAGGCTTTAGAGATTCCTTGAATATGTCCTAGCTAGAGTTGCCATGAAGTGCTTTGTGTGAAGAACTTCCCCGCAAAAAATAATATTTCTTCCTTGGAAACATAACTCAGATCAGTATTAGTGAAAACTGAAAAATACTAAAATACCTATGAAATAAGATATACAAAGACACATTTCCTTTATTTTTATGTATAAACAACAAGATATTCTAATTATAATAAATCAATACTAAGATGTTATCATAATACAGCGACATGTAATGACTAGAATAAGGAATTAGTGGAATTCATGAGTGGGATTAGTAGAGTTGTAGATAAGGAGTCCAGAGCACCGAGGTGACAAATCCCATTCGAGCGGGAGAATGTGTGGGTTTTCAGGCAAACTCCATACATTGGGTTTGAGTAGGACCTTTTAACAACCCACATTCACTCCTTTTCTAACTTTTCTATAGTTGGATCCGAGATTAGCAATAATTACATGTTTCCACTCAGTCATTAGCATCTGAGTCGATCCTGGCGAAGTAGAACGAAAAAGAACTTTTTTTAAAGTAGGCGAAATCATGACTTTTTTATTTTTATTTTGTGAAGTTTTTGATTTGTTTTGAGAATAGAGTGATATTTGATTGATATATAAAGGATTAAAACAGTGTTTATAGAAATTTTGTCAATATATGCAACACAATAATTCTTACGCACATGACTGTATTTCTTATATTTTAGGCGTTTTCATCCCATGTCTTAGGGAAACAATGCATTGAAACTAATCTCTTAGGCACATGATTAAAATAAAAAATAAAAAATCTTAGGCACTTGACTCTTTTCCGTTCTTAAGCTTAAGTGATGAGACAATGTTGGTACATTTATCAATTCAATCTTTACCTAGTTATCTAGTTGCTTGAGGCAAGACTGCGAACTGAAAATTTATGGTACTTGAGATTAACCGATTATGAATAATTAGTTCAACTAATTAGGTCTAAAATTCTTTGAATCAATTTTTCAATAACAAAGTACTAATCTAATCCAAATTAATTCTATAATCTATTGAGAATAAGCAACGATTTTAAAAAAATTGAATAGTGCTACAACATATAAGCTCGTACTTTGAATTTTAAGCTCCAGCTCTCTAAGTACTACTGAAAATCTTCTTAGCCCAAATTCAACTCAACTTGTGTTAAAAAAAATAATAACATCAAATTCTTCTCTTTATTAGTGAATTAAATAGAGATTTTATTAAGTTCAAGCTTTAAAGTTTTGACCTTTGGATCTGCAAAAAAAAAAAAAAAACTCCTGTTAAAAAAAGTAGCATCAAATTCTTCTTTATCAGTAAATTAAATAGTATCATTATAAGTTAAATCTTGGAAGTTTGACCTTTGGATCTGCCAAAAAAAAAAAAAAAATACCTCAACAAAATCACTGTAATAAAAGCACCAGTACCATTACAGCTCTGTAAAGCGTAACCGTTTAACACTATAAAACCAGAGCTCCTGTTTCTCTCTGTTTCTCCCTCTCTCTCTCTCTCTCTCTTTTATTACTCACACACACACACACATACTGATACCATTCTAGTAGACTAGTAGTTGATCAGAACAAAGTCGTTTTCTTCAAGTCTCCATCTCTCTAAACCAACCTCAGAAATCGAATTGTAAACCTACAAACAATTACACAAACACTGATTCATTCACACTTAATACGTTTACAGTACAGGTGAAGAACACACTCTCTTTCTCTCTCTCTCTCTCTTTTTATTTATTAGTCTCTGTTTTGTAGCCATTAAAAAGGGTCATCGTTGCAGAGAGAGTGATAATAATAAGTGTGCTTTCGGCGAAGTTGTAGTGAGAGAGTGATTCTCATTTAAAACGCTATTTAAAGCTCTGTTTTTTACTACTCTTCTCTTTGGAAACAACAAGGGAGAAAGAGAGACCTCTTTAAAGGGTCTTTTTGCATGTTGTGAGTGACACTCGTCCAATGCTTACTGCCCAATCCTTCTCTCTTTCTTTCTCTGGGGTTGTTTAACTTGTGTTGTAGAAGGTGAAAGAAAGATGTTTCTTTTGTTCTTGGAAGTTTAACATAAAAGGAGAGGAGATCTCTCTCTCTCTCTCAGTTTGTGTTTGGGTTTGCAAGATTCCCTTTCGTTTTCTCGTATTTTTTGATATTTTTGTCTCATTTACTGTACGTTTATTGTTCCAGATCTACCAGACTTTGACATCATCATCTCTGTTTTGGACTAAAACACAAACACAATGTTGCATCAAAAGCAAGGAGAAGAAGCAATTGTGTCAAACTACAATGACACAGGAGATCATCATGATGGAAATGGAGGAGGAGATGATGAAGAACATCATGGAGATGATGGGTCTACCTTGAATGTGAAAAGCCTTCTTTGGCATGGTGGTTCTGCTTATGATGCTTGGTTCAGCTGTGCTTCAAATCAAGTATAACCCCATACCAACTCTACCGCAAAATGCTAAAACCAGATTACAAAAGTTCAATTTTTTCTCATTTTAGTTCAATTTGTGCAATCCCAGATCACTAAATGAGAAACCCAGATCATAAAAATGCTAAATTTTGTCATTTTAGCTCAGTATGCTCAACCCCAGATCACAAAGAGCAAAACTTAAATCATAAAATGAAGATTAGTCCCATTTTAGCTCAATTTACTGAAACCCCAGAGATACCCAGATTACAAACATGCAAAATAATCTCATTTTAGCTCAGTTTCTGCAAATTGAGACTAAATTTTGATGGTTTGTGTTACAGGTTGCTCAAGTTCTCTTGACACTCCCATACTCTTTTTCGCAACTGGGTATGCTCTCAGGGGTCATATTTCAAGTCTTTTATGGAATTCTGGGTAGTTGGACTGCATATCTCATCAGTGTTCTCTACATCGAGTATCGGAGTCGAAAGGAGAAGGAGAACTACAGTTTCAAGAACCATGTTATTCAGGTAAACTTCAAAGTTCAGGGTTAAATATAAGATTAGTCCCAAATTTAGGCCAAAAGTACTAAATTTTTATATGCTGATACAATTTCAGTGGTTTGAAGTGCTTGATGGATTACTGGGTTCTTATTGGAAAGCAATTGGATTGGCTTTCAACTGTACATTTCTCCTCTTTGGGTCTGTGATACAACTTATAGCTTGTGCAAGGTAAGTTTCTATTTCGCCAGTCGAATTTAGTTTATGAAAACGGGAAAGTATGATCTGAGTAATGTTTAATTGTGGTTTGTTTGATGTTTACAGTAATATATATTACATAAACGATCATTTGGATAAGCGAACATGGACTTATATCTTTGGAGCTTGTTGCGCAACCACCGTGTTCATACCGTCATTCCACAATTACAGAATTTGGTCATTCTTGGGGCTGGGAATGACCACTTATACAGCGTGGTATATGACAATCGCAGCAATCGTTCATGGTCAGGTAGTAGTAGCCCTTCTTGTTTGGCTGTGAATGTAGGGTATTACTGTCTAGGATTATCCGTTAATCAAATGAATTTAATTTTGCAGGATGAAGGTGTACAACATACTGCTCCAACAAAGATGGTTCTGTATTTCACCGGCGCCACCAATATACTGTATACCTTCGGTGGTCACGCCGTCACAGTGTAAGGACTCTCTCTCCGTAGATTTCCTCGTTTCCGTTATTAATTTCAAGTACTTAGAGTAGTAGTAAATGATTGTACAGTGAAATCATGCACGCGATGTGGAAGCCCCAAAAGTTCAAGTACATATATCTTGGAGCAACTTTGTATGTATTTACACTGACAATTCCGTCAGCCACTGCTGTTTATTGGGCTTTCGGCGATGAGCTTCTAACCCACTCAAATGCATTTTCACTCCTTCCCAAGACCCGCTGGCGTGATACTGCTGTTATCTTAATGCTCATTCATCAGGTTCGTATTAGTCCCCACTAATGTGTACATACTAGTCCTCACTAATGTTTGTTTAAGTTTACGTCATTTACATTAGCTACCTCAAAACTTAATTGTGGTTAATGTGATCACACAATTGGGTTAACGTGCGCACTTGTGTGAATTGTGCAGTTTATCACATTCGGGTTCGCTTGTACACCGTTGTATTTCGTGTGGGAAAAGGTGATTGGGATGCATGACACTAAAAGTATATGCTTAAGAGCACTTGCTCGGTTGCCGGTGGTCATACCCATATGGTTCTTAGCCATTATTTTCCCTTTCTTTGGTCCCATTAATTCAGCTGTGGGGGCACTTCTTGTTAGCTTCACTGTCTATATCATTCCAGCTCTTGCCCATATGCTCACTTACAGAAAGGCCTCTGCTCGTCAGGTAACGCGTTAAAAATAAAACTGTATTAAGATACGTCGAACCTTGCTCGCTCTGATATCTAATGCTAGGCACTAGTGGAGACACATATAATTAATGGTCTTAACCCGGGATGATTAAGAAAATGTGAAAGTTAATTAGGGGTTAATGTGTTGTAGTGAGGGAACTCCAAATTTGGAGTTATTGTGTTTGACAAATAAGCGCAATCAGATGAGGGTAGCCATCAATGGTTACAATTATATGATGGGTATATCGTTTTGAATGTTGACCAAATATGGTGACCACTCCTTGGTAGGTCCCTTGAGTTTCATATGCACCACACGGGGTGCTTTGGAAGGACTATGAAACATTATAGATTTCCTTTATACACTTGCTTGTCGTCTCCCCTTTGTTTGAGTCTTTTAGTTGTCTCCATGGTTTCAATATTTCAGTCATTTGTTAGAGCATCATCAGTAGTTGCCTCAATACTTGAAAACACACATGCCACGTATAATTATTCGAGTTTGGGGCCTCCAACAGTTGCCTCAATACTTGAAACTTGAATGCTGAGTTTGAAGTCAGGCGCATAAGGTTTATGTGTCTGAAACATTTCATTCTAAGGCGCATAACGCTTATGCGCCCTACAAAGCCGGGCTCCAAAACTTTATGCGCCTGATGAAATTTTTCAAAAAAAAGGAGCTTGTCAGGCGCATAACCTTTATGCGCCCCATTCTTTCTTTTAATTAGAACCATGGGGCTCATAACCTTTATGCGCTTGATGACTTAAAATGAAATTCAAGCATTGAGTCTTGTTGGAAAAGATCTCTCAAATGCTTGAAAAATTCAAGGATTGAACAAAAAAATAAAATTCAAGCCTTCTTTGAGATGCTCTTAGGTGTGAAGGGACTCATCCAAGCTCGTCCCTTAGCCAGCCTAACTGCGAAGGGACTTATGTAAGACTGACCTTCGACTAACAAGGGAAAGGACAAAGCCACTTTTCTCTAGTAAATCTTTCTTTTAGGGTGCATTGCCATTCATGCCATGTTCCCCCACATTCTTTAGTATCTCTTCTCACCCTTACAGGGGACTATCTATAAGGTCACTGTATAAAAACCAAAAAGTTCTTGGATAAGTTTTTAGGGTCTCTTTCCATTTTCATATCCTGAAAATATTGTATGATTTGGATTAAATCAATGCGAAGCCAGTGTGTTTTTCATCACACGGTTTCAATCTGTCGTCCCCTCTGTCTTGTGGGCACTTACATATTAAATGACCAAATAATTGGGTCTATAGTACTGGCAAGCCAAGGTTGGTCCCCATGGCTTTTTTATATCGCCACGCGATTAGCACGTGAGAGACAGTGATTGAGGTATAAGCGTACAACTGAAATTAATGAGTAGAGATTTTATTGAGATTATTAGAGGAAGGTTGGATGTCTTTTTCACTTAGTTTACATGTAACAGTTGTGTCGTGCTTCATCTTCATCTAGAGCACATAACAGCTAGTTTTCTGAAATCCCGACCCCATATGTTTTCATAATTCTCTGAAAGTTTGAAAGATATTGGGAAATTATTCAAGTTTTAATTAGTTCAGAGTAGCTAAAGATTGTAACTTTTCCTTTCTTTGTGTGATACAGAATGCAGCAGAGAAGCCTCCCTTCTTCCTCCGGAGCTGGACTGCAATGTACGTGATAAATACATTCATTGTGGTATGGGTTCTCATCGTAGGTTTTGGATTTGGTGGTTGGGCGAGTATGACCAACTTTGCCAGGCAAGTAAGCACATTTGGACTCTTTGCTAAGTGTTACCAGTGCAAGCCACAACCCCATGTTGCACCTGCTCCGAATCATCACTGAGCCCTGCCGAATATATCCCGATTATATGAAGTCTAATTCAGTTTCTCTTGTATTATGCATGGGATGTACCAACATTTGCGCTCACATGTAGTGTGCTTGTTCTCCTCATTTTTTGTGGTGCTTTCGTTAATTTTATGTTTCTTAGGAGATAGGTAGTGTGGTTATATGATTCCTTTGTTACCAAAGGGCAAGGTAATCAATATATGTTTAGGGTTTCCCTGTAATTTCTCCTTCTTTTTTTGAGATTATATTAATGCATGGGTTATGATGTCTTGCAAAGCCCGTAATACCAATTTTTTTGAACTCTGCTCTGCTAAGGTTTATCGCCTTTTTCAAGCCAGGAACCTTAAAATAAAAGTTTGGTGAAAGATTTGGCTTCCATCACATGGGTTTCATGATGAAACACTTGATCCTCATGCTACACAATTTCTGATTATGTATCAAATCCCCATAATTATATTTAATTATGTTGTATACTAATGTTGATTATTGGAAAGTATATTACAAATGCTTTAGTTCTACTCTAATCAAGCTTTTGACTTATTGATTAATAAAATCTTACTTCTATATACGAGTGTGTCGTGTATCCCGCTGCTTTAAAATACTATCTAATTGAGTAAAAGGGTCTTGTTTAGTTGATTCTTTGATTGAGTGGTTACTCCAATGGTTGCTAGAAAAGCACTTAAGAATCAAGAGATCATAATAGTGTATGTTCTGATTGACTGTATTGATTCTTGACACTATTATATCTAGTTCATTGCGAAGTTATTATACTTTACCTTTGAATTCAGACATATTTTTGCGTATACATTTCTTTGGCTCAGCCAATTTAAAAAATGTATAAACAAAACTAATGAGATAACTAACGTCAGTTCCTAACGAAGGAAACGATGATCAAGTGAAATGGAAATTCATTTACCTCAATTTGTTTATTGGCACAAATATTGCTTCTCGACTTAGTAGACGTGGAATCACACAAGTTATTTGCAAACACAATCAATAAAGCTTTATAAATAAGCTTTATCAAATATTTTCTTAATTCTTGCCCAGCTTCTCTGTAGATTCTAAAATGACATGAGGTTTGTTCTTTCTTTTTAAAAAATAAGATAGCTCAAATTAATTATATGAAAAATTGTTCAATCTTGACTGAGGGTAGACCAAAACGCCATTTGTCTCAGTTAAACAAACACGCCCTTTATACCTTAAGAGTCTAGCCATGAAATATATGTTCTCCTTAAGATAAGTCCTCACTCCTGAGATACGTTGTAATACTAATTTTCTGAGTACGATTTCTAATACAAAAAATACACAACCAATCAGGAAAGTAAATGAAAAATGTTTTAAGTTCTAACCATTTAACACTTGTCTAAGGATCTCATCCCTCGAAAATGTACTCTTTTTTTAGTTAATTTGGAACTTTTTATTGATATTTAGAAAAAAATACAAAGCAGGGAGAGGGCATTAGACCTTACTCCCTGGAGGTGCCACTTGCTAATAAATTCTCAACAGCCCAAAACCAGCTCTATCCATGATTGGGTTAGCAAATTCTCGATGCCGAAAGTCTGAGATTTGCCCATTAGCTTCAAGATTTGCACAATGATCGGCTGCACCATTTCCTACTCGTAGTGTGTGTTCCAATGTGAAATGCATTTGTCCATGTAGTAGTTGTACCTCCCTCCCTCCATATCAGCTCCATAGTCCATGGCACTGTGGTATTGTTCTTCATCCAGTCCACAACCGTTTGACAGTCCATCTCCACGATAAGAGGCAACTAATTTCTCGCCTTACAATGCCGAAGACCAATAACTAATGACAATACATCCGCATATATATTGGTGCCAATGCCCAAAGCTTGAGTAAATGCAAATAGTACCTTCCCTTGAGAGTTTCTCACAACACCTCCACCTCCATATCTCCCTGGGTTTCCTTTACTCACCCCGTCCGTGTTCAACTTGTAGTAACTCGAAGGTGGTGGTTTCCAAACAACAAGTCTTGGTATTACCATTTTAGTCGCCAAGGTATTGGGCCCTAGCGTTTGTAGTGTTAGTCGATCCTGATACGATGCATCTACTGTAAGTTTAAATCTCCAAGAACAATCCTTAAGCCACACCAATACTTTCTTGATGATCTCAAGAGGAAATATTAGCAAATCATCATGTATGTACTTGTTTCGAGCTACCCATAACTCCCAAAAAATAAGGTCTGGTAACATACCTTTCAACAACCCAACTTATGATAGATCAGAAGCCGCTGCAAACCAAAGGGACATTCTAGCATACACCGATTGTGCGCTCAAACATGGCACACTAAAATAGAAGAAAAGTATCGTCAAACATCCATTGCAGCTGTCCCTTGTACAAAAAGGTGGTCTGGACTTTCTATATCAGGTTGTGTACAACAAGAGCATTTAGAAACCATAGGTATACATTTTTGAATAAGGGTATCCACAGTAACCATGCCTCGCCAAAGTTTCCAAACAAAAATCTGCATCTTAGCGGGTATCAACTTGAACTATATCCATATACAAATATCCCTCTCCGTGTCTCGAGTTCTAATAACATTCCAAGCAGATTTAACGGTGAACCCCCCTTTTGTATCTGGAGACCATACAACTTTATCATTTAGAGTTGATAGTTTAAACTTCATGGCTAAAACTTCTCTCCACTCAAAAGGGATTTGCCACTCTAGAACATCCCAACTCCAGCCCCCATTCTTAATAACCTCAGAAACTTGGACTACTTGCATAACATCAACATCGAAAAATTCTTGTAATGAACCGTGTTCTGTCCAATCATCTCTCCAAAAATCAACATCTCCTGTACCCAACAGCCATGAAGTGTTAGACCTCACATTATCAACAACCTTCACAATCTCCCTCCAGAATCTCGAAGCAAAATATGTCCCTCCCATCGGTTCATTACATATGAAGTACTTTTCTCTGAAATTGTTTGCCCAAGCAGAATCTCCATAAAGTAAGAACCATGCACTTTCATAAGAAAACATTCCCTCACCTCTCTTAAACTCCTCACCCCTAAACCTCCCTCTTTTTTAGGTTTGGAAATTTTACTCCAAGAAACCCAACTCCTCTTAGCTTTGCCATTAAATTCCCCCCAAAAGAAATGTACGAGTAATTTCTCGATCTTATCAATTACGGACAACGGTACCACCATACTTGCAAGAATATGTATCGGCATGGATTGTAGCACATGGTTAATCAACACTAATCTTCCCATGCTAGACAACAATTTCGCTTGCCAACCTGAAATTCTTCTTTGAATTTTACCCGCAAACTCATCAAAATATATACTTTTAGTCTTTCCATAGTAAATAGGAGCCCCGAGATAGGCATACCTTCGACTGAAAATCAGTGGCATTTTGAATGATCTTCCTCACTGTAGGCACTTTCTCATGGACCATAAAACCTGACTTCTCACAATTAACCTTCTGGCCAGAAACTGCTTCATAACACTCTAAGAATAGCTCTGACAACCATTTAGGAAAACCATAAAGTCGGCGTATAGCAAGTGCGTTATAGGAGTAACACCTCTCCTCACAGCATAGTAACCAATGTTTCCAATCACAAACTCTCTTTCAAGCCCTCTTGACAGAACTTCTTCAGCTAATATAAAAAGAAGTGGGGAAAGCGGATCTCCCTGTCGTAACCCTCTTGAAGATTTAAAAAACCTTTTATGTACGCCTTGTAGAACAACTGAAAACCATGGACTCTCTACACATTGTCTAACCAAGTCAACCCAAATTCGATCAAATCCAAATTTGAGTAAAACTTTCTACAGAAAACCCCAATCAAGTCTGTCATACGCCTTCGCCATATCTATCTTCCCAACCACGTAACGTGTCCCCGTGCATTTTTATTTAGATCACACGTTAGCTCGAGCCAATCCAATACTCTGAGAAATATCCATATCCTTTAGGAAAGCCCCTTGATTTGGTGAAACCAGGCTCAGAAGCAAAGTACCTTGTATGCCACCAAACATAAACTAATCGGCCTGTAATCGTTAAAACCGACCGGCTTTTTTCTTTCTTTGGAATCATGGCAATAAATGATGCACAATATGCAACCGACAACTGATGACCCCTAAAGAAATCTTTTGCAGCAAGCCATAAATCGTCATCAACTATCTCCCAACAAAAGATATAAAAAGCTGAAGACATACCATCTGGACCAGGTGCACTATCAAGAGGGATGTTCCACAAGGTTTCCTGACTTCCTCTAGACTAGGTAGAGCCATAAGAGACGCGTTCTCCAGATCAGTAACAATAGTGGGAATACACTCTAGCATCTCCTCACTTTCTTGCACAGCTTCAGCCTGAAATAGTTTTTTGTAGTACTCCACTGCTGCAGTATGAATAACCCCCACATCAGAAGTTTTTGACCTGTCTTCAAGCTGAAAATCTTGTACTTCATTGCTATTCCTGTTCACTGTTACTGATTGGTGAAAGAAATGAGTATTAGAATCACCTTCCGCCAACCATTTGCATTTCGACTTCTGACGCCAGAAAATTTCTTCCTGGTTCAATAATTTAGCATGGTCTATTTTGGCCTCCCTCAAATTCGGTAGCCACTGCTTCATCCCAGTTTAGTTGCAATTGATTATCAAGCCTCATTATATCATCCACAACCATTTGGATATTCTGAAATACGAAAATGTACTCAATGCAAGACTCACATCAAGTGATCAAATTGCAGTAAAAAAATGAGAGATAACTATGAGATACATTTGATTGGATTCATTGATCTTAAATTTTAAAAATCAAAACAGCTAAGATAACTATGAGATACATACACAAAATAAGACTGAAGAGAATTATGTTTACTATGAGATACATGTAAAAAGTAACCACCAACCATTTTCAGGAACACGTCATGACCCGCCTGTTTCATCTTGTCAGCCTGTAAAAAGCTATTGAAATGTTTTCACACAAAAATCAAACCATCATCGATCTATAGAGGGGCCATAGACAAGCTTGCAAAGAGATCATAATACGTCATTACGTGGTAACTCTTCTTCCAGATTTTCACCATATCATTTATTTCATTTACACTGGCCTGCTCTTTCTCAATCCTGACACTGCATTTAACAAAAAACTAAGATCACTAATGCCAAACATTAACAAGGGAGACCATTTTCAAAATCAATCAGAAATTTACTAACCTTCATCTGTTCATCTATGCAGATTTTTAATCTCAATTTAATCTTGGCATATAATCTCACAAATTAATTCACCAATAGTATCATCATCTATCAATTTATGGGAAACCTTGCTTTCTTTGAGAATCGAAATCTTGTTCAATAAAGAAAAAGAGTACAATCGCAAAGTAAAGTCGAGCAAAAGTACAGTTACTATAAGGCGCATACAAAAATAACCATCAACTGCTTATTTAAACATGAATTATGACCCGGTTCATCATGTCACCCCAACCCAAAAACGGACAAAAGGATTCAGGAACGCCTTACCAAAAGTTGGGAACCACCGTCTGTCTATAGAGGAGCCATAGCCAAGGTTGCGAAGAGGCCATCATAAGTTGGTAACTCTTCTTCCAGAATTTTCACTTTATCATTTAGTTCGTTGATACTAGCCTGTTCTTTCTCTATCAGAGCCAGCATTTTATAAATATCATTTTCCAACCTTTTCTTCTCTTTCTCATGACCTTCCTTTTCCATATTTAAACCCGATATTGTAAAACGAGAAGAATTTCGTTTCATTATCAGAGCATTAAGGTCATCCAACCTTTTCTTCAAAACATCAATATTGTAACCCATGTTTTCTAACTCCGACAATGTCTTTGATAGTTCATTAACACTTGCCCAGTATTCAATAGATTGTAGGCTCTGGATTCGGTTAACTGTCTCTTCAAATGTCCGATCCCATCCTGAAATCAAATTCTTTTTTAGCATTTCTGAGTAACATTGCAGTGGGCGAAAATGCGGGCTGCCCTTAGAAATCAGTGAACCCGATGAAGATGAATTTGAGGACGTGACAGAAGTTCTCTCGTCTGTGACTTTGAAATCTTTTGTTTCTTTTTCTCCTTCATGGATGTTTTCAAGTGAGACTGGAGGAACTACTATCGAGATTGCTACCCCATTCGCTAAACTATGTGTTTGGCTGACGACAGTAGGAGAAACCACTTCAATTTTTATGCCACTGCTACTGTTATTCATGACCTCTGCTTGCAAATCTCTAACAGTTTCAGAATTATCCAAAATCGGTACTTTCTCTGCGGCTTGAGAATCTATATTTGCTTTATCTCCAAAAGGTGTCAGTTCAGCATCTTTAGCCATTCCTTTCACCTCTCCTTGTGGTGCTAGAGAAAACAGATAAACTTACTAGTAAGAACACTGTTACATGGAGACTAACATCATGTTCTGTAGATGGTAATAGTGAATGCTTAATTTATAATGAGATATCGCTCTATATAGGCTAATATTACAAAAACTTTCTATACGTAGTGATGGAAGTTTTTTACATTTTATCGGGGAGCACGTTAAAGATACCTAGCGCAATATGATATTTTGCAAGCTAATAACAATATGCCAATGATACATCTGTTCAGTATAGATATCAAAACTTATCAAGATATATTGATGATGTCTCTAATTTTTGGCAGACTGGATTATATGGCAAAAGAAATCTTGTGATTCTTGGCAATGAATCACATCAAATCTTGTAAATCATAATCCCTATTTTGCAATGACACTGAATTTTAAATTACTAATAGCAAATGAGTCCAGACTTCTAAGCTACACTATACTCATAAGCCATAACTCTCTCCACGATGTTCAATTCATCCTAGAAAAAGACTGCAATTATCATATAAAAGCGGTCATGCAATAAATAGATATGAAATGTCCACGTTGTATAATTGCATTGGGTACATGAAATTTTCATACATGACATGGGCAATGAGGCACAGCAAAAAGAAAATCCAAGTGAGCAAATTTGGTCATTGATCAACTTAAAACCTACTTGTCCATTGTAATTAGCCAAAACAGAAAAGAAAAAAAAAAAAAAAAAAAAAAACTCAAGCGCCTATGTCAGAGTGTTGATAGTGTGCCATTTGTGTGGATAAAAATGTCCACCTCAAGTGATCTTCAACCTCTCCAACGTCTAAAACCCTTTTGTTAGCCCTTCTTAAAAAAATTCTTCAAAACCCCAGAATTCTTCTTCTTAGAAATAGCAAGGATGCAGGCTAGGGAGGGTGTATAGCAACATCATTTTAAGCTTGTATGTGTTTTCAGACAAAAATAAGCTAGCTTGAGTTGTTAAGAAGCAAGGAGGTCATCTTGTCTAACTCAATTTTCGTTTTCCATGTAATGACCCCAAATGGATCTTCATCATCAATCTTGGAAAGTTAATGTGGGTAAATGGCGTGGATTAGATTGAACACATCACCAAACTAATCCTTCTTCAATGTTTAAAATCTACATCTTATTTCTTCGTCCTCATCTCATCTTACTTTTTTCTTGTTTTCTTCAAATTCTTCGTGTCTTTTATCATAAAAAAAATCTCTCTATAATACCCTAACGCGCTTGTTCTAGTTATTCCGAAAGGTGGAGGACGAACTGCAAGGCTCAACATTTACGTTGAATGCAACAATCATGATTAAGCATGACTTAACTTGTTCTTTTTTATTGCACGGGGAGTAATACACTAATACTATGACTCTGTTATCCAGAAAAGGATTGAACCTAACATATTTACAGATTGTATTTCCTAGGTGTTAATTCACTCTTAATCCTTCTTTTCTTTTATTCTTATAAATGGAAGTTCAGTAATCATTCTAGGATTTTATACAAGAAAACCCACTGTCTAAGCAAAACATTTGAGAAGTATACCTAAATGATTGTCGCCCTTTTCACCCATTGAGCATAAATTGAAACCCAGACACGGAGATAAAGGGCCGATTGATGTTTCGGACAAGACTCTAAACGTGATCAATACTTAACTGACATTCAATCTCATTTTGCTAAACTTGAAGCTATGAAAATGCATTTCATAGTTTCTTACCAATAGATGATGCATGTTGAAAAAGATCATCTGTAAACAATGGTGCAAATGCAGATGCCATTGATGGTGGTGGTGAAGAAAGACAAATGGGGATGATGGGATTATCTGATTTTGAAATCCGATCCCGTCGAACCTTCACGCAGCTTCTACCACTTCTAATGGTACCCTTTGTAGTGTCAAAACTACAACCACTAAAAATCATCGACGATGCTGATGATGGTAATGTTTCTGCAATTTGTGGGTTTCATCATTATTAGAACAAATAATGGAAATCTAGATACACATAGAAACATATATAATGTTGATTTAGGCTTTAAAGGGAGAAAAGCTTTACCTGATAACAATGGAGAAGTGGCAAAAGTGAAGCTCTGTGATGAGGAATGTTGATCTCCCATCATCTTTAATACTTGAATGGAGAGATTGAAAGCTAGGGTTTAAGAATTATAAGTGATTGTAGATTTGGGTAATGGCTCTCGGTTTGAGCGTTCTATTTATTATAGTTGAAAATAGGTTAAAGTGTTATACAGTTACGTATTATTGCAAAGATAATTGGAGTAAGGTCTAACACCTAGAGAGACTTGAGCGGCTTCTCAATGACTTGGTCTAAATGTAATTACAGAGTTAGGGGTGAGGAAAGGAGAAAGATAAAAAAAATAAGAAACAAGCATTATTTTTTACTTTTCTCACTTTTCACCTTTCACCTTTTTTTCTCCTTTTTCTCTTCTCTCTATCATCTTTCTTCTTACTTTTTCTTTTCTTCTCACCCTTCTTTATTCTCTTTCTCCTCTCTTTCATATACCCTTTTCTTTTCGCCTTTCTTCCCTTTTACCCTCTTCTTTTTTCTTCTATTACTCTTTTTTCTTCTATTACTCTTTCTTTTTCATTTTCTTTTTTCTTTTCTTTTCATTGTATCACTTTTCTTTTTTCTTTGTTTTCTTTCTTTTTTCTTCTTTTCTTCCTTTTTTTTTCTCCTTTTCATTATTTTTTTTTTCTTCTTTCTTTCTTTCCTTTTTCCCTTTAATTCACAGTTTATATTTTTCTCTTTTCTCAAGTAACTATCTCTCTTATACATTACCTTGAGTGATCCTCTACTTCGATTGTTTATTTTACCCTTATGTCTCTTCAAGATATTAACATTACACTCGAGTGAGAAAATATGGCAAGTCGGTCAATACTGCCGATTTCACAAATACAAGTAAGAAAAATGGCAAGTCGGAATGCTACCGATTTCACAAAGGATACGTGAAACTTTGAAGTGTTCTACTGCGGCAAAAGAATGACCTGATAGAAATTTTATCACCTTAAGGGCGAGCTTTATGTATTTATCAGTGAGGGAGTGATTGTATTTTTAAGAAAGATTATCTATTTTTTTATTATTATTTGTAATCCACTTTGACACAAATATTATATGTCTGTATCAACGTGAGGGGGAGTGTTGGAGTTATGTGTGTAATTACACATATACTACTTTAGGCCCACATTGAGTAAAAAATAAAAGTAGTTTATGGAGCCCCTATTATAAAAAAGAGGCTAGGTTGTAATTTATTATTAACCAACGTGAGACTAAATTATGAGTATGTGTAAATACACTATATACTTCAACAAGGGGGTGTTTGTTTTTTCAATTTAAAGTGCTTAATGCCCCCATTAAGCACTTTTTTGGTGTTCCTTTTTTTTTTGCTTAATGCCTCATTCAGCTGCTTTATTAAGCACTTTCTATTAAGCCAATCAAAGTAGCTTAATGCTTAATGGCACCAGTATAAAAGAAAAACTTCCCAAATTGCCCATACGTTTTTTTTTCTTCCACGACTGTGATGTTATCACCTTGTCCTCCTAGAACCCTAGTTTATTAAAATCTCTAGATTTGTAGTACTGGAGACCCTAATTTGTAGGATTTATCAAAATATTCAATCATATTTGCTCGTGTTTTCTCTAATCGAAAGTACAATTCTTCTCTTCACAACTGTAAGACTTACTCCCGATAGCGAACTCAAGCACTAATTTTGACCTCTTGACAAACAGGTCCGATTTTATAGTCACACGACGTCATTAAGGAAACCGTTACAAAGAAGATAAATCATACTGTTACACAACCATTATGAAGACTCATTAAAACTATTTTGTAACAACCATCATTAAAAGAGATAATGGTTATAAAAACTGTCATAATATAAGGCCTATAAGTAAGACCAAAGAATATAGAATAAAATGGAATTTTATGATCTAGAAAGTTTATACAAAACTATCCAGAATACTCATTGTAATAGGTAGTCACACAATCAATAAGATCAATATTTCTAAATTCTTAAGAAATGTCACGGTTGTTACCTATTCAAAAGTTTTCACGCTAGATCCTGTGTTCATTTGTGATTACTTGCTTACTAACTAGTGTTCTATTCATCTTTGGTGTGAGAAACTAAGTTCGAGTCCCGAATTTAGGCTTTTACATTTGGTGCCGCCTGTGGGAAATGATAGAATCAACCATAACTTTCATATACAACAGAAGCTAACTATCTTTAAAAAATGACGAATCCCAGCCAAAATAATTTGGTCTTACCAACAAAAGGAATAGGAGTAGGAACAAATCAGGTGGCGGAATTATGCGCTACACTCAATTGTGAGACATAAAAATGAACAACTTTAGAATAACAGTTGGCAGAAGTGCGAGAGGAACTGAATGTTCTACAGGGGCAACATATGGAAACAAAGAAGAATAAAGATATGCAACCCACTACATCAAGGATTTCAGTTCAAAACAGATTAGGGCCTCACAGATGTATCAGCCAAGGAGCTGATGTTTGACAAGGACTGACAATTCTTTTGGCACTTGTTGTTCAACATGAAATTGATAAAATACCAACCGACTTTAGATAAGTGGAGGACGTACAAAGAATAAGAACTCGAATTCCTGTCCGAGAAAGACTTATGAGGGAAGTGGAGATTGCAACCCCAGGAAATGACATCTTCAACATCACACAATCACAGCTTGCTAGTTTGTTACTCAAGAGCACATAGACAAGCGCATTAAAGAACTTTTGAAGGGATAAACATGCACAAGCAAAAATGTCTTCAACAGACTACAAAAAAGCTTGATCGTGCAACAGTTGTTGGATAACGATGTACTGCCCAACTTCCATATACCAAAGATTCGAAAGTATAAAGAAACTGATCCCGTCGAGCACATACAAGAATTTCAAAAAAAAAAAACTTGCATTCGACGTCGAACAACATTTTGTGTTTTCCCTACCAGTCTTCAGGGAGCCTCTACGCTGGTTCCACTCGTTGGAAGAATGATCGATCTATTCTTTTGACCAGTTACGAGAATTCTTTGTCAAAAACTATTCACACAATAGGGACAAAGAGGAGAACCTTTACTCCCTTATCAGTCTTAAACAAATGCTAAGAGACAAGCTCGAAGCATTCACAAAAAAATTTAGATTTGGCCAGGAGGGTGGACAGTCTCGACCTGAAAATTACAGTGTCGGCCTTCACAAATGCTTTACTCGTTGAAAGTTGAGCAAATGAGCATCTCATTTTGAATAAGCCAACAACTCTAGAAGGTATGGTCAAGAAAGTAAACAGTTACATCGATCTCGAAAGGATGTTGACCGAGAGACAAAAACCATTCAAATCTATCCTCACAACAAAGGGACAAAACACATAACGAGATCGCACTATAGATACTAGAGGGGATAAAAAACAAACAAAATCCGAAGGAGATCGGCCTCGAGAATGAAATGATCTTTCGAAGCCTTGCCTTCCAAGATTAACTGCTAAACTAGTTGACCTATACCCTACGCTTCAAAAAGATAAATTCTTCTAAAATGCCCAGCCCCTCCAGCCCATCGAGGGGAAACCGTACTACAAGCACCACAAGATCAGACATCATTGTAATGACATATTTTTTGGAAGGTAAACTTTGCCATTACTTTTGTAACAAAATTATAATTATAAACTTAAATACGTTAGATTTTACGTGGAAACTCAGTAAAACTTGAGAAAAACCACAACCTCGAGGAGAATTTTGGTTTAGAAATCCAATAAGTGCTAGTTATTATAATTGGTAAATAGTAAGGATGCAGAAATGTGAAAGAATAGTAGAGTTACAGATCGAATTAACATATGCTCTGCCTGTATTTATATTGGATACAGGCAGTTACAAAAATAAATAATTTTCTATTTTGGTGGGCAGTGGGCGAACTTTGTGGATCTTCCTGTAACGGCTCTATTTGACCAAGTGTAACGGTTACAGTAGTGGGTCGAGCTCTGTAATTACAAATGTGACATCTTCTCGAATGATATAATATCTTTGACTAAGTTTTCCTAGCTTCTCCTTGTCGAGTCTGAGAAATATGCTACTGTAATTGCCTCATTCTTGATACAATTACTTGTTGTTATGTCGAGAAGAAAATGGCAAACTCTGTTGTTGTAAATTAGTATAGGATCTTGAAGTGATATGTATTGACTATGTAGGCCCCTTTAGTGGTTCCCTAGCTAGGAGGTTGGTTTGACCATGGTGTCAGAATCCCTATGGGTATTTTAATTACTGTATTTGACTCTTGGGAAATATGAGTCCTTGGTGTTGGATGTATAAATACTATTTGTGTGTGCTTGAGAAGGTTATTTGCTTCCTTTGGTAAGATGGTGAAGACTAGGGCGCAGCTGTGGAAGGAGGTGTTTTCCAACCGGGTGTACTTTAAGTATTGGGAATTGATGGAGCGGTATTTTGGCAAATGGTGTATTAATGGTCGGACGTTAGCACCGGTGGAGCTAAACTATGAGGGGATGAGCGAGGTGGAGGCAAAGGTGGCTGAAGAGGACTACCTGTATCATTGTCAGTTGCAAATTTGTAATTCTGAGTCCTCCAGAGCGTGTCGGTAGTCTAATGAACCTTGCCAAGGCGTTGGTGAGGGATAAAGACACTCGCGCTGCTCGGGACAGATGTAAAGGTTGTCCTGTTGGCTGTCGTGGTTGTAACAAATGAATAACCTTGTACGCGAGTTTATTTTAAAATAAATTGCTTGATCCATGTGTCAGATTTTGTTGTCGAAGTAATGTTTTTGTTATATCTTTGTCTTCTCGATCATTATAGTTCTTGAATTACCCATTTGCTATAGGAAAGAAATTTGTTGGATGAGCTATCCTTAAATATTGAAAAGGTAAAATCCCTTGATTTGCGGTGTAAGTATAGCTATTGGATATATGCTTGGTAGGTATCTTTGCATATGAACTTCGGGAATTTGGTGATCGTCGTGATCTCTCGAGGCTTATGACGGAAGATGGAATTAGGCAGGAGGACATTTATGCTGTTGAAGGACTGTTTATCGCACGTGGCCAAGTAAATCATGCTTTTTGTTTCAATGTAACTACAGAGGAGTATGGGATGTAATGTTTTTTAATAAATAATAATTAAAAAAGAAGTTATTATTGAAGTTGGAATTTGATATCTGGTCGATGTTAGTAGTTGTGTTGGTCGAATATTTTCTTTGGAATTTGAATTGTGGCTACAACTGTCTCTAGAAAATAGGAGGGGAATAAAAAAAATAAAGATATGTTGTATGTGCATGTAGAACAATGGCTAGGTGTGCTCCTGTAGGTGATATTTTGAGGTATAAGGAGTTGGAGGTATAATTGTTTTGTGTCAACATAAGAGTTGCCTTGGTGAAGATGGATATATCAGAGGAGATAGAGGGGTATATGGATAGTTTGGAGTAGCAATGCATAGGTTTATTGGCGTTCAGGAGACAAAGAGTTAAAGACTTCAAGAAGAGATGTGCGGAATGTTACGCTCAGGTACTTGAACGGTCGTGTAGGGGTGGAAAGAACAGTCGCATGGGGCCTATAAATAGCCCCGTGGTCGGCGACTGCTCACAATCCACTGACTCTAAATTTTTTTGTTTGAGTTCTAACTCGTTGCGTTCCTTTCTTTTGTCTCTGTCCACCATTGGTAACGAGGAGATTGACATTTTTATCGAGAGGGCCAAGCTTGCAAAAGAGAGGGATTTGGAAGTGTCGCAAATTCAAGGTTAGTTTCTGTTTTGAGAATTTTGTTCAGGATTTAAAGATTGTTTGTATGTATCGTGATTATGTGTAAACCCATTGTAGATATGAATTGTAGGAATGTGATGTATGAAGGAATTTGAGTAATAGTTAAGATTTGTGGATGAAATCGATAAAAACATTTCTAGGGTTTTTCTGAAATTTTGTTGTTGTATGATGATATGGGGATATATTTGATATGCGGAAGGTGTCGTAATTAACATTGAAGTGTTAGGATAGAAGGATGTGAAGTAATTGATGGTGGTATAGGGATAGAGTGTTATTTGGTTACCGTCGGTGTTACGGCAGATTTCTAGCTGATATGGGGTTTTCTCCGGTTATATTTGATGTCGTATGATATTTGCAGTTGTGATGCCGGATTTCCTGTTGATTTGGGCCGGATTTTACGCCAGAAAGAATGCAAAATTAATTTTTTTTTGGATTTGGCCCTTTTTGGCGAGAAACCATGTGGTAGATGAAACGTCTTTAAGACATTTTGTAGTTCCTATACACTCGAGCAAAATATGTTAGGGACATAAAATAGCTCTCGATGTTAGGACTTGAGTAAAATTTGATGAAAAACTTATATCGACAACTAATGTAATAATTTCGAACTAGATAGTAAGAGAAAGAATGATGGGTTGGAAAATAATACTCGACAACAGTATCGAGACTAACATACGAACATATATAATTTAGAAGATATGATATTATACTAACTTAAAAAAGGCGATATGATTTTCAGGTTAAAAAATGGTTGAACCAGTCCAAAATGTTAAATGTCATGATACGGATAGAGAAGGGATCTTCAAAATTCTTATTGATGTACAACCACTTTTAATCGATGTAACCACTTGTGTCAAGGAACTGGGTGGTAGATATAGGGTGGTACAAAATAGTGGGGTGGGGAGGCTATTAATATGAATTGAGCTAATTTGGAGGCTAGGGTTATCAAAGTCTCGGATGGGGAGAAGACAGATGCAGATGTTGATCACGGGCCGCAATCAAGTGATCGAGAATGGTGCTATGGTGAGGGGTTATGATGGAGAGGAGGCAGAAGTCGTGGAGGAGGAAAAGGAGGTTGAAGAGGAAGAAGAGGAGGAGGAGAAAGAGGAAGAGTGCTATGGGGAGGTCCAGAAACTAATAAAATTATAAATTTTAAGGTGAAGTATGGTATCCCCGACGACATTAGGTTGAAGGTGTACCATTATGAAATGGCGGATAAAGAGGTCCTCTTGGATGGTATTCTCGTCCATCGAGAACAGATAAGGAAGGGGTTAAAGTTGACTCTTCGAGCTGACCAGAAGAAGTTTATAAACTTCTTCGATGTTTCCCCTGGTCAGTTTAATCCAAACGTCTATGACCTCTTTAGGGTGGTGGGAGTGATAAACGGTCGATTAAAGAAGAGGGGGGAGGAGCAGATCATTGTGGATGACCTATGTGTGTATTACACACTCAAACATAATCCACAAAATTTCTGGTACAGGTAGTTAGCGAGGTTCTTGAGAAGGCCTCTATTCTATGAGATGGTGTCCATAGGGGGCAATATTTTGCCGATTGTCTCATCGTGTTCGGTAATTTCGAATTCGATTAGAAAGATCCAGGGGAGCCTATAAAAAGGAAATATTTTTACTTAGGTGTGTTTCTAGGAAACATGTTTGTTGAAGTTTTTGACTTGATTGTTTGTTTGAAATTGGTGTGTAACTGTCTTTTATTTTGTCTTGTACAGCTTTGAAGGAGGTCGATAGAAAGTCCACGGTCCAGGAAAATTATACAATATCAGAACGAATTACTTCGGTAGGATCGATTCTCTAGTTGTCGATCATGATAAGGTCGAAGGTTTATTTCAAGAGATTGGAATAAAAATATCTCCAACAAAAGGTTCAAACATCCCCCTCATCGATGGCAAAATGTCTGTAAAAAATAAGAGGACAGTTGACGCTAGTATTCCCCTAGAGAACCTTGCGTTGAGTGAGTACACAACTGATATGGCGGTAGAGAAGAAAGCCCTACTGAGTGGGTCATTTTCCAAGAATAAGAGAAAAAGGGCTGCCAACCCTCCTGGTGTCTCTGCTTCCTTGGCGAAGAGGTCATCTCGATAATCTCCTGTCAAGGAGGGAGAGAAAGCTGAAACTGCTGGTACGCAAGGTCTGCCACCCAAGTCAGCCAAGGCAAAGGCTGCTTTAGCTATGAAAAAGGATGTCCAAGAGTCGACCAAGGCCAAGGGTGATGTAGCGGTGGAAAAGGACTTTCGAAAGTCAGCCAAGGTGAAGGTTGATGGGGGGTTGGGTAGGTCTCATGAGGAGACTCAGCAGACCATCGAGGCTTTTGTTATTGGGAAGGGCTCTTTAGAGGAGGACTTTTCCCACTGTATTGCTGGGGCTGAGAGCTTCTCGACCTTCTTCCTTGAAGGTTACCGCACGATGAACCAGGCTAGAAATTTTCATGCTCTGTCTCATTTAATGACTTTGATTCCTTCATCAAGGTCTCATTATTGTATTTTGATGCAGATTAAGAAGTTCTTTCTCGATGCTAAGCCTCAGATGCTTGGTGGGCAGAGTCTTACGAATGAGCTCCTGGTTTTGAAGAACATTAAGAAAGAACTCACAACTGAGAAAAAGCTGAAGGAAAAGCTCAAGAAGATGAAACAGGGGGGGGGGCAGCCAAGTCGAAGGAGGTGGCCATTGTGGAGACGAAGAAGATGTGTTTTGGAGAAAAGAAAGAAGAGATTGCCTGGCTCAAGGTTGATTTGGTGAAGGAGAAGGAAGAGGCTCTGGCTCTGCAAAAGGTCAACTTTGAGAATGACGTCCGCGGACAGGTTTTGGTTGAGCGGAGGCCGATGACTAAGAAGCACACCAAGGTGCTCGATGAACAAAGAATAGAAGCTGAGCTAGTAAATATGGATGATCTTAGGCATATGAAGGCCTATTTTGGAGAGGAATTCTGTGAGATGGAGGAGAGGAAAGATTTCTAAAAGGCATTGGTTGCTGCTGTTGGGGCCATCTTCTCAGATTCAGATCCTGAAGATGATGTGCCCGAAGTACCTGCGCATGTGCTGCCCAAAGGTACTATTCTCGAAGAGGTGCTGGATGACCTTACTCCCGGTCTTCCAGTGAAGGATGATAGTGTAACTCCCCTCCCTGAGAACTAAAAAAGTAGGAAGTAATTGGTTTTGTTGAATGAAGTTTTTGTACAAGTGGTCGATGGGACCTAACAATAATTTATTATTTTGGTGGTAATGAACGATTATTTTTTGGTAATTATCTTATCGAATGATTTTTTTTTAAAATATTGAAGTAGTTGACCGTGATGCATAATTTTTTTTGAAGAAAATATGCTAAGTGTTTGATTCGACAAGATTGATAGTATTACATACTACTGGGATAAGTACTCAGAGTGTTGCTTTGGGCAAGTATCTAAGTTGATGTAAAGAGGGTTATGTGATGGCTTTGTCGAATGAAGGATGATGACCAGATGTTGTTTCTTTATGAGATATCTGGGTATTTAAAAAAGAATAAAACATGCATCTTTTGTTTGATAAATAATGAAATGTAAACAAATATATCCTGAAATTGGATAGATGTTTCTCGAAAAAATGAACTTAATTTTGATAAATACTTGACAAGTATTTGCCGATACTAAGAATTGTAAATTGGCGATGTAATAATAGTAAAGATGCCTTTATTTGATATAATTGAAAGGGCATATAACTGTTATTTATTGAACATTTTCAGATGGGCTGTATTCCATGGATATGGACTGATAATGTCAATTTCCCATCTTTTAAATGGCCAGTGGACATTACTAACGTGTAAGTCGAGAGTTGGGCTTTTGATAACTTGAGCATTGATTTGGCACTTGTAGAATTTTCAAACAAATTCTTCATAGTCTTGTCTTATTTTTGGCCAGTATAACCCTTGTGTAAATGTCGTTTGTGCCAGTAATCTTCCTGAGACGTGGGCTGCACAGATTCTTTCATAAAGTTCTTTAATTTTAATTTGTGTTTGTTTATGTGAAATGTATTCGATAAGCGATCCTTCCCCGGTTATTCGATATAGGACCCCGCCTTGGAGTTTAAACCGGGGACATTTGGCTAAGAGTGATCGAGCTTCTTCTTTGCTGTCCTGGAGGGTATTAGAACTGAGTTATGCAAAGAACGACCTTCTCCAATCTTCAGGATCTTTGTCTTCGGTAACTTGGATCTGCATGGTGTAGTTTGTATCGAGACTAGAATGTTCGATTTCCTCATTGTCTAAAGTTCATTTTTTACTATCTTCGAGCATGGCAGCGATGTATTCTAGTGCGTTGGCGTACCAGTTTTCAGCTCTGGGTAGATAAGAGATTGTTGTTGCTTTGAATTTCTTCATTTTTTCTTCGACCAGAGCTGCGTAATCAACCATTTTGCCTAATATTTTGAATGCCTTATTGTAATGGTTGGCTACGAGTAGGGAATCTACATAGGCAGCTATTTTTTTTGCTCCAAGTGCTATGGCGAGATCTAGTCCATGCAGGATAGCTTCATACTCTATTTCATTGTTGGTGGCATAAAACTTGAGTTTAATAGCTTTTCAATTATATGATTGGATGGTGTAACGAGGGCGATACCGATCCCTGATCTTTATGGTACAACAGATCTATCTGTAAAGAGTTTCTATCCTATTCTTCGCAACCATACATCTGGTTCTGTGATTGAATCATCGGCCAGTACTTCTTCGAGTTCCTCCCATTCGGGGTCTTCGACCGGGAAATCTGTAAAAAAATTGACTATTGCTTGTCCTTTGACCGATATTTAAGGCTCGAAGGAGATATCATATTCGCCTAGGAATACATACCATTGTTGAACCCTCCAAGATTTTTCTTTTTTAGAGAGTACGAGTTTTAGGGGGAACTTGGTGATGACCTTAACGGGGTAGGCTTAAAAATAAGGTTGAAGCTTTTAAGAACTGTATACCAAGGCGAGTAACCATTTTTTAGTTGTTGTATATCTCATTTCAGTATGCATGAGAGTTTTACAAATGAAGTAGATTGGTTTTTCCACCCCATTGTCTTCTTGAATAAGAGCAGAACTGATGGAGTCATCTGTTGTCGATGGGGTGGAAAAACCAATCTACTTCATCAGTAAATGATACTGGCATAAGGGTTTATTTGGTACATCAAGAATTGTTTGTGCCTCTCGAAATAAGTTATCACCCTTTATTGTTGAAAAAATGGCGACGAGTATGATTATCATAGGAAGCAGGACTGGGATGGGTGTATTTGTTTTCCCGCCTCTCTTCCTTATGTTGTCAGTGGTCCATCCACGTTGTTTAATAGCAACATTACTCGCTGGCTTTGGATGTGATGAGAACGCATCATTGACATGAATGACTGAGGATTTTTTCATTTTATCTTTCTTGGACCGCTTGAGTTCGATGTAATTATTGACTACATCGATTATTTCTGTTACTGTCTTGGGTGTATGCAGGGTAAGCTCTTATCAAATCATAGAATCGATGTGGAGTGCGGAGGTAAATGCTGGAACGATAATTTTGGGATATGAATTCTTAATTTTCCTTATTTATTGCAGGAAACGTTTGTAAAAGCTAGCTAAGGTTTCTATTATGCCTTGTTCGAAGAAAAAAAAATCGATTATTATTTCTTGCTCCTTAGCATGCGCATAATTTGACTTGAAGAGCCACTGTAACTAGCTAAAATTGGTGATCAAACCATCGGGAATGGTATGAAACCACCTGTGAGGTTCTTCCTTAAGGTTCATGTTAAATAGCCGGTATAACATGTGATTGAGTTTGGAGTATAATCCAACTACTGCCTTAAAGTGACGGACATGGGTGAAAGGATCAATGAGTCCTGCATATTGGTGAAACTTTGGCATGCAAAAAATTATCCAAAATCAGTATGACTTCGAGATGGGGGGAAATAAGATTTTTTTTATCATATCAAAAACAAATATTCGGCCAGGATTGCCAGAATGTATAACTTGGATCCTATTATTCAGATCATCCAAGGTGATAAATTGCTGAAAAGTATTTGGTGCGGCTGCAACTTGAGGATTAAAGTTGCCTTGTCCTTCGGGTTCCAACCTATCTCTTGCTGGTTATCTTACATGAAGTGGTAGGGTTTGGTGACGTGTGCGTCGACTTCCTTGGGTGGTCGATGCTGATGAAGTAAGACCAAAGTATCGAGAAGCTCTATCTAGGTTTCTTGATCAAGATCTAGAAGTTTGTATTTGTTCTTCTCTTGGTAAGTTTCCTCTCTGTGTAGCTCTGGATTGATGATTACTTTGGGCTTGGGGAGGTGACGCTTGACGGGCAGTGAATCAATCTTGATTTCTTTGTAAATTTTCATTTCTTTTTGATGGGTTCGGCTCTACTGCTCCAGGGCTTTCCTCCTCTCGTCTCTTTCTGCTTGAAGAGCTTGGGCATGGATTTGCTGATCTTCGAGCCGCTGGACCCTATCAGATTCAATCTTCTTTTGAAGTTTGGCAATGACATTGTGCAGATTGATAACTTCTGGAAAGGTGGGTACGGGGTTGATCTCGTAGTTCCTCTAAGTACTGAAGGCACTTTTGAGGTTCATATTTATCATGGGACTGTCTAGAATCATAGTTAGTAAAGAAAAAGTGTGGTATTCCCACATACGGCGCCAATTGTAATGACGTGTTTTCTGGAAGGTAAACTTCGTCAATATTTCTATAAGGAAATTATAATTATAAACTTAAGTACGCTAGATTATACGTGAAAACTCAGTAAAACCTGAGAAAAACCTACGACCTCGAGGAGGATTTAGGTTTAGAAATCCAATAAGTTCGAGTTTATTATAATTGGTAAATAGTAAAGACGTAGAAATGTGAAAGAATAGTAGAGTTGCGGATCGGATTAACATATGTTCTACCTGTATTTATACTCGATGCAGGCAGTTACAAAAATAAATAGTTTCCTATTTTGGTGGGTAGTGGGAAAGCTTCGCGGATCTTCCTGTAATGGCTCTATTTGACCAAGCGTAACGGCTACTGTAGTAGGTCGAGCTCTGCAGTTGTAGATATAACATCTTCTCGAATGACATAATATCTTCGACTAAGTTCTACTAGCTTCTCCTTGTCGAGATTGGGAAATAAGCTACTACAATCATGATACATACCGATGTTATGCTCTACAGAGGCCCGTGGAATACATACTTAAGGATGGTAGATTACACGAATACATCGTCAATTGGAGAGTTATAAGAACGGGAACTGTAAAACTGATAATGAAGTTGTCCAGATCGAAGAAGGGACTGAGGAGAAGTATCTCTATCACCTTCACCTCAGCCACTTTATCGAAACACATAAGATAAACAAATTAGCTATATTCAAACGATGCTGACTCATTTAATGTCATGACTTATCTATAGTAGAAAAAAATTTGTTTTCTTCTATAATTTAACAATAGGAGAGCGGGGATCTCCTTCAAAGATTAAGATATTAGCCATGTTAAGTTTCTTTATTATGATGCGCTAGTTATTATTGTAATAGCGTACTTTCTGAGAGGATAATCTTTGCCAATACTTATAGTAAGGATTATGCAATAATAAACATAAGCACATTATATTTTACGTGGAACTCAGTAAAGTTTGAGAAAAACCACAACCTCGAGGAGAGCTTTGATGAAAAATCTAATAAGTTGCTAGTTATTATAATTACTGTTTGGTAAGAAAGTAAGAATATATGAATAGTCATGTTACGGATCAGAATCACTCATTCTCTGCCTGTATTTATAGTAGATACATGCAGTTTACAAAAAGAAAAATAGTTTCCTATTTTGGGGGTAGTGGGGAACTTCGTGGGGTCTATTTGATCAAACATAATGGCTACTTTTAGTAGGTCGAGAACTGTGGTCGCAGACGTGACATCTTTTCAAATGATGGAATGTCTCCGATTAAGTTACGTTGGCTTTTTTTTGTCGAATCTGGGAAATATGCTACTACAATCGCCCAATTCTCGATACAATTACTTGTTGTTGTGTCGAGATAAATATCATAATATGAAACGATTGTTGAATATTTGTAGAAGTCTATATTTTGTCATTTCTGAGGCAAAAGTCAAATGAATCAGGTCATTTTGGTTTCTCGAGGGGCATTTATGGCAGAAAATTGGACTTTGTAATTTTGAAGGTGGGGTTATAAATAGAGGGAAAAAAGGAGTTGTTCGGCAGGTTAGTGGTAGAGTAGGTCGTGATGGTAGGCTTTGTATAACGTGTTTCTGGAGCTTGTAGATGAGAAGTATGGTGAGTATAAAGAGGTTTATCTTAGTTTTATGTCGTTGTTGTCCTTTTATTTGGAATTGGTGGTGATGAGATTTGGGAGAAATGGCGGAGGAGGAGGTGGAGATCGCCAAAACGCAATATTTCCATTAGTGTCAGTTTTATTTTGTATTGCGAAAGGCCTCAGAGCTCATCGATTATTTAGAGAAGTGGCCACTGCCCATTTTTGAAAATGATGATCCTAAGGCAGGCATGGCTCCCTGTATGCCTCTGGTCGATGTCATCTTTGTAACCCCTTGGGGTCTAGGGATGGTGGTGGTTTCAGAGGAGGAGGATGGTGATCTTGCTTCGCTGGAGGATATGCCAGATTCTGGTGAAAAGAAGCATGTAGCTTCGAGTAGTTCATGCCGAAGGATAATATGTAACCTGTAGGTTGCTGTAATGTAATCGAAGGAAAGAATTGTCGAATGTAAAATGTAGCAGTTTACATATGGAATTAACATTATTTTTGAATTTGCATCTAATACATATATGGTAATCTCAAATAAAAGAAATATATTATTCAAAGATAATTGGTCGAGTCATGTGGATGTCGAGATAGTTGTTCCGAACTGTATGTAAATATCGAGGTTATAAGATCTCGAACTAAAGTTTGTTGACTGTGTAGGGCCTGAAATGGTTCCCTAGGAGGTTTAATTTGACTAGGATTTGTAGAGTTCTAATGTGAAATGAATATTTGATTTGACTGTTAGTCTGAGTGTTTATTTTTTATTGTATATAAATACCTTTGGTAATCTGAAAGTTATTTGTAGGATTGGAGATGGTGAGGATGAGAGCTCAGGTTTGGGAGGATGAGTGTTCCAACCGGGTGTATGCTAAGCAATCGGTGTTACTTGATCAGTAATTTGGTAAAAGTTGTGTAAACGGGCAACCATTGGTGCCAGTGGAGCCTAAGTATGAAGAGATGAGTGAAGTGGAGGTGAAGGAGGTGAAAGAGGAGTATGCATTTCATTACAATTTGCAATTGTTGAGTCCTCCTGAGCGCGTCAGACAGATAAGGAGTCAAGCCAAGGCTTTGGTGAAGAAAGAAGATGTTGTGGCCGGTCGAAGCGGTTGAAGAGTGGACTGTGTGTTGTTGGGTTTGTAACAAATGAGAAAGTTGTAAGGTATTAGTCATGAAATAAATGAATTTATTTGTGTCAGATGTTGTTGTCGATGTGTGCGATGATAAATGTTCTCGAATATGATGTGATATGTTTGAATGAATGAAGTTTTACTAATATAAAATTGTGATTATGGGTATGTGAATGTATGATATCTTAATATTTGGGTAGTTGGTTTGTCGAATAATATTTAAATTTAAATTGTTGTTACAAATGGCCTGAGAATATAGAGGATTTAAATAAGGAAGGATGTGTTTAGGTAATTGGAGAAAAATTGTTAGGTGTTCTCCTATAAGTAATATTTTGAGGTACAAAGAATTGGATGTACAATATCTTTTTAATAGTATAAGAGTTGCTTTGGCGAGGATAAATATGTCAGAAAAATTAAAAGGAGATATAGAAGGGTTAAAACAACAGTACATGGGCCTGTTGGCGTTCAAGAAGCAAATGATTAAAGTGTTCGAGAAAAGGCGATTAAGGCATTACGCTCGAGTACTTGAACGGTCATGAAGGGGTATGATGAACAGTCGTGTGGGGCCTATAAATAGCCTTGTAGTTGGCGACTGTTCACACACCACTTATTCTAAAAAAAATTCTTCAAGTGTTGATTCTTTGTGCTCATCTTTTACGACGTTGTCAACCGTAGGGAAGGAGAAGATTAGTGTGTTGATTGAGAGGGTTAAACTTTCAAAGCAGAGGGATACCAAGGTAGCGCGACTCCAAGGTTAGTGTTTATCTTGATTTTTTCTTGTACTTGCTTGTTATTCATGAGATTTTGTTGAAACTCTTTGTAGATGTAGACATGGTGATGATAGTGTAGGAAGTAATTGTAGTTTAAACGGGTGTATTAGGAGTAATTAGAAAAAGACTATGTCAGGGTTTTTGTTTAATTGGCTATGATTGGGATTGTTGGTGGCGCGACTGATAGAGCAATGATGTCGAAAAGGTGCAAGGGATATTGTGGAGAGAAGGGTTGGTAGAAAGGGATGATGACGAGGGGAGATATTGATTTTTGGTCGTCGTTGTGATTGTGGCCCGACTTTGGGTATTCTGTCGTGATTTGTTAAATGGGATAATGTTTGACAGTTGAGGAACTGTATTTTCTGCGAAATGGACTAGATTGTACGCCGAAGAAGGCATTAATTCAAATATTTTGAATTCAGCTAACTTTAACGGGAAACATGTTGTTGCCGAAGTGTCTTCGAGAAGTTGGGAATTCTTGTACTTCGAGTAGAAAACGTTATGGATATATAGAAAGTTCTCGATGTTAGGACTTAGTAAAAATATGAAAATAAATCTTGTATCGATAAGTAAAATGTAATAATGTCTTAATGAAATACTTAATAAAAAGAATGATGGGTTGGAGATTAAACTCGACAACAATATCGATACTAGCATGCAAACGTATATAATGTATCATATATGAACGTATACTAATGTAAAAAGGGGAATCTAATTTTCAGGTTTATTAAAATGGCTAAATCCATCCAAATTGATGATAAAGAAATCTTTGAAAACCTTGCTGATGTAGGGCCAATGTTAATCGATGTGATAACATGTGTCCAAAAGTTGGGTGGGAGTTATAGGGTTAGGTCGAGTAGTGCAGACTTGACGAGTATCGACCGGCATAAGGTTGGATCCAGGGTGGTGGAAGTGTCTAATGAGGAGGGCACTGAGACAGACGTGGATCACGAGCTGCAGGCGAGTGATCAAGAAGGTGGAGATGGTAGGGAGGAAGATGTCGAGGATGACGACGAGGTTTGTTATGGAGAGGGTGCAAAAATGAGTGAGATCTTGAGTTTTAAAGTTAAATATGGTATTCCCGAGGATATTAGGTTAGAGGAATATCACCATGAAATGACAGATCAAGATTTCCTTTCAATGACATACTTGTCCATCGAGAAAAGATAAAAAAGGGGTTAAAGCTTGCTCTTCGAGCTGACCAGAAAAGGTTCCTGAATTTTTTCGATGTTGCCCCTGTTTAGTTTAACCCTAATATATATGACCTTTTTCGGGTATGTGGAGTTATAAACGGTCAATTAAAGGGGAGAGGGAAAGAGTTAATCACCTTGAATGATCTATGTGTACATTACATACTTATACAGAATCCATCGAAGTTAGGGTGCAGGTACTTGGCGAGGTTTTTGAAGAGACATCTTTTTTATGATATGGTATAGACAGGGGGGCAGTATTTTGAAGAATGTCTCCTTGTGTTGGGGAATTACGAATTTGATTGGAGAAATCCAGGGGAACCTCTGAAAAGGGAGACTTTCAATTTAGGTTTGTGGTTAGGTAAATTGCATGTCGAAGTTTTAATTTGTTTGTTTGAATATGAGGCTTTAACGTTCGGTTAATTTTGTCTTCGTGCAGCTTTGAAGGGGATTGATAAAAATTTAAATATTTTAGAAAAATTATACAATATTAGGAAGGGTTATTTTGGTCTGATCGACAATTTGGTGGTCGACCAGAATAAAGTAAACGATCTTTTTCAAGAGGCTGGTTTAAAGCGAACTCGAGCGAAAGGAGTTAAAATTCCTGTTATTGACGGAAAAATGTTTACGATAAATAAGAGAGTTACAGACTCGAGTTTGCCCCTCGAGAATCTGTCACTTAGTGGTTACACCACATATTCTATAACTATCAAAAAGGGATGTTATGCTAACGGGAACCTTCGGGAAAGAAAAAAAAAAGAGGGTTACTAGCCAGGTTGTTGTTCCCATTCCTCCTCCGAATAGGGCTTCTCGAAGAGTTACTACTGAGGAGGGGAAGAAAGTTGATGTGACACTAACTGGTGTTCCGGATGGTCGGCCTCCTAAACTAGCTACAAATTTGTTGCCGAAAAAGAAGGCGTCGTCGGTATCGACGAAGAAGCAATTCGTCGAGGAGTCAGAGACTGAGGTCCAACTGACCATGAAGGCGTATGTTTCTGGGGCGACTTCTTTAGAGGAGGAGTTTGATGATTTCTTGGTGGGGGCAGAAAGCCTATCTTCCTTTCTCATCGAAGGCCATTGAAACATGAATAAGGATAAAAAAAAATTCTGCTTTGCTTATTAAAGAATTTGGTGCCTCATTCGAAAACTCATATTAAGATTGTAAAGCAGATCAAAAAGTTGATAATCGAGGCCAAACCTTGCATTCTTGGTGCTGGTACTTTGGCAAACCAGCTTCTTGCCTACAAAAATATCGAGAAGGAGCTGGTGAAGAAGAAAGAAGATTTGATTCGGGAGAAAGAGAAATTGGAGTCGAGGCTGAGGAAGTATAAACTTGAAGCCGGGAAGGTAAAGGAGGTTGCCCTTCGCGAGAGGAAAAAAATTTGGGATATGGAGAAGAATAAAGATCTCCAGGAGAAAAGGGCCGATCTTGAGAAGGAAAGGGAGGAGGCATTGACGTTACGGTGAACAGATCATATTCGCTCGTAGGGAGATGGAAGTGGAACGCGCAAAGGTCTTGGAAGAGGCGAGGGCTGAAGCTATTCAAGATAATCTTGACGTGCTCAAGCGTATGAAGACCAATTTTTTTGTACAGTTTGAGGAGTTAGAGGATAGGAAAGATTTTTATAAATGCTTGGTTATTGCTGGTAATTAATTTTTCCTTGATTTAGATATGGAAGACGAAGCTCCTAAAGCACCTAAGGCTCCTATGGGACCTGAAGCTTCTGAAGCTCATGTGATTATGATTCCCAAGGGTATTCGTCCGGAGGAAATATTGGATGAGCTTACTCTAGGTGTATCAGCGACAGTTGATGCTACAGTCTCTCCACCGGCAGAATAAATTATGTTTTGAAAGTATTTATTTTTAGAAAGATGTATAAATGGTCGATGGGACCAAAACAATTTGTTGTTTATGTTTGGAATGCTTTATTTTGATGTTTGTCGAAGAATATTATGGAAGTAATTTATTCAAAAATATATAAAGTTTTTTGAAAATTTATGCTAAGTGTTATATTCGACAAGTTTGATAACATTAGAGAGTAATGGATATAAAATGCTGAGTCTTGCTTTGGAGCAAGTATTTCAGATGATTGAAAGAGGGTCATGTGATGGCTCTTGGAATGTAGAACGATGACCAGATATTTTACCTCGATGGGATATTTAGGTTTTTGAGAAAAAGGACAAAACATGACATGTTTTATTCGATAAGTAATGAAGTGCAAACAAGGTTATCCTATAATTGGATAGGCACTTGTCGAAGAGATGAATGTTAGTTGTGATGCATACTTGTTAAGTATGTATCGATACTAAGCGAATGATAGAGAAAATGGTGTAAATGATAGTAAAGATACTTTATTTGAATTATTCAAAAGCGGTTATAGCGGTTATCTGTAGAACATTTTCAGTTGTGCTGTATTCCATAGATATTCGAGTTGTATTTCATTTTCAGTCATTAACCAGTATATCCTACTGCCATTCTTATCACTGATAATATGCGGCCCTTCCTAGTTCTTAGACAACTTGCCAAAAAATTTAGGTCGAGTACTGTCCTGGATGCGTCGAAGGACAAGGTCATCAATGCGAAATATTCGTTTTCAGACCTTTTAATTGTAAGTTTTTTTGAGAGTGTGATGGTATCGCCCCAAGTTGGTAATTGCTTAGTCTCTAGTTTCTTCGATCCAGTTGAGGTTGCAGAGGAGTCCAAGTTCGTTTTCTTCATCTGTAATTTTTCTTCGAGTACATGGTATATCAAGATCTAAATGTATGACAGCTTCAGTACCGAAAGCCATCATGAATGGTGTGCAACCAGTGGATGTTCGAGGAGTTGTTCGGTATTCCCTAAAGATGCTAAGTAGTTCATCCACCCATCTGCCTTTCTTCTCATCAAGGTACTTGCGTAACCCTGACTTGATGCTTTTACTGGTAGTATGGTGTCGAAGTTGACAGTTGAATCTTGTATTTATGAAGGAAGCTAAGCACTTTACTACTGATAAATTGTTTGCCATTATCAGATCGTATCATTTGCGGATAGCCAAATCTTGTTATGATGTGCTCCCAAAGAAACTTGATAACTTCATTTTTGTCAGTATGACATAGAGGTACTGCTTTGACCCACTTGATAAAGTTGTTTGTTGCCACAAGAATAAACTTTCAGTTTCCCGATGCTGGGTGAAAAGGTCCAATGATATTGATCGCCCTCTTTTGAATGGCCAGAAGACATTACTAACGTGCAGGCCGAGGGCTGGGCTTTTGATGTCTTGAGCATGAATTTGGCATTTATAGCATTTACGGATAAATTCTTCGCAGTCTTATCGCATCTTTAGCGAGTATAACCTTTGAGTGAATGCCCGTTGTGCCAAGAATCTTCCCGAGATATGAGTTGCACAGATTTCTTCGTGAAGTTATATGATTTTGATTTGTGCTTATTTCTACGAGATGCATTCAATAAGTGGTCCACCTCTCGTTATGCGATATAAGATTTTATTTTGAACTGTGAATCACAGACATTTTGCCAAAGTGGTCGGGCTTCTTCCTTATTACTTGGGAGGATGTTATAATTGAGGTATGTATAGAGCGGCCTTATCCAATCTTTGAGATCTTAATCTTCATTAACATTAATATGCAGTACGTAGCTGACGTCGAGACTGGAGTGTTCGATGACTTCGATGTCTAAAGTTCTCTTTTCACTGTCTACAAGCATTGCAGTAATGTATGCTAATGCATCAGCGTGGCGGTTTTTCAGCTCGAAGAAGACACGAGATCGTGGATGTTTAGAATTTCTTCATTTTCTCCTCAACCAGAGCTGCATACTAGACCATCTTGCCAGATGTTTTAAATGTTTTGTTATAATGGTTGGCTACGAGTAAAGAATCGACGTAGACAGCTATTTCTTATGCTCCAAGGGTTATAACAAGATCTAGTCCATGTAAGATAGCTTCATATTCTGTTTCATTGTTGGTCGCATAAAATTTAAGTTTGATTGCTTTTTCAATTCGATGGTTGCATGGTGTAACGAGAACGATGCTGATTCCTGATCCTTGTGGTCTAATAGATCTATCAGTAAAGAGTCTTCATCCTGTACTTCATGACCATGCGTCTGATTCTGCTATTAAGTCATCAACAAATACTTCTTTGAGTTCTACCTACTCGGGGTCTTCGACAGGAAAATCAGCAAGAAAATTAGCTATTGCTTGTCCTTTAATCGATATCTGAAGTCCAAAGGAGATGTCATATTCGCCGAGGAATGCAGACCATTACCGAACTCTTCGGGATTTTTCTTTTTTGGAGAGGACAATTTTAAGGGGGAACTTGATAATAACTTTGATGGGATGAGCTTGGAAGTAGGGTCAAAGTTTCTTAGAGCTGTTTACCAAGGTGAGAAGTTAGTTTTTAGTTGATATATATCTTTTCTCAGCATGCATGAAAGTTTTGCTAATGAAGTAGATTAACTTTTCTACACCATCTTCTTCTCGAATAAGGATAGAACTGATAGAATCATCGATGGTTGATAAGTACATCGTTAGTATTTTGCCATCAACAAGAGTACTCATTATGAGATGACACTCTAAGTATCTTTTTAGATCTTGGAAAGCCAATTCGCAGTCAGGGTTCTACATAATTTCTTTAGGCTATTTTTTGTATAGTAGAGTTAGATTTCCGCGAAGGAGGTAAAGAAGTTTGCATCGATCAGATGACTTGGAAATGAACCTGTGAAGAGCTGCAATCTTGCTAGCAAGCTTTTGTACTTCTTTTTTGGTTCGAGGAGATGGCATGGCCATGAGGGCATTGATTTGTGCCAGATCAATTTCGATTCCCCTCTTACTAACCAGGTGTCCCCAAAACTTACCCGATGCGACACCGAATTGGCATTTTTCTGGGTTGAGTTTCATCTGGTAGGTATGAAGGATATCGAAGATGGTTTATAGGTTATTGCAATGATCTTCTCACTTTAAGATTTTGCAGATCATATCATCGATGCATATAACTCCATGATTTTTCCCATAAGATCTATAAACATTT
The DNA here is from genome assembly GCA_014058105.1 of Kingdonia uniflora. Classification (NCBI taxonomy): domain Eukaryota; kingdom Viridiplantae; phylum Streptophyta; class Magnoliopsida; order Ranunculales; family Circaeasteraceae; genus Kingdonia; species Kingdonia uniflora. The sequence continues at coordinate 1,799,420 of JACGCM010001560.1, forward strand.
TAGTAACCAGGCATTGATAGATGACTCCTTCATTCTTTAATCCAAAAGGTATTACTGTATAATAATAGAGACCACTTTCTGTGATAACTGTTGTTTATTCTTGGTCTTCTTCGGCGAGAGGAACCTAATTGTAACCGAAGGCTGCATCCATCATTGAGAAAATTTTGTGCCCTGCTATAGAGTCAAAGAGTTGTGGGATCAGCGAGAGAAAAAAGTTATCTTTCGGTGTGAACTTATTAGGCTTTGTAAAGTCGACACAGACCTTAATTTTCCCATTCTTATTTGGGACAACCACTATGTTCAAAACCCATTTGGGATATTTTGCTTCTCGAATAAACTCTATACGAAAGAGTTTATCAATTTCTTCATTTACGGCTTTGCGAAGGCGGGGGGCTAAATTACGATGCTTTTGCACAACTGCTTTGTTGTCTGGAAGGAGGTTGAGCTTATGGCATGCTATTGAGGGATCGATGTCGGGCATTTTTTGAAAATACCATGTAAAGATATCAATGTTTTTCTTTAGAAGTTAGGTCATGGTTTCTTTTTTATTAGATGATAGTTTTGAGCTAATAAAAGTATTGCGTCCTGGCCCATCGAGTTCAATGGAGTCCACTACCTCAGTATCATGTTGCTCTAATATGGGGGGCGGTTCCTGCTGTAATTATTATGCTTTCAGAAGTTTTATCGTGTGAGAGTTGGTAGTGGTATTCTTGCACATACGTGCAACTATTTGACTTTTATTTATCTCATAGACTCCATGATCTGCTAGAAATCGCAAGGCCAGATGATATGTCAAGGGTACTACCTTGATTGAATGTAGCCAACTTCGACCTAAGATTCTGAAGTAGTTTGACTCAGCGTCTATGACAATGAATTTGACGAAAGTGGTTTCCGATCCCGCTTGAACTGACAAGGTGATTTCTCCCATGGCAGATTCTTTGGAACTGTTAAAACCTGTGATAGTGGTTGTCGAAGCTTTTATTGAATCTTTGAGGCCTAAAACGTCAATTGCTCTTTTGAACAGATCGTCTGCTACGCTTCCTGTATCAACTAGAAGTGTGTTTAGGTAATCTTGACCTACTTTGAGCATAATGACCAGAGGGTCATCGTGAGGGAACTTGACATGGCTGGTGCCACCGTCTTCGAAAGAAATATGGTATGGACGTTTAACCTTGCTAAAGTTGAGGATAAGTTTTGCTGACTTGTTCGATGATGTCATCTTGCAGCAAGATGTAATTCTATCGTCTTGCTTTCTCTTTTTTCCTTTCTCAATTTTGATCATGTAAAGATGGCGAGCTTGGCCTTTCCCTTGCTCTTGTTTGACTTCTTTCTTTTTAATTTCGTCCTTAAGAACTTCTGAACGTCAAATACATGGTTATGAAGTTGCTCAACAAGTAGAATGTGATGAAAAATTTGTATCAGAGAATAACAGTTGTCTATTTTGTGGTTATGCATGTTGTGATACTGACACAGGGGTTTATTGGGTACATTCGGAATAGTTTGTGCTTCTCGATACAATTTATCTCCCTTTATCGTAGGTAAGATAGTGGAGAGTGTGGTTATCATAGAAGGAAAAACTGGGATGGGTCTGTCTGGCTTTCCATCTCATGTCATGACGTTGTCGGTGTTTCTTCCGCGCTGCTTGGGGGTTCCGTTACTGGCTAACTTAGGAGGAGGCGACGAAAATACTTCATTGGAGTGGATGACTAAGGAGCTTTTCATCTTGTCCTTTTTGGATTGTTCCAATTTGATATAGTTATCAACAATATCGATCATTTTTGTCACTATCTTGGGCTTGTGCAAGGTAAGCTCTTCTCGGACATTAGAGTGATGTGGAGCATGAAAGTGAATGGTGGAACAACAATTTTGGGATCGGAATTCCCAATGTAGGAAATGCTTATAAAAACTTGCAAAGGTTTCTTTCGCACCTTGCTAAAAAAATGAACAATGAATTTATTGTTATTTCTAGTTCCTTAGTATGAGAGTAGTTTGACTCGAAGAGGTGCTATAACTGGCTGAATGTAGTGATAGAGCCTTCAGGGATAGTATGGAACAATCTGAGAGGTTCTTCCTTTAGGCTAATGTTAAATAATCTGTATAACATGTGATCGAGTTTGGAGTATAATCTAACTACAGCTTTAAAGTGTCGGACGTGGGTAAGAGGGTTAGTGAGGCCTGCATACTAATAAAACTTTGACATGTAAAATTCTTTTGGAATGGGCATGATTTCAAGGTGAGGAGAGATGGGATTTGTCTCTATCCTATTGAGAACAGATCTTTGGCATGGGATGTCAGAATTTATGGCTTGGATCTTACTATTCAGGTCAACCAAGGTAATAAATTATTGTTGAGCATTTGGTGTGGCTGTAACTTGAGGATCAAAGTCACCTTGTCCCTCAGGTCCTAACCTACCTCAACTGGTCGTCTTACAGGTGGTGGGAGAGTTTGGTGGCATGTATGTCGACTTCCCAGAGTTGTCGATGCTGAGGATGCGAGTCCAAAATGTCAAGATGCCCGGTCTGGATTCCTTGATCTGGTTCGAGAAGTTTGAACTCGTTCCTCTCTTGGTTGGTTTTCTCTCTAGGTCGCTCTGAAACGATGTTCACTCCGAGCTTGGGGAGGTAACGTTTGACGGCTAGTAAAACGGTCTTGATGTCTTCGTAAATGTTCCATTTATTTTTCTGATGTGTCCAACTCTATTGGTCCAAGGCTTTTTCTTTTCATCTTTTCAACTTGAAGAGCTTGGACGTGGATTCGATGATCTTCAAGTCTCGAGACTCGGTCAGACTCCATATATTTCTAAAGTTCGATTACGGTACTGTCTAGATCGACTGTTTCCAATATTGGGTTGATCTCGTGGTTCCTCAGTGTGCTGGAGGTACTTCGGAGATTCATGTTTGTCATTGGATGGTCTAGGATCACAGGTGGTAAAGAAAAAGTGTGGTAATTCCCATAGACGGTGCCAATTGTAATGACATATTTTATGGGAGGATAATCTTTGCCAATATTTATAGTAAGGATTATGCAATAATAAACATTAACATAGTAGATTTTAAGTAGAAACTCAGTAAAGTCTGAGAAAAACCACGACCTCGAGGAGGGTTTTGATGAAAAATACAATAAGTTACTAGTTATTATAATTGCTATTTGGTAAGAAAGTAGGAATGTATGAATAGTCAAGTTGCGGATAAGAATCACTCATTCTTTGCTTGTATTTATAATAGATACAGGTAGTTTACAAAAATAAAAATAGTTTTTCTATTTTAGGGGTAGTGGGGGAACTTTGCAGATCTCCCGACGACTCTATTTGACCAAGCATAACGACTACTTTTAGTAGGTCGAGAATTGTGGTCGCAAATGTGACATCTTCTCGAATGATAGAATATCTTCGACTAAGTTCCGTTGGCTTCTCTTTGTCGAATCTGGGAAATATACTACTATAATTATGTTAAAAATAAAGAATATCGTAATGCACATGATGATGGTGGATACCGGGAGTGCTATCAAAGTACTTTTTCAAAATACAATCAAACAAATGGGTTTATTAGATCAGGTCGAGGCCAGTAATATAGACATTAACAACTTCAATAGATTTAAAGAAGAACGAGTAGGTAAAATCGTGCTTCCTATCATAATAGGCTTAACAACAGTGGACATCACATTTTATGTCATGAATGCAAAATCAAGATATTACGAGATAATGGGATGATGTTGGTTGCACAACATGAAGGCCATTCCCTCCACTTATCATTTGGCGTTAAGATTTGTGTAGAACAGAGGGATCTACGAAGTAAAGGGCAGTCAGAAGCTAGCACGAGCATGCGAAAATACTATAACTGTTGTAACAGGTCCATCTAAGAAATTTGAAGCATAACAATTACAAAAAATAGGAATAACAGAGGATCCACCATCAATCGCAGAAGTCACAGAGTACATTGAGATCGATGGAGCTAAGCGCAACATGTATATTGGAACACGTTTACCTTTGATAGAGTGAAACATACTTATTGTATTCTTGATAGAATATAGATTTGTGCTTGCTATGACATTCCAAGGAATGCCTGGTGTTGATCCGGTCTTAGCTTATCATAGACTATGTTTAATAGATAAGGCAGTGGCGGTGAAACAAAAATAGAGGATATTGGCACCGCGACTCCGAGAAGAAGTGAATAAAGAGATTGATAAACTTATCGAAATCGGGTTCATTAGAAAAATAAATTATTTGGACTGAATTTCGTATATTGTGGCCGTTCCAAAGAAAAATGACAAGATTAGAGTTTGTGTAGATTTCACCAACCTCAACAAACACACTCTAAAAGACAGTTTTCCTCTTCCTATAATTAATCATTTGATGGATTCAACTGCAGGGCAAGAGCTTTTATCCATGATAGATGCTTCCTCAGGTTATAATCAAATTCTGCACCTGCCCGATAAAAAAAAAATAGCATTCATCACAGAATACATATTATATTGTTATAAAGTAATGCTTTCAAACTTAAGAATGTTGAAGCAACTTATCAATGATTGATGACTCAAATGTTCAAAGATCATTTCGGGAAAATAATGGAAGTCTACATTGACGGCATACTTTGTAAGAGCCTTAAGAAAGAAGATCACCTTACCGTTTTCATACAGCTTTTAAAATCCTTCGATCTTATAGAATGAAGCTTAACCCGGATAAATGCTAAATCAGGGTCAAATCATGAAAAAAAAATTGGGACACTTAATTAGCAAAAGAGGAATCAAAACTAATCTTGGCTGCATTCAAGCTCTTTTATCAATATCTTCCCCGAAAACTAAGAAAAACCTATAAAAGTTGGCCGGCAAGATCGTAGCAATTAACCGATTATGTCAAAATCATCAGATCGATGTATCTGGCTATTTGACTTACTATGTGAGGGGACACAAAGAGGGTGAAAACAAGAAGAATCCTGAGATTGAATGGAATAACTAGTGCGATGCTATCTTCTAAGACTTTAAAAAATTATTTGGGAAAACCTCCCATTATGAGTATCCCAACAGGAAGAGAGGAACTAATAGTATACCTTGTAGTTATAGATAACTCCCCCAGTTCGATGTTCATTCGACTCGATGGGAAGAAAGAACGACCAATATATTTAGTTAATAAAACCCTTACTTCAACAGAATCACGATACGTACTAAAATCAAAAAGTTGTTCCTCACCCTTGTTTACACCTCGCAAAAACTCAAGCAATACTTTCAGGCCCATTCAATTCGAATAATGAAAAATTATCCCCTGCGAGAGGTTTTATCAAAAAAGGTTAGTCTAGGTGAGAACGATATACGTTTCAAAAAAAGACTTTCCTAAAAAGGGTCAAATAGTAGCTAATTTTCTAGTAGATTTCCCAGTGGAGGACCCAAATTGGGAAGAACACGATCCTAAGATAGTTAAAGAATAATTTGAAGAAAAAGTGGACCGATATCCAAATCGGGTTGGCACCTTTTGACTAATTGGCTTATTGGGCCAACAAGATCGGGAATTGAGATTGTCCACATCATACCATCGAATGATAGGATTGAGAAATCCATCCGACTTAATTTTGAAGTAACAAACAACGAAGCATAGTATGAGGTGTTAATCCATGGAATAAGCATAACATTAGAGCTATGTGTACCCGAACTTTCTATATATACCGACTCTTTATTGATCGCCACCCATTACACAGAACGATATCAAAAAAATAGAAAGTTGGGGGAATACGCTGCCCTAGTGGCCGACAAAATGAGTAGATTTCAAAAAGCCATGATTGATTATTTACCACGGGGAAAAATAGACGTGCAGACTCCCTCGCTTATCTGGCAGAAATTCTTTGTACAGACGTTCGATATTTAAAAATTGAAGTGGTATCTACCCCGAGTGTTATTCTTATCATCTCGAACACAATTAATATTGGGGGTGATAAGCTCGAAGCAGACGATTGGAGGGAACCTTTTTTTGAAAGATATCGGTCCCCTAAACAATTTTAAAGGTGAGCTCCCAGACGAAGCCAATAAAAGAAAGAGACTGATAGATAATGCAAAAAGATACATAGTTATCGACACAAAGCTTTACAAAGGATCAGCCACGGGCCCTTATTTGAAGTGTCTCTCCGATAAAGATGCCAACGACTTATTACGAGAATTATACAAAGGCATATGTAGCTCGCATGCTGCAAGTCGATCTTTGTCAAATTGGGCAATTATTTAGAGAGTTTTCTGGCTAGAATGAGAACACATGCTGAGGAATATGCAAAGAAATATGATAGCTGTCATTGACATGGTCATAAAATCTAAGCTTCGCTTTGGATCTTTATGGGAGTAAAGTATATTGCCCTTTCAAGAGATGGGCTCTTGACTTAGTAGGAGAATTACCAAATACTCTGGGGTAAAGATGACATCTTCTAATAGCAGTTGATTACTTTACTAAGTAGGTAGAAGTAGTACCTTTATGCCGAACACGTGAAGAGGAAGTCATTAAGTTCATATGGGAGAGTATTATTACTAGATTCGGCTATCCGTACCTTATCCGGATCGATACAGACCACAATTCATTGGCAAAAAGGTGCTCACATTTCTCAACAAACATAACATTATTCATTTTCCTTCAAACTCCTATTACCCATAAGGGAATGGTCAAGCAAAAACCACTAACAAAACAATAATTGATAGAATAAAAAAGTGTTTGGATGACAAAATGGGAAATTAGATTAAGGAATTACCACATTTTCTTTGGGCGTATCGAACAACTCCATGAGTATCTACAGAATGTGCTCCATTTATTTTATCTTATGAAACTGAAGCTGTTATCTCGACTGAATATCATTACCCCGTACGTGATCGCGAAATGGCAGATGAAGATAATGAATTTCAGTTGGCCTACAACATGAACTAGATTGAAGAAAAAAGAGATCGAGTAATTGTGAATTTTGGCCGATACCATCAGGCATTGCCTGGGTCTTATAACAAAAGAGTTCACTACATGGAGTTCGATATCCCAGACCTTGTCTTACGAGAGATACCAAAACACATGAAGGAATTGAATGCAGAAAAACATCCAGAAAATTGGGAAGGACCCTTCATCGTGATCGGTAAGAGTAGCCTTGGATCCTTCGACCTGATCACAGAAGAAGGAGTTCGAGTTCCAAACCCTTGGAATACAAGGAGGTTGAAAACATACTACCGATAGTTATATTTTACAGTTTGAATGTTGGTTCATTTATTTACATTCCAAAAGCGAGAGTCATTTTCTATTCTATGTACGTTGATCCCTACATTAATGAAATACTTATGTTTGGTCGACGTACGCCTTTTGTCTAATTATACAACATTTATTTATAAAACGACATACATCTATTATGCATTCAAACATATTACTCAATCTACTATATTACAACATACAGTGGACAAAGTATCTGTAGTAGCATATTTCTCATATTCGACAAGGAGAAGCTAACAGAACTTAGTCGAAGATATTATTTCATTCGAGAAGATGTCGCATCTACGACTACAGAGCTCGACCTACTATAGTAGCCGTTACGCTTGGTCAAATTGAGCCGTTGCAGGGAGATCCACGAAGTTTGCCATCTGCCCACCAAAATAGGAAACCATTAATTTTTGTAACTGCCTATATATATTATAAATATAGGTAGAGCATATGTTAATCCGATCTGCAACTCTATCATTATTATATAATTTCACGTTTTTACTGTTTACCAATTATAATAAACTAGCATCTATTGGATTTATCACCAAAATCCTCCTCGAGGTCGTGGTTTATCTCAGGATTTACCAAGTTTCTACGTAATCCAATGTATTCAAGTTATAATTATAATTTCTTTACTAATAGTATTGGCAAAGTTTACCTCCCGAAAAATACGCCATTACATATTTTCCAGATTTGACAAGGAGAAGCTAGCAAAACTTAGTCGAAGATATTATGCCATTCGAGAAGAGGTCACATCTACGACTACAAAGCTCGACCTACTACAGTAGCTGTTATGCTTGGTCAAATAGAACCGTTGTAGGAAGATCCATGAAGTTCGCCATCAGCCCACCAAAATAGGAAACTATTAATTTTTGTAACTGCCTATATCTACTATAAATGTAGGCAAAGCATATGCTAATCCAATCCACAACTCTATCATTATTTATACAATTTTACGCTCTTATTGTTTGCCAATTATAATAAACTAGCATCTATTGGATTTCTCACCTAAATCCTCCTCGAGGACGTGGTTCTTCTCAAGATTTATTGAGTTTCCACGTAAAATCTAGTGTGTTCAAGTTATTGTTACAATTTCTTTAATAAAAGTATTGACGAAGTTTACCTCCCGAAAAACATGCCTTTACAATTGGCACGGTCTGTGAGAATACCACACTTTTTCTTTATCAACTACGATTCTAGACATTCCGATGATAAATATGAACCTCAGAAGTACCTCTAGTACTCAGAGGAACCATGAGATCAACCCCATACCTACCTTTCCAAAAGCTGTCGATCTGCACAATACCGTGGTCGAACTCCAAAAATAAATAGAATTTAACAGGGTCCAGTGGCTCGAAGATCAGGGAATTCACACCCAAGCTCTTCAAGTCAAAAGAGATGAGAGGAGGAAACCCCTGAAACAGCAGAGCCGAACTCATTAGAAAGAAATGAAAAATTTATGAAGAAATTAAGACCAATTTACTGTTCGTCAAGCGTCACCTCTTCAAGCCCGAAGTGATCATCGATCTAGAGCTACCCATATAGAAAACTAACCAAGGGAGAAACGAATTTGAACTTCTAGATCTAGATCAAGGAATCCAGATAGAGCTTCTCGACATTTTGGCTTAGCTTCTTCAGCATTGACCACCCAAGAAAGTCACCACACACGTCACTAGACCCCGCCACCTTCTATGAGACGACTAGTGAGAGATAGGTTGGGACCCAAAGGACAAGGCGACTTTGATTCTCAAGTTGTAGCCGCACCAAATACTTTTTAGCAATTTATCATTCTGAATGATCTGAACTATAGGATTCAAGCTATACACTCAGACAATCCTGACCGAAGATCTATTCTCGATAGGATTGAAACAAATCCTATTTCACCTCATCTCAAAGTCATGCTTATTCTAGACAATTTTTACATACCGAAGTTCCACCAATATGCGGGACTCATAGATCCTCTTACCCATGTCTATCATTTCAAGGCAACAGTTAGATTATACTCTAAACTAGATCACATGTTATACCGGCTATTTAATATGAGCCTTAATGAAGAACCTCTTAGATGGTTTTACACTATTATCGAAGGATCGATTAACAATTTTAGTCAGTTACAACGACTCTTCGAATCAAACTATGTGCATGCTAAAGAGCGCGAAATAACAGTCGATTCGTTATTCTTTTTCGAGTAAGGTGTGAAAGAATCCTTAGCTAGCTTTTACAAATATTTCCTGCAAGAAACGAGGAAAATAAAAAATTCAGATCCCAAAATTGTCATTCCAGCGTTTACCTCCGCACTACACATCAATTCTAAAGTTTGAGAAAAATTTACCCTACACAAACCCAAGATAGTAATAGAAATGATCGATATTGTCAATAACTACAATCAAACTCGAGCAGTCCAAGAAAGATAAAATGAAGAGCTCCTCAGTCATTCATTCCAACGATCTTTTCTCATTGCTAAATCCAAAGCCGGAGAGTAATATTACTCCTAAACAGCGTCGACAGAGCATCGACAACATCAGGAAAAGAGATGGAAAAGCAGATAGACCCATCCTAGTCTTACCTCCTATGACAACCACACTCTCTGCCATTTTACCAATAATAAAGGGTGATGACTTGTTTCGAGAAGCACAATCAATTCCTAATATACCAAATAAACCATTATGCCAGTATCACAATGTGTATAGCCATGACACTGACAGTTGTTACTCTTTGATACAGATCTTTCATCGCATTCTACTTCCTGGAAGACTTCACGAGTACGTTGTCGATATCCAAAAGTTCCTCAAAGAAGAGATAAAAAGAAAGGAGGTCGACAAGAGCAAGACAAGGTCAAGCTCGCCATTTTTACATGACTGAAATTAAGAAAGGAAAGAAAAGAATGAAAGAGGACAGAATCACATCCAGCTGCTAGATGGCGTCCTCAGAAAAATCTACAAAACTTTTACCCAACTTCAGCAAAGCCAAACGTTCATATCACATTTCCATCGAAGACTGTGACACCAGCCATGCCAAATATCCTCATGACGACCCACTGGTCATAATGCTCAAAGTATGACAAGACTACTTACACACACTTCTCATCGATACGGGAAGCGCATCAGATGTGTTATTTAAAAGAACAATTGATGTTCTCGGCCTCAAAGATTCAATTAAAGTTTAGACAACTACTATTACAAGGTTTAGCGATTCCAAAGAATCTGCCTTGGGACAAATTGCGCTGCCTGTTCAAGCGAGACTAGAAACCACCTTCGTTAAATTCACTATCATCGATGCTGAGTCAAAATATTTGGGGATCTTAGGAAGAAGTTGGCTTCATTCTATTAAGGCAGTACCATCGACATATCATCTGACCTTACGATTTCCAATAGCTCATAGAGTCTATGAGATCAAAGGAAGTCAAGTTGTGGCACGAATGTGCGAAAATACCACCACAAACTCTCATACGGCAAAACTTATGAAAGTATAACAATTATAGCATGAGCCACCTCCAACGTTCGAACAACACGACACTGAGGTGGTTGAATCCATAGAACTCGATGGACCAAGAAGAAATACTTTTATTGGTTCAAAGCTGTCATTCGAAGATAGAAAAACCCTGCTACAACTTTTAAAGAAAAACGTTGACATCTTTTTGTATGGTCTTTCCAAGAGATGCCTGGCATCGATCCATCGGTTGTATGCTACAAACTCAACCTCCTTTAATACAGTAAAACAGTAGTGCAGAAGTGTCGTAATTTAGTCCCCCGCCTTTAAGAAATAGTTAATGAAGAAGTAGATAAACTCCTTTGTGTCGGGTTCATTTGAGAAGCCAAATATCCAAAATGGGTCTCAAATATCGTGACTGTCCCAAAGAAGAATGACAAAATTAGGGTCTGTGTAGATTTTATAGAGCCAAACAAATTTATACCAAAATATAACTTTCCCCTCTCTCTTATTCCTCATCTCCTCGATTCCGTCGTAGGGCACAAACTTCTTTCGATGATGGATGTAGCTTCCTGTTACAATCAGGTTCCTCTTGCCGAAGAAGATTAAAAAAAGACAATATTCATTATGAAATGAGGTCTCTACTGTTACACAGTTATGCCCTTTGGATTAAAAAATGTAGGAGCCACTTATCAACGACTTATTACTCAAATGTTGAAAAATCATTTAGGCAAAATCATGGAAGTATACATCGACGATATGAACTACAAAAGCTTAAAACGGGAGGATCATTGCATTAATCTGCAAACCATCTTCGACATCCTTCGTACTTACTAAATGAAACTAAACCCAGAAAAATACCAATTTGGTGTTGCATTGGGGAAGTTTCTGGGACATCTGGTTGGTAAGAGGGGTATAGAAATCAATCCAGCACAAACTAAAATACTCATGACAATGCCATCACCGCGGATCAAAAAAGATGTACAAAAACTTGTTGGCAAGATTAAGACTCTTCATAAATTCATCTCCAAATCCTCTTATCGATGCAAACTTCTTTACCTTCTTATTCGTGGAAACCCAACCCCAGTGTCTAAGAAACAGCCCAAAGAAATTATTTGGACCCCAGACTGTGAATTGGCTTTCTAAGATCTCAAAATATACTTGGGGAGTCTTCCCATAATGAGTACTCCTGTTGATGGCAAAATACTAACAATGTACTTATCGACAACATGTGACTTCATTTGTTTTGTTCTTATTTGAGAAGAAGATGACGTGGAAAATCTAATTTACTTCATCAACAAAACTCTCATGCCTGCTAAAAAGAGATATACAACCGCCGAAAAGCATCTACTCGCTTTAGTACAGTTCTCAAAAAATTCAACCTTATTTCCAAGCCTACCCCTTCAAGGTCATCACCAAGTTCCCCCTAATTTTAAAGAATTGGGCGCATAACTGTAATGTAGTGTGCCTCTTCTAATTTTAGATGAGAAGTATGTGAAAAATCATTCAAAAAGGGTGAGAAATGCATAAACTTGTGTCTCTTGAAATGTATAAACCTGTGCACCTCTTGAAATGCAAGAAGAACAAAACCTTTATGTGCCTCGTCTTTAAGCCACGCACTTAGGGCGCTCGTGCTTGGAATTTGAAGCTCTAACTCCGGCACTAGTAGAGGTCAAATTCGACAAAACTAATGAAAACGTAAGGTTTAAGCACCAATTTCAGCTATTGCCAAGATAATTTAACTATCTTTTAGGCCAGTGACTATTCATTCTAGTTAATGTTATGAGCACAAGAGATGAAGCTCCGCTAGAGGAATTTTAAGTCGGTTTGCAAGTGAGTTGCTCATTTGAGCCCAAAGATAGGCTATGTTGGTTTACATTAACACTCATATCAAACCGTCATGATTACGACGAAAGAAGCAGACGTCAACTGCCACATCCCAATCTCCGTGGTGTCGTGACGGTTTAAGTTCATATAGTCGATATTTGATCGGCGTCACTCCGAACGGTAGTCCCTCAGGTGCTTTCGTAAGATGCTTGAAAATTGAAATTGACATCCATCCACTAGTTTCATTTCGAACAACACATTATCTTCACTCCTACTAATCTCGAGGTTCACCTAAACCTAATATCGTACTTCACAACATCTTCCGGCACGGCACGTCTCTGACAACAAGAATCTGCTCTTACCAAAAACCCTTGATCTGCTCCTGAAAACCACCCTCTCCTTCAATGCCTCCCCGAGGAAGACCCAGGAAGGTAATCTCTCTCTCATTTCCTGATCCTGCGGATACTAATTTTGGGGTGTGTACTTACAGACGGATGGAACCCGAATGGATGCAGCTATCGAGTTCCTAGGTCTAATGGGGGTTGATAGCAAAGTGGTCCGTAAAGCAGTTAATGATCTTCTCAAGGTAAACCCTAGTTTCAAATGTTTATAATAACAATATCAAATGTAACAAGTTAAAAAATAAAATCTTTACTTAGCTGATAATGGGTAAAAATATTGTGTTTAGGTTTATGAGGGAAATTGGATCTTTATTGAAGAGTATGGGTATAGGGTTCTGATAGACACTATTTTCCCACCTGATGACATTCAACAAGGGACTTTAGCTTTGGAAGAGGTAATGCTTCTTCTTTTTTTAATTAAAGGCATTACTTTGGTTATTGTTTAGTTATATTTCTTATGTCGAAGGATGTCTTAAAGGGTGTCCAAGAAAGTATATTTAAATAGGTACTTAAGTTCATTGAAAGATTCGAAACTCAGAAAGTATATTAAAATGGGTAATTAAGTTAATTACAACCCGATGAACAAAGTTTTATGAGATTGAGTAGGCTTGGTTGGGTGACTGGGTGTTTGGTGGTGGGAGCGTGTTGAGGAGAATTGTTGGGGGTTTGGCGGTATCTTATGCGTGTATTGATGGGGACTTGGCTGGGTTGGGTTGGGTCGATATGTGGTGCTCTTATGCTTGGAGGGTGTTTTTTTTTTTTTTTTTTGGCGAAATAATATTAGGGGTATTCGCCCTTTGTTTCAATGTTGACCCTGGCCAGGTCTAGCTTTTTGAAAAGTTCCAAGATACTTCGATTACCAACGAGGCAACGATGAAATATGAATTTTTAAAAAGAAAAATGCGTACTGAGATATCTAGATTCTAAATGCACTAAATTTGTGTCATATTTTTGTTTTGCACAATCATAAGTAATAGTTTGTTTACAAAAAAAATGAATTATTTAATTATTTATTTATTTATCATAGAACGTAAAGTAAATTGATTGGGAGGATTGGACATGAGGAGTGAGTGTTAGAAAACCACAGAAATATGACTACTTTGTATACTATAGTAAGAAACAACAAAGAGAGGAAATAAGAATCGAGATTTCAGTACTTTAATCTAGTATATAATACTTTGTGTGTATCCTTTTCAGTGGAAGTAGAACTTGTTCGGTTAGAAAACCGCAGAAATATGACTACTTTGTATACTATAGTAAGAAACAACAAAGAGAGGAAATAAGAATAGAGATTACAATACTTTAATCTAGTATATAATACTTTGTGTGTATCCTTTTCAGTGGAAGTAGAACTCGTTCAGTTCTCCATCAGTAATTTTGTATATTATGTGCATCAAATGGATGAAGGGAACACATTGACATGGCTTTGAGGAATTCCTCTAGTTTGACTGAATCAAAGATTTTTGACCTTCAACAACTCACAAGTAACATATTAAAAGTTCGCTACTTATGCTTTGAGATCATGGCGGCGCCAACTAGACATTTTCTTTTTCTTTATAATGTTTACGCATATGTTTGGATGAATGTACAGTGTCTTACAATCTTTGTATTTGTATTCCTATACTATGTCTCCAATGAATATAATATGAAATCATTTATTTCACCGTGAGTGCTGCTGTTGGTATGCTTTTCAGTGGAACAAGGAAATATTGAGAATTATTGTCAACAGCATGAGTAATTTAGGGTTGTCTAGTGATAGTTCCATCAAAACTATTCTTCATGCATCTCCTGATAGTTATCAATCTGTAGAGTTTTGGTAATGTTCTTACTGGGTTTAATGTTCAGAAGGACAACTTACTGGAAGAGGGAGAGAAACATCTTAGCATTTGCGAAGCTTCAGCTACTGGTTTGGAAATTGAGTTCCCTGAGCCCAAACTTTGTATTACTTCGGTGGAAGTGGGAGACAAGCTTCTTAGTATCGGTGAATCATCTGCTAGGTTGGAAATTGCATGCGTTGAACCTTATTCTTCTTCTACTTCAGTTGATGAGGGATACAAGAATACTACTATCCGCAAAACGTCAGTTACAGCTACTGGATTGGAAATCGCACGTACCAAGCCTAAGTCTTCTCTTACTTCAGAACCCATCAGTGAGACAGGTGAGCAGCTCTTACTCTGCTTTTTTAATTGCCTACTATTGAGAGTTTGCATCTGTGTATTTCTCACTCTGCACTCATTTTCTAAAGGAACTGGTAGACAATAAGGCTATTATTATAAATTAAAGAAATAATAGAAAATACGTTCGGCCTATATGTGTTTGTCTTGGGGGGTTAGATATTTCTTGAGTAGCTATTTTTTCTTTAAATCTGCAAGTTTCTTGCATATATTGCAACATTTCTCTTGTTTACTGGAGCATCTTCGATAGTTTCTTATTGAAATATATGCTGAAAACACACATATAGGCTCTAAACCTTGCTTACCAACTTGTTTTCAACCAGTACAACGAACTAATATATTTACTTTGCTCGAAACAACAAGAATGGATAGTTTCGCTTTGGGCGAAGGCAAATGCTCCAGTATTTCGAGTTTTTGAGCAATTTCACCCTACAATTTTTCATACCAATCGCAACCTTTTTTTTGGTTCTATCTCAAACATTTCATTTAGATAAAAATTGACATAATCCAGCCTTTCTATTTAGTTTTTTTGTTTTTCCGAACAACTTTGGAGTTCTATTAATAAGTCAAAGAGAGATTACAAGGGGAGGACTGAAGCCTCACCCTAGAAGCAATGCATTAAGTCTTAGAACAGCTACTCCCAACTTATCAAGGTAGAGAGCAACTTTAGCAGAACCTGCCAACCTGGAAGTCTACCAACAGTGCCAAAAATCCTCATTGTGTTGTTCACTCCCATATTTAGCAAGGCTATCAGCCATAGTATAATACCTTCCCTGAGTTTGTGATGCACTAAATGCAAAGCTGCACCAAATTGTTCAATTAATGATGCTGAATTTAGGAGGACATTATTCCTTGTGCCATTTAACTATAACCTCTGCATCCAATTTGCAATTAACGGAAACCAGTGGTATTGCCTACCAGCCCGTATAAAAGACCATACAGCTCTCCACTGTATTTGTATTCGGACCCAGTGTAATTGGGAATGCTAAAACATGATCACCATTGTGATCTCTAACAATTCCCTCTGCTCCACTACGTCTTTAGGCAAGGGAAGAACCATCAGTGTTAAAGTTTATACCAATCTGTAGCTTGTTTGTCTTGTTGTGACTTTGTGAAGAACCGTTAGTGGGGAAACCAATCTTTCATAGGTCTCATGTTTCTTACTGTGACTATGTTGCAGGGAGAACACATTGGAAAAGTTTACCTTGTTCAAGCTCTGATTCCAAACAGAAGCGGCCCAGACTCGAGGAAATTATCCACTTTAAAGTGCAAAGTCCTCCACGCCCTCACTTTCAAGTGCCAGATAAAGTTTCACGCTCACACTTTCAAGTGCCAGATAAAGTTTCACGCCCACACTTTCAACCCCCTGTTCAAAGTCCTCCACCCCCTCACTTTCAAGCTCCAGTTCAAAGCTCTCCACTATCTCACTTTCAAGCTCCAGTTCAAAGCTCTCCACCCCCTCACTTTCAAGCTCCAGTTCAAATCCCTCCACCCCCTCACTTTCAAGCTACAGTTCAAAGCTGTCCGCCCCCTAACTTTCAAGCTACAGTTCAAAACTGTCCGCCCCCTAACTTTCAAGCTACAGTTCAAAGCTGTCCGCCCCCTAACTTTCAAGCTACAGTTCAAAACTGTCCGCCCCCTAACTTTCAAGCTACAGTTCAAAGCTGTCCGCCCCCTAACTTTCAAGCTCCAGTTCAAACCTGTCCACCCCCTCACTTTCAAGCTCCAGTTCAAATCCCTCCGTCCCCTAACTTTCAAGCTCCAGTTCAAAGCTGTCCACCCTCTCACTTTCAAGCTCCAGTTCAAATCCCTCCACCCCTTCACTTTCAAGTTCCAGTTCAAATTCCTCCACCCCCTCACTTTCAAGTTTCAGTTCAAAGCTGTCCACCACCGCACGTTCAAGCTCCTGTTCAAATCCCTCCATCCCCTCACTTTCAAGCTCCAGTTCAAATCCCTCCACATCCTAGAAGGAAACCTTGTTGGGGGTGGATAGACGAAAATGAAGATGGAGACGTCGAAGAGAACTGCGTGTTTTCTGAATCGATTTATTCAATTCAACGGCAGGCAAGGAGGGCAGCAAGTGAGACAAAGAGAGAGCGCACGGCTCGCTGGGATGTGAAGCCTCAAATTGCTTAACTCTCCACTCTCAGTAGTATATATATTGTCTGACCAACCCATACTAGTCTAACAATGTTGATCATCTAAAAAATCTTACCTTTTAACTGTCTTCGGCGCAGCCTAACCACCGTTTTATGCACATTTCTCACATGTATTGTCTGTGTACTGTGTTTGATCCATAAACTATATTCTTATTAGAAAATTCCAAAGCTCACTCCAATGCTTTAGATGTCTCCTGTTAACCAACTCTCCGCTAAGAGAAAACATCTGGTATATACACCATTTCCTGAAACGTCTATTTGACGTTTCAAGCTTTCAAGGGATAACATAGGTCAGTTGCTGTTTTATTTTATCTCTGAATCATTACCATGCCATTGAGGTAACTGCTACAGTATTTTAAACTATGAAGAGTTGTGCACATGATATCCGAGCAACATTATTTGATTCAATGTTTTTGACAATAAAGAGCAGTTGAAGCTCAAAAGTTCCAGTAAAATCTCCGACTACATTTCATGCACATATTTCCCATTCTTCTTACCTTACCTTCAGATTACAAATAACCTGTCAATTAAACATGTTATTAAGTATATCAGCAAATAAAAAATTATAGACTGAATGATAAGATGCAAAACCCACTCTAATGTATTAGATGCCTCCAGCCAAACACTGCCAAACCTAGTGTTTAGACTATCCGAAAAATATTATCAAATGTATTTAAACTAAGTGTGCTTAATCCCAGTGTAAGAAGAGAAAGATACAAGAAAACACGTGAAATAAAGATTGAGGAAAGTGGAGCTTAGATTTGTGGATAAGAAGATTCTTCCTGGTCTGATTTATACTACGGGAGACTTTACTTGCGCATCCCATATATTTAATGGGTGCACAAAACTGGAGTATCACTCCTACCAAAATTACTCTAAAAATAAAAATGACAATCTCTCCAAACCAACAATCTCTCCAAACTATCTTCTGCACTATGGAACGATCACAACCGAGACGACGATATCGGAAAACACGATTTCGATTTCGACCGAGTGCACACATTAACACTAAACCACCCAATTTTACGCATTTTTGAATCATCCTAACCCACATTTCAAGAATTTAATCAAAACCACACCCAACTTGTCATCTCGGGACTTATTGAACACTCTTTAGCTGTGGGTCGAGCTATAAAGATGTTTTGCTCGACCGGTCGCATTCATGTGTAATACTATTGTGAAGGCTTATGTGGGTTATAATGATTTAGGTAGTGCTATTGGGGTTTATTATTGGGGAATAGTGGAAAAAGGGGTTAGGCCGAATCATTATATGTTTCCTGTTTTGCTTAAGGTATGTGCGGAGATGGGTTGGTTTCGAGAAGGGGAGAAGAGTCATGGAAGAGTTGTGAAGTTTGGGTTTGGAGATGATGTTTTTGTGAGGAATTCGATGATTTATATCTATGCTTCGTTACAGAGAAAGCGGTTTGCTTGTAAGGTATTTGATTAGAGTCCGAACTCGGATTTGGTAACATGGAATTCGATGATTGATGGGTATGTAAAGAATGGGGATATGGGTATTGCTCGGGATTTTTTTTAATGAAATGCCCGATAGAGATATTGTAAGTTGGAATACTACGATTGCGGGGTATATGAGTATTGGGAATATGGATGCAGCTGAGGAGGTTTTTGAGGGAATGGGTGTTAGAGATATTGTTAGTTGAAACTCCATGATGGGTATGCAAGGATTGAGAACGTTTTTGCTGCTCGAGAGTTTTTCAAACGAATGTCGATTGGAATTTGACGTTTTGGAATGTAATGTTAGCTCTTTATGTGAGAAGTAAGTATTATGGCGAGTGCCTTAGATTGTTTAATAAGATGATAGGGGAAGGAGATGTGAAGCCGGATGAAGCAACTCTTGTAAGCGTTTTGATCGCGGGTGGAAGTTTAGGTGTGTTAGATAGGAGTTATAAGAGGTTCTCCGTCGAAATTAAGAGCATCTCCGGTGCCAACATGATCTTCGATACTAACATGATCCATTTAGAGTTTCCCAAAGTGATGCTTTAGGAATGGAGGGAAGATTAGAGTGATGGTAGGAAGATTAGAGTAATGGAGGGAAGAAGCTCTTAACTTACCCTAAAGAACTTAACTAAACATCAATCTAACTAAATCAATCTAACTTGGGGTGTGGGAGAAGTAAAAAAATTGTTTGAAAAGTTGTAAATATTCAACATTTGGAAGGGCATATTTGTCATTGGGTTGAGGTGCGTATCTAAGGTGAAAATGGGGTGTGAAAGTAGTGGCTCCCTTATCCTACATCCATACCACTAAGAGCATTTCCAACAATGGGTTTGAGTTTGGGTGTGGGCTCTGACAGAAGGCCCACAAAAAACCCAACCCCTTCCAACTGTGGGTGTGAGTTCTATTTACTTTTTATTTTTTTAAATTTAGTCTGCGATAGTAATCTTTAGTCCGCACAACTATTCATCTCCTATCACACATCAATAAAATATATTTAAATGCGGCGGTGTAATTTAATCTGCGCAGTAATCAAAAGTACGCCAAACTCGTTTTTTTTAGTGTGAGGAGTTCACACCTAGAGTTGGGTTCTAACAGCGCTACGTCCTCAAATCCAAACCCAAAAATTAGCTGCTGGGAGGCGTTTGAGTTTGTGTTTGGGTTGACAAAACAAACTCAACCCAAACCCTGCTGGAGATGCTCTAAACAGCTTTCGGACATATAGTACGCAATATAGTAAACTATTGCGCTTGGAGAAACCGTGCACAATACAATAGTAGTGATTAAACCAGGGTCGGTCCTGGCTTTAAGGTCCTATGCGAAGAAAAAAATTGGGCATTTTTTATTTGATTTTTTTTTTAGTTTAGAGATTTTTTTTTCTAGTACTAGGCCTTGTTTTGAGAAGTTGGGTATTTGGTTTGTGGGCTTTGTATAATGGGTTTGGTTTTATGGTCGAATTTGAATTTTGTTCTTCTTCTTTGGGCCCTTTTTTTAGGGCTGGCAATTTAACCCGCCCCGCCGGAACCCCGTCCTTAATGAGGTGGGTATGGTATGACTATAATGGGTATGAGGCGGGTTTGGTTTAAAAAAAACCATTTATTTATTGGGGCGGGTATGGTTTTAGGCTCAAATAAATTGGGCCCCGTCACCCGACCCAGTTATAAAGGATATGACTTGAATACCCTTAAGTTAAACCTAATTCTAAATACATGTTAGTTAAGTCCAGCCTCCTGTCTCCTCTCCTGTCTTCATTTCAATCTTCAGCCTTCTATGTTATGTCATCAGCTTCTCTTCATTTCAACCTCGAAACAACATTCTTCACCAAACTAACTTTCATTTGTGGCTCAAGTCAAGTGAGTGTTCTGATTGTAATGGATCTATGATAAAACTCACATTTTTCTTCTAATAAGAAAATTTTGGATTTCTTTTTCTTTCTTTCCTCAGAGATCAAAACAAAGAAGAGAAGAAAAAGTAAAAGAAGAGATCTTTGTTTGAAAAGTATCCATTCTCTCTTTCCGAATCAATTGGTATTCTCATCCCTTTTGATTACTATTACTACTACTACTACTACTTGCTTTCATTAAAAAGATTGTAAATTTTTAGTTTTTAGTTAGAATTCTTCAAACCCCATTTCTCCTTTTTATTCAACTAGTGACTCATTTTATTTCTTACCAATTCTGATCATCTATGTACCATCTATGTACCAGTATTCATCTCCATCTATGTACTCTATCATTACAATCGGTATGAGACTCAATTCAATTTCAGACCCAAAACAACATTCTTCACCAAAGTAACTTTCATTTTCAACAATTTTCTTGGAAAATGGCTTTCATCAAACCTCATACAATCTTATGCTGTCAACTGTTTTCATTTTTCTCGTCTGAATCGCATCCCATCTTTGGTGTATTAATAATGCCTATGATTCTTTAGAGTATTGTAAAACTTAGATTCTGTTGACAACATTAAATAACACTGTATCAAACATATGAATTTTTAAACGGGTGCTGGGACGGGTTTGGTATAGACAAATTTAAATGAGGCGGGTTTGGGTATTCCCCATTTAAGTTAAATAGTATTGGGACGGATTTGGGGGTTGGGTAATTTGGCGGGTATGGGGACGGTATTACTCCACCCGACCCATTGCCAGCCCTAACTGTTTTCCTTTCTGGCCTGTGCCATCGCACATGTCGCACACCCTCATGGCTGGCCTGGATTAAACCATAGATGCGTTTGTAGGATAACACAACTTTTTGACCCTCTATAAAGATTTTTTCATACTTCATTAAGCTACCATGGAAAGAATCACGCAATTCTTTATTATATAATCATTTAATCAATATGTATGAAAATGCAGATTTGCTTTTTTTGGCTTCTAGGTTCCAAAACTTTCAGCTTTCGTTTATTAGTAGATTAATTGTGAGGCACATGCTTTTTTAGCCCCAAGGGGCCCTTTCAACCTCCTCTTTTTGGTAATATGGCTAGTGAGGTATACAAACTCATTGACTCTGTAACGTTTCTTATTGCCACCAAGGCCTGATATTGCCTTTAGCTCAAAAATATATAAAAAAAAGGTATGAAAATAGCTTATATACCTAACAAATCCTACAAAGTCTTAAAAGAAAGATTGTATTCTATCCTGATATATCAGCATATATGTAGGATCCATATTGTTGTGAAAATATCTATCAAGTACAAATTTAGGTTCCCTGAAAAATTATACATGGAAAACAACACGGTACATCTTAGCATTCCTCAGAAGATAATGTTTAGCTAATCAATTTCTAAATACAGGTGATATTTCTTTGATAAGACTGATGATGTTAGCCTTTCAAAGGACACTTTAGATTTTTGAAGAGTTTGCCCTCAACTTGATTAACCCTTGGAATAGGAATCATATTTGTAATATGAAGAATAAGTATTTGTTTTTTAAAACACTATGGCTTAATCACCATGATAAAATACATGAACTCTTATCTATATGTTGAGATTGAGTTGAGCTGGGATCTTTATCTTCATGATTAATACTTAGGGTTTTATAAGATTTTTCCTCAATTAGAAAATGAATCATATTTATAATATAAAGAGACCGTGTTTTGTTAAAACACTACAATTTAGATATCAAGATAGAACAAATTGAGTTATTGACTCTTATTTTATAAGCTGGGATTCAGATGAGCTGGAGTTTTTATCTTTATGATCTTCATTTGAATTTTGGTTCTTTTATTTACTTACCTTGTAATAATAAGGACTTGAAATTTTATTATTGATCTATATTACAAAATATTGAGAAGCCTGCCTATAAAAGCAAGGCCTAACATTATCATCATGACCACCCCGAACCCTAACAATTTCAGTCCTATTTGATTTGGTGTTCTTCCAAAACTGAGCTCAAATATTACCTCAACAATGGCTTCAGTCACTTTCAATCCTTCGTGCCATTTTCTTAATTCTGACCTCAAAGAAAAATGTCTGATGCGCCGTTTTGATCGTGGAGGATTTAGCAGGTTGATGATGCCATTGCCAGTTATTAAGAAATACGAATTAAAATGTTCCAGAGAACAACAGATGGATGTGAGAACATCGGCTTTGGTGGAAGATGCGGCTGAGTCCTGGGATGAAATGGAGATAAATAAGGAGCCAAGTGTTTCAACAATGTTGATGAATTTCGGGAACTCTTTCGACCCTTATGGCGCTCTCAGTACTCCTATTTATCAAACAGCTACATTTAAGCAGCCTTCCGCAACGGAAATGGGTGTCTATGACTATACCAGAGGTGGAAATCCTACACGAGATGTGTTGGAAAGTCAACTAGCTAAGCTTGATAAGGCAGATCGTGCATTTTGCTTCGCTTGCGGGATGGCTGCTTTGGCTACTGTTACCCATCTTGTCAAAACTGGCCAGGAAATTGTTGCTGGAGATGACATATATGGTGGCTCTGATCGCCTGCTTTCACAAGTACTTCCCGGGAAAGGAATTGTGGTGAAACGAGTGAATATGACTGATTTAAACGAGGTCACATCTGCAATTGGTCCCCTGACAAAGCTAGTGTGGCTTGAGAGTCCAACTAACCCACGCCAACAAATCTCTGATATTCGTAAAATATCAGAGATTGCGCATGCACACGGTGCCCTTGTATTGGTGGACAACAGTTTAATGTCCCCTGTTCTGTCACAGCCATTGGTTCTTGGAGCAGATATTGCGATGCAATCGGCCACTAAATTTATTGCTGGTCATAGTGATGTTATGGCGGGTGTTCTTGCTGTCAAGGGGCAAAGCTTAGCAGAAGAAATAGCATTTCTACAAAATGCAGAAGGCACAGGCTTAGCCCCATTTGACTGTTGGATTTGCTTACGGGGAATTAAGACGATGGCTTTACGTATTGAAAAACAGCAGGAGAACGCGCAAAAGATTGCTGAATTTCTTTCCTATCATCCTAGAGTGAAGAACGTAAATTATGCCGGTCTTTCTGGTCATCCTGGATGCTCTCTACACTATTCTCAGGCAAAAGGTGCAGGTTCCGTGCTGAGCTTTACGACCGGTTCTTTAGCGCTCTCAAAGCACATTGTTGAAACTACAAAGTACTTCAAGATAGCTATCAGCTATGGAAGCGTGACGTCACTCATAACCATGCCTTGCTTTATGTCCCACGCATGTATACCTGTTTCAGATCGTGAGGCAAGGGGCCTAACTGAAGATCTTGTTCGCATTTCTGTGGGGATTGAGGATGTTAATGATCTAATTGCTGATCTAGATATAGCAATTAGATCTAGACCTTCAAAAGCTTTTTATAACTGAAGGAAAGAGAAAAGACTCTTAGAGCTGCCATAAAAAACTCATGAACAAACATTGTCAGGGTGTAGCTGACGTTGTACAATAGCTACTTAGAAGCAATGGTTGCTTCGAGTGTTAAAAACTACGTTTGCAGAAGCTAAATTAATTTCAATTAAAACTATGATCTCTCAATTGCATAAAATAAAATGCTAAAAGATTTAGGGTTTATGAGATTTACTCCAAACTCTACATATCTCTCTAAGACTAAGCATTTCTCTCTCCCTCAATCCAACATACCAAATAAACTAGTATACCGCTAAACGGTGGGGAGATCGACGCAACGTTTTTGAAAAGCCAAAATGGCATGCCTTCGGCACTACACCACTTTACTTATGTGCCTACGACACTACTCAAATAAGACTTAAATAAAATTGTTAGTAATTGGTATTACCAAAACATCTCTTTCATGCTTTTAGCTCAACCTTATCCAAAAATTTCGGCATCAGCTCCGCTAAATAATAAAGTACAAACCAATGCGTATCTCAATACACAAAATTGAGAAGTCACACTCAGAATAAATGTAAATACTTCCGTTACTTTGAATCTTGGGGTATTCATATATTTCATTTTGTGTTTAGAAATATAATAAAAGCACTCAAACAACAACGAACCCTTGTAACGTTTTTAGTTAAACAATTATCCTAGAAAAGCATATTCTCTATTGCTTTGAAAACAATATATATCATTACAAAACAGAAGCATTATAATTTATAAGCCTTCAACATACATTCAACCAAAAAGCAGGTTAATGTTCTTAGTTCATAATAATTAGTATTGTGTCTCCTTAATGAGGATAGCAAGAACTCTAAACAGATGCAGAACAACTATTAGAGAACCAAAAGATCCAACTCCGGAATATCAACTAGGCTAGTGTCTACATACTTGGTCAAAGCAAGGTGCTTTGCTTTTTCTCGCATTTTTCTAGATGAACTGTTACCCGCACCATAAGCATGTTGAATGAGGTCCTTGCTGTAATATTCTTGCTTCTTCTTCCCAGGACAAAATGGGCATCTTAGTGTACCATTCGCATTCTTCACTATATATTTTCCCGCTTTCAGTTTTTCATAAGATTTTTCCACGTATTGTTGGGCCTCAGAGTCACTGATTTCTGATTCATCTTCTTAGCTGCAGTCCATAAGTATATAAACATGATTAGTAATACAACAAAAAAAATGTTTAACAATTTAAAAAAAAAAAATACACGAATAGTCAGATCTCAAGTTCTGCCCCAAGGGGAAAAAATCATCAAACCAACAAATATGTTTTTCACAATAGACATGGTTAAAAGGCTAAATATATGATAAGGAAAAAAAACTACAATGTGTATAAGAACGATAAATATTACGTAGTTATTTGAATCATGGTTGTGTAATTTGCCATGGTACTTATTTAATTCATCATTTCTTCAAGTTTATCTAAATGGATGAAGCTATTATAAGGCTGTTTAGCCCAAGGAATAATGGTATTTTTGAAAATGAGAATACAACTTTGACCATCTTTGGCATAGAATCTTCCCATCCCCTTAGCTTACAATCTCTACAGCAATTACCAACGGTAAAGGGGTGCCTATAAGTTACAGGTTTGTTCATTTCACCTGGTAACCACGCCCGAAACTCTAATCAAAGCCACCCTATTATTGATTTTCTCTTAAAAATATATACAATTGAAATACTATAGTACTGTATCACACTGTGGACAGTAATAGCCCTTACATATAGTGATCTTTAAACAATAAAAATACTATACTTCTCAACAACAAAAAATGTATATTTAAGTAGAGAATATACAAACAAACAAATTCTGTTAAGATATTCTCCTCCAGTGCTCCTCATATATCTTTACACAACCATTCAAATTGTGGTAGTTGTGTTCTTCTACTCGCCAAGAACGGTAGCTAAAACTTTTAGTGGAGAAGACCCTCACCTGTCCTCATCTTTACATATCGAGACTTGTCTCACTCATGCACCATCACCCTCTACTTATAAATATAGCTCTTAAGCTAGAGTGATAAATATAGCTCCTAAGCTAGAGTGATAAAACATAGCTCGTGAAATGCTCGAATGATAGGTCTTCTGTGGCTGCTCTCACAAATATCGGAGGATGAAGTTATTTCTTGTCAGCTACTCTCACTGGGAGCAAAATGCAAAATGCAAAATGGGGAAATCTTGTGAGCTGTAGAAGTTAGATAGAGCACATTTACTTCACCATGTTAAGAAAATGAAGATACCTTGAACCCATATACAGGTGAAGCATTTGTGAGAGCTAAAAATCTCTCTTTGCACTCAAAACGTGTTGAGAGGTTCGTAACAGACTGCTAGCCGTGAAAGCTATATCCAATCTCTCCGACTGCTCCAAAGTATTGGGATTGTACATAAATCACCCATAATAAATATCAAAACTCTCCCAATTCCGAACAGATGAAACCCACAATTCAGATTAATTTTTAATGGAGTGAGCTCACCTTGTGAACCAATAAGAATTGGTCATCAAGCATTAAAAGAACCCAATAAAAAAAATACCTAATCAAGAATGCTTAATTATGAAAATGAGATAAACCCCAAACTAATACAACCATAATCAAGGGTTTTAGACTCCCAATTCAGATAAACCCCAAACCCCTAAAAGTAGAAAACAAATTGGAGGAAACTAAAAAGATGATAAACCCTAGATAAGAACAATCAATTAAAAGTAAGAGATTGGGGGAAATGAGATTACCAAGGACTAGATCTAGGGCCGTATTGCTTAGAGTGAGAGTTCCTGACCCATTGCACTACAACAATCAAACAGCTGAAACCCTAAAATCTCTGCAAAATCAAACCTTCAAAATAGTCATTACAGAGATAATCGCAGAGAGAGTGTGTAAGAAATTGAAGAAATCGTGTTTGTAAAGTAGAGAGAAGACTGAGATCTAGAGAGAATAGAGAGGAGTGAGAAACACGAGAGATCGAGAGAGAGAACAATAAAAATACAAATACAAATTACCTTCTTTACCCTTCAGGAATACATTATAATTGTTGGGATATAATCAATCTAGAGCAGAATAATAGTAAAACATGAACAAGAGAGAAATAGAGAAAAATATTTATTGATTATCATAACCGTGTTCTCTGTACATAGTACAGTGATATATATAAACAACCCTCTCCATAACCCTATTGGGCATATGGGTTTGCTAGGAGTCTGTATAGGACACTGTTGGGTTCCTAGCTTGGGCTTGGACTCAACTCCTAACAATAATCTTATAAACAGAAGGGTATTTTCGGCAGTTCAAAATTTGGATAAGCAACTCCCTTTCCCATCAATATCTATGGCAGCGTTGTCTTGACTAAGGTTAGGCTCTTATAGGAGTAGAAACCTAGCCAAATAGAAACCCAAATACTAATCTAATTAGAAAACTAGTTATACTAGTATTACCGCTAAACGGTAGGAAAACCGACGCGACATTTTTGTAAAAGCGATAAAAGCGTGAATTCGGCACTCCACCTTTTTAGTTGGGTGCACTACTCAAATAATACTTGTGTAAAACTGCTAGCAATTGTTGTAATTAAAACATTTCTTACATGTTTTTAGCTTAACATTATCCAAACTCATGCAATCTCAGATGAAAATTTATAATTGGTATTCTAAGAAAAAATGACCAGCACTTCTCCAATTTTATAGGATTACAAACCACATATAAATAATTTCATTTGGCCAACATTTTCCATGTTTCATAAACTATCGTTTCATAAACCTGTATAACACAATCAAAGAAAATTGGGCAACATTTCCCCAGTTATATATAACTCACATTTAAAACATTTCCCCAGTTCTATATAACTCGCATTTACAACATTTCCCCAGTTCTATATAACTCGCATTTACAACATTTCCCCAACATTTACAGCAAAACAATTTTATCCATCAAATATCTCATACTTTTGGGTACTCATTTGGATACCAAATGAGCCCTATAAACAATTAAACAGTACCCAAAAGTCTAAATTTAATAGAGATAAAAAACCTATATTATATCCTCAAAATCAATACCCATAGTTATAATTGAAAATAGAGACATAAATTGTAATCCAAAGGGGACGAGAAACTTATAATTGAGTCGAAAGTACTATTAACGAACATATGTAACAAGAAGTAAGAACCAATTACTTGCTAAGAGCTTTCAGAATCATTAGTCAATACTTCAATCACCCAATAAACCAAACTCTCGAATATAGCAAGTACATCAGCCTAATTTACAGTTCCAAGCAAAGAAATAACTCCAATTCTAAGGAACCCTCTTCGTCTTCGACTCCTAAAGCAGTAACTTGATCTTAAATCAAACCCAGATGCTTAAACCTGCAATTGAAGTTAAATCGACCTTTTATAATCTAAGAAAATGAAATTAGCATTGTGTGACTCTAACACAACTAAAAACATGTAAGAATCAGCTATAGATACAGTTACAAAGCAAATAACAAACCCTAATTTGGAGATATAAGTATGAAATTAGTGGCACTACACCTCTTTAGTTACGTGCCCCAAAAAAGAATTGTATAAAATTGCCAATAAGTAAAACATTGCTTTCATGCCTAAACCATCTTGAAACTCATCCAATTTCACAAGAAAAATTATAATTGATATTCTTGATTTTACAAAAAATTAGTAGCACTTCTCAGTTTTATAAGACTCTAAAACCACATGCAAATTATTTCATACACCTGTATACCAATCAAAGAAAATTAGGCAATATTTTCCCTGTTTTATACTAATTTCATAAACCTGCATAACAATCACAAAAAATTGGGCAGCATTTCCCCGGTTTTATAGACTATAAACAGCATACATATCCTTCATAAACCTGTATAACAATCATTCAACACAACTACACCATACAACATGCACAAAAACACTTTCATGCCATGTGCTAAGTTTTTTATAATATCAAATAACTACAATTTAAAGAATGACATAAACAATATATTTCATTACTACAATATAGAGAAGACGAAAAAGAAGCAGAAAAAAGGACAATTCAAATATTACAACTTTAAAGCCGCAACAATTTGTTACGACCTATCATACTCCTGGAGCTTAAATGATAATGACACGTATACACCTAGTTTTCACCTGCAAGTATTGTAAATAAATTTATCAGTTATCCAAAAATTCAATTTTCCCAAATAATGCGTGTACATAATTTAGCCAATTACGCAACTTGGTACACGCTTACACGTGACTATAGCATTACTAATAAAATGCATGTATCTTTAATCAAATAACCGTTTGCTAGATTTATGAGCTCACCAAGTCTAGCAATAAATACTAAAATTCTACCATTTTAATTAAGTCTAACGATGGCAAGTATTTTGCAAGAACATTTTTATGAAGGACAATGTTGCAAGGAAAGTACCATGTGCAATGCATATATAACGATTTCCCTAATTTAGCAAAACTCTATAATCCTTTTATAGAGTTTTGAAATATTTGACTTTTTTGCGAAGGTTGAATCCATGATGTCGCGACCATCCTAGTTAATAACGAAAGCAAGTGACTGAATCAGATTGAAGCAGTCTTGAGAATTTACTTCTAATCCATAGTATAATTTATAGCTTCGTGTTTAAATATTATTTTACTTATAACTTCTCTATAGATTGTTAATAGGACCTGAATTAACTATTGATGCACAACCACACAACAGGAATCATTCTACAATTCTTAGAGCGTCTAACTTTAAATTTTAAGTATGCATTTCAATGTCCCATTCCCATATATATAATTCTATTAGTATATCATTATCAAACTAAATCAATTGAAAAAAAGATGGAGCGGAAGATCCAAACGAAATAGAGATTGCAAGAAAATAAAAATGGAAATCACTTACATTTTAGAAAGCTTCAATTTCTCGATGTCGTTGTCCACAATATGTTATAGAATATCATAACCATCATTAGATATCAGTACGAGAAATGTAAAGTAAAAAAATGGTAGTCAATTTTCAGTTTATTAACAAATTGACTATGGTTAAATCAACTCGCATTCGTATGATCTACTCACTACTTGTGTTTTTTTAGAAGCCCGACATACTCGCTATTCATCACTTATTTCCGCAATAAAGTAAAAGAAATAAATTCAATCAAAAACCCTAATCACATATTCTAATAAGAATCCAACCCAACTGAAGATATTCATTTTCATTCATCACAGGTTCATAGTAGAGATCATTAACTCTATTTTTAGGTAAGCCCTTTAAAAATCTATATGCTTGGTATTTAATGTATTTCAAGAAATTAGGTTAAACTAATTCCTATCAATCAATGATCTAAGATTAAGTAGAAACAATCAATAGTAAAGACAAGGAATTAAACGACTCAAGCAATTATTTACCCTGTGGAAACTCCTTACTCAGGAGAAAAATCACAGGTCGTTGTCGATGAACACGATGGCCAAAAATCCACTAATCAAAAAGAGTTTAATCTGAATTATACATACAGACTCGATAACCCTGTCTCGTGATTATCTCTCTTATGATCCAAGCATCACGCCCTATAGCTTTCGTTCTCGTAACGACTCTTCTTCGTTCTCTCAATGACTCTTCTTCGTTTTCTCAACGACTCTCCTTGAACTCACAACAATGAACACCTTTCTTGAATCACTCTAGAACAATATGTGGGATGCAAAATACACTAACTCAACATCAACCTCAAGGTTTTTAGGTTTTGATTGATGCCAAATTGTCTCTCTGAAAAAAAATATTGAGCTCTTTCAAAAATAACTTTTTGCCAAAGAAAAGAGAAAAAAAAGAAAGAGAAAAAGAGAAGCAATGTTTGCTTAAATAGTGTTTCAGCTTTTCTCGAGACTCGTTCAAACGAGACCTTTGGTCATTCGAACGAAATCCTTAATAAGCCTTCAAAAAATATGCGTTGTTGTTTTGAACTAGTAACACTCATTCGAACGAGATGCCCAGAATTCGTTCGAACGAGACCTTGGGTCGTTCGAACGAGATTCTCAAAAAGTTTAGATAATTAAAAAAAGCATTTTTGGCTCTCTTTATTAGAGTTCTACTTAACCAACTTACCTTCTTGGTTGCTAGTTGATAGAAGATTATACAAAGGTCTTCATCCTGTCACTGTCTTCGACTGAGATAACCATGGACCTTTACATACACAAAATGAGACAAACCAAAACCTTTCACCCTTAATCATACAAATTACTGAAGCAAAGAGATTACCTAAGATACCGACAGTTTATCTTCGCTGAATCCCCGATTAGCAAATGTCATAAGCTATAGAAATTATCATGAGGAGAAGGAAGTCTATTAGATGCGACTTGAAGGAATGCTACCATACTATCTCGCCTTCTCATATTCAATGGATAAAAAGGATCCCTCATATGTTTCTGCCAAATCAAATGGAGGAGACCACGCCATTGAAATCAATCCAACCCCACTTTTAAATCAGAGTCTAATTTACAAAAGGGCAAAAACCCTAAACCAGTAGGGTCTAAGGGTACTCTAAAACCTAAAATTATCAATCATGTAAACACAAAACTATCCAAAATCAATCCTAAAAGCAGAAATAAAATGAAAACTACACCTTAAAATTATGATTTGAACTCAAACTTAACATCATTAACGAACCGAGGTGATCACAACATCCCAATTTACAGTTCCAATCACCCAATAAACCAAACTCTAGAATATAGCCAAGTACACCAGCCCAATTTACTGTTCCAAGTAAAGTAACAACTATAATTCCAAAGAACCCTCTTCTTCTTCGACTCCTAAAGCAACAACTTGATCTTGAATCAAACGTAGATGTTTAAACCAAGGAAGTCGAACCCAGGGCTGAGATTTGCCACTGTTGTAGGTGCGAAGGATCTGACAGACGTGAAGAGTGGTAAAAGTTTGGTTTTTAGGGTTTTGTTTGGGAGAGAAGAAGTGTTGTTATTGTTGTTGTTGTGGCATTTGAGGAGAGTTTGGGAATGAGAGATTTGGGGATTGAAGTTGGAGAGGTGATTGGTTTTTGGTAAAATTGATAGAGGTTTGAATTGGGATTGATTGCAAATCTCTATTAGAAATCCAAATCGAGAGAGAGAGAGAGAGAGAGTCTAATTTAGAGCAAAATTCAAAATCCCCAAATATGATGAAGAAGGAGAAATGGGTCTAATCAATTAGAAAGAATCACAGAGAGAGATGGAAATTGAGATGATATTTAGAGAGTAAATCCGTCAGATTTAGAGAGAAGAGGGAAGATAGAGATCGCTAGAGAGGAGACGAGAGACAAAAAAATTTAAAGTTTTTGCCATTGCTAACCTTTTAAAAGGTAGGGGCATTTACATCAGATTTGAAGAAAATTCAATGGACGTAACTAACGTTAGCAACTCCATTTCCCATCAATATCTATCATAAAGAAGACCTCCTCCTGACGTCGTTGGTCTTGATTAATAGAAACTAGTATTACCGCTAAATGGTGGGGAGACCGATGCGACGTTTAAAAAAAATGCAAAGGCGTGCATTCGGCACTACAGCTCTTTAGTTGCGTGCCTTCGGCACTACCCAAAAAAGACTTGTATAAAATTGCCAATAAGTAAAACATCGTTTTCATGCTTTTAGCTCAACCATCTCGAAACTCATTCAATTTCACTGGAAAATTTACAATTGGTAGATTTACAAAAAAATTGGCAACACTTCCCTAGTTTTATAAGACTATAAAACCACATACAAACCATTTCACACACCTGTATACCAATCAAAGAAAAATTGGGCAACATTTTCCATGTTTTATAAACTATCATTTCATAAACCTGCATAACAATCATATATAATTGGGCAACACTTCCCCAATTTTATAAACTATAAACAACATACAAAAATCATTTATAAACTTGTACAACAATCATTTAACACAATTACACCATACAACATGCACAAAAACCTCTAAAATATAGGGAAATGAGAAAACACCAACATATCATTGATATCAATCAAATTGAAGACAAACATGCTTGAACAAAAATAGCTTATTGCGTTAGATTCGATACATATACCATAAATAGTCACACAATTGAGGCATAATATAATTTTGTATATTTTCACACATTAAAGACTATCTAATTCATAATGTCATATCAAATATGCTCAATCGCTCATTAACATATATCTAATAACAAATTAAATATCAGTCAGTAATAAGTTAAACTAATATATGTATAGTTAGACCAATATCAGAAAATATACGCTGCATGCACTAATACAACTGCGAACCACAGACGATATCTCACCTTGATAGATATCGTGAACCGCTTCTGCTTTACATTGATTCTCCAATGCCACCTTCGCCAGATCCTAGTAGGAGTAAACATTCGCCCATCACAATATTATTTAGATTAAAACACTTAATATTAGTTCGACATTAGAAATTTCTACAAACAAAGAGCTAAGACGATATCTCACCTTCAAAGATAATGCAGAAAGCCATGAGAGCCCATTGATTCCTCAGAACGTATAACATCTTTGGAACTAGAGTAAGCCGCATATCCAGAGGACCAGATGCCGACAGAATCTTGTGTTTAACCTGTAGATTCATGCAGCTATAAACAACAATTGCATTACAAATATAAATACAATGACATGCATATTATGTAGAAGCTACCCCAAAAAGATCTTTGGTGATATGAGTCTGTAGAGCCATAAGGAGATGATTCAACATCTGAATTTTGGAAAAGGCATTGAGATGTATAAGTATAACTCGTTGAGATGTATAGGACAAATATCTTGGGGTTAAACATCTCAACATAAGTCATGTCTCAAGTGTCACGGACCAACTGAAGCACAAGCTTGGTACGTGCGGTACTCAAGGCATGTGCCTCAAGTAAGTATAATTATTTGTCTTCTTTCAATAGTTTTCTAACACAATATCACATAATATCAAAGCAACATTCAACTGTACAAATATTCAATGCAAACCAGCTTTCATTCACTTATCAACACTATTACAAAGTTTTAATTCCTTCTTGGGTGTATCGGAGTCATGTCCTCTACATAATAACTACTAAGTAAATAGCTTACAACCAAAAGGAAAGATCAAAGTTGGAAATGAAGCGTACTCCCCCCTAAAGGTTAACCTAAACTTTACAAAAATTATTACATGGCTTTATTATATCCTAAAAATTCTATATACAAAAATTTAGCTTGATACACTGAGGTGTCACACTCTCATCTACTCAGCTTGGAGACGTCCTTGTCGACATCTTCTTCTTCTTCATCTTTATCAGTTTCTTCTTCTTTCTCCTCTTCTGTTTGGCTTTAATCTTCCTAAGGCGGACCAACATGGGGTAAAAATCTTGGTGTTCCCAGCTGGCTTCGGCTTCTGGCAGGTCCTTCCACTTCACTAGGTACTCGTAGACTTCTTCCTTGGTGGCTAGATCAACATAGATGATTATGTGGACAAGAACACTCTCTGGAACTTGGTCTGGGGTGACTGGCTTGAGAGGGATCTAAGGTTTGATGGTACTTCGGCTAGGATCTTCCTTGTCTTCGTGGTAAGGTTTGAGGGCGCTGGCATGGAACACTGGATGGGTGAAGCAAAGATGGGGTGGAAGCTAAAGCTTGTAAGAAACCTTTCCAACTCTGTCAATAATCAGCATCGGACCTACATATTTGGGTACTAGGCATTTGTGTGCTATGTCCCTTATGTGCTGAAGGTGGGTGGTCTTGATAAGAACAAGGTTTTTTACATGAAAAGGATCTGGTAGGCTCTTATGATCTATAATTTTGATCATCCGGTTCTAACCGTAAGGTAGTAAGGCAAGTTAATTCCCCCGCTTCAGTCCTCTTTCTAACTGAAGAGCTGATAATATTCTGCCCTCATCTTTGTACGTAGACATCTGTATGATTGAGGGATTATCACCAAAGATCCCCAAGGAATTTACGAACTGCATTGGCACTGCTTTATGGTAGTGAAGAAAGTCCATACCCAGAATAATTTTAAAGTCATCCAATGTCACTGCTAGGAGATTAACCTTCCTACTCTATTGTCCCATCTGAACTGGAACTAACTTGGCAACGCCATGTATCAGCATTGCGGTTGAGTTGATGGCTTTCATCCTACTTGATACCTTCACCAACCGCAGTCCCAAACAATTTGCTTCCTGGAATACTATAAAGCTATGGGTATCACCCGTATTAACCATCGCCAAAGTGCGTCACCCATAAATACTGAGGTCCACATGCATGATTCCCTTCTTAGGCGTAGTCTCCGCCAAGTGAGCGGTCACTGTATTGAGCAAGTGAAGAGAACCCATATGAGTTTCACCGCCATCACCTCCTTGCGTGGTGTCATTGGCTCGCTCTTCTTACGATGCCAATAGGGCATTCATTGCCATCTTTTGAGGACATTGATAAGGTTTGTGATTCCCTCCGTAAAGAAAATACTTCAAGTTCCCTGGATGTCTTTAAACCAGGAAGAAGATGAGGCACCACCATTGTAGCGCGGCCTGTGGTATTCTTTATCAGGATTAGAACTCGAGGTACTACTCGTACTTGCTCCACCACTTCTGACTTGGCCATGACCTTGGTCTCCCCCACTTCTAGCTTGGTATCCCCCATTTCTGCCTTTATTGTAACTATTGGAGGATCCATAGTTTTCCTGTAACTGGGATACAAATTAAACTTGAGTCGGTCAATGCTCACCCTGAATAGGAGTGTAGTAATTAATGCGCTCAGCGGATGCCATTGCGAATGCCAAATCTTGAAACCTTTACCTTTGTAGTTCATTATGGAACCACGATTTCAGACCTTCTAAGAAACAATACAACTTGTCTTTTTCAGACATGTCGCAGATATCCAATGTTAAGGCTGAGAATCGCTTACATACTCATGGATGTTGCCTGTATGCTTTAGTTACCTTAAACTTCTCCCAGCAGTGAACTTAACATTCTCGAGCAGGAACTGATTCTTCAACTTCAAGTTGTCTCATGTATTAATAATACCGTGACCACTTTGGATCTCGGTAACTTGGTGCGCCACCATAGTTTAGCGTCACCTGCGAGGTATATTGTTGCCATCGACATCTTTGTACCTTCGCTCTCAGGCCTGACTACATTGAAGTAAGTCTCCATTTCAAAGAAGAAGCTCTCTACCTCCTTCGCATCACTCATCCCCTCGTACGCCTTAGGTTCGGAGGCTTTGATCTTGGGTCGTTCTATACCACCGTCGAAAGGTACTGGTTCACCAGTTTCAACAACCCTAACAAGGAGATTCACCTTCGAAGATAGTTTAACAACTTGATCCATAAGTGTAGCCATATTCCTTTCGACTACGCCTTCTAATGTAATGAGATGCTTACCCATACGGGCCTGATCATCTGCGAACCCGTTCAATCCTTCCTCCAAAGTTGTTACTTGATCAATAATCCCACCTAGAGCATGCATCTTAAACTCAAGTTGGTCCAACTGCATTTGGGTGTTCGGCATGAGATTAATGGGTGGTTCTTCCATCTGTGGTGCAGGGGCAGGGGTAGAGACAGAGGTAGGGCCAGTAACACTGGGCCCCTCCGCCATAGGTAACAAGATCACTTTCCTATTAAAACGTAGCTCTGACACCAACTGTCATCAAAGTAGGATATCTGCAAAAGCCCCTCAACGCCTATGAAGTAGGACTAAAGGCATGTGCCTCAACTAAGCCTAATTATTTATCTTCTTTCAATAGTCTTTTAACACAATATCACATAATATTAATGCAATATTTAAATGTACAAAAATTTAATGCAAACTAGTTTTTATTCACTTATCAATACTATTACAAAGCTTTAATTCCTTCTCGGGTGTATCGGAGTCATCACCTCTGCATAATAGCTACTAAGTAAATAACTTGCAACCAAAAGGAAACATCAAAGTTGGAAACGAAGTGTACTCCCCCTAAAGGCTAACCTAAACTTTACAAAAATTAGCGAAACTTTTTACATGGCTTTATTGCATCCCAAAGATTCTATATACAAAAATTTGGCTTGATATGCTGAGGTATCACATCAAGTCTCAACATGATTATGGAATTTTCCTTAGTCGTGTAATTATAGATACATATGCACTTTTTCTTTTGGGATATTTTAAGTGTAGTCCTACCTACAAACTGGATATTTTCTTTTAGTCCCCAACTTGTTTAAATATTCACTTCTTGTCCCCAATTTGTCTTTGACCATAGGTCAACCACATTTGAAGTTAATTTTTTACTTGAACTCCTACAAATGCCCTCACTTGACTTTCATGAGATTTTAAACAACAAGTTAACCAGCTTTTTTAGGTCACTTCCACGTCATCAGTCCACGTCGTTAGGCCACGTCATCTTACAATAACAAAAATCACAAAACAATTAGCCTTTAGTCCCCATATATTTTCTTGCAATTAGTCTTTAGTCTCCATTTCTCCAATTTCAACTTTAATGGTGATTGATAAAATTTCACAACCCAACACCACATTAGAGCACACAATATCAGAAAACACAACCCCACATGAAGAAGAAGAAGAAGAAGAAGAAGAAGAAGAAGAAGATGATGAGCTTGTTATTGTGGGTCTCATCTTCTTCATTTTCTCCTATCTCTCCATTATTATGGTTGTTGTTGAAGAAGACCTACTAGTTCCTTCACCACTATCACAAGGAAAAAAATAGTTAAAATCAGCTCCAAAACCTCTCAACGCTTCACAAATCATCAAAGGGAGATAAGCCCATTTCTGATTCCTGCTTGATAAACATTCTTGATTTCTATTAAAACTAAAAAAAATACCTGAAGACAACTTGTTACCTGTAGGTAAATATTATGTGCAACTCGCGTGAGGGTAGATTCGTCACTTCATGTCAAAATTTGACTTCAACGGAGGTTGACCTGTGGTCGGAGGCCATTTGGGGACCAAAACTGCATATTTCATCGACTTGGGGACTAAAGGCAAATATTCAGTTTGTAGGTGGGATTATACTCAATAAATCTATCTTTTTTTCTATTACATTGCATCACAAACTACTGAAATGAAAGTCTTGATGCATTTATACGCCAAGTATGATTCTGTAAGGTATGCGGAGAAAAAAAAACTTCCTTTTTTTTTTTCTTTTTTTTTTAAACCGATTTTAGGGCTCCGCAACCACTGAGAAACCAAACCCCGAAGGGCTTCCAAAGCCCGAAGGTAAACCACAAGCCTCCGAAGAGGTACAAAGCCCGAATGCCACAATCCCCGAAGGGTACAAAGCCCAAAGGCCCATGACAACCCAAAGGATGTTTACAATTCTTACCCCATAGGGTTCGAACTCATGACCTCTCATAAGGTGGAGGGTCACACAGTCACTGAGCCAATAGCTCAATGGTTAAAAAAAACTTATATTCTCAAGTACACCTGAGGATGATAGAAGCCTTCCTGACATTCATCTAGGCCTAGATGATGATGTAATAGTATTTGATCACGTCGAGAAGGTATGATGATGTAATAGTGTTTGATCACGTCGAGAAGGTAATCGAACATCTCGATGAAGTTTTCTATATTCATTTGCCTTGTACTTGTCTTGTCATGCCAAATGTAGACAACCAATATATTCTCTTGATGACTGATCCAGGAGGATCTGAAGAAGACATGAAGTTTTTAAGCTTTTATACTTTTTAGCCTGAGGTATTCTATTTGAATAGATTTTATTCTATTCGAATAGATTGTAGCCTGAGGTATTCTATTCGAATAGATTTATTTCTATTCAAATAGATTTATGGTATTTCTGCCTGAGGTGTTTTATTCGAATAGATTTTTATTCTATTCGAATACATTTAATTTATTCGAACATAAACTGTTTTTGTTTGAACAGAGGTACAATTCAGCCTTTTTCCTTTAGGCGGTGATTGTATTTTTGAGGGGTGTTTTACCTCGAGATGCGTTCTTTTAGTATTTTAAGTTCCCTTGTATATAAAGGGGACTTAGGTTATTTCTTTTCTATGTTAGATCTGAAAGAGTTCTTAGAAAAACCTAGGGTTTTGGAGTAATTCATTATAATCTACTTCGTTTCTTTTAAGCAATTGAAGCTTTGTTTTTCCCAATTGGTGTTCTTCGTGTTTCTCTTTTAACCAAAAACTTCTCAATCGTATTGTGGATTAAGTAGTATCAGTTTTCTAGTTGCGATCTTTGGGGGTTGATTGTGGTTTATGGTCTCTACACGTTACCGTCTCAAGTAAACGAAGGTGAAGCTAGTGAGTCCGTTGAAGATCCATCGCAAACCTAATTAGAAGAAGAATGACAATTTAGAGAGGGCGATCCCAACGAAAGACTCACGATTTTGAAAATGACAGTCTCTGCCCTGACTTCTACTGTAGGAGAGTTAGTGGAGCAGTTATGTCTCACGAGCCTCGCGAAGGCTTCCACTTCAGTGACACGACGAGGCCGCTCGAGGAGGAAAGGGGTTATGGAGGTGGATAGAGACGACGGTTTTAGGGAAATCGATAGTAATTCAAGTGATGTTGAATCCGACAAGGAGCGATCGGGTATTGGTAAGTCATCGAATCTTATTCGTAATCTTCGTATCAATTTTAAGATTGAAATTTCGGTATTCGACGGTTCGATCGATGCCGAGAAGTTGGATGATTGGTTAGATAGGTTAGAGACCTATTTTTCTATTTACAAATACTCCAATGCTAAGCAAATAAACTTTGATACATTGAAATTCTCAAGTCATGCACTCACGTGGTGGAAATCTTATCAAAAACGCCATGATTTAGGTGATTTGGGTTAGAAAAAATTCAAGGTTTTAGTGCGAAAGCAGTTTTATTTGATTAGGTATGAGCAAGAGAGATGGTATAAATTGCACAATTTATGCCAATAGTTTGAGCAATCCGTACAGGAGTACACGACGGCGTTTCATAACCAAGCGTTGGTTTTGGATATTGACGTGGATGAGTACAAAGTGTTTATGAAGTATACGGGGGGTTTATCGGAGTCCATTAGGAAAGAGTTGAAGCTCTTTACTGTGGCCAATATCGTGGACGCTACCATGAAGGCAATTGCCATTGAAGGCAAGTACTTGAAGAGTGACAAAGAAGACAGCAGGAACAAGTCGGGGTGCAAGTCTAGTTGGAAAAGCGAGCATAAGGGAGAGGCCAAAGATGAAGGGTTTTCGTCCAAGGAGTTTTATTGCAATCATTGTAAGGCGAGTGGGAAAATTTATGATTATTGTTGGAAACTTTACCCGGAGTTTAGGCCGAAGGAGGAGAAGAGCAAGAAAGAGAGATATGTACTAGCCACAGAGGTTTTTGACCTTCCGGATGTAGATAAACCGAATCCTAAGCTTACACTTAGGTTTCAGCGGACTTTGGCTACCGAGGAAGAGAATCGAGAAGAGCTTTTTCATGTCAGTATTCAAGTTAAGCAGAGTTTAGTCAAGGCCATTATGGAGCCGGGTAGTCAAAAAAATTTGATTTCTGAGACGTTGGTGAATAAGATAGGTTTGACGACTACAACTCATCCTAAGCTGTATGGTTTGGGGTAGATTCGGAAAGATGCGGATGTGATGATCACAAAATAGCGTACATTCAAGTTTGCGATTTCTGAGAAGTTTATTGACGAGTGACGTGTGAGGTGGTTCCTTTGGATCTGTGTGAGGTAATCTTGGGTAGCCCTTATCTTTGGGAATGAGATGTGATTTATTACCGTAGAACTCGCAAGTATCATCTTGTGAAGGAGAAAAAGGAGTTTCATATCAATGCTTGTAAGGAGCATGTCACTACGTTAAATTTAGTAACGACGACTCAGGTGAAGCGGTTGGTTAATGTGAACGGCAAGTTTGTGTTATTGGTGCGACCGGTTCAGGTGGGTACGTCGGTTCGAGTGTTATCTCCAATGACAATATTTTTTAGGCAACAAACCGATTTAGGGAAGTTGCAAGAGGAGGTTGTGGTACATACTGATCACAGACCGTTCTAGTTTTTAGCTACACAGTCCAAGCTACAACAAGCTCGCCAGATGAAGGGGCTATCGTATCTCCAGCAATTTCCCTTGATTATACAGTATAAGAAGGTAGTGGACAAAAAATTGGCTAATATGTTATCTCGACCCCCATTACCAGCTACTTCCGCTATGTTGGTTTCTATGCAGATACAACCTTTTGTTACGTCAGGATTTGATGATCCTAAATGGCGTAGTGTGTTTCGCCAAAAGTTGCTACCAAGCAAGTCATGTGTTCGTGTTGAGTCGTTGGGTAAACTACCGAGTAAGTCGAAGTGGTATAGCAGGGAATTGGGCATCACCGCATTCCCACATCTCTAGTACTAGCTTGAGCAGGAACTCAAGGCTCCTAAAGGGGGGAGCCAAGATCCAGGATGATCTGAAGAAGACATGAAGTTTTCAAGTTTCTATACTTTTTAGCCTGAGGTATTCTATTCGAATAGATTTTAGCCTGAGGTATTCTATTCAATCTATTCGAATAGATTTATGGTATTTCTGCCTGAGGTGTTTTATTCGAATCGATTTTTATTCTATTAGAATATATTTATTTTATTCGAACAGAAACTGTTTCTGTTCGAACAGAGGCGCAATTTAGCCTTTTTTCTTTAGGCGATGATTGTATTTTTCAGGGGTATTTTGCCTCGAGATGCGTTCTTTTAGTATTTTAAATTACCTAGTATATAAATGAGACTTATGTTATTTTCTTTTCTATGTTAGATCTGAAAGAGTTTCGAGAGAAACCTAGGGTTTTGGAGTTATTCATTGTAATCTACTTCGTTTCTTTTAAGCAATTGAAGCTTTGTTTTTCCCAATTGGTATTCTTCGTGTTTATCTTCTAACTAAAAGCTTCTCAATCGCATTGTGGATTAATGACAGCTGAATATGCATGAAATATCTTTATGTTGAAAGAAACACCCTTATTTCCAGCATATCGGTAATATATCGGCAATATATCGGCCTAGTATTAACCGTTATGCAACACTTCATATTTTTGTTTTCAAAATTCTTGATATTAAATTGAAAGAGAACAAATTTTATTTTACGGTTTTCCCCTCCCTGACAACTCTCATGAAGGAAGTATACGACATTGATTACTCAGCTTTTGTTGATGATTTCTTTTTTAATGTGTAGGGGATATTTTGTATGTTCATAAAATTGAGTGGTTATTGGGTGCTATCTTTTTTCTTCAGAGAGCGTATGTGATTCATTGGGTCAGGCTTGATCACTATTCTTCAGTCCAGGATGCATATAACGATGGAATGAACCAACTAGAACATTTTGTTTCTAGAGTACATAATATTGACCTGTGAGTATATAATTTTATAAAAGTACAAAACTAACACAAAATGCCATTATAAGTCTTTCGTCCCTTGTAGAAGTACAAAACTTACATAAGATTATAAGTCTTTCGTCCCATTACTTAGACATGTTACCTGTGATCGATATCTTACCATTTCTTTTTATTTGATTGTATGTTGCTAGCCCAAGATTATCAGCGGGTTCTGTAAAATTGTATAGCTATTTGGTTCTTTGTCGAAGATGTCATCCATGACAGGCGAAGCATACATGAAGGCTGCATCACAGGCTAAGGAACTTATTCAGTTAGGAGAGATTTTCCAGATCCTACTAAGTCAACATTTTGAATGTCAAACATTTACGGATCCCTTTGAAGTATAAAGAGCATTAAGAGTTGTGAATCCAAGTCCATATATGACTTATTTACAAGTATGTCAGCTCTTATCTACGATTTTTTTATGGTTAAGGTTGAGTAATGAACTCGAATTTGATGTTCATTAGAGTTTGTGGGACGAACGAGGGTCGTAGACGAATGTAGAAGAAGAAAAGATACATTTCTATTCTTTTTCTGAAGTTCCTGTTCGAACAGGACCAATCCTATTCAAACGGGATGATGCAGGTTCATTTTGGGAGCAAATGGTTTGAACAAAACTCAATCTATTCAAACAGACTAATCAATTTTTGAGCATATGCTAAATGGTTCGGACATGAATTTCTCCTGTTCAATTGGAGGCCGGTTAACAGCTTTATTCAAGTTAAGTTGTGATCGTTTCATTGCTTCATGATTCGCACATTGAGCCCTAACTCTTGTAATGTCCTCCCAAGTATATAGGGAATACTTGGAATGTTTTAATGATGTCTAATATAAGTTTAATTCTAGAAAGAGAAAGCTAGGGTTTGTAAGACTCCATTGAAGCTTAAAAGACAGAAATAAATTAATTGTAACCTTTGATTGATTAGTAGATTGTTCGTGCGTGTAATGACATATTTTCCGGGAGGATAATCTTCGCCAATACTTTAGTTAGGATTATGCAATAATAAACTTACACACACAGGATTTTACGTAAAAACTCAGTAAAGTCTGAGAAATACCACGACCTCGATGAGGGTTTTGATGAAAAATTCAATAAGTTACTAGTTATTGCAATTGCTATTTGGTAAAAAAGTCAGAATGAAAAAAATAGTAAAGCTTCGGATCTGAATAACACATTCTGTGTCTGTATTTATAGTAGATACAAACAATTTACAAAAAGAAAAACAGTTTCCTATTTTGGGGGTAGTGGGCAAACTTCGGGGATCTCCCAACGGCTCTATTTGACCAAACATAATGACTACTTTTATTAGGCTAAGAACTGTGGTCGCAGACGTGACATCTTTTCAAATAATGGAATGTCTTCGACTAAGTTTTGTTGACTTCTCTTTGTCGAATCTGTGATATATGCTACTACAGTGCAGATAGTCATTTTTTATCCGAAAGATTTTTTACAGATCAAGTATATGAGACATTACACTGCTTCTACAGCTATAAATGGTGCTTCTAATTTTTGGAGGACTATGGTAGGACTAATGCAAACTGTAAAAGCAAACACTGCATGGAATTTGAGGGAGGGCAACTTGAATTTCTAGGCAGATAATTGGTCTGGGGAAGGTGAACTTCAGGTACTATTGGATGTAGATCTAAATCAAGAGATTCTAGTAAAAGATGTGGTTGATAGTCAAGGTGTAACCCCCCAAAATCCAATAATAGGTAAGCTTGACCAATTACTAGATTCGAAGCTGTACAGGTCGGGGAATCCACAGATTCGCCCCACGAATAACCAAGCCACAAGTTCAGGCTCAATCATTCACTTAAAGCAATAATCATCAGAGTAAAGAAAGAATAATAAAGCGGAAGCAAAAGATATATATACATATCAGACTGAAATCAGAATACAATATCTCGAATAAAGTACAGTGACATATGCTGAGATCACATACAAGAATGTCTAAACTAAAAAAGATCTACAGCGGCAAAACTGGCTCCAATTATGCTGAAGCTCACAATAATCCAAGATACTCAACCTCTGAAAGGGGGGAGCAAGGCGAGAGTGAGAAAAACCATGGCTCACTAAATACTCAACAGAGCTAAATAACCTACTAATATAAAGGTAGAGAAAAGAGGGTGAGGTGAATGAGATAGATAAAGTTTTAAAGTAAAAGAATAGTAAACTAAGTGATTATGATCCAG
This sequence comes from Kingdonia uniflora, assembly GCA_014058105.1. Lineage (NCBI taxonomy): Eukaryota > Viridiplantae > Streptophyta > Magnoliopsida > Ranunculales > Circaeasteraceae > Kingdonia > Kingdonia uniflora. The sequence goes on from JACGCM010001560.1 coordinate 1,843,867, forward strand.
ATTAAAGAGTTATAAGAACAGAGGAATAAAGATAAGAGTTTAGAGAAAAGGAATAGTGACAATAAATAATGATAAGTGATGATGATTTGATATGACATGATAAACTGGGATAATCCCACAATTGCCCCAAATACTGTATGCTTTAATGTTTTAAAGCGTGTTCACAATCCTATTATAATATTGATTGATCAACGCTAGCATGCTTATCTTAAAGAGATCTATTAAGGGGATACAATGGGTACGATTTTTGTCAAACTCGACCAAGCTAGTGGATACTCACTTGATCAAAGTGTTTCGAGCTTTTCAAGCCACGGAGCCAACGTTCGAACTTTATTTTCATTCCAAGGAATTTCATCCTCACCGAGGATAAGTCTAGCACCGGATTCAAACTGTCTCATACCATCCCACACTCCCAGATGGGTGTTAAGGGTATGATAGTGTTCACAGCCAGTTCATCACCTACTATTTAGCCCAATTTAGGACTCCTACGATCCTATCGGAGGTTAACCGATGTAGAGCTGTGTTATGTATCCGATCTTGTTAAGTTAAAGGAGTTTTACATGATTTAAAGATGGAACAGATCCCAAGGATCAAAACATAACAGTCGTAAACCCAGCATTACACATAGGACGACCACCTGGATAAGAGCGTGGCAAACAATCCTAACAATAGAATGAACAGTGACTCAGTTGTACCATCTAAACCTAGATGAGACAGTAACCTAACCGTCACCACAACTAACCAGCATCAGTCTCTAGGAGACTGAGACCGACAACAAGAAATACAACTACGAGAATACCACACTAACAGCTTCTAACTAAACCCAAAGTCCAATGTAAACTATAAACCAGGTTATAGAATAACTAACATATAGGTTAGCAACTTATACTCATAAATATAATATCAGACTATAACTAAATCACATGCACCTCTCTACACAGAGTACTACTCTAATCAGTAATTATTAACTTGTAGAGGAATTTAAAAATGAAGGAGACTCGCCTGATAATGATCCCGAGTCCTAACAAAACTAAAGCCGGAACTCCAAACCCAAAATCAACGATTCGGCTAACGGAATACAAGACAAACTACAACAGACAATCGTAACAGCAATTAATCAAACAATACAGGAAACCAATCAATAAACCAAACCCTAAAAATCAACCCAACCTCTATTCGGTCGAAAAGAACGGAAAGGAATAGGGAAATTACTCACCAAGGATAAAGGCGATGATCACGGCGAAGAATCAGTGAGCGAGGGAACGGATTGGATTCAAGTTTTAAGAAAAAAGGATTTTAATTTGGGGGAGAAAGAGTGAGTTTTGAATAAAAGAGAAATGAGATTAAAGGACCCAAGATGTAGCTAAAAACGCGCCTCTGTTCGAATAGAATATATTTTTATTCAAACAAAATGAAACAGGTAGAACCTTGTTCGAACTAAAATGAACTTGTTCGAACATAATGGAATAGAAAGAAATCAACTAAACATACATCTATTCGAACAGAACAAAAGTTATTCGAATAGAAAGAATCAGGCGGGAATGTATTCGAACAGAGCAAGGTTTGTTCAAATAAAATGATGCAGAATAAATCATATTCGAACAGAGAAAGGTTTGTTCGAGTAAAATGATGCAGAATGAAACTTATTCGAACAAAAGCAGGTTTGTTCAAATAGATTTGAGCAGAAACATCTCAGAACTCCAAAAACAAAAGATTCCCTCCAACGAAAACTGGAGAAACCCAAAGGAGAAAACCTAACACAGGTCCACCCCGGATCACACACCACATAACAGCAACAATAACAAGTAACAACAACAAACAACACACCAAGCCAACCGCAGGCTCCCAAAACCTCAACTCAACCTCCTCCGCCCAATAACCACCGAAACACAGAAAAGAAGAAAAGCGCAAAACCTGATAAGAGGAATAAAATGCAGATATAGACAGTGAGGATGCATGATGTATGGTGATGTGAGTGGATGCATGATGAATAATAATAAATAAAATAAAATAAAATAAAAATCCAGGACACTACACAAGGCAACTGAAATTGGGAACGGCTCAACATTAAAATTATGGAGAGGAGATTTTGAAAAACAAGGCAGAATGGACAATAGAGCGCATTTGGCACCATGCTCTTCCTGCCAAAATAAAAGTTTTTGGATGGAAATTATGGAATAAAATCATACCTATGGACAATGTGGTTCAAAAATGTGTTCCTTTAGTATCTTATGTTGTGAATCTCATAACTCTGAGTGTCTTGACCATCTCTTTGTAAGTAGTGATATAGAAAAATAGGTATGGGGTTATTAGAATGCAGTTTGTGGGGTTGACTATAACAGTGCAGGTTCTCTATGGACTACCAAAGGTACTTGGCTGCTTAATGCAAACACAATATCTCACATAGGCATCTTAAGGGGTCTGCTACCTGGTATCATTACTTGGGAAATTTGGAGAACAAGATGTGGATTGAAATATGATGGTGTTCTAATTTGATTATATGTTGTCTGCTTTTAGTTTGCTTCTATGTTGTATTTTTGATTGGTACTGAAATAAATGTACCTAATTTGAACACTACTTATATACTTTTTAATAACTTGGATTCATGGATCACAATAATTTTATGGAGATAAATTGACTTATGTCCTGATATTTATATGGATATTTGACTTAAGTCTTGCCATTTAGCAAAAAAACAATTATAGTCCTTTTTTTGCAGTTTGACCTTGGTCAACTGCAATTGACCGCAGTTGACCCAGTTAAAATCTGGTCATTTTACAAAGACTAAAACACCCTTATAGCGCATGTGATTAACACCGGCTTGTTCTCTCTCTCTCTCTTTCTCAGCTTCTTCTCTCTCACTGTCAAGTGTTTTCAATTTGTTCTCTCTTTCTTAAATTCTCTCTGATAATGGTAAAGAAGAAGGAGAACTCAAAGAAGAAGGCCAATAAGGGGAAGATGAAATTGATAGATTAAGATGACCCCATCACTGTCTCTGATAACGATAAAGATGAGTACCCTCCACCTGAAAAAGGGGAAACAATATTGAGACATTCCCTTCCCAAGGTATGTACCCTCCATCTCTGTCTCAATGTGTATGATTTGGATACCTAAATTAGGGTTTATTAGAAATTGAGATTTTTTTAGGACTTGTAATTAAATTGGGAGTTTCATAATTTAGGGTATTTGTTACTCAATTGGGTTTTTTTTAAGGATATTAGTGCTGATTTGAGGCATTGTTGTGTTGTATTGGGTTAGGTTTTCTCTATGCTAGCATTTATACGATTTGAGGCATGTTTTCATTAACTATGGGGGAAAGTGGGGTAAAATGAGTCTTACATGTTGGGTTGACATTGATTATACAGGGGGGAAGAGTTTTAGTAAGCGGTATTATGTGGGGAGGGGATAACTTATAAGGAATATGTGATAAAGATTGCAGTCAAGGTTAATGACCACCATGGGGTAGGGAATTACATTCCAGAGGGGAATATGATAGATGTTATGTGTTTGCACAATGGGTTGCCTTTTGTTGTCAAATGTACAAATACTTTGAGGGACATGTGGGCACAGGGTGATGAAAATTATCCAATGAGAATAGATTTTTATATCAAGCCAACAGATGTAGCAAGAGAGATTATTGATGAAGCTGGGAATATGTTCTTTTAGATGAAGATGATATAGATTATATCATATTCCCAAAATAGACAAAAGAGAAGAATACCACCCCAGTTAAGGCTATCCCAGTTAAGATTAATGCTAAAAGAAAGGGAAAAACAGTGGTAATGAGTCCTTCCAAACCTAACAAAGCTGCCAATAAACCAGCCAAGAGACAGAAAATACCAATTGCTGATACAAAGAAGACAGCCAAAAAATTTAATGCAAAGTTGAAGAAGAATGTTGTGATCTCAGAAAAAGAAGACTTGGATGATTTACCTAAAGTTTATCATAGTGACAAAGAGATTGACCCAGAGGAAATAAATGATTATGAGATAGAAACTCCAGTGAACATTGTGGCAAAAAGTAAAGGTGAATGTGATGATATAAATGAAGAACAAGAGAGATGGGTTAGGTATGCTCAAGTTGGGATTGATTGTTTTGGGGCTGAGGATGCCTATTATAGTACCCACTCATCTGATGATAAGGATTATGTTCCAACTGCTGAAGATCTTAAAAGAGGTTATGAATTTGAAAATGTTAATGTTGAATTTGATGATATTTACAGTAAAAAGGAGGATGATAAAGTCAAAATACCATTAACAGTTGGTTTTAAAAAGCTTGAGGTAGGGATGCAATGGGCAACTGTATATGAAGCTAGAGAACATATAGGAAGGTTTGGAATTTTAAACCACTTCACATATATATGTATAATGAATGATAGTATTAGACTGAGGCTAAAGTATTCACAGGAAAAGTGTGAGTGGCTGTTATTTATATCAAGAAACAATGATGGGCACATTATGGTTTAAGACATGGTAACTTTCAACATTCTTGTGAAGGAAAGCTAGGGGCACAAAATACCTTGTGTAATGCAGTATGGGTTGCTAGAGAAGTTGAATCATTGGTTAAAGATGTTAGGGCAATGACTCCCAAGGCAATTAAGGCCAGAATGAAGACAAAGTATGGTGCTGAGATTAGTTACTAGACTGCTTGGAATGCAAGACAAATCTGCTTAAAAAGTATAGTAGGGTCTTATGCTCAGGGTTACTATGAGTGTGGAGATTTTAAAATCCAATCCTGGGAGCATAGTTAGAACCTGGAGACAAGATGACACACTGTAATGGACTGGTATTCTTGTGGCTTTCAAGGCATCTTTGAATGGCTTTGTTAAGGGGTGTAGACCTATATTGGGGCTAGATGATTATTTTTTAAAAGGTTAGTATAGAAGGATTTGCCTATCTATACTTAGTCTTGATGCTAACAATGGTTTGTTCCCAATTGGAGTGTACATGCGCAGAAATGAATGTAAAGACAGTTGGTTTGATTTTCTTACTAAGATAGAACCTTACTTATTTGTACACCCAGGAAAATTGACCTTTATCTTTGATAGGCAGAAGGGGTTTATTGATTCAGTGGCAGAGATTTTTCCAAATGTAAATCATAGGTTTTGTTTCAGACACATGTTTAAAAACATAAAAAAATACCATAAGGGAACACACTTAGAAAGATTGTCATAGGGAGCTGCAAGAGCTTTTAGGTAGAATAAAAAATAAGAGTTTCTAAATCAGCTTGGTATTGACATCCCTGGAGCAAAGGACTACTTGGAGAAAGAACCATATGAGCATTGGTGTAGATCTTATTTTGATTGTACTACAAAATGTGAATACATAACTAATAATTTTAGTGAGTCCTTCAAATGGTAGATCATGAAAATCAAAGATAAACCACTAACCAAAGCATTTGAGAGACTAAGTTTGATGCTTATGAAACTAATATTTGAGAGAAGAGCCAAAGAAAAGTCATGGGATCAAGGTGGTTTGGTACCAAGAGTAGTTAAAAATCTTGAGTATTTAATGGTACATTATGGGGGGTATGATATGGAAGGAGGTGATAAGAATGAATGTGTTTCAATCTCTAGTACTGGGGCAAGGTGGGTACTAAACCAAGAAAAGAGAACTTGCCAATGCATTGAGTGACAATTGACAGGAATGTCTTGTATCCATGCTGCAAGTGTATTAATCCCAAAGAGGCAATCATTGAAAATGTAAGAAATATATTTTCCTAATTTATTAAAAAAATTTATTTATTACTTTTTTCATTTGATTTCACTGTCTCCCGCATTTTCATTTGATTTTCTTACAGTTTTTTTTTACTATATCACTTTGTCACTACATATGTGGCCACATATAATGGTATTATACATCCAGTATCTGATGATACGCATTGGGCCTTTTTAAGTTAAAATTATTCTTTAGTGGTATTATACATCCAGTATCTATGTATTATCTGATGATACACACTAGTATTATACATTCAGTATCTGGTATTATTCTTTAGAGGTATTATACATCCAGTATCTATGTATTCACTTTGTTCTTTTAATATATACGCACTGTTCTTTTTATTGCTTCTTCTATCTCACTTTTAATTGTGTTCTGTTAATTTGTTACTTTTTATGTAGCCACCTTATGTAGTTGATCCACCACCATTGCAGAGAGGAAGGGGAAAACCTAGAAAGGAGAGAACCAAGGGTGATGATGAGGTCAATACATAACAAAAAAGATGTGGGAAATGTGGTACTTTTGGCCACAATAATAAAACTTACAAAGGTGAACCTATCCAAATTCAAAGGGCACCTGCACCTAAGGCAAAGGGAAGACCATCAAAAAAGTCAACCAGGGTATACTTCAGTCAGTCACAACAATCATATGTTACTTAAGTACAAACGACACCCATAGCTGGAGGAAGGGGTAGTAGTGGGAGGGCATCCAATGCTGGCAGAGGGAGGGGAAGAGCTGAAGATGTTTCAAGTGCATCAAATTCTGGCAGAAGGAGGGGAAGGACTGGAGGTATTTTAAATGCATCAAATTCATCATATTTTGGTAGAGGGAGGGGAAGAACTGAAGGTGCTTCAACTGTATCAAATTCTGGCAGAGGGAGGGAAAAAATTGAAGGTGTTGCAAGGGGTTCAAATGCTGGCAGAGGGATGGGAAGAGCTATGAAAACAAATCAGCTAAGGTTTGTAGATGAGTGGTTGAGTAACTCAGTCCCTGTAGAAGCTCTACAATCACAAGAGAGGCCACCACTGGTGATACCACCCATGCCATTAAGGACATATGCTCATGCAAATCCTTATAAGAGAACCTTCATACCTAGGCAAAACTGGAGGCTTTGAACTTTCTGTTAACAATGTTTTTTGGGGTATATTGTTCTAGTGTTTTCGTCGTAGTTTGTGAATGTGAAACAATGTCACTGTGTTGCAGTTTGTGTTGTGTTGCAGTTTGTGTTGTGTTGCAGTTTGACAAATCATATATTGTGTTGTAGTTTGTCAATGTGAAACAATGTCACTGTTTATGAATATATTGTGTTGTAGTTTGTCAATGTGTTACTGCATGTGAATTTCTATATGTGAAGCAGCTCTACATGTATGCGATGTTGTATGTGAAGCAACTCTATATGTGATGCTGTATGTAAAGCAACTCTATTTGTGTTGAATTTATATATGTGAAGTAGCTTTGCATTTATGTGATGTTGTATGTGAATTTCTATGTGTAAATTTTCTGGTGAAGTGCAGATTTTGGAATTGTAAAATACTTATGAGGACATAAAAAAAAGGCAAGAGAATGAGGTATACTACATAATCTAATTTATTTAATTAAAACCATACATTCTTGTTTTCAAATCATTACATTCATGCTTTCAAACACATATCTCTTTTAAATAGTTATTTTTATTTTAAACTCCTTAATGAATTCATCTAGCCCCATCTCTACAGTGAATTTCACATTAAGTTTTCCATTCTTGTCTTCCTCGAAATCTTCTAAAGCAACCTTCAACCACTGGAAATTGCCACAAGTAAAACATTTCAAATAGTTCTGCCCATAACTATGATCTTGCCTAGAAGTAAGAATCATCTTTGTCCCAACACAACCTTGTACTTCACATTTAGATTCTTTCCAAGGGCAATCTCTAATCCAATGAGATGAACCATCATGCCCAAAGTACACACTTCCAGAGGAGGTCCCAACAGAACTTCCAGATTGAACATTTGCATCAGATAACCACTGAAATTCAGTATATTATGAGTGTTAACATTTGAGATATTTTTTGTTATTGTTCTTTGTTGTGTATGAAGTCATAACCTTCCTAATGCCATCACAATGAGGAAACCTACATTTGGTGTATAGCCAAGGGCAACAATCAAGGGAGTGGCCTTGAAGGTAACACATTACACACTGCAATTTAGAATAACAACAACAGTCCCACATAAAAGACATATTAGACAGAACAAAATACAAAATTAAACACCCTCTGTTCTTAAATATATTAGACTTAACCCCCTATGTTTGTAAACAACATAAGCTTTAGTCATTTCTCTCTGAAATTTGATTCATGGACTAAAAGTTTTATTTTTTTCAATTAAGACTATAACTACGCTTGCAGTAGTGCTAAATTACCTTTGTTTATTTTTTGTTTCAAAATAGGAAACTGGGTTAAAACTTGGTTTAATTTTGTAGAGAAAGCAGAAAACTTGGTTGAAACTCAGATTGGAGAGGAAGAGAATCGATTTATGGAGAGAGGGAAGCTCAGATTAGAGAGAGGGAGAGAGAGAGAAATGGTTTTGGCTGCAACGATGAGCAACAGTCGACAATTGTGCATTGTCCGATACTGCAAGTAAGTATCTCGAGGTTGTGATTTATTATTTGATTTTTTTAAAATTTTAAAATGGCAAACTTGTTTTTAATATTTATTGATTCAGTCAAATGTGGGTCAACTGCGGTCAATTGTAGTTGACCAAGGTCAAACTGCAAATAAAAGACTATAATTGTTTTTTTGGTAAATGGCAGGACTTAAGTGAAATATCTATATAAATATGAAGACATGTGTCAATTTAACTCTATTAGAAACTCTGAAGGCAACCTAGTAATGGCTTATTCTTTTGCTCTTGGTCAAGGGACTAATACAAATGTTGAGCTTTATGGTTTGCTGCATGGTCTTAAAATATGCAAGGACTATAACTTTCTGCCTCTAGTTGTGGAAATTGACTCTCAAGTCTTGACTAACTGGTTTCACAAAAAAGGCATTGTATCTGCAAGATATGCTAGCATTTGGAAGGACATTGAAGACCTCTATGGCTATCTACAGTGTGCTTTAAATCATACTTTCAGGGAAGGGAACAGCTTGGCCGACTTCTTTGCAAAACTGGGCAGTGATCATATCACTCATTTTTCCTGGAATTTTTTAGGTCTGCCTAGAAAAGCTAGAGCTATTCTTATCTTGGATAAGAAGGGTGTTGCAACTTTGAGAAGAGGACATGTAGTATTTTCCTTTTAAGGCAAGGCTATAGTCCTCTTTTTCAGTACTTTCATTTTCTACTGACAATAAAATCATCATTCTGCCAAAAAAAAAAAAAAAAGGCCTATCTTTATCATCATGACCACCCCCACCCCTAAGAATTTCAGCCCTATTTGATTTGGTATTCTTAATCCAAAACTGAGCTCAAATATTACCTAAACAATGGCTTCAGCCACTTTCAATCCTTCGTGCCATTTTCTCAATTCTAATCTCAAAGAAAAATGTTTGATGCGCCGTTTTGATCGTGGAGGATTTAGCAGGTTGATGATGCCATTGTCAGTTATTAAGAAATACGAATTAAAATGTTCCAGAGGACGACAGATGGATGTGAGAACATCGGCTTTGGTGGAAGATGTGGCTGAGTCCTGGGATGAAATGGGGATAAATAAGGAGCCAAGTGTTTCAACAATGTTGATGAACTTCGGGAACTCTTTCGACCCTTATTGCGCTCTCAGTACTCCTATTTATCAAACAACTACATTTAAGCAGCCTTCCGCAACGGAAATGGGTGTCGATGACTATACTAGAGGTGGAAATCCTACACGAGATGTGTTGGAAAGTCAACTAGCTAAGCTTGATAAGGCAGATCGTGCATTTTGCTTCGCTTGCGGGATGGCTGCTTTGGCTACTGTTACCCATCTTGTCAAAACTGGCCAGGAAATCGTTGCTGGAGATGACATATATAGTGGCTCTGATCGTCTGCTTTCACAAGTACTTCCCGGGAAAGGAATTGTGGTGAAACGAGTGAATATGACTGATTTAAACGAGGTCGCATCTGCAATTGGTCCCCTGACAAAGCTAGTGTGGCTTGAGAGTCCAACTAACCCACGCCAACAAATCTCTGATATTCGTAAAATATCAGAGATTGCGTGTGACGACCTACCGAACGCCGGCCAAATTCACCCGAGCGTTTTGAGTTCTATCCGAATATATGTGTTCTCTATATCCTAATATAGTTGTACGCCAAGTTTCATCGCAATCGGATTCGGTTAAGGAGGCGAAAAAGGCCAGTCCGCTTCGTCTCATGTTTTAACATTTCTTTTTGGAACTTGACTATTTACTTAGTAGCTATATTAAGGAGGAACCTTGGTCCGATCCTCCCCATGACTAAAAGAGCTTTAATGCTTGGTCATCAAGGACCCCGGCTCATGAACTATCTACAAAGGGATAGTTATGAGTTCTCTTAGGCCTAGGGAAGGCTAGGGGACATTGCCTCGCAATGCGGGCCTGATTTTCCAAATAGGGCTTCATATGGCGCCGCTATGCCTTGCGGCTATCCGAGACGCACCGCCCCTTATAGATGGACAATATAATTAGTCCAGGCTCGTCGCCCCGTGAGATATGAGTCCCTTATCTGAAAATCGGCATATTGAGCTACCCTGATCCGCTACAGGACAGGTGTGTTTTTCGTACCTCGTGCGCGTCACGAGAGATTACGCTGTAGGGATTATTGAGGGAACCTTCAGTGTTCTTGCCTATACCAAATACATATTCGATGACCCCTCACGAGTATCCAGGATTATCCGGATGTCGCTCTAGCATCCGTGGGTTGTATGCCATTGGCACGCCGCGCCCGTGAAGATGGCTGGTACACGACGACGACACGTGCGTGTACGCCGCACGACCCCTTATTCCGCTGTGCTCCGGGCACTGTAGAGGCGGTCCTGGGCTAGGCCGTGACATTGCCCATGCACACGGTGCCCTTGTTTTGGTGGACAACAGTTTAATGTCCCCTGTTCTGTCACAGCCATTGGTTCTTGGAGCAGATATTGCGATGCAATCGGCCACTAAATTTATTGCTGGTCATAGTGATGTTATGGCGGGTGTTCTTGTTGTCAAGGGGCAAAGCTTAGCATAAGAAATAACATTTCTACACAATGCAGAAGGCACAGGCTTAGCACCATTTGACTGTTGGATTTGCTTACGTGAAATTAAGACGATGGCTTTACGTATTGAAAAATAGCAGGAGAATGCGCAAAAGATTGCTGAATTTCTTTCCTCTCATCCTAGAATGAAGAACGTAAATTATGCCGGTCTTTCTGGTCATCCTGGACGCTCTCTACACTATTCTCAGGCAAAAGGTACAGGCTCCGTGCTGAGCTTTGCGACAGGTTCTCTAGTACTCTCAAAGCACATTGTTGAAACTACGAAGTACTTCAAGATAGCTATCAGCTATGGAAGTGTGACGTCACTCATAACCATGCCTTGCTTTATGTCTCATGCATGCATACCTGCTTCAGATCGTGAGGCAAGGGGTCTAACTGAAGATCTTGTTCGCATTTTTGTGGGGATTGAGGATGTTAATGATCTAATTGTTGATCTAGATAAAGCAATTAAATATATACCTTCAAAAGCTTTTTATAACTGAAGGAAGGAGAAAAGACTCTTAGAGCTGCCATAAAAAACTCATGAATTAACACTGTCAAGGGGTAGCACACGTTGTACAAGAGCTACTTAGAAACAAGGGTTGTTATAAGTGTTAAAAACTATGTTTGCGGAAGCTAAAATTAATCTAATTAAAACTATGATCTCTCAATTGCATAAAATAAAAGGACAAAAGACTTAGGGTTTATGAGATTTACCCCAAACTCTTCAAATTCTACCTATCTTTCGAAAGCTAACATTTCTCTCTCACTCAAACCAACATACAAAATAAACTAAGTTTACGCTCTCTCTATTTATAGGAGAAGAGACTTAGAGCATCTCTAACAGAGACAGTATGCTATTCCGGTTTTAAATACTAGTGTCCGGAATAACATACCACTTTGCTCTAACAGATTTATCACCAAATTTAGGTTTTTTATATTAAATTTGGGACCCATAATGTTATTTTACGAGAGAGTGGAGATTTTTATTAAAAATTGGGACTCACAATATATTCTTTTATTAGAGAAAGAAAAGAAAAGAAGAGAAGAAATAGTTGTGGGGGACCACAAAAGTAATATGCGCATACCACTCTCAAAGTTCCGGATTCACATACTTTGGAGGGGTATGGGGGTAAGAGCATCTCCAATAGAGTGGTATGTTGTTAAGGTTTTCCCATACTCTAGCAAAAAACCCATCAAGCAGGGGTATGGTGTTCAGCATACTCACCCCCATACCCCTCCAAAGTATGCGAAACCTGAACTTGACGAGGAGTATGCTCATACCGCCTAGGCGCTGAACTGTTCAGCGCCCAACAACTTTTTTAATACAGTTGTCTAGGCGCTGAACGGTTCAGCGCCTAACAATTTATTTAGTACAGTTGTCCAAGGGGAAAAATAATAATTAACAGACGTTGTTCAGCGCCAAAGAAAATAAACATATCATTTGACTTTTTGGTGTTAGGCGCTGAACCGGTAAGCGCCAAAGAAAAAAAAAACGTAATTTGCTGTTGGACCAAAACAGTATAGATTCTAGAATTTCGGTATGGTAAACCGGAACAGCATACTCTTCTGTTGGAGATGCTCTAAGTATGCTCAACCCCATACTCCTGTTGGAAAAGGTTTTTGCAAAAGTACGAGAAAGCCTTAACAACATACTCTTCTGTTGGAGAAGCTCTTAGCACAAATAAAAACCCAAATACCAATCTAATTAGAAAACTAGTTATATTATTCAAATAATTAAATCAATAGAAATAACTAAATCAAAAAATATGTGCACGCAACATACGAGACGTGCTACTCGTGGTCGTGGATACGACCATGATTCCTATCACTAATAATAGATTAGACTAGCATTGAATTTTTCTAATGCCATGTCTAATTTGCTAATCATAATTTATAGCCAATTTCTTTACATAATTAATAAAAGCCATCTATAATAAGAAAAAAGAGGCCCAATTTTATTTTATTTTATTTTAACCGCTTGATTTTGGAGTCGCAAGCAAATTCAGCCAAAAAAATGTATACGGTCAGATCTCAACATTTGTCGAAAAACAGATCCCAACGTTGATTTCCCAAATCTATCTCGAGGTGCTCTTGATGATATGAAGTACAAAACGTTCCTCTTCTGCTCTTTATCTCTCTCTCTCTTAAGTTCTAACTTCATCTCTATACCAGGTTGAGGTTTCGGATTTCCTGATCAACCCAACACAATCCATCTTCCTACAAATGGTTTTCAGCAAATCCAGCACTTTACCATATTTCGTTAAAAGGAAGAAACATAGTAGATGGTAAAAAATAAAAGTAAAAAATTAAAGCTATTTTTAATTTGATTGAGTTAAATGTGTTATATTGGGTGATTGTTGATTTGGGTATTTTTCAAATTTAGGTTTGTTTTACCAGTAATCGCGATTATAATTAAAGTAACAAACATTATAATATGTAGTGTGGCTGGATTGTAAAGGGATGCCCATGCAACTTTCAGTCACAATGGTCTAGTCCATTGGTGAGGTGCTTTTTTGATGAAATATAGGACAAGCTTCTTTTGAAGAATCTAAAAATCAATTTCGATGATACAAATGCTATTAAGTACTGTAGATTTAAAGACTTCATTCAGGGGAAATGTGTAAAGAAGAATAGTTCGTTAAGCGCTTCTATGTTTGACAAATGCAGTTGCGGAACATTGATGAATGACTGGATAAACATTGTTTTACAGATGGCAAATCATTTGTTGAGGGGAGAATGCTTATTGTAACTGATAACTTGAAGGTTGTCCCAGAATCCACAGAACCTTGTTGGGCAGTATTCAAAGATATTGGAATCAAAGAGGTGGGCTCTCTTGTGGAGAAAATTGTAAGGTTGGCTCTGAAGAGGTAAAACAAATCTCCTTCAACAATTTCTTATGTACACATCATTTTTCTAGTTTTAATTTGAATACAACTTTTATATTTTTAGATTTTGAACCTACTGCGACTTTCGATTCTCTCCACCACAGCTTTGACAGGCATCTTACTACAACATGGTGATGGTAGCTCTGGTATCATTAATTTGAAGGGGTGTGAAGCGGAAGCTTAGACTTAAGAAAAGATCAGCTCTGATACAAGATAACTGTTAAGATTACCATTAGGAAGTCCAACAACAAAATATTATTTGCCGAAGCTGGGGAAGACTTTGTGGACTTTCTATTCAGCATTTTCGCATTTCCTTTTGGGTCTGTGATAAAATTCCTGGAGCGAACTCCTAATCTTGGATGCATCTCTACACTGTACAAAAGTGTTGAGAGTTCTGAGTTTGATAGATTCATTACTTTATCTTGTCGGAAGGAAACTCTACTCTCTCCCATTATCGTACTACGCCTTGGGTCTAAGAACCAAATTCTAGGCATCGGAGAAATCGTTTATCCAACATACACGTATAAAGGTATTACTCAGAAAACACCAAGTAATGTGTTATATAAGGTGACATCTTACGCTGTTATGAATCCCAATCCCTTTGTATATTCCTTAAGGTACCAGAAAAATTTATTGTCACAGATAATCTGATTGTGACACCATTTTCTTTCATATCCTCCTTATCCTTCCTTGAAAGAGAGAAGGTTCCAATGGATGATATAGAAGTTCGGGCTGTGAATGTTGGTCATTAAGAGGTACATTCAAAAATTCATGTCTTGAATACCATTTTATATGTTTTTTTCCTATGATGCTCTAAACATCTTTTGTACTTAAGAATGTCGACAATGCTTTCACATTGAAATATTGCAGGCTCTGAGGCTATTGGAGGCTTCTTCAACATCAAAAAAGTTAAACCAAAGAAGCCAAAGGAAGAAAAGCTTTGAGTCTCTAATAACCACTTAGGTATCTATATAATGTGAAATTCTCTTATATAAGCTTTCGCTTTGTTCTTTTGTTTCGGATATGAATTCTAAAACTAATATTAATTAATCCAAGTTGTTCAATCTGTGTATTTCTAATTTTGAACTTTTTTTTAGGCTCATTCTAAGCCGAACTTGTCAAGATTTTGATAACTTAGCTTATGTTAACAATTTCTATATTAAAACTTCCACTACAATCTGAAATCTTCCAAATCAAGAATCTATATTACATTACACAATGATATTTTTCAAATAGACAAATTTGCCATTGTTTCAAAGATAAAGAGAGACCGAGATTTAATGTTATTTCTTTGAGATTTGTTGGAAAGAGCAAGATCTACAAACTAGATTTATTTAGACTTTGTTAGACTAAAGAAACTCCAGGGCATTTTAGACTAAACTAAAAATAAGGGTAATTTAGTCTTAATAATCTCAAGCACGTCTCTCTATCATTACGTCTCTATCCCTGACTCTCCCACATCTTTATCCCTCTCCGTGATAACTTGAAGGTGAAAAATCTACCATCGCATCGGAAAACTAATGTTCACACGCGATTGCTTGAAGCAATCGGTGAGCAGAGGTTTGGACAACTACATTACATTACATAATCACAAGCTCTCCAGAGCCCATCTTCCATGTTTGCTTTGGTGTGATGATCTTCTCTTATCTTGTTGCTCTCCCTGAAGAGCGTCGCTAAGGAGTACAGTGGTCATTAAATTTGGAATCGATTGTTAATTCTTCGATTTTGAGGTAATTGTTGATTTTATGACGTAATATATGTCAAATTTTGTTTAATTTTTGAACTTTTAGTCTAATTTAGATCATAATTGATACAAATTGTAAATTAGGGCTGCAGAATTGCTGATTATTGGATTAGCTAAGGTTTGATTGTTCAACTTGTAGGTCAAAATTGTAACAAATTATAGATTAGGTCTGAAATGAGAGCTGAATACATTGCAGACCGAAATTTTGTGTCGGTACACTAAGTTTTTATTAAATTAGGTCTGAAATGAGAGCTGATGAGTTATGCGTGTTTTGTTCCATGAGTGGAACGACACAGAAAAATGTCAGTGGAGAAAACGAGCAATCTCATTAATTGAGACATTGTTTTTATCATTTTGATATCAAGATTGTTAGTAAAGTTGTTACATGATACTACTACTCAAGATATCTTTCTGGATTTCACGGATACCATTGGTAGTACTTTTACATATGTGAAGAGTTTAAACGTCTTATTAAAGGTGTTTCTCTCTTGCCTTTTTCTATTAATTTCTGTGGGTGAGGCAGTTGGCGGCTATATACTGGCTAGAGTGTCTGGAGACATAGGTATGCAGTATAGGATCTTTTGGTGCTTCCTCACCTCCTGGTTACAAACTATACACTGAGTTCATAATCTTTATTTTAGTGGATCTTTTCAGGATCTGCTATATTGTTTTTTCAGGATCTGCTATATTGTTTTGAAGGTCTGTCTAATTTCAGGTTTCATGTGGGTTAGAGTAGGGGGATAAGATGGAAGAATTAGTGGATGACAGGATGTAGGCGTACGGTTGTTAGTTTTGTAGGATATACACTATAATCGCTACATATACAACATAGGAAAAATCATATATAACATATATATATATATATATATATATATATATGTATTTTCTTGCATCATATCTTATAACAAAACACCGTTCAAAGAAGCATAAATAAGTGATTATGGATTTATTTATACATATGTAAGTTTTATTAAACTTTGAGAGATAATGGGCTTTCTGGGAATTTACTTTATGCAATTTGGAAATATTCTCTCTCGCAAGACACCTTTCTATCTCTAAAAGTAATTCTGTAAAACTCATCATGGGTTTTGATCTTCCCTTTATGGTTTTGATTTGTGTACTTAGGGTTTTATGATTCGTTGTTGTAATGTTGTTTGAATTATCACCACTATTTTTGGAATGTTGATTGCACTCTGGACTATCGTTGCACTCATGACCACCATTGTTGTAATCTGTACTTATGATGGGTTCTCCTATCTATTAAGGATTATCATCTTCCTCTTGATCCTCCTAATGATAATTTAGTTGTTGTTGCTGTTGGAGTATAATTGTTATTGGGTGTGTATATCTGTGATTTGACGTTTGGGTGTTGTAGGAATTATTAACCGATTTGAGTGTGTATATCTGCGATTTTTAAGATTGGGAGATCAAAAAGGTTTCATTAATAATTTGGCTGGTGAAACATGATCTTTAATTTGGGGAAAAATGTCGATGCTCTTTACTATGGTTTTTCATCGGAATGACCCGATACTAATTTTTGCAAATGAGAAGTACGCCGAACTCGGATCGCCTTTGATTTAGAGTTTTTGGAGGGCTCTCTCTATATCGAAATTATAGCAGATTAGTCATCTTTACAAATTGGAGTCCGTTTTGAGTTGGGTTGATTTCAAAATTGTTAAGGGAATTGTCACCCCCCCAAAATTGGCTTCTTCATAAACTATTAATAATACGAATTCTGAGATGTAACGTCAGGCATCCTAAAGATGAACCCCCAAAAGATGTACTACAATTTAAAATAAATCGTAAATACGTCTACAACACTATGAAACTACGCGGCGAAAGAGTAATCTAAAAAGAGATATAATTAGAAATGATTACCACACTGGTAACTAGAACTCCAAAACTGGCAGGTCCAGCTTGCTCAAACTACTAGTATCGCTACCACAATGATTCACCTAAAAAAATATATGCGCAAGGCGTCAGCAAGCAACACCCAGCAAGTACAAATATCCAAGGTCACAAGACATTATAGACCAAGATAAACACAGAAAAGAGACATGAAGAATCCAACAGAATTATAGGAGAATATCAACCAAGCTACGAGTTCTAAGAAAGACGGTTTAAGTAAAACTAGAAATCCCAATACGATAACAACAATAGCCTAACCTTATATCTAACTACTACGACCTAAGAGGTACGGTAAATGTGGAAAGAGAATTAGGAAGTCAAGTACACATGGTCACTTTTAATTTAGTGGGACCACACTCTCGTACCCTTCTGTAATTAACAGAAACGTATTATTTATTGTCGAGCCAGGGATTGGCAGATTCCTTTTTATTGAGCCAAGAATTAGCGGGTAATGCACCTGATCAGGGTGTTCAAAGAATTTCAACCTATAGGTCTAAAGCCTGATTTATTTTCACTTTTTGGGATCTATACCCACGGGAAGTATTCACAAATAATATCAAAGACGATAGGTAACTGAGGTATAATTTTGGGGGCTTGCAACCCTGGAATACTGACTAGCAGTAACCGAATCTTTTGTTTAGGGATTCAAAACTAAGGACCGTAACAGCATAGCCCTACTGTGTACATTAACTCAATGTTACCCAACGGAATGGAAATGAAGAGGTTTAAATCCTAGAAGAATCAAATAATCTGTCTACCCCTGCATAATCAGCATCTGGGACTATTTCAAAAGACCTACCGCTCTTACAACCAGGTGATCTATCTACCCTCACTTTAATAACAAGTGGGGACTCTATCAAATGAAGTAAAGCTCCAGCATCCAATGGTCTATATGTCGCCTAACAAATATGACTATATTAAAAGAAAGTCCTAAACATGAAAGCAAATCTAAGTCGCGACTGCTGAATCATGGAAATCCAAGTTAGGATCATCTGTCACAAAGGACATACCGAAGAATCATCTAAGTTTGTTCTAGAATAAAAGACTCACTCCTAATGTCCAATTGAGATAAATAACTCTCTTACTCTACTCGTGCCTTAGAATACAAATCTTACAATGAGTACTATGTACAACACTAGGCTGCCTTGTCCAAAATGGACATAATCGATGTCTCGAGAATTCATATTATTACTATATGTAATATCTAGCAAGGAAAACACCTAGAGAACTACTTCTCCCGTAGACCATATAAGGTACTTGTATGCTTCACAACCCATGTCATTCACCATATCATGCTATCAATATATATATGGAAATTGCCTCAAACCAAACAAATATCGATAAGCTACTTACTGAACTATACAATCTTAAGGTAAAGTTTAGTCCAAGCACTCCGTCCCATATAATTTAAGAATAATATCAGCCATACCAAAATGTGTCCAGATTTCTCTAAGAATAGGTTACTTTATAAATTTCTATAAGATAACCAACCCTCGATATAAACACCTGACAAGAACACCATATACATACATCTTTCTAAGCATTTACGCCTTCATGAGTTAACCTAAGTGTAAGCCTAATCAGGTTGAATACAAATAAATCAAGAATAAGCGATGCCCAAAGAAGGACCTAAAACAAAACTAATCAAGATTATCACAAAAACCAACTTCCCATAATATCTTGTTTGTATATCTAGAATACAATCTGAAGTAGTTTCTTTATACTTTCAATGCCCAAGTGATCCTCTAACCAAAATTACCATCAGACTATAAGAATATTAGGATATTAACCTATTAAGAACAAAAGCCTAACTCATAAAGATCAACAGTTGTATACCTAAAGAAACATTATGAAATAAACCACTAGGGGATACATGACTGCATACACAATACTGAGATGTGAAATGTAAATTGATGCGATGATAAGAATGATAACTAAGAGGATAATAAACCAATGACAGATTAATATCTAGAGCATGCTTTGTATAGTGAAGATTATAACATACAAGAATACTATGATTTACTTGTATCACGTCAATGCAAATCTCAGATAAATGTACTTGCCTGATATCGATCGGGAGAAGGAAGATGAAGGATAAATAACCCATAAACTCACACATCTGATCGCCAGTATCACTACCACTCGTTATACGAAATGTACCCGAATATACACAGGTTCAAATAAGCATTTCTTGAGGTATATTTCTTAGCTAAAGTCCAAAGATAAATTCAAGCCGCGTAAGATATAAACCGGTGTTTCGATAACGATAAAAATCTACACGAGATATCCAACCAAATCAACTTCCGCCCTCTGATATACTAGACCTGACTTCCTTTAGCAGGTTAACCTAACGCTTCTCTTAAATGAAGTGATTATAACCAAACAACCCTTCCCAATTATTCTTTGAGATGCACACCTAGATCAACTAAAATTTTAGGTACTACACCAAAAGCTCAAGGCTGTATACAATTAATCTATCTCTGTATTAGTACTGCAACTAGCTATTGAGAAACAATTTATTCCCAGATTTCAGTTTCATCTAATGAAGCTTTTCCCCATGGTGATATTCAACTCCATAATATAATCATGATGTAACAGCAACAAGGACGAGCACCGAGGTAAGCTTTAATGGGGGACTAAATCACAAGCATTTGATGTTTTACTCAAACTCTGAGCGAGAAGGTCGGTGATTGGTAAAAGATGAAGGTAGCTGGTATTGTAGATGGAGGGAGGTTTAATGGTGAAGGAGGTCTTTCTCTCCACATAACTCCACGATTTCAGCCCCCAAAATGTAACTATCCTCAGGACTCTCTCAATATAACAAATATGGATATTGTACAAGAGGGCGCAACTTAACACACAAAAAATCCCTACTATTTGATGCACAAAATTTATTCTAATAACACCTTTAAAATCTGGGTCGCTATAGGAATTGCGAGGTTTGGAAATTTAGGTTTGGAGGGTTCCAATTTGTGTTGTTGCTGTTGTCATGGAGGGAGATCAAAGATGAAGAAGACGACTGATGGTTAGAAAGATGACCATTTGTAAGCAACTCCTCTTTTTGGGAAAAAAAATCTGATTGTTATTTACAAAATTGCCTAATAAAAGGCGTTTATCCTAATAAAAGGTGTTTATTTACTCCATGTAACATTACTTGCTTTATTTATTTTTTCTTCCAATATTTGTGACTATAGTATATTTGGATTTGGTCGTCATTTTGGTACATGAGTTTTGGATAATATGTAGTACATTAGAGGATGACATATAATGCTTTTAATTGCTTACATATTATTAGGGAGACATTGTGTGCCTACCTAATCTAAAAAGCGATGGACGAATGATGTTTACTTTTGTTACGAGTAGTGATTTAGTTTTCATCAAGGGAGATGGATAGGTTTAAGTGTAATTTGATTCGGCCATGAACATTGATCTTACGGGTAGCGCCGAAGGTGCGTTGACATAGTTACGGTTAGTGCCGAAGGCGTGTCGACATTGTTACCGTGGCGAGCCACGGGTAGCACTAGTTCTTAACATACTGCAATTGCTTGCTGTTGGATTATTACCTAAGAAAATGTTTTGTAATATTTTTATAATTTCTCATCCTAAATTCCTATTAGTGATAGAGCCTCCATTGACTTTTAAACGGAGAAATGCCTCACATACTCTATATTCTTCGCTAACAGATTTATCGTCCACCTTTAACCATAGTTGAAAACCATCATTTTCTTCAGATTTATATTATTCTTACACACCTTCTGATCTAAAATCATTAATTTTCTTACATGACGATAGAAAAAAGAAAATATGTTAGACGCACTCTTGAACTCACTACTCACTAGAATCATCCCTAGGTAACTCCATAATTACCTACAACAAGGATTGATACATTGGTTAATCAATAGACAATGACAAAAAAGAAAAAGAAAAAGAAAAGATAGAGATAAGAAAGCAACAAGAACTTACTCTTAACTCTAGAAATATCAAATAAGAAGTCTTCTTCTTTGATGAGGAATATAAAATATGAAGAAACTTGCGGTAATTTAAAAAAAAAAAAATTGCTCGGGAGATCAAGGTCTTGGAGCCTACTCAAAACCTTTTCCCAAGTTCTACATCAAAGTATTACCATGCAATCATTGGCATATTTTGATGAAGTAGGCCTTCAAATACTTAATTGGGATACAGTTTGGAACAATATACTAAACGACCCCTAAAAGACCCACTACATTGAAATGGGCTTCAGATATGTCCTTGCTAATGCACTAGATAACCCAAAGATGGTAATGCAAGATGATTATCCAAATTTTATGAGATTACAAAAATTAAAAATGTGTCATGTAAAAAGAATAAAACTATATGTGGATATATTATAAATTATAACCAATATCATGTCTTACAATTATCAATGACTATATATGATTTTAACAAAACATTGCGACAAAAAATTTGAATTGTTATCTAAAAGAGACATGAAAATTAGGATTTTAAATACTAAAAGATGCATACTTTCAAAAATCGGACCCAGGGAACAATAAATTCGAAAATCAATACTGGCAAGATGAAATTATAATTTTACCCCTAATGAAGTTTGCATATTACAGCAGTTAACCACTTGCATTTTCCAGGCACGTGGGCTCCATAAGTACGAATGTCACTTCCGAAATAATAAAAAATGTTTGAATCATTTAAATCACACCACGTGTCCAAATTTAATTCTTCACACATGTTTTCCAGAAAACTATGCCATTTGTTCAGAAAACTTTGTCATTTGTTCAATAAACTGTTATTTTTTTTCTAGAATTTTGACATTTGTTCATAAATATTTGTCATTTGTTTTTCAGAACTTTAATATTTGTTCAGAAAATTTTGCCATTTGTTTTACCAGAAATTTGTCATTTGTTCAAAAAACTTTGTCATTTGTTCAACTTTAGATATTATTTATCATTTGTCTTATGGGAATTTGTCACACCTTTAAACAAATTAGTCATGCAATAAGGCAAACTATGTCTCCATTTCTGCTATTATTTATCATTTGTTTCAAGAGAAGGGTTGGTTAGGGTATATCACGTGCGAAACTAGCAAGAGGAAATTTTAATTTTGCCTCTACTAAAGTTTGAATATTACAATAAGTTTGCAGGTCATGGGCTCCATAAGTCACTTCCAAAATAATAATAAAAGCTCGAATTATTTAAAAATAATATATCACATCATGTGTTAAATTTAATTCGTCAATGTACACGTGTCATTATCATTTCGAGACGTGTAAGGCAGACTCTATCACCATTTATGAATTACTTGTCATTTGTTTCAGGGGAATTTATCAAGGCTTTAACCAATTAGCTATATGTAATAAGGCAAATCCTGTCACCATTTCTACTATTACTTGTCATTTGTTTAGGGTTAGGGTGTGGGATTCACACGAGTTTGTATAGTTTTTTGTGCCAAAAACGGTCCCTATTCGTCAAATAGTTTCTTTTAATCGCGAACGTAATAACTGTAACAACCGCCCCCGGTCCCGATTCTGGTATTATTTGTCATTTGATAACTCTAAAACCATTTTCTTACAATCGTCGAATCTTGTGTATGTTTGATATCTGTGTGATTTCAGTGGTAAATTGTGTGTGTGGTTACTACATACCAAATGTTTGATTAAAGTCTAGTTTTTCTTTTTCAATGATGAAGTCTGATAAACAAGTAAGTAATGAGAAATTTAATGAGGAGAACCAAACACAAGGTGGTGGAAAGAAGAAGGTCACCACCAATACTAAAGATTATACCTCTCGATGTACAGGTTTGGGACTTTACTATATGTTTAGAGCTCAGTCTGAAGAGAAGATGTGTACTCTTAGTACTACCTATTTTGCATATTTACTATTGATTGATCCAATAACAACGATGTTGACGTTGGTTGTAGAAATATTCGATCATCATCTTGGTGATATGAAGTTCGAATTTGGGGAGACGATAATTCAGATAAAACCAATTCATGTTTGCCTGATTTTAGAGCTACGTGTTTCTCCTATTTACAATGATTTTGCATTTGTTAATCTTGAGCATGTAATAAATTTCAGGAATAAGCGATTCCCCATGAAGAAGAAAACATATGGGTTCAAGGAAATTGAGGAGGCTTTAAAACATGCGAAAATAGAAAAATATCATGGTAAGATTCCAATTTGTAATTTGCTCGAACTGTTTTATCATTTTTTATGCTTTGCATTTGTCACCCCAAGAATTGTTGTATTGTATTTGTCATTTTTTATCATTATTTTCTACAGTTCTTATCATTACTTTAGACTTGTTATTCTGTTATGGTATAAATTATCATTGGTTGAGGCTATTTTATCATTATTCTCTACAATTCTTATCATTACTTTAGTCTTTACCATTCGTTTTTCCCATTCTTATTCTTTGTCATCTGTGGTTTTGTTTTGCAGACGATGTTCTTCAAATAAATTAATTAAACATTCAACTCTCATTTGTCCTCCTGAATAAGGGGAGAAACATTGAGGTGAAGTATGTTGATCTGGTAGATGATCTAGATAAGTTCAATAGATTCTTCAGGGTCAGCAAGTCTATAATTTTTTGTTAAGTCAAATAGTGAAGTTTACCGGTATCGATCGCCCGAGGATAAAAAAGTCCAATAAAAATTTATCACTGCATGGATGCACCTAGGTATTGATGATGTGGGTTTTTGACTACGTCATCTTCACAACCACCATCCAGCAAGGGAGAAATAGCAAACTACGGAGGATGACTTCTCAGGGAGGATTTTTGATTTCTTTACGAAGCTTCAAATAGCTGTCACAGACATTGATAATAGGATGGTTGCTGGTTTTACGACCATAGATTTGAATCTTGAGCGCATTGTTTAAATAGTTAAATCGTTAGAAGAGAGGTTAGATCTAATTGAGGACAGGTTGTCCGGTCTTGAACCATAGATTTGCCTATCTTCTGTAATGTTATTGTTCAGTGAAATTTGTAGTTTGATTATCATTGTCCGTAATTTGTAAGTATACTTTTTATCATTTGTTCCTAAAGAGTTTATCATGCTAGAGCCATAAATAAACGTCACTTAAGATAAAGAATATTACACTTCACTCCTACATATTTAACTACTTGTTAAGATATAGAGATTTTAACTTAGACATAAAATCTTGCAGCATCCCAGTTTTGACCACCGAGATCCTTAGTTGAGTGTAAGTTTCATTTGTAATAGTTTTTAGGATCTGATTTCTTCCTTGACCAGAATTTATGATTTTTCCCCAGTTATCGATTGTGGCCTCCTATAATTATCGGGCGTAGACGCTTCTCGAAACAAAATTTTGAACTGATAATGATATTGTGGGTAATAGTAGAATCTCCTACCGGGCAGTTTAGAGACTCTGCAAATAAGACCATAATCCCACTTTTTTAGCTCATTTACCCACGCCAAAAAACTATACCCACCAATTTTTTATTGGCATTGACAGAACCAGCGGTTAGAGTTGAGGCATGTGCGCGAGAGACAAAGATCATAATTTTTACCGCACTAGTAAACAGGGAAATGCATCATTGTTAGGGGAAGTATGTAATGTTTGAGAACTGGAAATAATTAGAAACAAGTGTGTAGGTTATGTAGTGAATACACAAAATCACAGAACTGGCAAGACAACTCCTTTAGAGTGACATTATTTGTAAGGTGACAATTCACCAAGGATGACAATTTTCCCCGCCTCGTCGGGGATCCGCCTCGCCTCGTTGGAGAGAATTTAGGATGACTATATCGGGTATGGCGGCGGGGTCTGGGCTGCTTGATTAAATCCGTCGGGGATCGGGGCGGATTTTGGACTCATAAAAAATTCGTTAACCGCCCCACCCTGCCCCATATAATACCTTAACAATTATACCCCTGATATATTTATATATGTATATATATATATATTAGAATTAAGAAATGCGCAACCCTAATAACTCAAGTTTTAACTCTCAGCTCTCAACTTGTTACCTGTGTCTCTCCCCAAACTCAACCAGACTTCGAATCGAAATGAAAGAGTAGCAATTCTTCTCAACAATTCATCAGACTTCATATGCAATTTTTCCCTTTGATTTCATCTAAATTGGGGAATCAACAAAATTGAGGAATCGATTAAGGAACCAACAAAATTGGGTATGCTCTCTCTCTCTGAATCGAATTGCAATCTTTTTTTGTTACTGTTTGTTAAAGTTCTTTCTTGTTGCAGTTTGAGTGTTTGTTGGAGTTCTTTCTTCTTGTTGCTTGAGTGTTTGTTGAAGTTCTTTCTCTTGGTAATGTTAGTTTCATGGTTTAGATTATTTTCCTCTTACAATCAACACCTGCATGGTTGCAAAATGCAAACATTTTTCAGTGAACTTTTCTAGTTAGAGCCTGAACACACATAAATCCCTCAAAAGAATACAACTAAAATACCTTAGAGCTCACTCCCAGTATAAACAAATAACCTTCAATCTAGAAGGAAAGACCAGCCACACCTCCAACATAATTTGGCCACACTGAAAAGAAGCTCTCAAACCAAAAGTTGCTCCAGATCCTTCTTCTCATGGACAACACCTGTAATTAAGGAACATCTCATTTTTTCCCGCTACTCTTTATAGTAACCAAAATTAAGGATAAGGCAATTTTAGCATCTCATTAAGTAGTAATACTCATAAACTAGTTGTCTTGATGTAGTTAAGAACTGTATTTCCTTGGACCAAGCAGTTGTCTTAATATTGCTATTGCAGTATTGTTGTTGCTTACAAAAAAAAATGTTGTTATTGTAGCTCAAGTTGTCTTTGCTACTTGTTTCTAGATTGATTTGAGTCTTGATTCATGGTATTCTTTAGAAGATATTTTAAGCTTTGTGTTGGGTATCCTTTTCCAGGTGAATATGTCAAACGAAATTCCTTCGATTATTGGTAATAATGTAATCTCAACCCTAAGTGCAATTAATCCCTCAATTATGGTTCAAACACAATCGAGTAACACTCCCATTGTTATTGTTGATGAGGAGGAACCAGTACACCTTCAAAAAAAAGGAAGTTAACATCAAGAGCTTGACAACATTTCACAAAGAAAACCGTTAGGAGGGAAGTAAAAGCCGAGTGTCATCATTGTAAGCAATTACTTGAAGGGTAAACTAGAGGTGGGATAAAACATTTGCTTGATCATATTTATAATTCACGTTTAGTTATTCGTCGAGGAAATATATCGCAAACAACGTTAAATACTTCTCAAATGAGTGATGGGAGAGTTTAGGTCAATTCTTACGTATTCAACTAAGAACATGTGCGGGCAGCTCTTGGAAAAATGATAATTTTGCATGAGTACCCACTTTCAATGGTTGAGCACTTCGGGTTCAGAGAGTATAGCAAGGCTCTCCAGTCAATGTTTAATATTATTTCTCGGAACACTATTAAAAGTGACATCATTAAAATATATAATCACGAGAGAACCAAGACAGTGGTACTTTTGAAGAGGAATCATAGTAGAATTTCTATTACTACTAATATGTAGACTACTAATTATCAAAAGAGGGGATATATGGCCGTTACAACTCATTTTATTGATGACGCTTGGAGTTTGCAAAGTCGAATTATGAGGTACATTTTAAATATGATATTTTATTTAGTTGTATTTGATTTGAGATTATAGTATTTATTTATAGTAATATATATTATGTTTATTTATGTTAGATTTATTTATGTACCGTGTCCTCATTCATCGGAGACAATTGCTAATGTACTTATGGAATGCTTGTTGGAGTAGAATATTGACCGTAAGTTGTCTACTTTGACGGTAGATAATTATTCAACTAATGAAGCTATGATTGGAATCCTGTTAGAAGGCTTCCTCTATACATAATGCTGTGACGAGGGGATGTTTTTCATATACGATGTTCTGCCCATATTATAAATTTGATTGTAAAGGACGGGTTAGATGTTATAGAAGATGGTATTGAGAGAGTTCGCGATAGTGTTACTTATTAGACTACAACACCAAAAAGATATGAAAAATTTGTTGAAGCGACACGTCAAATGAACATTTCAAGTACAAAGAAGTTAGCATTGGATTGCAAAACTAGGCAGAATTCTACATTTTTTATGCTTCAGACTGCCTTGATATATAAAGAAGTTTTTCCTCGTTTAAAGCAACGTGAATCCCAATACAGATGTTTGCCACTTTCAGCTGATTTGTACATGGCAGCCGAGATTTGTGTGAGACTGGAGTTGTTCTTTGAAGTAACAAAATTATTTTCTGGGTTTAAATATCCTATAACTAAGTTGTACTTTCCTAAAATTTGTGAAGTCAAGATATCAATATATGATTGGCTTAAGTCTAGTTATGGGGAAGTTAGATCGATGGGAGAAAGAATGATTACTAAATTTAAGAAGTATTGGAGTGCAATTCATATGATTATGGTTGTGGTAACTACTATGGATTCAAGGTACAAGATGAAACTGATCGAGTTCTATTATCCTCTTATTTTCGAAGACGAATTTGAGATTGAAATTGAAATTTTTTGCAAATTATGCTTTGATATATTGGAGGAGTATCAAATGCGTTCAAGTAGTCTTAGAGGTCAATCCTCAAATGCCACATCTTCCCAACTGCAAGAGAGTCGAATTGTATAGAATAATTTTTAAAAGAGGTTTGATTTGTACGACCACTACTGAGACTACTAAGTCAAAATTGGATTTTTATTTTGAGGAGGGTGCTTTACCTAGGACTGATAACTTTGAGATATTAAGTTGGTGGAAAACAAATAAGAGTAAATATCTGACTTTGCATTATATTGCTAGAGATGTGTTGGCTATTCATGTGTCCATTGTTGCTTCAGAGCCTGCTTATAGTACTAGTTTTAGATTTGGGAGCCCTCATCGAAGCAGATTGCATCCAAAGACATTATTGACCTTAATGTGTATGTAAGACTGGTTATGGGATGAAATCAAAGGTATTAGTTGGATGTTTCTATTCATTTTTCTAATATAGTCTAAATATCAATGACTTTTTCTTATTTTAATGTTGACTAATTATTTTTTATTTTATGATTAGATCCTTCTTTGGTAACATAATTTACAAGAAGCTCAATGAATGAAGATGCAGATGTAGATCAGGTAAATGATTACTATTAATTATATTAGACTATGGGTTACTTAATTTGGTTAATATTTTTATTTGTAAATATTTATAACTAGTCATGTGTTTAATTGTTTAATAGGAACCATGTCTCACAAGTGCGAGCCCTTAAGATGATGTTAAATGGTGCTTTGAGAAGATGTCGAGCATTTGCTTTATGGATTTACATGGGTATTTTGTACTTTAAGAACATATGCTATTATAGTTTATTTATGACTTTGTCTATGGAATTAAGTCGTGATGTCTTGGACTTATGTTTAAGTACTTTTGAGAACATATGCTACTATAGTTTATTTATAACTTTGTCTACGGAATTAAGTGTTTTGAATGTCCATGGTATTTTCTTTGTTTTGAATGTCCATGGAATTAAGTTTATACAACTAATTACGCAATTTATTGGAGGTTACATAATAGCTTTCATCAAAGGATGGCTTTCTCTTGTCATTTTATCCATGTTTCCACCTTTTGTGCTTTCTGGTGCACTTATGGCCTTTGCCTTAGCCAAATGCAGATCTACTGTGTAAGGTGTATGTATTCCCTGCAGATCTATTTTGTAAAGTGTATGCATTTGCCTTAGCCAAATGCAGAACTCCTATAGTATTCCCTGCAGATTTGTTTGTATGCATACTGTACCTTTTCCTATGAAACAAATGCAAGATCAGGTATGCAGTACATAATTTGTTTCTTTCTAGTTCCAACATACTTAATTCTTCAACCTCTATATCATTCTTATCAATGAAGCTGTATGTATTCCCACCTAATGCAGGTAAAATATTCCCACCTGGATATTGTTAGGAGACCAGTGGTTGTGCTAGAAAAGAGTAATGTTGTTCCAGAACATAATCAATATTTTTAGGTCCTTTACCTCTTTCGAGTGACATCATTTTCTTATTTGGTTGTTATTTATTTCAACTATTTAATCGCTTGAAGTTTGTAATTGGGAACTATATTATTATGATTGTTATTTCTTGGTTTAATTTTATGTTTTTCCTTTTGACAATGGTTGGTACGTTTTACTTCATTTATTTTCCTTCTTGTATATTGGGATATGTAGCTCATATTGTACTGACTCAAATTGCATTTACGTATGACATTGCTATTGGGACTTGGAGAAAGATTTGATTAATTTAACTTCCTTTATGTCATTGATGTTGATTTATGGATTTCTCTTCCTTCTTGTCACTTGCATTATTTATATGCATGCTGATATGTCAATCTCCAAGTCATCTGTTTCTTATTTAGCAGAACTACAGTGAGATGAGGGACACTAAATTTGAAGCACAATATTGAAATTCTAATTAATAAGTACATTAATGTTATGTCTTTTAACTTTTTTTTTTTTTTAGTTAAATGGGGCGGGGATGGGGCAGGTATGGGATTAGGTTTTGTAAGGTGTGGCGGATTCGGGGATCCCCATTTAACTTAAATGGGTATCGGGGCGGGGATGGCGATGGGGGGTTAAAACCAAAGTGGGGATGGGGATGGGACCGCTCCAAATCCGCCCCATTGCCATCCCTACAATTCACTGCATTACAATGACACTCTATGTATAAACCAATGAAAAATCCTTTAGGGAGAATGACATTATTTGTATGGTGACAATTTACTGCATTATAGTGGCACTCTATGTAAGAACCAATGACAAAGAATCCATTTTAATTATGATAGATTCATTCCTTTAAAGTCGATGTAACAAGTCAATCTGTAATACTTGATTAGACAACTCAGCTTAAAATCTTTTTGATTATGATATAGAAAGTGTAAATTACGAGTACAACAAGTTATCTAAAGCATCCACGTGTTGCCCTAAACCCTAAACCCTGCCACGCATGATGCAAAGTCTCTTCTTAATGCGAGAAAGTTATCTCAAGGCATTCAATTCTCCCCAGTATATAAAACCTTAAACTATTTTCAACCATTCTCAGCTATTCCAACCCTAAACCCTAAACTTTTCAACTTCTCAACTATTCAACCTCTAAACTCTTTTCAATTTCTCAAGAAATATCGTACTTTACTTGATTTAGCTGTGTCTCTTCGAGCAGCCCCAAGATTGATTTGAGGCGGTAGAGATTAAAGAAGAATAGGGCAATGAACGTTTCTTCAAATTGAATAAAATTTGCCTAATAGAGAAGGATTGCTCTTGTGAGAAGGCGTAACTGTTAATAGACTATTATGAACAGTTCAAGGAGAAATTAGGAGAGTTTAATGAAATGGAGGAAGAACTGGATAAAATTATAGAAAAAAAACATTTTAAAGAGTTTAAATTCTATATCTGCTTCTTGGAAGATCAGGTCTATGCCCTAAAGTTGGACCAGGATGAGCGCAAGAAATTGTAGGAGGTGTCAGCTTGTAAGATTAGCTATCTCGAGTAAAAGATCAAGGCTATGGAACGTGATCATGATTCCTCAAGTGAGGAGTTATGAAATCTCTTAGTTTTTAGTTTTTAGTTTTAATATGTAATCGCTTGTTTCCCTTGTTATAACATTTTATTTGTTTTGTTTCATTTGCTTTTTAATTTCAAATAGTAATTTTCATCTGATATGAGAAAAACAAACAAATAACAGTTCTTTTGAAGAAAATAATAATATGAGGGAAATAAACAAATTTTATGAACAATGATAGTTCTTAACAAAACTGATGATAAAATATCAACAGACAAATGATAAATTCTCTATAAACAAATGATAGTTCAGTAGAAGCAAATATGTAAGAAATAAACAAATGATAAATTCTTCTTGAACAAATGATAGTTAGATGTGAACAAATGACAGTACAGTGGAAGCAAATGATATGTGTGCAGCAAAGCTGAGACCGCATACTCAAATGAAGAATTCTCTTTGAACAAATAATAGTTCAGTAGAACAAAATATTGATATGTGGGCAACAAACATATGATAAATTCTCTCTAAACAAATAAAAGTTATATGTAGTTAAATGATGAACTTAACAAAACTGATGATAGAAGATCAACAAACAAATGATAAATAGACTTAAAATTCCCAAAATAGTAGTTTATCATATTTGTTCAAATAATAAATAGAGTACCCAAAATCTTCAGCGCAAACTCATTGCAAAATCTTTATCTGGGATCACAGGTGGCTTAGTGTTCATCATAAAAGGCGGTGCCATTATCATACGTGTATTGTCGTTAGATGGGATTGGCAGAGGCTTACAAGAAGGACGATTATATCTATTTTTTGGCACCTACTGTAAAATCTTAGTTCGATGACCAGACCAGGTATTTTTTCTCTTTTCTTCCTTTGCGTGCGAGGATGACCGGCTCAAACTATTGGTATAGGAGCATGAATACGTGGATCAATTTTTAAAATTTCCTACTGCTCTATTCCTTTGATAAGAATTCATACTGGTTCATAAACAACCTTGTATGTATCATTTATGAAGTACTAAAGAACATGTGTAGTTAGAACAACATTAGCAAGACCGAGAGTGCGTACTCCGTGTTCACAAAAGGTCCCCATCATTTGCCACCAACGGCAAGAACAAGTACCATCTTCAATATTTACAGAATCAATTCTACCATAACTAGTCATCTAAAAATGGTAAAATGTTGTTCAAACCCTGTAGGTTTGTGAATCTGCCATAAACTTTCTGCTCACACAGTGATCCGTAACCCATGGCGCTAAGCGAGCTTGACTCTTCAAAGCTTCCTCCCTATATGTGTAGGACATTTCAGAACAGATTCTACGCAATTCCTCAATAAACACATTGATATGTAGATCTTTCACTTTTATAATAACGTTATTCCAACTTTCGACATAATTAGTAAAAGCCACTCCGTATCTTAACAAATGACAAATAATGGCAAACAAATGACAATGAGTATGAAATGATGACAAATTGATAAATAATAACTGTAAAGGAGTAATAATGAAATAATGACAAATAAATGACAAATGAGTATGAAATGATGATAAATTTAAAAAGAACAACTACAAAGGAGTAATAATTACAAGTCTTGTAATAATTAATGATAAGTTTATCAATAGAGAATGACAACATGCCTACTCATTAGAATGTATAGATTAGACCAGGTTTGCTTGGGAATACTTAGTATGTATTGGAGGCCCATTAGATCAGTATTTCGGATATAATATATGTGCTTATCGAAATCAATGCTGGTTAAAGTCTCTGCTGCCATACTAAATGCGATCCTCGTACTTTCGAGGGTAGTCTTAATGTTATTCGATATGTGGAAGGCACAAAACGTATGAACAAACATTGGAAACACCTTGGGTT
This sequence comes from Kingdonia uniflora, assembly GCA_014058105.1. Taxonomy (NCBI): domain Eukaryota; kingdom Viridiplantae; phylum Streptophyta; class Magnoliopsida; order Ranunculales; family Circaeasteraceae; genus Kingdonia; species Kingdonia uniflora. The sequence goes on from JACGCM010001560.1 coordinate 1,876,672, forward strand.
CAAAATTAATAATTCTAGGGTTCATATCAGAGATGACGACGAATCTAGTGTCATAACCGTAGAAATTAAACCCAAACATCTTCAGAAAGTATATCCAACTTTCAATAGTCCTCGAGTCTGTTACTAAAAATGCAAGTGGAAAAATATGATTGCTTGGGTAAATGTCGATGGCTATTTGTAGAGCCACACGATATCTCCCTTTCAAAAAGGTTCTGCCAATAACTACAACAGGTCTCAATAGTTTATGAGATTTTTTGGTAGCACCAAAACACCAAAAACACCGTGTGAATCTGATCTTATCCTTACAACTTGTAGTTTGTATGTCAAACACCAATCCGGGTCAACATACCTCACTTCTACAAAGTAGCTTGTAAGTAGTTGGTATGCGTGCTCAAAGTTGCCTCGCATTTGAAATAAATATGCTAGATCAAATGAAATTGTGGAACAGACAAATGATAAATATCATAAGACAAATAACAAAGTGCTTTGAATAAATGACATTCAATCAACTGATAAACATAATTGTACAAATAATGGGTGATGAGCGAACAAATGACAAATAAAATGATATTACCTCAAAGTTGGTTTTTTCTTTCGTACGCTAGGCAAGATTGTATGTTACATAAATATTGTGATTAATATGCATATCTTTAATAATTCATGCAGCTTTATAGTTTAAATTTGTTTTCCTAGTGTTTGCTTGATTATAGAAGCAACCTTCTACTAGACGTTGCCTTATACGTGTTCCCAGTCTCAGTTTCTACTCTAATGCATGTATACACGGAGCAATAAGTACTTACTCTAAATAGGGCTGAACCAACCAACCTTCTCGTATAAATCCGCCAAGAACAATTAAGACCTTTGTAACGTACCACAATTTTATATTCGTTGCTTATAACGTATACGAGATTGAACTTGTTTTCAACTGCAAAAGCTCTTATATGATTCTTGAGTACAATCCTATCACCAATATTAAACTTTTTACTAAAGTCATAAAGATCAACTGTGTACGTAGCAGTTTTGAACCAGAAATCCAGGTTATCTTTCACATGTTGGGGTTGTGAGTCAAACCGTAATTCAGCTGAACGGATGACAAAAATGCTTTTGAGCATGATAAATATATAATAACAAATGTTAAAACCCTCATTACAAATGACAAATACTACATGCTTACCTAAAGGTTTAGTTTTTCCAATAATAAGTTCAAGTTCAATTGAAATAGGAACATTAGTTAACATAGGCTCATTTGAAAGAGGAACATTACTTAACATAGGATCATTTGAGAGTTGAACATTTGATTAAGGAATATTAGCTTCATTTAAGAGAGGAACATCAGTAGGGATAGTTTCAAAAGGTTTATTTGATTAAGGAATATCATCCATTAAAGGTCCAAACCTACGTGGATCAAGCCCTTTGCCGTTTGTTTCAGGGTAGCCCCTATATTCAGGTTTATGATCAGAAAATGAGTTATGATGTAAAGGTCCCTCCGCTTCAAGCATCCAAATATCTTTGCTGGTGGACAACCCATTACCTGAACCAGTATCTTTGGGGGTGGACAACCCTTTACCTGAACCGAAGTTCTGGGTAGGTACCCTACGCTTATTAACAATCCATATGTGAAAGGGTATGCCAGGAAAGCTTTTATGCATATTGATCATTACGGTAAAGTCTTGGACTAATAAAATTGTGCATGCACAACCATAGACGTAGTTATACAACTTATAGTTCTCATGATGGATTTCGTTTGTTTCTTCAAGGAGTCTAATGAAATCTTCATATGATGTGTGCGCTCTTAGTGTGGTAAGTTTCGTACTTCCTCCAACATAACTAACAATTGATCCCATCTTTGGAGGTACGATATTCCTCCCAAAATGAACAATGGTATAAAGCTGAAATCCATCCATCCCTAAAAAAAATAGTATAAATATAAATAGACAATGCCGGTGATAAAGTAGCAAAAAACAAATGATAAAAATAAAATAAGAAAAATGGTAAACTCAACTCCATCCCTCAAACAAATGATAAGTACCCCTGAAACAAATGATATAAATGAACAAATCCGGTGATAAAGTTATAGAAAATAAATGATAAAAATGACACAAGAAAATGATAAAAATGACCTAATACAAATGATAAAATTATTACAAGAAAAACCACCTTTAGGGATGGCAAAGAAGTATCCCAAAAGGCTACTAATCCGTCCGTACAACTATTAAAGGCGTCTTTAGGGATTGTAAAGTATTGTCCCTTTTAGGTAGCGTCCCAAATACATTAGGGATGGACACTTTCGTTTCCAATACTATTAAGGATAGCTTTAAAGACGCCAAAAAATCCATCTCTAAAGGTCTTTGTTTTTCAACTCCTTTGGGGACGGAGCACAACCATCCCTAATACATAATATTAGAGATGAATTTGTTTGTCTCTAAAAGTATGGCGCCAAATTTTCCCGCCAGCACTAATATTATTGGGGACGGATTATTCTGTCTTTTATACATAACATTTGAGAGAGATTTGTTTATCTCTAAAAGTATGATGCAAAATTTTCCTGCCAGTACCAATATTATTGGGGACAGATTATTCTGTCTCTAATATATAACATTTGAGACGAATTTGTTTGTCTCTAAAAGTATGACACCAATATTAATAGAGACATAATAAATCCTTCCTAAAGAAGATAATGCTAAATGTAGCATTTTTGCAATTTGAACTACACCCTTGTTAGATAGTACAAATCATTCATCAACCACAAGTTAATTTAAAAAATAGAAAGATTTATTTACAAGGTTCCAAAAACACCAATTTCATATAAATAAATAATGTCACAATCTACCTAGAACATTAAAAATTATTGTTCAATCACTAAATACAACTTGAGCATTCATATTAATTACCCAACCTCTTACGCACTAAACATGAAACCATCGACACATAAACAATATCTCTATGTATAATAAATACTTGCTATTATCGCTCCCATAATTGTTAAGAAACTACCTGAAACAAAAAAAAAGCAAATTGTTACAACCTCAGCCACAACATATAAAAATAATTGCAAACCAAAAGATAATAAAACAATAAAGTACACATTATGAAACTAAAAAATATAAAAAATCAAATGACGCGTCACATCTATATCAGAGTCCGGCGCCGAAGCAAATCATACAGGTGAAATCTTACCAAAAATTTGGCAATACTTTCCCTATAAATTACACATTTCCATTTTGTACCTGCTAGAAAGCATATACAATTTATAAACACTTAAGTAAATAATGTAATCTCTTAGTTTGAGAACGCTTAGGGCCAATATACACACAACACGCTACAAATTCCTAAGATTATAAAATCCATACAAATCGCACGACAATTGGATATCACATTAAGGTCATATCAACCATGAAGCTTGATAATATATATAAAAAACTTTACCACTACAAACATTAACACCTGATTAAATATAATTTCATAGCATGAGTATAAATATTTAGAAGTTGCGACATTATACCACCAAATGCTACTCGACACATAATATGGTGAAATGTAAAGTATTCGTATATACCAAGAATAAACATACCTGAAAGGACTAGAAGACTCTTGCAACCAATATTTTGTCCAAAAAGAATATCAATATCAATCTAGGAAGCAAAAAAAAAAAATGTAAAAAAGAAGTTATGCCACTATATCATGCGGGTCTACAAATGTTATATGTTGGTTAAGCCAATTTAAGCTCTATAATACTAACATATTGGGTCAAAAATTCATAAATCCCACTTACAAATCACTAATGAGATCATTGCAACAACAAAAGCAGAAGTCGACTCTATTCAAGATTACTTATCTAGAAAAGAAAAACATAGTTACCTTATCACAAAACTCATCCTCGTAGTACTGAAATGATAATGATGAGGACCGTGACCTTGTATTTTTTGGATGGGCAATTACTCATTTGCATAAAACTCGTCCATGTCCATCTTCTCCAATCACATCTTTTATTAATTAGTCTTCCTCTCTTCCTCTAGTAACTCAAACAAACATCGTCGAATTGTTTCCTTACCAATGTAAGAAAATATATCATTCATAATTTATGAAACTATATATATTGCAAAGAGTCCAACCCTTACATCATAGATCAATGAATACCTACTGTTCTAAATTTATTATAGTGACTACATATATATGAATTTTTGATTACCTCTCTTTCAGCTGATCTATCTTCCATATTGTATAAATCATTTCCAATACATCGAGTTGTTATGTAAATGCTAAGATCTTTGATAGGTTCATTGTCCTCCATTCTCTATTGATATAAAATTTTACAAACAAGCATAAGAAAGAGAGATATTTAAGTGTTACTTAGCTAATATGAGTTTCATAAACAATCGACTACAAATAAAATAAGTTTGACTATATATATATATATATATATATATATACCTTTGCTTTTACACGTGCAAATGTCTTCCTCCCAGTCCTAGGGTGACAAATGAGATTTGCTCGATTATCATTGTTTTTCTGTGCCATAACTTCATATAAATTAAATCATAAAACTTACTACAATGGCCTAGTTCCGGGATTCGGACTCAGCCTTTACACCAAATATATATAGAACGCTAAAGAACATTAAACAATAGTCAATAAGATAATTTAGCGTAGAAAACATTTGAATAGGTTAAAAACCACGACCTCTCCTGAGGATTTTGAGAAAGAGGGGATGATCTTATTGATGTTGCTAACTTATTACAAAGGGCGCTCTGAATCTCTAGAATGTTAGAGTAAGGTCTCTTCTCTGTAGGATTGTCCATCCTTCATCCCTTATTTCTTGGTTCTACATATAGGTCTTAAAATATGACCGTTTGATGTTCTTTAATATTCTTAACGATAGACGTTACAAAGTATATACAGGATACTCTTTGACCAAATAGTGTAATGTTCTGACCTCTATTGCTGTACAACGGCTCTATTATTGACTGTACACTTACGTAAGTTGAACTGTTGTTGTGGAGGTCGAAAGAGACATTTGGAACTGAGGAAAGTTGATCGTGTCTTCAGTAGTACTCCCTGTCTATTGATGAGATCGAGGACAAAACTTGAGTCCGAGATACGTAATAAGCTTTTATACTTCCTATATGCTGATGAGGTCAAGGACGAAGCTTGAGTTTAAGATGAGAAATAAGCTATTACAAGATGGCTCTCAAATAATAGTATAAGTATTGTCAGGGACGAGTGATGTTGGTTGAGAAACTCGTGTTGTATATGTTTACTGTCTTATTTCTGATTGTGCCACGTGTTCTGCAGTTGAGATTAAAAACTCGTATGTAGTTCGAAGATGAAGTATGAGCTTGAGATACGGAATAAGCCACTATAACTACCCCATCTCAGCCAACAGTATAAGATGTATTGTAGGCAAGTGGTATTGGTTGAGAAGTATCATTAAATGCTATAGTTAATATCTAGAATTCATTTCTCATGTATATGCATGAATATCTGTTGGTGTATGTTGGGTTTTCTAGAACCAATGAGTGTAGTCAATTGTTGTTTGCATGAGGAATCTTTATGGTATTGGAAATTTGGAAAGTTTGCTTTAAGTATAAAAGGGAGCCTTTGTGGAGGATAGGAGGGCCAAGCCTTCATTTCTTCTCTATTTTTTGTCTCTGTACTTGCCTCTGTTGAAAAAAAAACCCACCTCCAACAATGAGAGTCGCCTCCTTCATCTTCGTAACCTAACCCTAGCTGGCCTATCTTGCTAGGTTTTCCCCTTTTCAATCCTTCTTGGTTATCTTCCTTTTAATACCCGAATTACTGTTCATCATTCTCCTCATCTCAATTTTAATTACTTTCCTAAGTTGAACTGCTCTACCGATTTTGTTCTTGAAAATGGCCTCTCTCCCTAATACTTCAATCCCTTTTCTCCCAATTCCCTCTACCTCCTCTATCCCTAATCCTTCCAATAACAACAACATTCCCATCCCTTTCCCTGCTGATGCTGCTGTTATTCAACCGGAAGCTTTGAGCTTCCCATTCTCATTTCGTGATGTAGCTACGATCACACCTTCCTTCGCAAGCATCGCTGCTGTGAAACCTTCCAAACCCGTCCTCGAGGAGTTCAAGCCGGACACAAGAACGTCATTTAAGGATGGTATGCCAGTGATTTCCTTTTCTCCTTCGGATCTGAACAAAGCTGCTGCAGCTTTCAATACAACTTTGATTATGAGTTTCCCTTTTGATAATCCAAAGTTAAATGTTATTGATAGTAACATCAACTCCCACTGGGGTTTATTGGCTGAACCAAAAGTGGCGGTGCTGGATTTCAAACATATTATGGTGAAGCTAGTGTCGGAAATAGATGTCACAAGAGCTCTCGAGAGAGAGTCTAGGAAAATCAAGGGTTTCTTCTACAAGCTAGCCCGGTGGACAGTCGATTTCGACCCCAAAAAGGGCTCTCCTTTTGCTCCTGTTTGGATTCAATTTTCTGGTTTGATGCTTCATCTACAAAACAATGGGATTGTCAAAGAATTGGCCGGCCTCGTTGGGAAGTATTTAATCACAGATACAACAACACTCAGCCTGAGTAGACCTAGCACGGTTTGGGTGCGCGTGGAGGTGAATCTCATGAAGGAACTACCGACTAAAGTGGGTCTTGCATTCAACAAATCGCTCATCATGGAGCAAACTATTTTATACGAGAGGCTTCCAAGGTTTTGTACACATTGTGTTCTTCAAGGGTACAACAAGGCAAGCTGGACTAAACTTCACCCTATTCTCACAACAGATAAAAGGGAGGAGATCAAACATGGGAAAGTCTCAACAATGGGGACTTCAGGTCAAGCACATAACAACATCTACTTACCTCAGACGATAAAGAATCTGGAACCAGTTAAGAGAACAACAGCAACTGATTATACAGTGGGTCTGAAAACTACGATTGCAAGGCAAAAAATAGCGTCGATAATAAGGCAAGCAGCGCCACCTGCAACATCTGATTCGCGAAAATCTGGGCAGTTAACAGCAGCAACTGGGCAGTTAACATTGGGGCGGGAAATGAGGATTCCAATGGGGCCGAGAACATTACAACCAGCAGTAACAACGCTTCATACAGGGGGGCAAAAGGCAGTTTAGACTGAGGGGCAAACTACTGATATTGTAACAGTTAACACGAGCAAGTTAATGGCAAATGCCAGAATAGCTAAAGCAATAAAGCACACTTCAGAGGTGGTGGTCACGGAATTGGGAAGTGAATGTCACTCGGATATTGAATATTATGGACAGGGAGATGCTCCAAACTGGACTCTGGTCAAAAAGAGCAGATCAAAACCGCAAAGATTACCACTTAGTATGATCACAAGGAGCAAAGGGGCTCGATAGGCCAATCTTACGAAATCTTCTATAATGTTCAGACCTTTACTCGTTTGGAATTGTAGGGGCATTGGCAATGTCAAAGTAATAAGTCATCTTAAGAAGATTATCAAACAACACTATATCTCTATTGTGGCTTTGCTTGAACCTTTTTTAGATGCATCACTAGGGAATAGCATAGGTGGAAGAATAAACTGTCCTTCATTTTTGTCTAATCAGCATGTGGGGGGAAAAATTTGGGTGTTGTGGAAACAAGAATTTGAAGTTGAATGTGTTTTTGAATATAATCAAATGTTACATTACAAAATGAGCTATAATACTCAGTGGAGTTCTTTTGTTACTATCGTCTATGCCAAATATAAAATTTCTGAAAGACGACCACTTTGGGAAGACATCAAAACAATTTCATTGAATGTGAACTCTCCATGGTGTACTATAGGGGATTTTAACATTGTGTGACACCATGCAGAAAGGCTTGGGGGTTGACAATCCCAGTATCGATCCTTGGTTGATTTCAAAGACATGATTCAGTCAGCCGGCCTTATGGAGCCTTCATTTACTAGATTAAGCTAGACATAGTGTAATAATCATCACGGCACTTCTCGATAATGGCCAAGATTTGATAGAACGTTGGTGAACTCAAGCTTTATGGCCTCCTTTCCCAGGCACAAAATATCACATTTAAAGAGTGTATGTTCTGACCACTCACCTCTGCTACTATCGTTCACTGATACACTTTATCAAGGGCCCCGACCTTTCCGATTCTTGAAAATGCGGGCATCTCATACTAGCTTCCCATCCTTGGTCAGTAAAAACTAGCCCAGTGGTGTATTTGGTAACTGCTTATCTTATTTTGCCTATAAGCTTAATAAAGTAAAATGTGCACTACGAATACTAATGTGTTTGGAAATGTTTATCAGAATATTCATACTCTCCAGGATAAAATTGTGCATCTAGATCACATACGGCAAGATGGTTGGGACGAACAGATAGGTACTGAGTTGAGCATTGTTCAAAAAGAACATGCGGCCATGCTACACAATGAAGAGGTATTTTGGAGGGAACAATCCAAAATTAAGTGGGTTGCGGCAGATGACGCCAATACAAAATTTTTCCATACTGTAACATAAGTTAACGGAAAGTATTCTTTTGTAACTGACTTTACTCTTCCTGATGGTACTGAGATGGCTAAGGCAGATGTTATACATGATGCTGCGGTGGGTTACTTCAGGGATGTGCTGCAGGCGAAAAATATTTCTATAAACACAGACTTACTGGATTGTATTCCAATTGTCATCTCTGTAGAAGAAGATGCGAGTCTCACACAAATTCCAACACTAGAAGAATTACACGACAGTGTGCTCAAGATCCCCAATGACAGTGCTCCAGGCAGCGATGGTTTTACCTCGGTCTACTTTTCTTCATGTTGGGATATTATCAAGGATGATCTTCATAGCGCCGCTAAGGAATTCTTCAATGGTGCCCCACTCTCAAGGTGATATACTTCGACGTTTCTCGCACTTATACCTAAAGTGGACACCCCAACTTCGTGTGATGACTACCGACCTATTAGTTTATGCTCTGCCGTATACAAAATTTTCTCGTCTATTATTGCAAGCAGATTAAGCAAAATCCTCTGCAAATTAATATCTGGCAATCAGGGAGCTTATATTCAAGGGAAGGACATCAGCAAAATAATAACTTTAGCGCAAGAAATGGTTGGGTATTTACATAGAAAGGTACGAGGCACAAATGTTATGATAAAAATTAATATGGCAAAGGCTTACGATAGGCTGGATTGGAGGTTCTTACGACATGTCTTGCCCAAATTTGGTTTCTCTAGCAGATGTGTTTCACTCATAGTGCAATGTGTTGAAACTCCATGGTTCTCAGTGGTTTTACAGGGTGTCTTCAAGGGCTTCATCAAATCTTCCCGGGGTTTACGACAAGGAGATCCTCTCTCTCCATTGCTTTTCATAATCACGGAGGAAATACTATCCAGAGGGTTATCCAAATGTTTTGTGGAGGGCGACATTGGACTATTTCAATCATCCAGAGGTTGTTCACCCATTACACACCTCTTATATGCAAATGACTTCCTCATTTTCTTAAACGGAAGTCGCCGTTCTATCTCAGGGTTGATGCACTTCCTCGAACGATATAAAAAATTCTCTGGCCAATTAATCAACAAAGCTAAAAGTGGCCTGTATATGCATCATAATGTTCCTATAGTACAAAAATAGGTAATCCATAATGCATGTGGGTTCCAACACAGAGCATTCCCAATGATGTACTTAGGGGCTCCCATAAGCTATGGTCGAGTATTGCTTATTCACTTTGAACAATTGCTCAAGAAAATACAACGTCGAATACAAGGGTGGCAAGGAAAGCTTCTTTCACAGGAAGGTAAACTGGTTTTACTCACCCATGTCCTTAACTCGATGCCTATCCATCTTTTATCATGTATTTCAGTTCCAAATGGTGTAATAAGTAAGATTGAGTCGATGTTCGCTAACTTTTTTGGGGGGGTTTTAACAGGCAAAACAAACGACATTGGGTTGCATGGGATACAATATGTCATCCTAAACTTGAAGGTGGACTCGGACTCCGGTGACTCACGGACATCAAGGTGAGTCTCTTGCTTAAGAAGTACTAGAATTTTGGGCGCAGCATCTTGGCATGGGCAAATTTCTTCAGAACAAAGTACACCATTAATGGTGAAACTTCAAGTTTACGGCAAGGAGATTCAGTTTTATGGAAACAAATGAGAGGGCTATTACCAACTATAGATGGTAACACGACTTGGTGTCTCGGCAAGGGTAACAAAAGGTTTTGGTTCGATGATTGGACCGGAGATGGCAGATTAATGGACACTCTGGATATCGACTACACGCAAGAGATAATGGTGAAAGAAGTTATTGGGCATAACAATGACTGGAACAGGGAGTTGCTCGAGCATGAAATACCACCTGATTTGAAGCGTACACTCTCCCTTAAATACTTCCTCACCGACGACGATGACTAACCAGTTTGGGGGCCGTCCAACAAAAGGGAGTTCACGGTTAAATCTGCCTAGGATTTTTGGCGCAATGACGAAGAAAAACAAAGCCAAATGTAATGGATATGGCACTCCACCATACCAACAAAAATTTAGATCTTCAGTTAGAAAGCTCGACTCAATGTTGTACCAGTTGATGCCTTTATTTAGTGAAGAATTCCGTTAGTTTCCAAATGTTGTTATTGCGAAGAGGGCGAAGCAGAAACTCTGGACCATCTTTTTGTACAAGGGAAAGTTGCGGTGAAAGTATGGGATCATTTTGCTAATGCTTGTGGCGTTCGGCAAGATGTCGGCGACAATTGGTGGACGCGACAAGGTATTTGGATTCAAGCATCTGACATGGGTACAAAAATGGGTTTAATTCGAGGTACCCTCCCTGCTTACATTGTATGAGAAATCTGGAAATCACGTTGTAAGTTTAGGTTCGAGGAAGGGCGTCTCCCGACTTTTGACATTATCAAACACATTAACAACGCTCTTCATGAGAGCATGATCAAGCTCAAGATCACCCGCAACAGTAACTTCAGTGATCTTATATCTCTTCAAGTACTTCAACTTGTCAAACAATCGGTAATCATAAAAAGACCAATTATCGTCAAATGGAGACATCCTCCTATAGGTTATTTCAAATTAAACAGTGATGGTTCGACACTTACTACAGGATTAAGTGGTACAGGAGGTATTATTCGAAGCACTCACGGTGAACTTCAGCTTAGTTACAACATTGCACTGGGTACTAGCACTAACACATCTGTAGAAATGTTCGCCTTACTCCATGGTTTATTGCACTGCAAATGGCAGGGTTGGTTTCCTCTCATTGTTGAGGTGGATGCTGAACTTCTATTGAACTGGTATAGAGGTAAGTACAAATGTCCGGCTAGGTACAACACAACTTGGAAACACATTAGTCAGCTAGGAAGGGATCTTCATATCAGCATGCTACACACTTACAGAGAAGGAAATGGAACAGCTGATGGACTATCAAAACATGGTAGTTCACAACATTCGTAGCTTTTTTGGAATGCGTCCATGTTACCACGACAAATTCGGGCAACTTACTTCTTGGATAAAATAGGAACAACTAATATTAGGCAGTAACCTAGTGGCCAGGCTTTATGTCCTCCACTTGTACTATTGCTTTGCTAAATAAATAAATCAAAAATTTGATATAAAAAAAAAGTACTTGCATCTGTTCTGATGTGGGTAGGATGGTGACAACAAGGACTTAGACCCGTGAATCTAGGATTCAGAGGAAGATGGAAGAGCTGCGTATTAAGTATTTTGGGTACTTTCCTTTGCATCTGCCCACCCCAATGCCGGTATCGCCGACGTATCATCATATGTCGCATGAAGAAGTGGTGGAGGTAGGGGATAACCATTATCAAATGGTACATTTTCATTATCTACTGACGACTGAGGCAGAGCGCCGGCATGGTTTCGGTTGTTGGCGGAGGAGGCTGTTATAAATGAGGATGAAGCGGTCGGGATTCGGCTGTTACAAATAAGTGGGTTTTGTTGAAGAAATGAAGCATTTCTTCTGTCTCTAGCATACGAGGGGGTGGGTTATGGTGGAAGAGGTGGGAGGATTCAGAGGATCATTTCTTTTATGGACTATAGATTTTGGCCATGAAGAAGATCTTTCATCTGTGATTCTAGTTCTGACTATTTTCCGGATCTTGCAGCATGGGATTAAGGTTTGGAAGTTGCTTTAGTATTTCATCATCTTCTCTGCTGATTCCTGAGATGCAATTTAAAATGTAACTTTGTTATGTAATTTGTTGTAATTTGTGTAAATCATTGTATTATCTAGAAAGTATTCTGTAAAGAAATTTTTGAACCGAATGAAATAGCTTCGTTCCCTTTCGTTGCTCTTTGTCATGAACTTTTTTCTGTAACTTGTTGTTTATAAGATAGGAGCTATGCTTCCTTGGAGATGATCAATCTGGAAGTAGTTCAGTATGTATGAAGGTGAAGTATGTATGAGGGTGAATGTAGGTAAAGCTAATGTTGCAAAGACAGGAGTTCGAAAATGTTTGATAGGAGGTAGGATTTATCAAGAATAAACTGTATCTTGTGCTATGTAATTTATGTATTCGAACTGGATGACATTGTGTCTCGAACTGAGAGACCGGTGGGTTTGGGTATGTTGCAATGCACAAAATTTGAGGTAATATTTTATACTATGGGAAGAATGAGTTGTCACAATATTTTGTATGAATATTTTGCTGCTCCGGAAATGTTTACAAAAAATATTCTCTGAGCGAAATATGTGGGCTGATCGAATTATGTGGAGATCTATCTTTTCTCTATAAATAGGGATTCCTTTCTATAGTTATTTGCATCATTCTGGAGTTATTTTGTTCAAGCATGGTGATGACTCGTTCTCAGCGTAGGTAGTAGGCGGTAGATGGTCGGTTTCATATCAAGGTTACTGAACTCCGTGAGCATTATTTTCGTTACTTACCTTATGATGCTGTACTTCTGGAATGACCATTGAATCTGGTCGGGTTGGATAATGAAGGCAGGCGTGTCAAACATGATCGCTTTGTTTGGTGCAACATTTTTTGTAAGTCTCTATTAGATCCCCGTGTTCAAGAACTGACTGTCCGCCAGCTCGTATGTGATAAGATCGTGGAAGAGGATGTACAGGAAGGGAACAGAGAGATCATTATGTGTGGCGAACCAAATAATCGAGCTTGCTTCAGATGTAAATGGAGATCTCGGTAAGCTCAAATTCTGGAAGGTCGTGAGAAGAAATCTGTTTGTGGGAGTATTTTGTGGTATAGGTTGAATAAATATAATCTGAGTAATCGTGAGAGAATAAAGTATGTTATGCCTCAATCTTATTGAAATAATAATAAAGTACTCTGTTATACTCTTTGTGTACGGATAGTGCGGGAGAAAGCTGTAGGATTTTACCAACTGTATTGATATCTTCGAATTTTGAAAATTGATATATTTTAGGAATGATGTACGATCTTGGTAGAGTATAAAAGTAAGGTGATTGGTCATTTAGTATTATGTTGAGGAAAAAATGTAAAACTTTTAATGGCGGACAATAGAGATAGACATGATAACGGTAGACGTTATCACTGATCCAGGAGGATCTAAAGTATTTAAAGATTTGTCAAAGTTGTTCGAACGACGCTGAGTATCGTTCGAATGAGTTGACATGTCCTCTGGAATTTGGCCCATAGCCATATTTTCGCTCGAACGAGTTTGGTTTCGTTCGAACGACCATGCAACTTTCTAGGGTTTTAGACCAATTAGTCGTAAAGTCGTTCGATCGACTCCCTAGTTTGTTCGAATGACTCCGGCGGTAGTTTTATTTATGAGGCGTACTTTTGCCTCGAGATGTATTATTTTGTAATTTTGAGTTCCCTCTATATAAAAGGAATATAGGTTATTTCTTTTGATGTGTGTTTTTTTTATGTTAGATCTGAAAGAGTTTTGAGAGAAGCCTAGGTTTTTGGAGTGATTCATTGTAATCTACTTTATTTTGTTTTAAGCAATTGAAGCTTCATTTTTCCCAATTTTGGTGTTTTTCATGTTTTTCTACTAACTGAAAGCTTCTCAATTGATTGTGGATTAAGTGGTATTAGTTTTCCAGTTTTAATTCTCGGGGGGTTGATTGTGGTTTATGGTCCATACACGCGACCATCTCAAGCAAACAAAGAAGAAGCTAGTGAGTCCGTTGACGATTCATTATAAACCTAATACGAAGAAGAAGGACGGTTTGGAGATGGACGAGGCCAACGATCGACTCACATTTTTGGAAATAAAAATTTCCATCCTAACTTCAACTGTAGGGGAGTTAGTTGAACAATTACGTCTCACAAACCTCGCAAAGGCTTCCACTTCGGCGACACGGCGAGGCCGCTCGAGGAGAAAAGAGGCTTTAGAGGGGGATGGAGGCATCGATAATGCGGGAATAGCCAGTAATTCTAGTGATGCCAATTCCGTCAAGGAGCGCCTAGGTTTTGGTAAGTCAATAAATTTTATGCGTAATCTTTGTATTGGTTTTAAGATTAAAATTTTGGTATTCGGTAGTTCGATCATTGCCGAGATATTGGATAACTGGTTAGATAGGTTAGAAACTTATTTTTCAGTTTACGAATACTCCAATGCTCAACAAATTTGTTTTTGCTACGTTAAAATTTACAAGTCATGCACTCACGTGGTAGAAATCTTATCGGAAATGCCACGATATAGGAAATTTGGGTTGGAAAGAATTCAAGGTTTTAGTGCAAAAATAGTTTTATCCGATTGGGTATGAGGAAGAGAGATAGTATACATGGCACAATTTGAGCCAAAAGTTTGAACAATCTGTAGAGGAGTACACTACGGCATTTCATAACCAAGCTTTGGCTTTGGACATTGATATGGATACGTATGAGGTGTTCATGAAATACACGGGGGGTTTGTCAGAGTCCATTAGAAGAGAGTTGAAACTCTTTACTGTGACCAATATTGAGGACGCTACCATGAAGGCAATTACTATTGAAGGCAAGTACTTGAAGAGTGACAAAGAAGACGACAAGAACAAGTCGGAGTACAAGTCTAGTTGGAAAAAAAGCATAAAGGAGAGGCCAAAAGAGAGGGGTCTTCGTCCAAGGAATTTCATTACAATTATTATAAGGCGTGTGGGCATCTGTCCGATTTTTGTTGGAAACTTTACCCGGAGCTTAGGCCGAAGGAGGAGAAGCGCAATAAAGAGAAATATGTACTAGCCGCTGAGGTTGTTGACCTTCTGGATTTACATAAACCGAATCCTAAGCTTACACTTATGTTTTAGCGGATTTTGGTAGCTGAGGACGAGAGTCAGGAAGAGCTATTCCATGTCAGTATTCAGGTAAAACAGAGTTTAGTCAAGGCCATTATGGATCCGGGTAGTCAGAAAAATTTGATTTATAAGACGCTGATGAAGAAGATGGGTTTGACGATTACAGCTCATCCTAGGCCGTATGGTTAGGGGTGGTTTCAGAAAGATGCGGATGCGATGGTCACGAAACAGTATACATTAAAGTTTATAATTTTTGATAAGCTTATTGACAAGGTAATATGTGAGGTAGTTCCTTTGGATGTGTGTCAGGTCATCTTGGGCAGCCCTTATCTTTGGGACTGAGATGCGATTTATTACCGTAGAGCTCGCAAGTATCGTCTTGTGAAGGAGAGAAAGGAGTTCCATATCAATAATTATAAGGAGCATGTTACTACGTCAAATTTGGTAACATCGACTCAGGTGAAACGGTTGGTTAATGCGAGCGACAAGTTTGTGTTATTGGTGCGACCGGTTCAGGAGGGTACGTCGGCTCGAGTGCTGTCTCCAATGACAATGTTTTTTAGGCAACAAACCGATTTGGGGATTTTATAAGAGGTGGTTATGGTACATACTGATGACAAGCCGTTCTAGTTTTTAGCTACACAGTCTAAGCTACAGCAAGCTCGCCAAATGAAGGGGAGGTCGCATTTCCATTAATTGCCCTTGATTATACAATATAAGAAGGGAGTAGACAAGAAATTGGCTTATTGGTTATCTCGACCCCCATTTCCAACTATTTCTGCTATGTTGGTTTCTATGCAGATACAACCTTTTATTACGTCAGGATATGTTGCAGGATATGATGATCCTAAGGGGCGTAGTGTGTTTTTCCAAAATTAGTTGCTTGGGAAGGCATGTGGTGGTTTTGAGTCGTTCCGAGTTGGGAAGAAGAGTCAGCTACCTCGTATGTTGAAGTGGTATCGCAGGGTAATAGGCACAGCCGCATTCCTACCTTTCCAGTTCTAGCTTGTGCAGGAGCTCAAGGCTCCTAAAGGGGGGAACCATGATCCAGGAGGATCTAGAGTATTTGAAGATTTATCAAAGTCATTCGAACGACGTTAAGTGCCGTTCGAACGAGTTGACATGTCCTCCAGAATTTGGCCCAGAGCCATATTTTCGTTCGAACGAGTTTGGTTTCGTTCAAAGGACCATACAAGTTTTTAGGGTTTTAGACCAATTAGTCGCAAAGTCGTTCGAACGACTCCCTAGTTCGTTCGAACGACTCTGGCGGTGGTTTTATTTATGAGGTGTGTTTTTTCCTCGAGATACGTTCTTTTATAATTTTGAGTTCCTTCTAAATAAAGGGAACATAGATTATTTCTTTTGAGTTGTATTTATTTTATGTTAGATCTGAAAGAGTTCTGAGAGAAGCCTAGGGTTTTGGAGTGATTCATTGTAATCTACCTCGTTTTTTTAAGCAATTGAAGCTTTATTTTTCTAAATTTTGGTGTTCTTCGTGTTTCTCTACTAACTAAAAGCTTCTCAATCATATTGTGGATTAATCACGAAAGTCATGATGGTGTATTAAAATGAAAAGACGTGCCTGTAGCAACAATAGGGATGACTAATGCGTGTCTGAAAGAGCCATCATTTCATAAACCAAGGGAGAGTGTAAAAACTCGACTCTTTCTCTCTCCCTCATAAATTATTTATAGTTTCAGGAAGAAAAAAAAGTGGTACATGTTTTTCTATCAGGGAGAGGAGACGTTTGAGTGCTGAGTATAATTTGGGAAAGAAATCTGCAGTGAGTGATAGGAAATCATTGGAGAGATGACAAAAGTGCTCATTTTTGAGAAAACATCTGAGCAAAACAGAGGATTGCTGTTCTACAATTACAAGTTGGTGATGCAAAACTCTATTTGTTTGATCTATAAGTAATATATTTTTATGCAGTAATCTGTGAGATTTGGTAATCTGGATTATTTTTTCTGTATATATTGGCTTTTATAGATTTTGAAATTACAGATGAGAGAGGTATGTAGAGAGATAAAATGTGTGAGAGGGGAAAAGTTTGAAATGATTTGATATTTTATTATTGATTTGGGAATAGACGTGTTTGACTGGGTAGAGGGTGGGGTTTGCTTTTATTATTTGTAGTGTAGGTATAATGATAAAATATGTTTATGTATCTATAGGTTTAGTATGCTTTATAAACCTAGTTTTCCCACTAGTAAGTTTGTAGTATCGTCCAGCTCTGAGGAGATGTCGTCTTCAGGGAGGGGGGGACGAGTATAGTGTAATAGAGGAAACTGTGAATATCGTAGGGATGACTATAGAGGTTGGGGAGCCCAGTAGGGCTGAGATGGTTGTAGAGTATAGAAAAGAGATGGAGAAAATCCTTGTCATATATCCAGAGGGGGTGGATGTAGGGAAAGAATTTTTAAATAATAAGAAGAAATTACAGGGAGACTGGGGGTGTTATGTGGAGGATCATGGTCTCTGGTTTAGATTGTACGTCTCCGAGAAAGGGGAGGAGATAATATATTATCAAGTTCCAATGTTGGAAAAATGGAAGAAGGATAGAAGAATTAGTGAGGGAGTTACCCTCTCATATTATTTTTCTAAATTTTGGTGTTCTTCGTGTTTCTCTACTAACTAAAAGCTTCTCAATCATATTGTGGATTAACTCCCTCACTAATTCAAGAGTGGAGGGCTTTTATGTTTCTTGAATTAGGTTATATATGGCCTAAGAATTCCTCTGACCTACTTTCAAAAAGGGGTTATGAATGTTTTACAATGCTTCCCTGCCCAGTTGAATGGGAATATTTATGAGATGATGAGAGTATGTGAGGGATTGAATGAAAAATGGAAGAAGAAAGGGACTACTGAGCAGTTCGAAGCAGAAGATGTGTTGAAGTTTTGTAAGTGGAAGTATATGGAAGGCCGAAGTAGTGGTTACATGTATAGTGATTCATCGAGGCTGAAATTTTTTAACTTTGAATCTGCGGGTATACCATTGAACAACCACCTTGTGTGGGTAGAGGGTAACTATTTGCAGGTTCCAGATGAACTAGCTCCCAAACTGAACTATAGATAATATAACCCGAGTAAGTAATATTGACCAATCTTCGTATAGCGTTTAACTATGTCTTCGTGCTGTTATATAATGTTTCACTCTTTTAATTTAGCTGAACCCAAATCGTCGGCTACTCCTGATAGAACGAGCTTGTATGATTGTGTTGCTCGAGATCCAGGTTCTTAGTGAATTGGGTATCCAAAGACACAAAAGGGTAGATTCTGCAATACCAAGAGTTCAGCGAGCTCAAGTGAGACAAGCTATGACCGAGGGGAAAACTGCCGAGACCATTGTAGACGTACTGAGTCCTTTACCTCCTCTGCCTCAGACTATTACACAGGTTACATGGAAGGTCCAAAAATCAACACAGTAGAGTACCTCTGTTGTTGAGGTTGTGGTCTCTGGGCAAGAGGTCGCAAAGGTTGTACCTGGTGTTGGGGGGGACAAACTCGATGTGAGTACGTCTGCTTCGAAGGATGCTGAGAAGAATTCTTTGAAGAGAAAACATCATTGAGAGGAAGGCAGTCACCGAACTAACCCTCCTACTGCGTCCAGAATGAAAGAGCTGAAGAAGAAATATTGTCTTATGGCTGTGACGAACCCGCAGCAGCTCGAAGATGAGTATCTCGAGCATACGTTCGGGGTAGGCTTTTAAAAGTTGTTAACTGATCGATTTTTAAGAAAATTGTTAAACTGATTTTGTCTTGTTTGCTGTTTATACTAGCAGCTCTCCACAATGCTAAAGGGGGTAAGGTACTGCTTGGACAAGAGGAGCCATAAATTTGGTGCTCTGACTGTAAAGTTTGAGGCGCAGTCAGCTCGCATAAAAGAGCTCAAAACTGAACTCTTGTTAAAGAAAGAAATGAGAGTTGCAGAGGCTGTAGAGAAATTTGGTGTTCTGGCGAAGCATGATAAGTTGATGACAGATTCTGTTGTGGCCGCTTTAGTGGAGAGAGACCACTTTATTCACTCCTACTATACCTTTGGATTGAGTGTAGAAGATGTGGCATTGGCTCGGAGCGGGAAATATAAAGAGATAGTGTTCCCTTCAGAGCTTGAAGAGGAAGAAGTGGTTGATGATGTAGCTGCTCTGTCCGAGAAAGCGTCAAACCTTCTTCCAAGGAATATAGAGTAGGTCCAACCTACTTAGCAAATGCTGGGCTCTCTAGCGGAACATACGGAGATAGTTCCTCCTCTGGAGTAGACGTTGAACTCTCCTTCTGAGGTAGGCAAGAACTTTAATCGTTCTGCAGTTTCCTGTCATATGTGTGGTAGAGCGCTTGAGCTAGAGATTTGTAGTACTTTGTATAATCCTACATTGTTTTGATTTGAAGTAATGTTTGGAATATATTGCTCGCGAATGTGTGTATGATAGCGAGAAATCTGTAATCTGTGTAGGAGGTAGAGCGATTGAGAAAAACCAATTCTGAATTGGAGAGGGCCTTCAACAAAGCGAGGGACTTTGTGGCTCGTATTTAACATATACTTAATAAAACTGAATATGAGATAAGACAATTTAAGTTGAATTCAGAGAAATTTTTTAAAGAGTTATACGATCTGCAGTGTAGATATGCTAAGATAAAAATATAAAGGGATGAAGTGTTAAGGAAGGAGGAGGAAAGGGAATTATTAGTTCGAAAACCAAAAGAGTTGACTTGTTTCAACAACCCGAGTAATAAAGCGAGGTGTCAGAGTATATTAGTAGCTCTGGCATTATATTTTGAGGTTGAAGTAGGTAGTGAACGAGGGTTAAAAGAAGCTTATACAGAGCTTTTTAAGGAGAGAGGAGTAGTCCCAGACCCAGCTCGAGTTATGTTTTTAGCACATAAAGTACGTTATCATCATAGTTTAGAGGTAAAAAAGTGTTATGCTCGAGCTGGTGTGTCCATTGAATGGGGTGATGTAGAACTTTTATCTTATGCGTTTGGCTTTATGTAAGATCGGAAGTCCATGAGAATTATATTTTTCAAGATAAAAAAAGACCAAATAGAGGTTCAAAAGCAATTAGAGGGTGAATTAAAGAGGTTACAGGATGAGCTATTGCAACATGTGGAGCAATAAATGTCTTTAGCAATGCTGTTGCC
This sequence comes from Kingdonia uniflora, assembly GCA_014058105.1. Taxonomy (NCBI): domain Eukaryota; kingdom Viridiplantae; phylum Streptophyta; class Magnoliopsida; order Ranunculales; family Circaeasteraceae; genus Kingdonia; species Kingdonia uniflora. The sequence goes on from JACGCM010001560.1 coordinate 1,897,002, forward strand.
AAAAGAAATTGGTGTTCGAATGAAGGTAGAAGCCGACGTGAGAGTTTTAGGTGCATTGCAGAAAAATATGCGCCAGAGTTTACAGAAAGCGCAATTGACATTGAAGGCACATTTGTATCCTTCTCGAGCAAAAATCATTGCGCGAACAGAGCATGGTGTCATTTAGACAGTATTATTAACTTTTATGAGGTAGAACTGTCGAGAGTAAAGAGCAAATTTAGGAAGTTCGTGACGGGATGTGGGAAAGATTTTAATATTAAGAATGCTAAGGCTGAGAATATGTGGCTTACCAAAGGTGAATGAGTAATTGTTGGGGGCAAACCTAAATCGAGGTCGAGGGAACTGTCATCAGAATAGGGGGAGAAGGAGGTCGAAATTCTGAGACTCCGATCACGGTGTAAACAACGTCAGTAGGAGGTGGTGACCTTCTCCGTCCCGACAGTTGTGTCAGAAATGAATAAAAAGAGTCTGAGAGACAGAGTGCAGTCTTCTCATTTTTTGAAGAATCAAAAATAGGAGAGTTTCGTTTATTTTTCTTGCCTGACCCGGTACATGTGTTAGATCTTTGTATACTGCTACTGATGATAAATCAAATTCGTTTTCTATGATAATAAATGGAATAGTGTATCGATAACACTTAGATATCATGCTCTTGACTTGAATTTGTTAACTGTTATATGTAATATGTTGGTATTATCAAGCTATTATATAAGTAAACTGTGATGACAGGTAGAAATGGTAGCTGTTCAAAGTCGGCGTGATACGTTACGTATCCAAAACGAATAATTAAACGCTAAGCTAAGCTCGACTCAGGTCGTACTATCAAGTGCTACCGAAGTATTAGCAAGAACGAAGGCAGAGCTGGCAAAAGAACGAGATGTGGGAGTTCGATTATCTAAAGATTTGTAGAGGATAAAAGTAGATCTAGCGAACGGTCTCAGAAAGATAGAAGAGTTATGGGAAATTATAAGAAAGAAAGAAGTTGGAGTTACAAGTAGCTCAGAGGGAAGCGGATCAGCAAGGAGCGGAGTTGTCATCTGCTCGGGTTCGTGTGACCGATCTATTGGAAAAATTAGAGGAGGAGGGTAAGTATGTGAAGGAATTACAATTCCAAGTAAATACGCTCGAGTCTGATAGGGTGAGATGCGAGTTCATGCTCGTAAGAATGAAGCGTTGTGGCTGGTTGCGGATGCTATGTGGAAGATGACGGAAGAGTTCCGTGATTAGCATAACGAACATCTGAACAAGTCATGGAATAAGGTGTGCAAGTTAGAGCATATAGTTCTAGTGCAAGATCTCGATATTATGGAGCATTTAACGGATAGGACACGGTTAAGTGACCTGAATAGTAAATTGGAGGCGGATCTGTTTGAAGGCTGTGGTAGATCTTGATGATAAGGGGACATATAATCATTATATGGAGAATGAAGAGGAGTGGGCGATGTCTTTGGTTGCCTAAATGCATAATTTTATGATAGTTTTGGAAGATTGGAATAAAGATGTGTGGAATAAAATTCAACAAGTGGAGGAACGTGATGTTCATTTGAAGTGTATATTGAGGGAGGCACAAAGTAAGCTGAGTGATTTAGTTCTCTGTAACCAGGTAAAATTCGAGTCGGATAGTGTGCACGAGAGGGAGATGACATCGGTGATTTTTTTCTTTGCATTAGAGTTCAAGAAATTGGTAGAGGAAAGTAGACTGGTATATGACAGTATATTTGCTAAAAGTTCTCAGTCTGAGATGGAGGAAATACGTTATGAATATCTAGCTCCCATGGTGGCCAAAATTGGAACTCTCAAACAAAAGATGGTGAGAGATGGAAATAAAATTATTCTGTGGAGAATGCCAGATTTTATGTTTGATCGTTTATACAGGAGTAATTTTCATGATAATGCAAGAACTTCTAACCCAAGAAATGAGTTTAGCAAAAGTTCAAGTGAGGAATGACGATTGTAAGAATGTGCTGTATATATTAACTCATAGAATATGTTAACAAAGAACTATCTAGAATAGTGATATAAACTAACCTGTTGAGAAATCCGCGATACTGTCTTTGTCGAACATCTGTTGTATAGGACGGTCCCAAAAATTGTGGGGCAGCAGATGATTGATAAGGCAATAAACTTAGAGGAACATCTGCTGATGAATGAGTTATAACGTAATAGGCGACCAGTTTGGCCGAAGCAACGAACGAAACAGTGGTGTATAGATATTCTATTTGGCCAAAGCAGCAAACGAACTGTAATATATAGATGTTCAGTTTGGCTAAAGCAACAAACAAACTGTAATGTATAGATGTTCAGTTTGGCCAAAGCAACAAACGAACTGGAATGTATAGATGTTCAGTTTGGCCAAAGTAACAAACGAACTATATTGTATAGATGTTCAGTTTGGCCAAAGCAATAAACGAACTGTAATGTATAGATATTCAGTTTGGCCAAAGCAACAAACGAACTGTAATGTATAGATGTTCAGCTTGGCCAAAACAGCAAACGAACTGCAATCTGTATATAGAAGTACTTGTTGGATATATTAGAGAAGTACTATAGTGTAGGGCAATCGAACACAAGTATTTCATTGGTGAAAGATTGACGTATGATGAATGTGTTAGATAGTGTATTGTATGAGATAGTAGAAAGTACTCAGATGTATGGAGATCAAACATAATTCTTTTATTGATGCAAAGATCGGCATACATCATGATGGATCGAGTTGCAGAAAAGTAAACTGTGATAGATCTTTATCGGTGATATAATTTAAGTCTCCGTGTATTCTACGGATTAGGTATTCTCTCTCCGTGCTCAGTTACTAGATCGCAAGAACCGAGGCCACTTTTTTCGATAACGACGAAAGAACCTTCCCAATTTTCAGATAATTTTACAGCATTGACTTTGTTTTTGTGTTTTGGAATCTCTCCTAGGACGAGGTCTTTTATTTTGAATTCTCTATGGAGAACACACTTATTATAAAATTAGGCTAAAGCCTGGTGGTACCTTCCTAGATTTATTATTGCCCAGTCCCGAGTCACTTTGATCCAGTTCAGATTGCACACCAACTGGAATTCATTTTCTTCGTCCGTAATGGTATGGTCATAAATGAGATGATGATAATGAGTGGGGATGATGGATTTTATACCATAGGTTAGGAGGAATGGTTTACATCCAGTCAATATGCGAGGTATCGCTCGATACGCCCATAATACATATGCTAGTTCTTGGACCTAGTTTCCCTTTTTTTCTTTTTCTTTTTTCATCCACAATAGTATGGTTAGTAATTTTTGCCTGATAATTTCCTTGTGGGTAGTACAGATTGGAAGAAGAGTATATGATGTCGTACTGATTGAGGAATTTTACAACTCTGGATCCAACAAACTGTAGTCCGTTGTCGATCCTGATGAGATGGGGACAGCCGAAACGGATGATGATGTTTTCCCGTATGAACTTGATAACTTCGTCTTCTTGTATGCGACATAGAGAAATTGATTCTACCCATTTAGTGAAGTTATCCGTCGCTACTAATAGATGTTTTCATTTTCCGGGTGCAGTGGGGAATTCTCTTACAAGGTTGAGGGCCCATTTTTTAAATGGCCATACGATGTTGCTGGAATGGAGTTCCAAGGCTGAAGCTCAAATTTGAGAACCATGACGTTGGCAGACGTCGCATTTGCTTACGCATTTAATGGCTTGAGCTCTCATTTTAGGCCAGAAAATACCTTGGGTAATAGCTCGGTTGGCCAGGGATCTTCCTACTGCGTGGGAGCCACAAGTACCTTCACGTTGTTCGTGGAGGAAGTTTTGAGCTTCTTTGTCTAAGAAACATTCGAGGTATGGTCCTGTGACCGAAATTTTGTGAAGGAGACCATTGTCCATGGCGTAGCACTTAGACCGTTGTCCATGGTGTAGTGCTTAGCATTATCAAGCACGCGTCATCTTTCTGTAGGATATGTAGGGAGTTTACCGTCAAACGTGTTTTTTGTCCAAATATACTTGAGGAAAGGTCACCTCCAATTGTCCTCATCCTCTTCAACGCCCCCAGTATTAACATAATTTAAACTGATGATGTTAATGTTGGGGGTTGATAACACTTTGATCTTGAGATATTGGGGTTCTGTGCCAAGAACCCCTGTTAGATACATTAAAAAATTAGAATGCCTATTCTCTCTACGTGGTAAATGTTCGATAAAAATTCTCTTGAACTAGCTCATTCTGTCAGCTACGACTACAGATATTTATGTGTAATGGTTGACAATGAGCAGAGACTCCATATATACTGAAAATTCATCAACTCTAATTTCTAGGGCCATATCTAGGCCGTGAATCATTACTTCATACTCGGCCTCGTTGTTGGTAGCTTTGAAATTTAGCCTGACTGCTTTTTTGATTATATCATTGGAAGGTGTGATCAGCACAATTCCAATACCTGATCTTGTAGGTCCGGAGGATCCATCAGTTAAAAAATGTCATCCCTTCTGGGTGACCCAATCTGACTTTTCTTTGAACTGTTCATCATGAATATCCGTACTATCTTCTTCCCAATCAGGATCTTTTACGGGGAACTCCGTAAAAAAATCTGCTACTGCCTGACCTTTTTTCGAGTGTCTTGGTTCAAAACGGATGTCGTGTTCACCAAGTGTGACTGACCATTGATGTAACCGTATGGATTTTTCTTGTTTTGATAAGATTTTGTGCAAAGGATAATTGATTACCACCCGAACTGAGTGAGCTAGAAAGTATTGTCTCAACTTTTGTGAGGTATAGACAAGAGCCAAAAGTAGTTTCTTGATCTTGGTATATCGGGATTCTGTTGGAGTAAGGGTTTTGCTGATAAAGTAGACAGGCTTCTTTATTTTTCCGTCAAGTTGAATGAGGACATAACTTAAGGATTCTTCAGTAACTGCAAGATAAATGGTGAGCTCTTCCCCTTCGCTAGGTGTACTCATCACTGGTGGTGAACCCAAGTAAAGTTTGAGTTATTGGAACGCCTCTTCCCATTCTGCTGTCCACTCGATCTCAGGATTTTTCTTAGGCTTATGTTTCGTTGTCCCTTCACGTAATAGATTGAACAACCATTGACAGCAATCTGAAGACTTTGAAATAAAATGATATATTGTGGCAATCTTGCATGCTAACTTCTAGACGTCTTTCTTTTTGCTTGGAGATGGCATAGACAATAAAGCTCGAATACGGTCTGGATTAGTTTCAATACCGTGCTTACTGATTAAGTGTCCCAAGAATTTTCCCGACTGGACTCCGAACTGACATTTGTCGAGGTTGAGTCTCATCTTATAGAAACGGAGGATTTCGAAGGCTGTGCATAAATCCATGATATGGTTCTCTTTCTTAAGGCTTTTACACAACATATCATCAATGTAGACCTCCATTGTCTTTCCAAGGTGTTCTTTAAGCATTTGTGTCATCAAGCGCTGGTAAGTAGCTCCAGTATTCTTGAGACCAAACGGCATGATCTTATAGCAGTACAGGCCATGCTCTGTGATGAAAACAATTTTTTCTTGATCGTCCAACAGTATAGGTATTCGATTGTAGCCTGATACGGTATCCATCATGGACAGGAGTTTATGTCCTATTGTGGAATCGAACAGATTGTTGATAATAGGAAGCGAGAAACTGTCCTTTGGAGTGTGTTTGTTGAGGTAGGTAAAATCTGCGCACACTTTAATTTTGTTGTTCTTCTTTGGTACTGCCACAATATTCAAGATCCATTCTGGGTAGATGGCTTTTCGAATGAAGCCGACTTTGATGAGTTTGTCGATCTCTTTATTGACTTCATCCCGGAGTCTTGGTGTTAAAGTTCCCTGTTTTTGTTTGATAGCTTCGGCCTTATCTTTCAAATTAAGCTTATGGCATGCCAGATTTGGATTAATGCCTGACATTTCGTAGAATGTCCAAGCGAAGACATCACTGCCGTCTTTGAGGAACTGAATGAGCGCATCACATTCTATTGTGGGCATAAGAGTGTCGATGAATGTTCCCCGTTTATTACCACTGATTTTGACGTACTTTGTAGTTTCTGCGCTAGGCAAATGGTGTTCTATAGAGTTTACTATATGGTTTTCTGTTATGTTTACTGTGTGGTTTTCTGTAATGTTCCCTATTGTATTTGCTAATTGCTACACGAGTTGTGGTTATATTGGTTCTGGTATAATGGTAACAGAGATTTCACATGCTCGAGTTAATTTCTATCTTCCTTTGATTTCGTAGACGTCACCATTCCATTCGAAACGTAACGCCAAATGATAAGTTGATGGAATAATATGCATATTGTGCAGCCAGCATCGTTTCATTATCCCTAAATACTGAGACTTGGCATTGACAACATAGAAGATGACGTCCAGTATTACTGGTCCTGCTGTGATGGGAAGTATAATCTTGCCAACCCGTTCCTCCTTTAATCTATTGAATCCACAAATATCAATGTCGCTAGGCTGGACTTTATCAGCTAGTCCCATTTGATCAATCGTGCTTTGAAACAGTAATTTGATAGTACTGTCAGTGTTTATCATCATCGTGTGAAGCACCATGTCTTGCATTTTTAACATGATTGCCAAGGCATCATGGTGAGGAAAGTTGACATGTCAAACGTTGCAATCATCTAAAGAAATTTATGTGCACTGAGAGCTGGATATGGAAAATAAACGAGCTTCTTTGTCTTGCATGGATAAGTCGTGACATTGGCCGACACGTCTTCTTTTGTTCTTGCTTGATTCTTTGACAATCTGGGTCTCCACGAAATGGTATTATGAGATATGGTATAAATATTTCTCTGTTGTTGGTTCCACGATCTGTATGGCTATTGTAGGTTTTTTGTAATTCCCATTCTTGTAACTTTCAATGTCCACGATGTACTCGTGCATTCGTCTATCTGTAAAGATATATTCCAACAATCGTTGCAAGGCAAAATAAGGTTTTGTCTCATGATGTCAGACCTTGTGGTGAGTACAGTATATTTTATTCTCGATAGGTTGAAGATATTGTGCATTGCGGAAGAATCTATCTTTCTGTAATAGAGGGTAAATGCTGGTTATGGTTACATTCATCTTTGAAAGACAAGGTTTTGGCAAGTTACTCCCCTTTCGAGGTCGCTCATCGTTAACCTTTGTTCGTTACCTGTCTCCGCCATGATCTACAGCACAATGAAAATCTGGATTGGTTGATTGATCCCAAATTGACAACATTGATTTCTGAGGTTTCTGTCTGTCGGATACCATTTGCTCTAGGTCGATATATCCGTTCACCTTTTCGATCATGTCTTCCAATGTTGTTGGTTTGTTTAGGACAAGGTATTCCTTTGCCCTGCCTTCGACGAGTAAAGCGTTGGTGAAAGAGAAAATAGTAATCTTTAGATCGAGCCGATCTACTTTTTGAGCTAACTACAAGAACTTTTTGGTAAACGTCTTGAGCTTCTCTCCTGGCATCTGTTTGTGGCAAAAAATAGAGTACAGATTTTCCTCTTTGTCTATGTTGTGCGAATAATTATTCACGAAGAGTTTGCGCAGCTATTCGAAAGTTTTGATGGACCCTTCAGGCAGTATATGAAACTACCATAAAGATTTGCCAAACAAACTGGTAGGAAAGGGCTGGCATAGGATGTGGTTGGACGTGGAATGCAAACCTAAAGCGTCCTGGAACTCTTGGACGTGCTCCACTGGATCAGTCCCTTTGTACTTGTGGATCTTCGGGGTATGGAACCATATGGGGACTTCACCATCTAATAGTTCCCGCGCGATCGGGCTCTTTTGTAATATGTTGTGGATTCCTTTAGTCAGAGTCTGAGCTTCGAGCATTTCCTAGATTCGTCTCTCGAAGTGTTCCTGAGTCATATATTGTCGATCTGTTATGGTCGAGCGAGCGCGGCGTTCTTCTACAGGATTGTAGTTGCCACTCCCTTCACTTAGACAGTATTTTACTGGGACTCAAACTCGTCGTGGATTTTCGATCTGTCTGATCCCTGTTGAGTTTCCTTCTACTTCCTGGTGGGCTGCTTAGATTAGGATGGGCTCCATCTCCTGTTGTTGATGGTTAGATCAAAGCGCTCCTCCTGGATTTCATGAATGGAGATTCGCGAATCTTCAGTTAGTACGGCTTTGTTCTTCAAGGCGGCAACTTACTGACCCTACAGAACCTTCAACGCGTCCTATACACTTGCTAGTTGCTGCTCAAGGGCTGCGCGTCTTTCGGTTTTAGAGTTTAAAGTGGCGCGCAGATCTGCCAGTGTGGCATTCTCGTTCACCTGAACGATTGGCATGCTCTGATCTGGCGGTGACAATCTAAAAGAAGATGATCAGCAGTGTTTTGAGACGATGGGTTTGAGAGCTTCGGTTCCCACAGACGGTGCCAAATATAATGGCGTAATTTCAGAATTTGGACTCAGCCTTTACACCAAAAATATATAGAATGCTAAAGAACAGTAAACAATAATCAACAAGATAATTTAGCGTGGAAAACTTTTGAATAGGTTATAAACCACGACTACTCCTGAGGATTTTGAGAAAGAGGGGATGATCTTATTGATGTTGCTAACTTATTACAAATGGCGCTCTGAATCTCTTGAATGTTAGAGTAAGGTCTCTTCTCTGTAGGATTATCCATCCTTCATCCCTTATTTCCTGGTTCTACTTATAGGTCTTATAATATGACCGTTCGATGTCCTTTAATATTCTTAATGATGGACGTTACAAAGTATATACAGGATACTCTTTGGCCAGATAGTATAACGTTCTGACCTCTGTTGTTGTACAACGGCTCTATTGTTGACTGTACACTTACGTAAGTCGAACTGTTGTTGTGGAGGCGAATGAGACATCTAAACTGAGAAAAGTTGATCGTGTCTCAGTAGTTACTCCCTATCATTGATGAGTTCGAGTCGGAGAAGCTTGAGTTTAAATAAGCTAATAAGCATTTAACTTCCTGTATGCTGATGAGGGTCGAGAAAGCTTGAGTTGAGATGCGGAATAAGCTATTATAAGACGGTTCTGAACCAATAGTACATATTGTTAGGGACGAGTGATGTTGGTTATGAAAATCGTACTATTTATATTTGTTGTCTTATTTCTAATTGTGCCACGTGTTCTACAGTAGATTAAAACTCGTATGTAGTTCGAAGTGAAGTATTGAGCTCGAGATGCGAATAAGCACTACATTACCATTTTACTTCCAAGATGCCAAAAGATATCACCATGAAGTTCCACCCATTGTTCGAGAGAAATGTAATTGGGGGCATCTTTGATGTGTTTGACTCATGAGGTGATATTATCAGCTACAATGGAGTTGAAAAAGTTTTCCAATGTTGTGATTTGATGGAAATACCAGAGAAAAACAAAATAAAGAAATGAAATCAAAATTCTCTCAACACAACTCCCTCCGTAATCGTTTCTATGAATTTCTCTTTAGTTCGTATCTCCATTTAATCTCTCTTCAGAGAATAAGTTTTTTTAAAATGTTCTCCGGTGTCTCAATGAGAACTATTTGTCAGTGAGCACAAGAAAGATTAAAGCTAAAACATCAACCTCTAAATTATAAAAAGAAAGTGGTTACACTCATTTTTCAGCCAAATGCGAAAGTACATTGATTTCCTAGAAATTAGATTTTTCCACAAAATAATATCCAAATATATTATTTTTTATTCAGTAAATTTAGCTAAAACACCCTTCAAATGTGATGAAAAAAAGAGATAACTTGATGGCAGCCCTTAATGCATCTAGTAATTCCTATCTGAATTGACTACAACACCACATATATAGGTCCCAATATCTTTCAAGATCTTCAGTGTAGGAACATAATCTCATATCAGATGTGTGGGTGCGTAATAACATCCTCAGCCCCCAAACAATCAATCCCAATTGGGATGCCTAACCATCTCTCTGTTCTTTATCTATATCATCACATTCACTTTCACTTTCTTACACAATATTCACTGGAGTTTCTTCTATAGCATCTATTTCCTCTGGGTCAACCTCTTTGTCACTATGATAAAATCGGGTAAATCATCCAAGTCTCTTCTTCTTCTGAAGCACAACAGTCTTCTCTTTCTTCTGTCTCTTGGTGGTTTATTGGCAGCTTTGTTAGGTTTGGAAGGACTCATTACCATTGCTTTTCCTTTTTCTTTTAGCATTGGTCTTAACTGAGATGGCCTTAACTGAGGTGGCCTTAATGGGGTGGTATTTTTTTTGTCTCTCTTGGTGATATGATATAATCATTATCATTTTCATCTAGAAGATATACTCCCAGTTCAGCCCCAGGGATTCTCTTACTACATCTGTTGGCTTGATGAAACTGTGTTCTCATTGGATAACTTCATCACTCTTTGCCATATATCCCTCAATCATCTGTCATTGATACACAAAGACAAGCCATTGTACAAACACATAACTTCTATCGCATCCTTGGAATGTAACTCCCCACCCATGGTGATTATTAACCTGACTGCAATATCTTTATATTCTTCATAAATTTCCTCTCCACATAGTATCCCATACTTAAAACTCTTCCACCCTTTTATAATCAACTGTCAACCCAGCTGTAGGACTCATTCTACCCCACTTTCCCCCATAGTTAATAAAAACATGCCTCAAATCATATGAATGCCTGTAAAAAAAACCCCAATATAACATATATGAATTGAACATTGTCTTACAAAATAATTAAACACCAATATATATAGTAATTGAATATTGTACAGTGGTAAAAAAATATCCTAAATTATGAACCCCCAATTTAATTGCCTATCTGTACACTACTTTGTAATGCTTATTATTGTTTCTATTTGTTGATTCAGTAAAAAAATCCCAATTTCCCTCAAATCCTAATTTCTAATAAACCCTAAAAAAATCCAATTGAGCAATTTATAGTATAAATTACATACCTTGGTCTGAAAATATGGCCCAACATTGGTTCTTGGATTTCAGGTGGAGGGCAATCATCTGGTGCTTTATTAGGGACGGTGATGGGGTTGGAATCATCATCACTTCAAGGTCTCTCAATACCATCTTCCTGGCCTTCTTCTTCGAGTTCTTCTTCACCATTTTCAGAGATGAGAAATTCGATTGGGATTCAGTGAGAGAGAAGTGAGAAACTGGTCTAATTTTTTTTTAAGAAGTGAGAGAGAAGAACTGGTCTGAAATTGTTTTGTCTGATAGAGCAGCTGGTTAACACGTGATCTCCAAGGGTATTTCAATCATTTTACTTTACGCCCAGATTTACTGAGTGAATGCGGTCAATTGCAGTTGGCCATGGTCAGGATGCAAATAAGGGACTATAGTTGTTTTTTTGCTAAATGGAAGGACTTAAGTCAAATATGCAAAGATATATCAGGACATAACTCTAAAAAACTCGTAATTTATCAATCATCACGACAACCTAGAATTTTTTATCAAGAGGTATCCCTTCAGACACAATCTCATGTGTAATTCGTTGCAATTCATGTGATTGGGTAATTACCGACTTATCGTCGGCCATATATAGTAAACTCAAGATATTGGCTTATGACAAACTTTTTAGAGCTCGCCTCTTTCGTATCATACTTCTTCTATAATGTTTCCCAAACGGCTTTCAAAGATTCAGACTGTAGATAGTAATTGTACAGTTCGTCCGCTAAACCGTTTCGGATGAAATTACGACATTTGAAATCAACTTCAGTCCAGTTCAAAATAGACTTTAAGATTATTTTATATTCGTTTATAATAAGATTGGGTCAACTGCAGGTACGGGAATGGGAGGTTCAACGGGGAATTCTTGTTCCAGAACATAAACAACTTCCTTAAGTGTTAGTTAAAAGAAAATTTTGTTCTTCCACCTCTTGAAGTTGAGATCGTCAAACTTAGAGGGTTTTTTGGAACCAAACTTCAGCATTTCTGAGGTAAGGGCCATTATTATAGATAAACAATACTCTTTAAAATTGTAGAAATAATTTAAGGAACTTGTAAAATAGTTTTCCCCATAAAGGAACAGTAACTCTGTGTCGCAGCAATGAAGTACATCAACAATAGAAGAACAGGTCAGAAGTACGGGAACAAGAGAACAGCAGGTCAGAAGTACAGTAGCAATTGAATAACAGTAATAGAAAGGCTCGAGGCGTGGATCATACTTTCTTTAAAGAGTATTTCGACTTACCCCAGGTATAGGTAATAACAGTCAGATCTCTTCACAGGATACAACGAGCAGTGATCGGTGATGATCATAGATGATCGATATAGTAGTCTCAGTACCGAAGACTACATACAATTGTAGTATTACACACTTCAGCGAAATTGAAGAGAAAGATATAGAAAATTGAACTACCGAGAGTAATGACAGAGAGAGAGATGAACTAAGTTTTTGTTATGTATTTTTGAAGTGAATACGAATGGTATTTATAGGGTTTAGTTTACAATGTCTTTCATCTTTTTATTTCAACGTTTGGAGTTTTGAACTCGTTCGTGAGTACGTGACCCAAAGGATCAGGTCTACTAGTCGTTGGGAAAGAGAACGTGTATGAGAGACCAAGCCAAGTCAAAAGAGTTTAAACCCAAACCTAAAATGAATAAATAACTATTTAATAAAAAGAATGGGTGAGCCTAGCCCAAGCCCTAAGGGCCCCCAGAGTCGATTGCCCAAACCCGAGCTCGAGCTGGCCCAGCCCACCGGGCCACCCGAGAGAGGTCCAAGTGTATCAAGGGTATAAAATCCCCTCACACACTCATACACCTATACACTCTCTCTTAGTCACATGTTACACATATGCTATGTGAGTACTCCTTATATGTTTAGTTCCATTATAGTTTACAAACAATGTGGGACTAAACTTTTAGGTTATAGTTTGGGTACAAAAGTTACATGGCTATGAAAAGGAATTTTATGAAAATGACCAAGAGGTCAAGGGGTCAAACCCACATAAATGCAAGTTTTGAAAAAATCCAACACGTTCTAACTGTATAATCACATTCTTGTAGTTTAAAAAATAGGGAGAATATCAGGACAAAGAAAGATAAGAGAACTTATATATCCCTTATCTAGTTTTTATCCAAATCGAATCCTCATGGTCTATCTTTCAAAAGAATGAATTAAGTACAATCACGGAGAATTCCCCTTCTTTTAGTATACATTTTATTTCAAGACTATTTTGCATTTGTCCTTCCCCACAAAAAAGTTTGTAATCAATGGCTCAGGCGTAAACGCTAGTAATGTTTGGAGGATTGGTTATTAGAGCTTCAAGCTTGAGGTTCCATCTCAAATTAAACCAATTGGCACGGAGAGGAGTTGCCTAATATCTTATATTTTGAGGTGCAAGGCGTGATTATTTGTCTAATGTAGGACTATATATCTCAACAATTTTACTATACACCAATTAGACCAAAAGTATAATGAAAGAAATGTAACTAAATGCGGAAACACAATAGGGAATTAAGAACTTTGTGAGTTCAGTTTACTTGAGACGTATTACACCGAAGACAAGAATATAATTATAGACTCAAAGACACTTTTACATTTGGTGCAACAGTAAAGTACATAAAGAGAAAAACTTTGTTTAAAATTCATAGATCAAGTCTCCCTACACAATTGAGTTCTCATAAAATTGAACCCAAACTTAGTATTTCGCCGGTTTCTCAACATTCGCCAGAACATCATCAGAAAAAAAATTCCCCAGTACTTGTGTTGTTTTCATACTACCCACATCTCTTCAATTGGAATACCTTTGGTTTCTTGTAGGAAGAAGTGCACGAATATAAACATCATCACCGTAAAAGCGGCAAAAAAGAAGAAGAGACCAAACTTGAAGTGACAAAGCATCTGAAGGAAGACTTTCTCAATGAGGAATGTGAAGAACATGTTTACTGAAACGTTGATACTTTGTGCTGCAGAACGAATTTCAAGTGGGAAGATTTTGCTAGGTACCAACCATCCCAATGAACCTCATGACCAAGCAAAACCTGCGACAAATATTCTGATACAGATGACCGCGATAACGGCATATCTGATTCCAATTGTTGCTACACCATTTGTACTAAATTTAATACCAATGAAAATTCCTACGGCCATCTGCGAACACCAATATAAATGACAAACTTAGTATCAAATTCAATGAGATCCCACAAATTGGGCCTCTTTAAATTTGCTTCATGAGATCAGTAGAGAAGATTCTGATCTTGTTCTGGAGAAGCTTGATTTATAGAGGGATACAAAATAACTAGAAACCCAAAAATGCCATTCAATTCGGCAAATAGGGTTTAAACGGCCCAAATCATTTATATGGTACAAAAGTACCATGGAAAGCATAAGGGTTATCCAATGTACGCATCGTTGTTCGCATCGGTAAAATTGACAGTTAAAACTCAATAAATAAGTTTGGTATCTTTTTTCTTATTATAGATGAAGGTTGTTGGCCTTTTCACAAATCCTCCGAGTGAAATAGAATTCATAGTATCGACATATATCATATTTTTTCAAAATTGTTGCTAGTCGCTAAGCTTCCATTTGTTGTCAATGTACCATTGATATTGAAATCGTCATCCTTCCAAATTTTATAGTAGTATTTTGGTCGAAACATGTTCTTGCGACCAAGAATTAGTAGATCAACAATTAAAGAAAGTAGTAAAGACTTGCCACCAGATGTCATATTTTTATCTATAGTCAAACAATCGACACTCTTATAAAGGTTAGTGAAACATCGAAGTTTAGGAGTTTGGTCAAAAAAAATTACCACATAACCCAGAGGTAACATTAAGAACATCTCCTAAAGTACCTCATTCAGTTGGGTGAAAAAAAACCAAACTCCAACTGAGTGAGGTCTAATTTTATCCAACAATACCTTAGTTGGTTTTTTTAACAGACGCTTAAATGTTGGGTGCCAATTTTTATTTTTTATTTATTTTAATTCATCAGGCTCCTAACTGTTAGGTGCCTGATTTGATTTTTTTAAAACAATTGGGCGCAAAGTCTTAGACGCCCAATTTGAATTTTTTTTGAAAAGAAATAATTGAGCGGCCATACCTTAGGCGCTCGATTAGAAAACAAACAGACGCCCAACACTTGGGCGCCCGATCGGGACGTAAAAAGAAAGGTTGCACCTTGGAAAGTAAGGCTCAACCTTGCTTTTTGAGGAGAAAAACCAAGTGAGTGAGGTACCGTTGGAGGGCAAAAATCTTATGTGATACCTTAAAAACTAAGTAAGTGATGTACTTTAGGAGATGCTCGAAGAAGCTGAAGAGAAAATCCACAAAGTCTTCTTCTGCCTCAGTATTGTTAGAAGTTAGGTCCGACAAGGTGGGAACCCAACTGGGTTGGGGTGTCCTACTGGACTCCTAATAAGCTAATAGACCATTAAGGTTTATGGGGAGAGTTTGAGTTACTGTATATAACCCGATAAGGGTTAAATCTTATAACCTAACCTTTAAGAACACAGAGAATTTAATTATCAATAATATTTCTACTCTTTTCTCATGTATATGTCATGCTAAACTGATAGAATAGAGTATTATCCAACACGTTATCAGCACTGCGAAGAGATAGTGGATCAGAAGAGATAAAAATGGTTCTCCAATTAGTATTTTTAGGATTTTTCAAGGGTTACAGAGAGGTAGTTTTTACCAAATTTTGATTTTATGTATTAATTACTTGATCTATGATATATGATATATAGATTTGTATATAAGGATTAATATGTATTTTTTTAAAAATTATTAGGGCTATGTTAGTTATTTTTTACCCCTATGAAATGGCTGTTTTCAAACTAAAATAACGATTGATGTGGTTATCGTATTGATACACTTTTAATTTTTTTCCGTAACCTATTCCATAACGATCACATCCATATATTGCACGTCTTCGGGAGATGTCCATGTCACTAGAAAATTAACGTGGAAACTGAATAGTTCACAACCAAAAATCAATTTTTAAACGGAATATTAGGTCATGCTGACGTTAGCTAGGATTTTTTTAAATCATTATTCAATTATGATGACATCATAAGATCTAGATCCATTTCTTGGAAATTGGACCTGGATCAGACATGATCAAAATATCATAAACAAATCTGATTGCTGACGTGGCAGGGACTGCAGGGCCCACAATGACACGTGTCAAGGATACGTTGAAGTAAGACCCACCATGTTGACGTGGCATGATACATGGCAGACACGTGGTAGGTGGGGTTCACACCTTGCTGACATAGCATGACACATTACAAGGACACATGACATGCTGACCTAGCAGGTGGAGTCCACACCATGTGTCAGACACGTGGCAGCTAACGTGGCATGGGACCCACACGTCCACTATAGCAGTGACACATGTCACCACAGGATGATGATACGTGGCAGGCAGTTCAGACCGAGTCAAACCGGTCCAGACCGGTCAACCCGGTCTAGGGCTTGACCCAGACCAAGTCAGACCGATTCAGATACCAAATTGGCTCTGCAATGCTAAATTTTTGGTTAAATTTAGTCAATTATTTTTAAAAAAATTCCTATTGAATGGACCTACCCCTGGGGGGGAGCAAATTTTTTATTTTTTTTATGAAAATATTTTAAATTTTTTTTTAGGAATTGGTGCCTTGTATAGAAAAACTGACTAACTTATATGTGCTATAAGAAAATAGATTAATACATATTTAAGTATCTTACGATAGCTAAATAGATATTAATGGCATGCCCCTAGGATTCTAATTATCCTGACCAGGGATCACAAATAATACAAAAACCAAGACTAATTTAGAATACGACTAGGAGTCATATCTAAATCACGATTAATTGTCAATGACAAATAATTAGAGATCAATTGGGAATTAACTTAGTCTTATTTCCTAACAACTTGGTGTCTGATGAACTAATTTTACGTATTTAGGTACAATTAGATATTACTTGAACAAACAAATAGGATTGGAAATCATGTACTTAAATAGGATTTTGTGACTAATAGGACTTGAACAAGGTTCACCTACAAGTAATTATTGAGAATTATTGACTTGAATTCTATGAATTGCCTTTATGCAAGGAATATTTATTAAGTACTACTGCTGGTATTAATCTACATGCATAATACATGTTAACGATACTCAGAGCATTGAGTGCACCTCTGATATTGTAATTTTTATTTCGGTACCAATAAACTTGACCTCTATGGATACTAAAATCCATCTGTTATTACAAAATCTTGAAAAGACTATTATTGAGAACAATGAGTCTCTAAATAACAAAGTAGGAGCTTTATTTGCACCCTCGCCTCCATATTTAGAAAGACCTGATAATAGATTACCCTATACTATTCTTGCATTATATGACTATAAAAAACCCTAGGGATCTAGGTATTATACTATTACTAATGTCTAAAGCGGAAAAAGAACAATAATAAAACACACACAATATGATCATGGAGAAACCGTTGGGTTATAACCCTTCAGGTAAAAACTCTGATGCATATACTGTCTTCGCACAAACAAATATCCACTAACAATAAAAGTGATATACAACATAGGCGTAGTGCTTACATAGCTTTTTAGCCTAAGAAATATATCTCATATGTTACCCAAGCTTGACTAAGTCATTATAGTCTTCTGCAAGCTGCCGCTATCTTTAAATTGTCCAGCTCCGCGCTTTGATGCTCTTGAAGGATGTACTCAGCTCAATAAAATTGAAAGGATTTGTAGTTTCTTCTTAACTCTCATGAATCACAAAATTCCATCTATGATCCATGAAGGATGTGTGATGAGCTAAAAAGGTTTTTGACAAAAGGTTTTTCAGTTTCTATTTTCCTTGAAAACTTACTTCTATTGCTTACTTTTTAATAGTAAATATAAAATTTTGGATAAACATTATCTTAAGATTAGATTAGTTAAAGGAAAAGCATTGTCTTAAAATTGGTTTTGAATAGATAAGCATTATCTTAAAATTGTTTTTGAATATCTTGAAATCGGTTTTGAAAAACAGATAAGCCTTATCTTAAAATCGGTTTTGAAAAATGGATAAACCTTATCTTGAAATTGGTTTTGAAAAATAGATAAGCCTTATCCAAACCCGCCTGTATCCATAAGAAGCACATCCTAATTGATTTGAGATCACCCTACGAACCACAAGGGTGTCGTTGTCACAAGATAACCAATTATAAAAATGATGTTTCAATCTCCCTCTTTGGCTAACCTTGTGACAAAAACCTACATGTACAGATAATGGTTTATATATGTCTATTCCCAAGTACCCAAGAAGACCTAAAGCTCATACACGGAATATATTTTTCAATTACAAGTAAAAATCTACTAGGCTCTAGTCTACTAAGCTCCCCTTTGCTTCAAGCTTTCATTGACTTTGCTTAAACTCAATAAAGCATATAATTACATGCACCTGAGCAAATTATAAAGCAAGCAATGCATAATCAAGTACATTGTCTCCCTCTTTTTGTCACAACTAGAAACATTATTGCATTCATGAATAACTTAAACAGATGGGTACAAACAAGTGAACCTTATTCTCAGCTGTACGAAAACCTAACTAAAATGAAACAAATAACATCATAGGTTTCTACTCATTTACAAAGGAAAAGCGTCATCGTTGAACTTGATGTCACCATAGTTGGTACAAATGGCTCCTAGATGATAGTCCCCTCGATTAGAATGAACACACAGAAAATTGAAAGCAAGTACTTCAAGCTCAGGAAGATCAGATTCCTCATCACTGGAGATCTCAATAATAGAGAAAGAAAATGATGTTAAGGCCGGTGGAGCATGTTCATTAACGGTTCATGGGTAGTCAAATTCACCCATCAGTTCCTCAAGGGAAAATCAAGGTTCATCAATGATCAGGGGAAGATCATTTTTACCTAAAAACTCTTCAAAGGAAAAAAGATTGATTATAAACTGGATCTGGACCAGGCAAAGCCATTGATAAAGGTGCAACATCAATAGGTTGTTCAGTCTTTGATAAGGGAAAATGATCGGGTTATGGACTTTCTCGAACTCTAGGTATGAGATATTGACTGAACTTTCGAGGAAAACCTGGTGGACGAAGTTCTTTAGTGATAGGACATCAAATTAGTTTTCGTGGAGGAGCACGACTAGCCTTGGTCATTGATCTGGCCATTGAGGAGGTTCTAGGAATGTATCAAGAAAAGGGAAAAGGCTGAGGAATTTTAAAAAAAATAAAAATAAAGAGTTCATTCAAAAACAAATACATCTCAAGATCACTTTGAAGAAACCTCCTGAAATCTATCTAGAACTACTAAGATGATGGTCAAAAGTGTTTAGAAAGAAAGAACCTGTATCTAGCCTTTAAAATTAGCAACCAAACTCTTTAAAGAGCATCTGGATAAACAAGACTAAGCTGGATAAGTAGAACCAACTGGATATAGGATATCAAAAGAAGTATATCAGCTATTTGGATAATAGGAATAACTGGATCAGCTGGATATGTGAAAGAGTCCTTGAATCTTTCAAGTATATCCAAATATTCATATCATAAACACAAAAAAAGTCCTTGCATAAATAAGTATTTCAAAACTAAAAACCAGTTTATCAAAAAGAGTCCAAGCTCAAGTAAGATTTTAACAGCAGGAAAACACTTTCAAGATAATTTTTTTTTGCTATTCCCAAAGATTCCAAGCTTAAGTATGAGTTTTGCAAAAGGAAAACACTTGATTAAAACCTCTTTTATTTCAAAAAATTTGCAAAGAGATTGTGAACCAAACATGTACTAAACATGCATATTCAAATTATTGCATAGTGATACAATATAATCAATGAGAGATAATCCATACATATGAGAGGAGCAAAAATGTTTATCATAAAGTTTAGGAACTTAATGGTATTATGAATAGAAGCAATGCACATCTTTCTACATGTCAAGAGAAGGATCTACATTAGTCGAGGAACTATGCAATCAGAAGGAGGCCGCAAACATATACAAGATGCATATAGTACTATGATGTCTATCGTGATAAAAACTTGTCTATAATAACAGGCAAAAACTAAGATATCTAGACATGTCCAATACAAATGAACCTAGTGTAAACTAGTTGGTAAAGTAGACTCACAAACATGCATGAATGATGAAGTGGAAACATAGTAATATACCCATTACTTTTCTCTTCTTCCTTCCTTCTTTTTTATTCTCGAAAAGTTTCATGATATGCCAAGGGAGAGGATCCTTCTCATATAGCATACTTTCGGTCGGCACATCCCGAGCAAATACCCTTAGAGTACCACGCAAAACACCTACGAACCTACATACCTGAGAAAGATACATACATGTACTCCCAGAGAATCAAACACAGACTCATCTATCAAGCTTTCGTTCAGTCATCCCAGATTAGTTGCCCAAAGTGACTAGGCATTAAAATACCCCTACGTATCTAATAACTCGAGTATACGCAGGTTCCCACAAGATAGAGCATAGAAACTAAAGAGAGTGAAACACCATGATGAATGTAATGAATAACACAGGAATGTGGTCCATCACCAGTAGACTATAACAGGTATGTAAGTACTAGACATGCAAGACTCCTTGACAATGATCCATTATTATAACATGTGTGTGTGTAAGACAATAGTAGCTGATAACATATATCACATATAAGGGGCATCTGTTATAGGTTACTTAGTACCAGGTGTAGATAACCCACTTGTTATATGCCTAATCCCAATATAGGTGAAGGCTTTAGAGA
This sequence comes from Kingdonia uniflora, assembly GCA_014058105.1. Lineage (NCBI taxonomy): Eukaryota > Viridiplantae > Streptophyta > Magnoliopsida > Ranunculales > Circaeasteraceae > Kingdonia > Kingdonia uniflora. The sequence continues at coordinate 1,917,642 of JACGCM010001560.1, forward strand.
ATTAACCCAATTCTCATAAGAAGCGGCCACACTTCCACAATCACCTTGGTGAATCTATCAAGAGTGTTCTTGTAGTTAGATACCCTACTCAAAGAATGAGATATAAAACTTATTAAAAGTTTAAGAAACTCAGCCTCACATTCACTTCAAAATGTTATGCATATATACATTATGTACATTGAGATGAACTCTGGAGTGACAAGCTCCTTGCTTGCATGATTCGATATTACAGTGATTTTTTTCCTATTGAACATATTTCATGGGATTTCCAGTCATTTAGGTTAGGTTCCCACCACTTGTGATTCTATAACAGGTTTTAGTCCTATCCCTAAGGATGTGCTCCAAACTTTGTCACGAGACAGTCCTTTCGTCAAAGGATCTGCCAAGTAGTTTTCTAATCTTACAAAGTCCACCGTAGCAGTACTAGATGTGAGGTATCAGCTGATCGTACTGTACTTGCAATGTATCGCTAACTTCTTACCATTATAGTAATTATTATGTACTCTGGCTATTGCAACAGTACTATCTGAGTGGATCAAAATTGGCAGTATAGGCTTACTCCATAAAGGGATATAAGACAAGAGGTCTTTCAACCAACTCACCTCCTCACTAGTTGCAACTAGTGCTACTAACTCAGACTCCATAGTCGACTGAGCTAGAATAGTTTGTATCTTGGATCTCCAAGAAACCGCCCCGCCAGCTATACTAAACACGTATCCGTTGGTGGCTTTGGAATCATTCGAAAATGAGTTCCATCTGCATCGCTAAATCCATCAAGGACCGCGGGAAACTTCTGATAGTATAAACTCAAGTTTATGGTCCTTTTCAGGTACCGCATAACTCGATCAATAGCACCCTTGTGCGCCAAACCTGGTTTACTTATGAATCTACATAGAACCCCTACAACATATGTTATATCGGGTCTAGTACAGTTTGTAACACAACAAAGGCTACCAATAATACTTGCATATTCTTTCTGTCTAACTGTCTCCCCCAAGTTTTTTAAAAGTTTTAACTTTCGGATCACAAGGAGTACAAGTAGGTCTACGGTAAAAATATTTGTATTTCTTCAAGATCTTCTCAATATAATGAGCTTGATCAAGAATAATACCAATGTCTGTGCGTGTGATCTTCATGCCTAAAATTACACTAGCCTCGCCTAACTCCTTCATATCAAAATTATTATTAAGCATGCTTTTGGTTTCTAAAATAATATCAAGTGTAGAACCAAAAATAAGAAGATCATCAACGTATAGACATATCATATATAATACAACTTTCACCAGATATTTTATAATATAGGCATTTATCATTAACGATAATCTTAAAACCATTTGAAAGAAATAATTGGTTAATTCTGTCCTGCCACTACTTTAGAGTTTGCTTTAGACCATATAAGGTCTTGTTCAACTTAAAGACTTTGTGTTCCTCACCAGGTATCACAAAACCTTTAGGCTGATCCATATATAATTCTTCTTCAAGCTCTCTATTTAAAAACGCGACTTTTACATCTATTTGGTAAATAATCAAATCGTGCATGACAACAATGACCAATAATACTATAATGGTTGTCACACGAGTAACTGGGAAATATGTGTCGAAGAAATCAATATTTTTCTTTTGTACATATCCCTTTGCTACAAGTCTGGTTTTATATTTATCTATAGTACCATCTGGTTTAAGTTTCCTTTTTAATATCCATTTAGACCCAATAGAGCGACTACCATGAGGTAAGTTAACTAAATCCTAAGTTTTATTTGTAATAAGAAAATCCATTTCATCATCAATGGTCTCTTGCCACAAATCAGCGTCACCTGAGGTTAATGCCTCTTTGATAGTACAGCATAATCATTACCAAAATCCTTAATAATCTTTAAACGTTTACCTCTACAAATTTTTGGGTCTGTATCATAAAAATTAATAGCTCTAGGAACTTTTACTTGAGGTACATTAGGGCTTGAAGACGTAGGAGGTTGAGAACCCCCACTACTACCCCCATTGTCCCTCAGTAAGCAGATAAACTTGTCCTCAAAGAAATTAACATCATGTGATTCAATAATAACATTATCCTTAATATCAAAACCCTGTAAGCCTTACTATTAATAACATAACCAATAAAAATACATTCTAAGGCTTTACTAGCAAGTTTTATCAGTTTAGGATATGGTTCACGAATATAGGCTAAACAGCCCCAAACCTTAAAATAGCTAACATTAGGTTTTCTTTTTCTCCAGATTTCATAAGGTGACAATTCAGATGTGATAAGAGGAGTACGGTTTAAAATTTAAAACATGGCAAACATATAATAATGCTTCACCCCATAAAAATTTAGGTGATCCAGAACTAAGTAATATAGCAACTATTAACTCAGTGTAAGTTTTATTTTTGCGTTCAACGTTACCATTTGATTTTGGAGAGTAAGGAGAAGTAGTTTCATGTATAATCCTTAAGAATTCATACAAGTTTTGAAATTCATGTGAGTCGTGCTCTGTGCCTCTATCATTACGATTTTTTTTAATGTTTCTATCAAACTAATTTTTAACCTCTGTTACATATATCCTAAACATATATATTGCTTCACTTTTGTGACGCATCAAGTAAACATGAGTATAGTTTGAATGATCATCTATAAAAGTTATAAAATATATTTTACCATTTCAAGTTAATATACCGTCCATTTAACAAATGTCAGATTAAACTAAATCCAATAGTTGTGTTTCCCTAACAACACCTTTATGTGAGGTTTTAGTAATTTTTGCTTGACTATAAGATTGACATTTATCAAAATCATTCAAATCTGTTTTAGGGATCATACAAAATTTATACATATTGTGTACTAACTTCTTATTAATGTGACATAGTCTAAAGTGTCAAATATTAAAAGAAGACAATAAGTAAACATAAGCAAATTTATTCATTTTAATATTCATTTTGAACATTCTACTACAAGCAAAGCCCTTTCCCACAAAAATCCCACCCTTAGTCAAAATGTATTAATTTGAACCAATGGTCTGCTAAAATCCTGCCCTGTTGAGAAGATACCCAAAAATAAGATGTTTCCTCATTTCAGGAGTGTACATCACATCCTTCAGAGCCACTGTCCTTCCAGAGGTAAATACCAGTTTAACATCTTCAGTGCCTAACACTTTAGTGCAATAGGAGTCCCTAATTAGCACCTTCTGGTCTTCAATATCCTTGTAAGTTTTGAACCAATTGCATTCATAACAAACATGCCTAGAAGTGCCCGAATCAACCAACCACCCGTCGGTTCCACCGACCATGTTAATCTCTGTGATCATAGCCACTAAGGGTTCTTCAGTAATGTTAACCTGAGCAACAGGTCTACAGTTCCGGCAGTTTCTAGATATGTGTCCAGGCTTTTTACAATTGAAGCACATAATAGAAACTCTTCCATTATATGGTGGGGCTTGTTGGTTCGTTCCCTTATTAGGATTCTTGTGTCTATTATTCTGACGGTTATTCGGACTACCACCATTTGGACGGTTGTTCCAAATACCACTATTCTTAACCTTGAAGGGTTTCCCTTTAGGTATCAGATGGACCTTCTCTTTGGCTTAAACCAAAAGGATATCCTCTTTCAGGTCTTATTTTCTAGATTTTCAACCCTAAGACGAGTACTCAAATTCTTCATGGTGAGCTCCTTTGACTTGTGTCGCAGGATATTTTTATAGTCCTTCCAATTCGGTGGTTATTTGTCAATCATCACGATAATCTGGAATTGTTCATCAAGAGGTATCCCTTCGGGCACAATCTAATGCGCAATTCGTTGCAATTCATGTAACTGGGTAATTACCGACTTATCGTTAACCATAGTGAACATGAGATATCGACTTACGATAAACTTTTTAGAGTCTGCCTTTTCCGTATCATACTTCTTCTATAATGCTTCCCAAATGGTTTTCGCAGTTTCAGACTGTAGATAGTAATCGTACGGTTCGTTCGCTAAACCGTTTAGAATGAAATTACGGTATTTAAAATCAGCCTCAGTTCAGTTCAAAATTGATTATAACGTTTTTTCATATTCGTTTACAATAAGATCAGGGTTTACCATAGGTACAGGAATGGGAGGTTCAACAGGATATTCTTGTTCCAGAAAATAAGTAACTTTCTTAAGTGTGAGATAGAAGAACATTTTGTTCTTCCATCTTTTGAAATTGAGACCATCAAACTTAAAGGGTTTGTTGGAATCAAACTTTAACACTTCTGAGGTAAGGGCCATATTACAAATAAACGGATACTCTTTAAAATTGTAGAAATAATTTAAAGGAACCCGTATATATCTTTCCCCATAACAAAATAGGAGTGTAACTCAATCAAAACTACAGTAGCAGAGCAGGTCAAAACTACAACAACAGAGTGGGTCGAAACTATAGCAGCATAGTAGGTTAAAGCTACAGCAACAGAGCAGTTCGAAACTACAGCAGCAGAATAGTTTGAAACTACAACAGGAGAGCAGTTCAAAACTACAGTAGGAGATCAGGTCGAAAGTACAGTAGTAGAAAATTGCTCGAGGCGTGGATCGCACTTTCTTTAAAGAGTATTTCGACACAAACCCCAAGTACAGGTTATGACTATCTAATCTTTTCCAAGATACAATGAGCAGTGAACAATATAGTAGTCCCAGTACCGGAGACGACGTACTTGTAACGTTTAACACCTCATCGAAACTGTGAGAGAGATAGGAGTAGATGAACTGTCAATCAATGATAAAGAGAGAAAAAGATAGAGATGAATGATTGATCTGCGTTATGTATCTTTGGAGAGAAGAGTATGAGGATAGTTATACCTGTTGGGAATACAACGTCTCTCAACTTTTTACTCTAACGTTCGGAGCATTAAACTCGTTCGTGTACGAGAGAGACCAAACCAAGTTAGTTATAAAGCCCAAACCCAAAAATGATAAATAACTTTTTAGTAAAAAGAATAGGGTGAGCCTAGCCCAAGCCTTGGCCCCCAAGGCCTCCAGAGCCAATTGCCCAATCCCGAGCCGGCCCCGCCCACCTGGTCACCCGATAGAGGTCTAAGTGTGTCAAAGGTATAAAATCCCCTCACACACCCACACACATATACACTTTCTCTTAGTCACATGTTACAGACATGTCTATGTTTAGTTTCACTATAGTTTATATTTAATGTAGGACTAAACTTTTAGGCTTTAGTTTGGGTATAAGAGTCGCATGGCTATGAAAATGACCAAGAGGTCAATGGGTCAAACCAATACAAAAAAATGTTTTGAAAAAATCCAACAATATTTATTTTGGAAGACCCTTGCCAAAATATCAATTTTTAAAAGTATCTATCTTCTAGTATTTAAAATCCTAATATCGGAAAGAGACAAGTGTAATTCATTAAGTTTATAACTCAAAAAATATTACAAAACCCAAAAATAATGTATTTATATGTGCGCAAACGCGTGTCATTGGTCGTATATAATAATAAAAAGGCGTAGCAGTACATATATAATATCCATGATAAAGAGTGTTTGTTTTTTCGCATCGGAATTTTCACTGTGACGGGGGAAGCAAATAGGGCAGCAAATAATTCTATACGTACGAGAGAGCAAGAAACAGTAGGAGGTGAAACCTACACATTTATGCAATTGCTTAAAATTTCCACGCTCATTTATGTATGCTATCCATTCCGATACATGTGCAATTGAATGACCTTACCTACACATGTGCTTCTACAGTAGCAGTATACATCTCCAAGAAATGACTCACTAATGAAACCCATTGTATGGAGAATTGGAGATCATTAAGTAGCCGCACATCTAGAGATAACTTCTCAACAAACTTGAAGGACATTAATTTTCAAATATCACCAGGTTTTCTAGAACTCTAGGGCTGCGACTTGGTTGCATACGCCTTGAGCCCACTCCATTATGTGCCTTATTATTAAATTTTAAAAAATAATATTTATTATTTATTGTTACATATCATTATTTTATACTATAATAGTGATTGTTACTGTTATAATATTGCATTATTTTTAATATTTTTTTATATTTATATCGAAGTTATATACCGTTATTTGCCGTTATATACTGTTATAACGGCGTTATAAACTGTTATTATAAAATAACGACCATTATAATTGAAAATTATAGCAAAATTTGAAAAAATATAAAATCTACTACTTTAATGTCAGTGATGCAACTTAAGTACTCTATATAAGTCCGTATTAGAAATACATAAGTGTTATCACAATTTTTAAATTTTAAACAATTTGACTATCCTTGACTTATTATTTGGCTTAAAAAAACGTAACAACGTATAACAGTTGGCCTCTAGCCGTTGCACCGTTATAGCATACCATTTTAAGCCTTGCTTTGGTTGGGAAGGTAAAAGGTGAAGGAAGCAACACAACATCATGATGTTGACAAATACTTGAATTTACCTAAATTTCCCCCGACCTTATCTCTCGTAAATAAAGCATTTTATAAGTAGTAGTACCTCCTTTTATTCTGATGAAATATTGCAACTTTGTAAGGACGATCTTTATGTCCTGTAATGCTTATTAGCTAGTCTTAGATGCAAAAATGGATTGCCTTTCGGTTCCGTGGTCCTTTAAACTGCCAGTTCTTTGCCCGACTCGTACAGTTTCGGCGAATGCAAGTTCCAGTAGGAGTTCCTTCAGTTTTTCTAGTTTTGACACTAGTGATGCTGGGTCAAAATGCTCCACTTCTCGTGATCCATCCCTAAGTATTTCTCATTTATCTCTTTTTGTTAACTTTATACTTCGAGTATGTGAAGTCCTGTTAAAGTGATGCCATTTGATTTGAAGGCAGTGATGAAGTAAAGTTTGCACTAGCTTCGAGGAACTATAACATTATACCACTCTATCGTTGCATATTCTCCGATCAGCTGACACCCGTATTAGCGTACCGATGTCTTGTTAAAGAAGGGGATTGGGAGTGTCCAAGCTTTTTGTTCGATTCGTTTAGCTATTCCGGATCGTCCAATGTGATGGTGAATGAATTCTCTAGTTTTGTTTTTTTGTTTTTTCATTTGTATTATATTTCGTTAATTGTGTTAAGGTATAGGGACGTTACAGTGTTCTTGGAGATCGCCCAGCTATGGAGATTATAGCCAAGGAGAAGAAAGTTACGGTCATGGATCACGAGACAGGTTGTAGGACTGAAGAAAATGCTGATGATCCATTAGTAGTCCCTCAAAGAATCATGAAGGGATGGGTTTCTCTAAATATCAATGAGCTTTCAGATATCTTCTGTGGTATGATTATCGTCATTCTCTCAATGTTCATAGCTATATTAAACTCTTGGGGAATTAATCTCGAGTTAAATTTGTTGGAAAAAAAACCTTGTGGTTTTATCTTTAGTTTGAATGGTTGATATCTAAGTGGTTTATTTTGTACCACATTTGGTATGTAGGTTACACAACTCTAGATTATAAGTAAGAGTTTACTTATGAGTTGTAATGTTCTTGATTTAAGTTATCTTCAACAGACACATCATGAAGTGTGTCTTAAGGTATGACCCTTGGTGAAGAGTCGTGTCTTAAGGTGTGACCCTTGATGAAGAGTCGTAACTTGAGGTGTGACCCTTGATGAAGAGTCATAACTTGAGGTGCGACCTTTAGTGAAGAGGCACTAACTTGAGGTGTGACCCTTGGTGAAGATGCACTAACTTGAGGTGTGACCTCTTGGTGAAGAGGCATTAACTTGAGATGTGACCCTTGGTGAAGAGTCACCTATACTCTATATAACCCAACTTCATTTTCATTTTTAATAATAATTTTTTTCAAAGTTTTCTCGAGTCATTTTCTCAAGAGAGAAAATAGACGCAATCAAGGTTTATTTGGCAGAGAGATAGAAGTGTTTTCTTCTCTCTGCGACTTATCGCTGTATCCTAGGAGGGGGGGTCCGATTATATCTTGTAAAGCACTGTGGCAGGGGCGAATCTGTCTTAAGGAGATAGTGTGCATGCACTAGACTCAATCATATCCCGATAAGTGTTTTGATCTCTTTCTAATCTCCTTAACTTATTTTTGATAATGCCAATTTTGAACACAGGCTAACAACAAAATTTTAAGGAATCAGTGTAATAATTAATATTAAACTCGTGATGAGAAGATTTCTCAATTGGGTTGGGGTGGTGTGTGTGTTTCGTGCTATTATGTTCAGTCATTAACAAATACCAAATATATAAGTATAAGTCGTTGAGATGTATATGACAAATATCTTGGGGCTATACATCTCAACATAAGTAATGTCTCAAGTCTCAACATGATTATGGGATTTTCCCTAGTCGTGTAATTATAGATACATATGCACTTTTTATTTTCCATTACATTCCAGCACAAACTAATGAAATGAAAGTCTTGATACATTTATACGCCAACATCAACAGGTGGATGGGTGGGTTATTTTTCGTATGATTCTTTAAGGTATGCGGAGAAAAAAAAACTTTCCTTCTCAAGTGCACCTCGGGATGATAGAAGCCTTCCCGACATTCATCTAGGCCTATATGATGATGTAATAGTGTTTGATCACGTCGAGAAGGTAATCTAACATCTCGATAAATTTTTCTATATTCATTCGTCCTGTACTTGTCTTGTCATGCCAAATGTAGACAACCAATATATTCTCTTGATGACAGTTGAATATGCATGAAATATCTTTATGTTGAAAGAAACACCCTTATACCAGCATTTCGGTAATATATCGGCTTAGTATTAACCGTTTATGCAACACTTCATATTTTTGTTTTCGAAATTCTTGATATTAAATTTTAAAAGAGCAAATTTTATTTTACAGTTTCCCCTCCCTGACAACTCTCATGAAGGAAGTATATGATATTGATTACTCAGCTTTTGTTGATGATTTCTTTTTTAATGTTTAGGGGATATTTTATATGTTCATCAAATTGAATGGTTACTGGGTGCTATCTTTTTTCTTCAGAGAGCGTATGTGATTCATTGGGTCAGGCTTGATCGCTATTCTTCAGTCCAGGATGCATATAGCGATGGAATGAACCGACTAGAACTTTTTGTTTCTAGAGTACATAATATTGACCCGTGAGTATATAATCTTATTGAAGTATAGAACTAACACAAAATGCCATTATAAGTTTTTTCGTCCCTTGTAGAAGTACAAAACTTACATAAGATGCCATTATAAGTATTTCGCCCCTTAAAGAAGTACAAAACTTACATAAGATGCCATTATAAGTCTTTCGCCCCTTATAGAAGTACAAAAATTACATAAGATGCCATTATAAGTCTTTCGTCCCATTACTTACATATGTTACCTGTGATCGATCTCTTACCATTTCTTTTTATTTGATTGTATGTTGCTAGCCCAAGATTATCAGCGGGTTCTGTAAAATTATGTACTGGGCTATTTGGTTCTTTGTTGAAAATGTCATCCATGACAGGGGAAGCATTCAAGAAGGCTGTATCACAGGCCAAGGAACATATTCAAGCAGGAGAGATTTTCCAGATTGTAATAAGTCAACGTTTTGAACGTCGAACATTTGCGGATCCCTTTGAAGTATACAGAGCATTAAGAATTGTGAATCCAAGTCCATATATGACTTATTTACAGGTATGTCAGCTCTTATCTACGATTTTTTTTATGGTTAATGTTGAGTAATGAACTCGAATTTGATGTTCATTAGAGTTTGTGGGACGAACGAGGTTCGTAGACGAATACAGAAGATGAAAAGATACGTTTCTATATTTTTTCTGAAGTTTCTGTTCGAACAGACCAATCCTATTCGAACGGGATGATGCAGGTTCATTCTGGGACAAATGGTTCGTCGAATAGAAATTGATCTGTTCGAACAGACTATTCAGTTTTTGAACATATGCTAAATGGTTCGAACATGAATTTCTCCTGTTCAAACGGAGGCCGGTTAACAGCTTTATTCAAGTTAAATTGTAATCATTTGATTGCCTCGTGATTCGTACTTTGAGTCCTAACTCTTGCAAAGTTCTCCCAAGTATATAAGTGATACTTTGATTGTTTCAATGATGTCTAATGTGAGTTTAATTCTAGAGAGAGAAAACTAGGGTTTGTGAGACTCCATTGAAACTTGAGAGATAAAAAGAAATCGATTGCAACCTTTGATTGATTAGTAGATTGTTCGTGCGGGGAGTCATTTTTTATCCAAAAGAGTTTTCCATTTCCTTCCTTCTGGTAAAACCTTGTGTTTGATTTTGTTTGCTTAATTTCTCGTTTCGACAATTCCATGTATTGTTCTTAGCGTATAATTGAGATTAGCTACTTCGATTCTCAATAACTGGTATCAGAGCGCTTGGTTTATGGCTTGTGTTGTGAAGAACGAGGACTGATAAAGAGAAATTTAAGATTGCGAAGTTCAATGGGTCGAATTTTAGAGTGTGGAAGATGTAGATAGATGACTATCTCTATCAGAAGGATCTTGACTTTCCACTGGGTGAGATTGAGATGAAGCCGATAGATCATGATGCTGCAAAGTGGGCGCGCTTGGACCGCAAGACACTTGGAACTGTTAGGTTGTCGTTGTCATCTCAGATTCTACACATGATCTCCAAAGTTGCGACAACGAATGAGTTGATAGATACGTTATCCTCTACGTACTCGGAACCGTCCAGAGCAAATAAGGTTCATTTATTATGCCGTTTGTTTACTTTAAAGATAAAGGAGAATGATAGCGTGCAAGCTCACACCAGTGAGTTCAATATTATTCATGCTCAGTTAGAATCCGTGAAAATCACTTTCGCCGAGGAGGTAAAAGTGTGGGCTATTTTGGGGTAGATGCTAGAGAACTGGGAGGAATTTATTACAACGGTTAGCAATTTATCGGGGAAGGAACACAATTAAGTTTGACACTATAGTCTCGTTAATTATGAGTAAAGAGAATAAACGTAAAAATTAGAACCCTCTTCGAGTTCAAACGGCAGTACGTTGAACATTGAGGATAGAGATAAATCATTTAAAAAGGGGCCAAAAAATGGAAGAGGTTGTTCGCAATCAAGGGGAAAATCCAAGCCGCCTAGGGCGTGTGGGAGCTGTGGAAAGAACGACCACTTCAGGCGTGATTGTAATGCTCCCAAGAAAATCAATAACGAAGAGAAAGATACAATGAATCTCACCGAGGAGATTAGTTGTGATGAGGCTTTGCTTCTTTCGTGCGACGATGTTAGCGAGTCATGAATAATTGATTCAGATGCTCATGACATGCTACTGCAAACGTAGGTTTCCTAACTAATATTGTTAAATGCGACTTTAGTGCGGTTTTTCTTGCAGACAAGAGTGCGTGCAATATTACAGGAAAGGGAAATGCTAAGTTTAAGTTACCTTCCAGGGGGGGACTTTAATTTTGAAGATTTTGCTGAAATTTTTAGATACTTGCGATTAATCGGTTTTGATTAATTTAGGTCAAATTAGCTAGGTCCAATAATCCTTTAATCAATCGTCTAACACTAGTCTAATTCAATTTGATTATATTATCTAGTGTCAACAATCAATTAATCAAATTGTAAAAGAATACTCGATATTAACTCTGTGGAAACCAACATTTGGTTGTCGAATCCTCGGCAACTAAAATTTACTATGAAGAAAGAATTACAAGAATCTTAATCACTTACAGACTTGATAAACACATCTCGCGGTTACCTATCTTCAATCACTCAAGCTCTTTTAATACTAAAATTAAGTATTTGGGAAGTGAATTGCAACTCTCAAAAGTAAGAAGATTGATATTAATCTCTGAGAATTCTCACTCTGGAAAGTTCTTCTTTGGTATGAATAAAAACTTAAAAAAAAAGTGAGAGAAAAGTCCCAAAAAGAAAAAGTTTTAATCAAAAAAATTAGTTCAGCCCGAGCTCTATTCAAACAGAGAGCTACAGACTTGTTACTGTACCAATCTTCTTTGAACAGAGAGCTGCAGACTTGTTACTGAACAGTCCTGTTCAAACAGAGAATTCCCTATTCGAACATAGAACTGAATTTTCTAGTTTTAAAAAAAAAACTCAAATATAACAATTTATAAAATTCTTTTAAGAGATCATTGGGGCTTCACTCATACCAAAGGTCCTCTCAAAACAACTTACCTGATATCAGACTTTCATGTTGACTGATAGTGCCAAGTCCAGCTGTAGTTGATCCAACGAGCAATCTCTGGTGAGGAGGAACCATGGGATAGACTCTGACACAGTAGGACCTCTCTAAACTAGTTTTAACACGAAATGGCACTATTACAAATATGGATATTTCATGTGCAACTTGTACTCGAGTTCGAACGGAGATCGATTAACAGCTTTTTTCAAGCTAAGTTGTGAAAGTTTGTTTGCCTCGTGAATCATACTTTGAGCCTAACTCTTGTAAACTCCTCCCAAGTATATAAGGGATACTTAGAGTGTTTCAATGATGTATAATATGAGTTTAATTCTATAGAGAGAAAGCTAGGGTTTGTGGGACTCCATTGAAGCTTGAGAAAGCTTGAGAGAGAGAGAGAGAGATTGTAACCTTTGATTGATTAGTGGATTGTTTGTGCAAGGAGTGGTTTTTTCTCCTATAGGGTTTTCCACTTTCTTCCTTGGGATAAAACCTTGTGTTTGTGCTTGGTTTTTTTTACTTAATTTCCTGTTTCGGTGATTCAGCGTATTGTTCTTGGCGTAGAATTGAGATTAGCTACCTCGATTCTCAACAGTTAATGGGTATCTTATTTGCGTACTAATTTCATCTTATACACGTAACTCTTTTCTTTTTATGCATGTTTTTATTTACAAGTTATTCATTCCATTTTTGAATTTGTTTCAAAATTTTCTTTCTCTATTAGGCTAGAGGATGCATTCTTGTTGGTTCAAGCCCCGAAATTCTTACCCGTGTGAAGAAGGTAAACCGATGCTTCATACATTTTCTTATGACAAACAAAATTTTACCAAATCCTCATTATTTTTCTTTTTATGGATCTATGGCTGTAAATGTCAACCCATAATTTATGTGACCAAATCAGACCAATACTGTAGTACCTGAAGCTTTAGCTGTTTAGTACTTGTATTCTTCTTTTTGTAGCTGTACTTGTACAATATAGTCTTCGGATGACTGGATCATGAAATTGCTTAAATGTTTCCATTTTACAGGTTACTGGAGAGTTACATGATCGCCTATCTTGCTGGGATGCTCTACGCAGTGCATTGCCTATTGGAACCGTGACTGGGGCACCCAAGGTTCAGAAACTATCCCTACAGAAGCACTCTTTTTGATTCAGTCATTTTCTTGTTGATTTCTGAATTCTCATGTTTTTTTATTTATAAAAGTGATTATTTTTTGACTACAAATGAAATCACTTGGCTTACGTGAGTAATTTTTCGCAAATCTTGACATACTTTATATGAATGGAGGAAAGCTGAATCCAAGGAAAGAGATATGAAGTCCCCATATCTTAGTTACACCAATATTGTACTATATCTATGAGGAAAAAGTTCTATTGGAAGGCCTCCATACCTTAAATTGGATCAACCTACCAAAGGAAAATATATAGAAATACCTTGGAATCGCATTGAAGCCAAAAATATTGATACAACTACCACCAAGGGCCCCGATCCATACCCCAATGACCACTCCAAAGTACCCTGGATAGATAAACATCAACTGATTTGGGCCGTAGCTCATGTTCATCCTGCCTAACATGTATTGAGTCAAAGTTTTTGATCAAAATTCTTGAATTCCTTAATAATTTGACAAAAAACTACCAGTAATTGTTCTCCACATATTAAGATACAATTAAAGTAGTGAAGTCCAAGGTTTTATTTTTTTCCAAATGCCTTGCCAGTTGACAAATACTACCTTTAGTTGCATGTCTAACGTGTTCTATGGTTCAACTTCTTTCAGGTGAAAGCCGTGGAGTTAATAGATCAGTTGGAAGTAAAAAGAAGAGGTCCATATAGCGGCGGATTTGGGTGTGTGTCATATTCTGAAGATATGAACATTGCTCTTGCTTTAAGAACCATACTCTTCTCAACTGAAACTAGTTATAACACAATGTACTCATACAACGACAGAAATAAACGCCGAGAGTGGATTGCCCATCTTCAGTTTGGGGCTGATATTGTAGCTGACAGTGATCCCCAATACGAGCAAAGGGAGTGCGAGAACAAAGCTGCTGCCCTCACTCGAGCTATTGATCTTGCAGAGTCAGCATTTGTGGACAAGAATTGATGCTTGCGTTAATTCATAGTGGCTGGTTCGTTTCTAAATTCTTGGATTTTAGATGGATTTGAGGACTACAAATGGTGATACGGATTTCTTATAGCCATGTTCACATATCAAATGAAAAACTTTATCTTTCGATGTCAGTTTATCATTGTATTTTTGATCTTCTATGTTCGGATTTAAGCTACCTTTAGAAGAACATAATTTTTTTTTTAAAAAGAGAGAATATATTTCATAAATGTCCACCATGCTAGTTTGGCTGATAAGACGCCCCTTCAGCTAGAATTTAAGTTCTATTTGCATCTCTTCCATGTATCCTGACCCCAAGAAATAATTATCTGATCATAGTCAGTTCTAACACTTTACGCCTTCCTCGTACAGTTCTGACTAAAAAAACTGAATTAATGATCGCTGGGAAAATATATTGATGTGAAGTTGGGATCATTTGGACCATTTCCGTGAGGTAATCAACTAGCCTCTTTCCTATAAGCATTTCTAATAGTATGATCACATAGTTGTAAACAATCTCTTTTTTAGATGCCTGTCTAATAGCATAATCAATTTGGTGATAGAGAAAAACATATAAAATACACAGGGAAGCTAGATCCATATAGATAACTACTGATTGGTTTCAAAGAATGTAAGTGTTGACAAAGTGGTAACTATAATTATACTTCATCCATCCATTCTTACATTTATAGTATAATAGGTCATCTTTTGCCCATGAAGCTCCTTGATGCTGATTGTTGAGATTGTGAGTTGTGCGCTTTTGTTTTGTCTATTGAAAGCTTCAATATCCGTCTTAGCTTACAGTATATTACTGGCATTCTTTTGCTGCTTTCATGTTTTGACTTTAGGAACTGCAAGAACAATTTGGTAGCTAGTCAGACGGAATTTTTTTAGCTCTCCGGGGATCCATCGTCTATAGACCTCTCACCCTTTAAAAAATGACACTGTCCAAGAAGAAACAAAACCTAAGAGCACCCACAATAACTAGGTGAAGGATGACGTGGAGGGTGGATTCCCATCCTTCACCCTCATTTGGCCAAATCCACCCCACAGCAGCTAGGTGAATAATCCACGTGGCAACCCATTAAAAAATGACGTGGAGGGTGGATTTTTTGTTGATTGATGCCGCGCAATTCAAAACTGCGCGTAGGGTAATGGACGCTCCAGATAGGGCCAGATCTTATATTTTTGATTGAACTGCGCGTTGGGTATGCCGCGCAGTTCAGAACTGCGTTGGGTAAAATCCACCTTGTTTTAGGCTGTGGGTGGATTTGGGGTAGATTGAATTCACCCTGATTTTGGGCAAATCCACCTACCCTAGTGTTGTGGATGTTGTAACATCAAGTTAAAAGGAGTTAACGTTAGAGAGAGGAGAGTAAAAAGGAACCCTCATGTATTTTTACAAACTCACAATCTCACCCTCAGAGATAGATCATAGTTTGTTTGTTACGATACAAATATTTTCTGATTTTACTCTTTCAATCTTCTAAAAATTCTCTCATGAGTTCTTCATATAAATCCAAGATGACCTAAAAAGTAAAATAAAAAACAATCCATTATAGTTTCAAATAGAGCCTCTCTCAAATATATGATTTGAGTATGATAATGTTGTTGGGGAACCCTAAAGACTAACAAACGCTCAAACAATAATAGCCCAATTGTTCATTAATGTTGGTGCAACGGTCCCTCTCAACCTTTAGTCTTGTGAGTATATATATTTTTTTTGGTGAGATTGATACTTGGTGAGAGAAACTAAATATTCATGTGTTCCAAGATCAAAAGCTAAAAATTGTAAGATTGATTTGAGATTTGTTTTTTTTTTTCAGTTTTATGTTGTTAACATGTGTGAAATATCTTTAATATGATGGCTCCTGAGAGATCTAAATTTTTCTAGTCAGACCGAAGTCAGAGGTCTTCAGATACGGCAAGAAAAAGACTTTCTGATGTCAGAATCCGATGATGGTTGTGTTTGTTTACGTAATTACCCCTTGCAAATCTTAACGGAAACCACAACATTGAGGGTAAATATGTAATTCTCACTTATTCTCATCTTCTCCAAATACATTAATCTCTCTCTTGTCAACAATGGCGATTCTCACCCAAACCAACACAAACACAGGGGGTCTCTCTCTCAAGGTTCTACTAATCTCCACTGCAGTTTTCTCCCTTGGGGTGATTCTAAAGATATATGTTCCAGTAGTAATGGAGATTTGGGGTACCTCAGTTTTGGTCCTCTTTTCTCTCATGGCTCACTCCTCCTTATCTCTACGTGCTTCTCAACTGTATCATCATCACCATTGCTGCGTCGTCTAGGTGTCATCATCTCAAGATCGATCAACATGGGGTTGTTGAGAGGAAGGTGAAGATTGTTGAAACTGGGGGTTTTGAAGACCGATTTGAAGAAAGGGGTTGTTGAGGGAGGTGATTTGAATGATGGGGTTGACGAATTTGTGATTTCTAGGTCAAATTGGACTACAAATCGAAGGGTTTTGAGGGAGATTTCGAAAAGAGTCGTTTTTAATGGAGAAACCCCTGGTTTCTAGTAGGTTTGGGCACAAGAAGACTGTCAAAGAGAGCCCTGAAGGTATCAAAACCCTCTCTCTCTCTCTCTCTGTTTCGAGTTCTCTCAAGCTCCATTAATGGTTGTTGATTAGTTGAGAATCTTCTGCTTGATTTTACAGACATTTATTTTTATTGGAATAAGTAGAGCGACTTCGATGGGATTATGATTTGAGGAATGTATGAGAGTGAGACTAATGTGAGCAAGTCTGATTGAAGGAAAAAAAATCAGGTCGTCTGATTATATGATTCTTATTTTGTTTTCCTAACCATTTTGCTTATGAACTCGATTTGCATCCCGTTAGCTGCTAATAATGGTTGTTGAAAAAAGCAGCAAATTAGTTTGATTTCGTGATTTGAAATGGGTACCCTGATTTTTTTGTGTATGGGTACCAAATATCCTATAACCATACAGGTTCTGTTCCCGTGAATTGCAATATGCATCACTTAATTACTATTTTGGGTGAAATTGCGAATGTGCGGTTTGGCAGTGTCATGTTGGTCCCGGTCGCTTAGCGGTATACTAGTATAGATATGTTTAGGTCTTGTATAGAATAAGGAGAAAGAAGATTAAGAAAGACAGTTATTGGCGATTAAATAAATTCATTAATTACTTATTTGTTTGATACTAATTTAATAGATTGAACGAACAATAAACTTTTTAGTATCTTCACTCCTATAGACAAACAAACTCATTAACACAACTGATTTGGCAGTTACATCTTACCATTCAATCAGTTTTGCATTTGCAGTATGATTTGTAGTTTATTTTTGCCCATGTATTCCGACCCCAAGAAACTTTTCCCGTATAACACTCAGCTCTGCTATTACATCACTCATATCCATTCGCTCAGCTGGTGATTCTGCTGAGCACGCAACTCCAATTTTAAGCACTGAAGCCAAACACTCTTGCATTTTATCTCTATTGTCCTTCTGAGGCTTAAAATGAATGTCACATTCATCAGATTGTTCTTCATTGAGTAGGCGTGGATCAGTGATCATTATCACTTTCTCGGGCAGAGACATTTTTGCAAAATTGTGAATGTTTAATCCCTCTCTGAAAATGTCATCAACTGGTCTTTTCCCTGTGAGTAACTCCAATAAGATGATGCCATAGCTGTATACATCTCCTTGAGTAGAGGCTTGTACGTTCACTGCATACTCTACGTAGTAATAAAGGACGATTTTATTAAGATTCTGAATAAGGGATTAAATCAGATCCCAAATTCAAAATAAGTTACAAAAGTTGAAAGATCAATATGTTGAGGAAGTCATACCTGGCGCAATGTATCCAATTGATCCCTTTATTGCTGCTGAACTGGTTTGATTTTTGCTGATACTACTGGTAGCGCTAGAATGGAGGAACTTTGCGAGCCCAAAATCACCTACATGGGCACCCAAGTCATCATCGAGAAGAATATTGCTTGGCTTCAGATCACGATGGATGATTGGAGGTGTACATCGATTATGAAGATAATCCGATGCAGAAGCCACATCAAAGGCGATGTGTAATATCTGTGTAAGGTTTAAGCTCCTCATTTGACCTTGTCCATCTACTTCAGGATGCAACCATTCGTCTAGATTCCCATTAGGCATAAACTCAAAAATTAGGGCCTTAAAGTCATTGCCATTGAAATCGACACTAGAGCAAACAGAAATGATTTTGATTAGATTTCGATGTCTGGTGTTTTTTAGGGCGTTGCACTCATCCACGAAGCTCCTTGAAGCTCCTTGGTGCTGAAGGTTGAGTACCTTAACGGCAACAACTCTCTCGTCAGGATCAAGAACCCCTTTATAGACAGAACCATAACTTCCCGAGCCAATCAAATTTCCCATGGAAAACCCATCTGTGGCTTTTAGTAGTTCGGCATAAGAAGTTCTCAAATGTTGATGATCTGGTGAAGATGACGAGGGAGGTTTCCCTTTCGAAATTCTTTGTCGGTTACACGTAACAAAGAGGTATGTCACGAGAACTAAGAAAAGAAATAGAAGAATAAGAGGGATTATTACTTTTAGAGGAAGAGAGTTATCATGCTTCACTGAGGTTGCATTGAAGCAAACAGGGAGCCCTAATTGTGGAATACCTCCACAAAGATTTTTGTTCCCAAAAACTGAAAATGCAGTGACATTTTTAAACACGCCTTTTTGGGGGAGTCTGCCTTCTAGATCATTGAAAGACAGGTTTAAATACTGGAAAGGTAGGTCACCCATATATTCGGGGATCTGACCAGACAACTTATTGTGCGAAAGATCTAGTTCTATTATGCCTTTCAATGCACTTAAAGATGAAGGAATGCTTCCTTTAAAGAGGTTACCATTTAAGTAAAGGATTTGCAGACTCTCACATTTTCCAAGCGAGATAGGAATTTGTTCAGACAACCTGTTGTTTGCCACAAGCAATATACCAAGTTGTTTCAAATTTCCTAACTGTATTGGTAACGGGCCGCTAAAAAGGTTGTTAGATAGCTCGAGTGTTGTCATCAAAGACAGGCCGACAATTTGTTCAGGTATGGCACCACTGAGATTATTATAGGATAACCCTAAAGATAAAATTTTCTTGAAGTTTCCGAAACTAGATGGTATGTTTCCGTCTAAGCTGTTATTCTGCAGATTGAGCTTAGTCAAGGAGCTGATATTGCTGAGGGAAGATGGAATGGGCCCAGATAAATTATTTACACCCATGTACAGTTCTTTTAGGTTTTGGAGTCTGCCAATAGAAGTAGGGATACTACCATTGAAAAGGTTTACCCCCATTGACAAAAAGTCCAAGCTAATGAGATTCCCAATCCCCACTGGTATGCTTCCTGATATGTAATTTCCTCCTAGGTGCAACACAGAGAGTTTGGTTGAGAGATTGGATAAAGAAGATTCAGTTAACACCCCTCCAAAATGATTGTCTCCTATGTCAAGGAGTCGCAAGTTACTTGAATTGGTTAACGATGTGAGAAATCTCAAGTCGTTGGGTTCCTTTTGTCCCAGATGATTATCACCTAAGCTTAGAAATTCAAGACTTTGTAGGTGACTGAGAGAAGTGGAGATTGTTCCTGTAAAGTTATTGCTAAGGAATTGAACAACTTTAAGTCCTGAAGCATTGAATAATGAATTCGGGATGGTTCCAGTGAAATGATTTGCTCCGACATTGAATTGCCAGAGATTAGGAAGATTGAAACCGATATCAAGTGGAATACTGCCGTACAATTTGTTATCAACCAAAGAAAATACTCGGAGAGATGAAATATTGTACAAGGAAAGAGGAACCATACCAGTCAGCTCATTTTGACCAAGACCAAGAGTTCTTAAGCTTGTGAGACGACCAAGATTTTCTGGAATACTTCCATTGAAGTTATTTATTTCCAGAACAAGTATTTGTAAATATGTGAGCTTTCCAATAGTAGAGGGGATATGTCCTCCAAAAGAGTTTCGTTTTAGAACGATACTTCGCAGCCTGACTAAGTTGCCAAATTCCATGGGAATTTCTCCCTGGAAACTGTTGTTACGGAGATCAATCAAACGAAGGAAAGTGAGATTTCCTATGTAAGGAGAGACAGGCCCTGCCAAGCTTTTGGAGCTTAGGTCCAAGACAGTGATCCTTTGATGTTGACGACCACATGTAACCCCACTCCACTTGCAAAAATGGACGGAATCATTCCAGGAACTCAGTACTCCAAGAGGATCATGAGTAACAGCCTTCTTGAAGGCTAACAACGAGACTCTATCAGTCTCATTGCTAAAGGTTGGTTGTGTTTTAAAACCCATGGACATCGTGCAATAGAGATGTAGGAGGAATGATAAAAGTAGTGTTCTTAAGCTTAAACGCTGAAGTATTAGCTCCATTGCGCTTAAGAGAATTAGGAAAAGACAATAACTTGAAAAGTGAAAAGTAAGAGCACCCAAATTGGTATTTATTTCTCTCATAAACATAGGTTGGAAAACAAAGGGTAGTGGGAAGACTTTAGTGACACTTCAAAGACCCAAGTCTTCTTGGATCTAGATCTTTTCCCATGGGACTTGAAACAAGGAGATAATCCCTCACCACAAGTTCAGATTCTTATTCAAACTGAACTACGTTTCCTCGAAGAACCGTTATTAATCAAACTTTTTCATAATCAAACAATAATTAATGTCTGGCTGAAAAACCAATATATTACTATGAAATAGTACCTGCAAAAAAAATTTACCAAAAGTTTTAAGTTTTTCATGTTTAAAAGTTTTCTTTCATGGTCTGTTTCCCATGTTTGTTATTTTGTGAGGTTCTTGGGATTAAAATGTTTAAATAGTGGTTTAACGCCCTAATATTGAAGGAACAAAAAATCCGTATTAGCGCTATTTTATTTATTTTTATTTTTTCTTTCCTTTATTGTGGGTGGTATGTAAATAGCATGTATTTTTCTCTTCATATTTAATGTTTTTGATAGGGCAGAGCCAATCTTGTTAACAGAGTAAGAGAGTGGCACCATATTTAAATGAAGATGGTAGTCTGAGATTAATTTTTTGAACTCCTTCAGTTTACAATTCTTTTCTGTTTGGTATTCTCTTGTTAGAGTTTTCTTTCATACTTATCCCCTTACAAGACCTCATCTTTACGGAGGTTAATCTTTTTTCTTATCTACGTCCCATTTTTATTTTATTTTCCTTTCTGCAACATTTGTGCTCTTCTATACGACAGTTTTTTTTTTTTTTTTTTTTTTTTTTTTTTTCTTCTTCTTCTAGATATTTGACTTCCAATTACTGAACTTTCTATGCATTTTCTTTTAGTCCAATTGAAAGCGTTGTTTTTTATGCCCTTCTGTATTTCTGCTGTTGAGTTCTTTTCAACTTCTTGGATTTTCGTTGGACCTTAATGTATATGTCTGTATTTTCTTTTACTCAAATTAAAAGCATCGTTTTTGTGCTCTATATGTATCTTGCTGGTATATTTCCAAATTCTTGACTTCTTGCTGACGTTTATTGTCTATGCATTTTCTTCCAGTCAAATTGAAAGCTATGCTTCTTTTCAACTTCTTGGATTTTCGTTGAACCATAATGTATACAAGTCTGTATTTTCTTATAGTCAAATTGAAAGCGTCATTTTTGTGCTCTATATGTATCTTGTTGGTATATTTCCAAATTCTTGGCTTCTTACTGACGTTTAACGTGTATGCATTTTCTTCCAGTCAAATTGAAAGCTATGTTTTTTTTAACATCTTTCTCTTTTTTTCTTTTCAAATCCTGGCTTTAGGGCCTGCAGTAAAAAAATTTTTACTAACACATGTTTACGGACTAGAAAAACGAAATTTAATTGTATTTCCTCTAAATTTACTAAACTTCATGGTATGTTCCTTCTAAGCGGTAATTCTGCAGATTGAGTATAGTCAAGGAACTGAGATTGTCGAGGGTGGATAGAATGGTTCCAGATAACATATTTGCAGGCATAAATAATGCTTCCAATTCTTTATGGCTGCCAGTAGAAGTAGGAATACTACTTTTGATTAGATTTCTCTAGATGTCCAACATTTCCAAGTTAATGAAAATCCCAAGCCCCACATGTAGATTCTCCAATACATAATTTCATCCAAGGTTCAGAACTGAGAGTTGGGTTGAGAGATTGGATACAGATTCAGTTAACACCCCTCCAAAATTGTTGTCACCTCTGTCAAGGTTATGCAAGTTACTGGAATTAGTCAAATAAGTGAATAAGCTCAAGTCATTGGGTTCTTTCCGTGTCAGATGATTACCAGCTAGCTAAGCATAGCCATATAAGGCTTTATAGGTTACTCAGAGAATATGAGAGTTAACCTTTTCAAGTTCTGAAGCATTGAATAAGGAATTAGGCAAGAGTCTAGTGAAATAATTCATCAAATCACTGAGTTCACGGAATATCCTTCTTAAGGCGAGTAATGAAATTCTATCTGTCTCATTGCTGAATGTTGGTGATGTATCAAAGCCCATCGACTTCATACAAAAGTAGAGGATGAGGTGTAAGATAAATGAGAAAAGTTGCACTTGTTCAGCTGTTCTACAACATTAGTATACTCCCCATTAATACACCCTACATTTCCATAATGCTAGTTTTCCTGATAAGACGTCCCTTCACCTAGGAGTTGGGCTCTATTTCGTCTCTCCCCATGGATTCCAACTCCAAGATACACTTCCCTTATCACATTAAGCTCTAACACTACAGCTTTGATATCCACTCGTTCACTCGGTGACTCGGTTGAACACGTGACTCCTATCTTTAGAACTGAAACCAAGCACTCCTGCATTCGTCGTCTTGTATCCTTCCGTCTCTTACTAATCATTCCTTCATCATTTTGCTCTTCAGTAAGCAGGAATGGATCAATGATTTTTATCACTTGTTTTCGTAATGCGTGGAAACAACCCGACGTGTGTACGTGGAAACAACCCTACGACCTATCGCATATCCTAAGAAAGAAATCAACAAGTGAAATCGTATTATAGCAATCAAAGAGAAACAAGGTTGAGGAAGTTGTATCTGGCGCAATGAATCCAATGGAGCTCTTTATCGCTATTGAACTAGTTTCATTTTGGCTCAAACTAGTGGAAAAACTAGAAAGGAGGAACTTGGCTAGCCCAAAATCACTTACATGGGCAATCATGTTGTCATCAATTAGAACATTGCTTAACTTCAAATCACGATGCCCAATTGGCTGTTGGCAATATTTATGAAGATAATCCAGTGTGGAAGCTACATCAATTGCTATGTTTAATCTCTGTGCAAGATTTAAGTTCCTCATTTGTCCTTGTCCATCTGCTTCATGATGCAACCATTCATCTAGACTCCTATTAGCCATAAAATCAAGAACAAGAGCTTTAAGGTCATCACCTTTGAAATCTATTCCTGAATAAGCAGTTAGTATTTTGACGAAATTTCGATGTCGTATATTTCTCAAGGCATTACATTCTGCAATGAAACTCTGCATAGCTCCTCGTTGTTGAAGGTTGAGTACCTTCACAGCAACAACCCTTTCATCATCAGATAGAACTCCTTTATAGACCAAGCCATTACTTCCCACACCAATTAAATTAGCCGAAGAAAACCTGTGTAGCTTTCAGTAGCCCTGGATAAGTAAGTCTTAAATGCTGATAATCTGGAGGTGTGGATGAAAGTTTCTCTTTTGAAGTTCTTCGCAAACGAATGATAAAGAAGCAAGACACCAGAATAATGAGGATTAAAATGATCACGGGGATGATAAGTTTCAGATGATGATTTTCGTGTTTTTAGGAGGGACCGGCATGTAGGCAAATGTATATCTAGGATACCTCCAGAAAGTTTGTTATTCCCAATGACTGAAAATGCACTTGCATTTCTAAACGCACCCTCCTGTGGGAGTTCACCCTCAAAATCGTTGAAAGATAGGTTTAAATACTGGAAAGATAGCCTTTCCATATACTCTGGAACCAGACCAGACAATTTATTGCGTGACAAACCCAAGACTTTTATCCGTTTCAAATTGCTCAAAGATTGAGGGATGATTTCATCAAATGAGTTGCCATCTAAGTATAGGTACTCATTGCTCTCACACTCACCTAGTTCCGTAGGAATTTTTCCAAACAATTTATTGTTTGAAAAAAATAGTTGGCCAAGATGTTTTAATTGACCCACTAAAAGAGTTGTCTGATAAAACGATATAAGTTGAAAGTGACAATATAACATTTTCAGGTATTCTACCACTGGGGTTATTGTAAGAAAGGTCCAAACTTGGCAGTTCTCCCAAATTACCAAGACTTGAAGGAAAGCTTTCAGTCTTGCTGTTTATTCTGACTCAGGTCGAGTGTATTTATAGACGTGAGATTTCCAAGGGAAGATGGGATGGATCCAGATAAGTTATTCTTACAAAGGACCAATCCGTTTAGTTTTCAAAGGCTACCAATAGAAGTAGGAATACTACCTGTGGGCAAGTTTCCCCTCATATCCAATGCATCCAAGTTAATGAGATTTCTGATCTCGGTTGGTATGCTTCCTGATATGAAGTTTGATCCTACGCCCAGACCCGAGAGTTGGTGGAGAGGTGCCCAATTACTTAGGTAACGCCCCTCTAAAAGAGTTATTAGACACATCCACTAGCTCTAAGTTAGTACAATTGGTCAAAGACGTGAGAAAGCGCAAGTCACTGAGTTCCCTACTTCTCAGATGATTAGTATTAATAACAAACCGAACAAGTTCTTGGAGATCACCTAGACTTGTAGAGACAGATCCATGAAAGTCATTTTCGTTCAAGTTAAGGTTTTGAATTCTTGAAGCATTAGGTAAAGAAATAGGTATGAGACTAGTAAATTGGTTACCCCAGACACTGAATACTCGTAGATTAGGATGACTGAGGCCCATATCAGGTGGAAGAGTCCCGTTTAGTTGGTTGCTGTGTTCCATACCGAAGGTCTGGAGAAAGGAAA
The DNA here is from genome assembly GCA_014058105.1 of Kingdonia uniflora. NCBI lineage: Eukaryota > Viridiplantae > Streptophyta > Magnoliopsida > Ranunculales > Circaeasteraceae > Kingdonia > Kingdonia uniflora. The sequence goes on from JACGCM010001560.1 coordinate 1,942,782, forward strand.
TGTTGTATGGACGATTGGAGGTGTACATCGATTATGAAGATAATCCAATGCAGAAGCCACGTCAAAGGCAATGCCTAATATCTGTGTAAGGTTTAAGTTCCTTATTTGACCTTGTCCATCAACTTCAGGATGCAACCATTCGTCTAGACTCCCATTAGGCATAAACTCAAAAACTAGAGCTTTAAAGTCATTTCCTTTGTAATCCACATTAGTGCAAAGAGACACGATTTTGATTAGATTTTGATGTCTTGTGTTTTTCAAAGCGTTGCACTCATCCATGAAGTTTCTTGAAGCTCCTTGGCGTTGAAGGTTGAGTACCTTTACAGCAACAACTCTCTCATCGGCATCAAGATTGCCTTTATAGACAGAACTATAACTTCCCAAGCCAATCAGATTCTCGGATGAAAAGCCATCTGTGGCTTTTAGTAGTTCGGCATAAGAAGTCCTCAAGTTTTGATGATCGGGAGATGATGTGGATGAAGGATTCCTTTTTAAAATTCTTTTCCGGCAACACGTCACAAAGAGGTATGTGACTGGAACTAATAGTACCAGAAGAACTATCAGCGAATTATCACTTTCAGTGGAAAAGTGTTTTCATGTTTCACAAAAACTGCAATGTTGCAAATAGGGAGCCGTAATTCTGCTATACCTCCACAAAGTTTTTTGTTCCCAATAATTGAAGCTGTGTTGGCATTTCTAAACACACCTTTATTTGGAACTGCACCTTCTAGATCGTTGAAAGAGAGATGAGAGATCTAAATACTGGAGTGATCCTCTACCCAGAAATTCAGGTATTTGGCCCGACAACTTATTTCCCGAAAAAAAATAGCATTATTACGCCCCTCAAACTGCTCAAAGACGAAGGAATGACTCCTTCAAAGAGGTTATCATTTAAGTAAAGATATTCCAAACTTTCACATTGTCCTAGTGTGCTGGGAATTTGTCCAGACAACTTGTTTTTTGACAGACGTAATGTACCAATATGTATCAGTTTTCCTATCTGTATAGGTAATGGGCTACTAAAATGGTTATAAGATAAATCGAGAGAATTTATTGAAGACATGCCGGCAACTTGTTCAGGTATGGTACCACTGAGAGTATTGTACGCTAACTCTAATTCTAAGAGTTGCTCTAAGTTTCCGAAGCTAGATGGTATGTTTCCTTCTAAGCTGTTATTCTGCAGATTGAGTATAGTTAAGGAACTCAGATTGCCGAGGGAGGATGGAATGAGCCCAGATAGCTTATTTACAGGTAAATACAATACTTTCAGATTTTTCAGGCTGCCAATAGAAGTAGGGATACTACCTGTAAACAGTGGCGGAACCAGAGATTTAGGAGTAGGGGTGCCGGGGGTTTGGGGGGCGGAGCCCCCGAAAAAAAAATTATAGAAATTTAAAGGGTATTTTTATAGCAAATCATTACAATTATCTACGATGCATATACGACGAAATATATCAATGAACATGGATACAGATAGTGATTTGGCTAAGATTGTTATAATATATATATATATATATATATATATATATATATATATATATATTTTAGAAAATGTGTAAATTAAGAGTTACTCTCCTCACCTTCTGATAAACCCCTTTCATTAGAATCAGAAACCCTACTTGTCGAGCCTCTCGCTCCTCTTTCACCAATCTCCTTAGCTACAATCATGATTCAAGTGCCTACAAAGAAATCAGAGCGTTTATCAGTCTCAAATAATGGGCGTTTCAATCGTCAGTACAAGAAACTACTAGATACGATCACTGATACGAAAACACACTCGAAATCAACAAAAAAACACAAGAATTTCTCAAAATTGACCCCCATTTGCACCAAAACAAGATCAAATAAGACTCAAAATAAAACCTAAAACACCAAAACGGGGTCAAATAAGGCGAGAAGAAGGAACAGAGATCGTCGCTCCAACAATAGACGCCATTGGAAGATCTGATCTGAGAGAATTAGAACCCTAGAAATGATAGCACGAAGTGCGTGAGTGAGTTATGGAGAGAAACAGTGAGTTTTTTTTTTTAATATAGGTATATATATATAATATATAAAAGGGAAATCTGAAGAAAAAAAAATGGGGGTGCCGGGCACCCCTAGCCTCCCCCCCCCCCCTAAATCCGCCCCTGCCTGTAAATTGATTTCTCGACAAAGACAATACGCTCAGGTTAAAAAGATACCCAATCCCCACTAGTATGCTTCTTGATATATAATTTCGCCCAAGGTGTAAAACATTGAGTTTGGTCGAGAAATTGGCTACGAATTCCGTTAACACCCCTCCAAAATTATTACCTCCTATATCCAGTAATTGTAAGTTACTACAATTGTTCTAAGAAGTAAGAAAGTTTAAGTCATTGGGGTCATTTCTTCCCAATTGATTTTCAGCTAAACTTAGCCATCAAAGATTTTGAAGGTGACCCAAAGAGCTAGAGATTGTTCCGGTAAAGTTATTGCTAAGGAACTGAACAACTTTAAGTCGTGAAGCATTGAACACAGAATTAGGGATGGGTCCAGTGAAGTGGTTCAGTCCAACACTGAATTCTTGGAGATTAGGAAGAGTAAGACCGACATCAAGCGGAATACTGCCGTATAATACATTATCTAGTAAAGTAAATATTTGGATCGATGAAATATTGTACAAGGAGAGAGGGACCATACCCATTAGCTTATTTTGATCGAGAGCAAGATCTGATAAGCTTGTCAGACGAACAAGGTCATCTGGTATACGCCCATTGAAGCCGTTTTGTGATAGTTGAAGTGCTAATAACGATGAAAGGTTCCCAATAGAAGAGGGGATTTTCCCTCCAAAATTGTTTTTGCTTAGAGAGATCATTTGCAGCCTAACCAAGTTGTCTATTTCGCGCGGAATTTCTCCATAGAGACTGTTGTTGTAGAGTAGGAGTGTCCTAAGCATGTCCAGATGTCCATTGTAAGGAGAGATGGACCCAACCAAACCTTGGGAGTTTACATTCAAATCAGTAACTCGTTGTTCCTGAAGTCCGCAAGTAACTCCCATCCACATGCAGAAATGGATGGAATCATTTCAAGAACTTAGTGCTCCATGATCATGAGTAATACCCTTCTTGAAAGCAAGCAGTGAGAGTTTATCTGTCTCATTGTTGAATAACGGTAGTGTTTTGAAGCCCATGACATCGTGCAAAAGAGGTGTAAGAGGAAGGATACTAATAGCACTTTTGAACTCAAACGCCGAAGTATTAGCTTCATTGCGCTTAAGAGAACTGGGAAAAGGAAATAACTTAAAAGAATGAGAAGTGAGAGAATACCTAAAGTGGTATTTATTTATGTCATTAGCAGAGGATGTAAACAGAAGGTAGTGAGAAGAATAGTCTCAGCCACTCAGTGACCCTCATCTCATAACAAAGACTTAAGTCAATTCTTCTTGGATCAAGACTTTGTGCCCATGGGACACAGTAACTACTATAGTAGTATGAACAATGTATAGACAAATTTACCAAAGGCTTAAGCTTTCCCTTTATTTGTTATTTTTGTGAGGTTCTTGGGATAAAAATGTTCAAATAATGGCTTGGTCCTGATTTTGAAAGGTGTTTAATATTATATATTCCAAAGGCTTGTAAGTTAACTGTATAATCTGATTCTAAAATAGGGAAATATCATTAAAATTGTAAGGAAATAGATCGAGATACAAATTCAGAATAAGTACTAAAGAGGAGAAAATTGAGAAATTAGTACCTGGTGCAATGTAACTAATTGAACCATTTGTTGCTGGCGCAATGTAAGTTGTAACAGAAGCATCATGAGACCATCCTAGTCGTACAACAATACATCCAAAAATCATTTAATGGTTATAATGTGGGATCTCTTCACATAAGACCGCTCAGATAGCAGGCTAATCCGATAACAAGTACCCTAAGAGACCTTCACTGATGGTATGTATAATCATAATACAATAGTTTCACCTAGCACATTCTCTTACATAAGAGTGTCTCGTCGATTGATTATAGTATTTGCTGAGAATGAATAATATTAGCGTAATCGACACTGGTTACCACTGATATGGTCAAGCCCGACATGCTACTTTGCATACTTCAATCTCCCTACTCCTATGACAAAAAATTACCTTGCCCAATATTTCTGAAAAATAAACTTTCGGTAGTAAGATATCCCGAGATTTAAACCCAACTGATGTTGCAGGGTACTGAACTTGTGAAAATTTTGGGACAACTCTCTAATCTCCTTGTGAACGATATGATTCTGATAGTTCTTCAAGGAAAATCAAAAGCATCAAATTATTGTAGCTTTCTCATGTCTATTTCAACTTCTTTTGGGTGAAAACCATGGACTTGATAGATCAACTGGAAGTTATGCGCATTGCTCTTGTTTTAGGGACTATTTTTTCAAACTGGAACTCGCCATGACGTTATCTATTTGTACAGTTGTACAAAGAATAGACACCCAGAAATAGATCCAAAGAAATAGACCAGAATCTAGAGTAAACATAGGAATTTTAGTAGCAAGAAGTAAAAATGTTAGGAAGAAACGTATATATCTATACTATGCTTACTTGACTTACAATATTGTACTCTCCATCGATACACCTTACATTTCCATAATGCTAGTTTTCCTGATAAGACGTCCCTTCACCTAGGAACCGGGCTCTATTTTGTCTCTCACCATGGATTCCAACCCCAAGATACAGTTCCCTTATCACATTAAGCTCTGAAACTACATCTTTGATATCCATTCGTTCACTCAGAGATTCAGTTGAACATGCGACTCCTATCTTTAAAATTGACACCAAGCACTCCTGCATTTGACGTCTTGCATCGCTCTGAGTCTTACTAGTCAAACCTTCATCATTTTGCTTTTCAGTAAGCAGCAACGGATCGATGATTGTCATCACTTGTTTTTGCAATGCCATCTTTGCAAAATTGTGAAGGTTTAGACCCTCCTTAAACATGTCATCAACAGGTCTCTTCCCTGTAAGCATTTCTAATATGATGATTCCGTAGCTGTATACGTCCCCGTGTGTTGATGCTTGTACGTTCACAGCGTACTCTGATAAATAATGCATGGGAATATCATTAAGTAATATTCTAAGAAAGAAATCAATAAGTGAAATTGTATTATAGCAATATATTAAAGAGAAACACAATTGAGGAAGTCATACCTGGTGCAATGTATCCTATGGAGCCCTTTATCGCTACTGAACTAGTTTCATTTTGGCCGAAACTAGTGGAAAAACTAGAAATGAGGAACTTGGCTAGCCCAAAATCACCTACACGCGCACTCATGTCGCCATGGATTAGAACATTGCTTGGCTTCAAATCACGATGCACAATTGGCGGTTGGCAATTATTATGAAGATAATCTAGTGCACAAGCCACATCAATAGCTATGTTTAATCTTTGTGCAAGATTTAATCTCTTCATTTGTCCTTGTCCATCTGCTTCATGATGCAACCACTCATCTAGACTCCCATTAGCCATAAAGTCAAGAACAAGTGCTTTAAAGTCATCGCCTTTGAAATCTATTCCTGAACAAGCAGTATGTATTTTGACGAGATTTCGATGTCGTATATTTCTTAAGGCATGACATTCTGCAATGAAACTCTGCGTAGCTCCTCGTTGTTGAAGGTTGAGTACCTTCACAGCAACAACCCTTTCATCATCAGATAGAACTCCTTTATAGACCGAACCAAAACTTCCCACACCAATCAAATTAGCCGAAGAAAACCTGTCTGTGGCTTTCAGTAGCTCTGGATAAGTAAGTCTTAAATGCTGATAATCTGGAGGTGTGGATGAAAGTTTCTCTTTTGAAGTTCTTCGCGAACGAATGATAAAGAAGCAAGGCAGCAGAATAAAAAGGAGGATTGAAAATATTACGGGGAGGATTAGTTTCAGATGGCGTTTTTCGTGTTTTTTAGGAGGGACCAGGCATGTAGGTAAATGTATTTCTAAGATCCCTCCACAAAGCTTGTTATTCCCAACGACTGAAAATGCACTAGCATTTCTAAACACACCCTCCTGTGGGAGCTCACCCTCCAAATCGTTGAAAGACAGGTTTAAATACTGGAAAGATAGCCTACCCATATACTCTGGAACCTGACCGGACAACTTATTGCGCGACAAATCCAACTCTCTTATCCCTTTTAAATTGTTTAAAGATGGAGGGATGTTTTCTTCAAAGAAGTTACCATCTAAATATAGGTACTCCAAGCTCTCACATTCCCCTAGTTCCCTAGGAATTTTTCCAGACAATTTATTGTTTGAAAGAAATAGTTGGCCAAGATGTTTTAACTGACCAACTTGCGATTGTAATCGACCACTAAAAGAGTTCTCTGTTAAATCCATATAATATGTAAGTGATGACAAACTGATGACATTTTGGGGTATTATACCGCTGAGGTTATTATAAGAAAGGTTCAATGCTTGCAGTTTTCCCAAATTACCAAGACTTGAAGGAAGATTTTCTTGTAGGTTATTGTGGCTCAGGTCGAGTATACTTATAGACGTGAGATTGCCAAAGGAAGATGGGATGAATCCAGATAAGTTATTGTTACTTAGGATCAGTGCGTTTAGTTTATGAAGGCTACCAATAAAAGTAGGAATACTACCTGTGAGCAAGTTTTGCCTCATATCCAATGCATCCAAGTTAATGAGATTACCAATCTCCGTTGGTATGCTTCCTGATATGAAGTTTGATCCTACGCCCAGACCTGAGAGTTGGACCGAGAGGTTGCCCAGAGATTTAGGTAACACCCCTCCAAAATTGTTATTAGATATGTTTATTAGCTCTAAGTTAGTACAATTGTTCAATGACGTGAGAAAGCGCAAGTCACCGAGTTCCCTACTTCCCAGATGATTAGTCTCAAGAATAAACCGAACGAGAAATTTTAGGTGACCTAGACTTGTAGAGACAGCTCCATGAAAGTTGTTTACGTTCAAGTAAAGGTTTTGAAGTCTTGAAGCATTAGCTAAAGAAATGGGTATGAGACCAGTAAATTGGTTACCCCAGACGCTGAATGTTCGTAGATTAGGAAGAGTGAGTCCCATATCAGATGGAAGACTCCCGTTTAATTGGTTGTATTCCACAGCGAAGGTCTGGAGGGACGAAATGTTGTACAAGGATGGAGGAATCATACCAGATAGCTTATTTGCACCTAGTGCAAATCCTACTAAGCTAGTCAAACGACCAAAGTCGTCCGGGATACTTCCCTCCAAGTTATTTTTCGCCAGAGAAAGAATCTGCAGAGATGAAAGGTTTCCAAAAGAAGAAGGGATCTCTCCTGATAAGGCATTGCCGTTTGCAGTCAGTTTGATGAGCTTTGACAAATACCCAAGCTGAAAAGGAATGTTTCCAACAATCTTATTGTTGTTTAAAGTAATTTCCTGCAGTTGGGAGCAGCGAGAGAGATTTTTTGGTATTACCCCTTCAAAGGAGTTGTTAGATAGGAGAATACCTCGCAGCCTTCTCAAGTTTCCGATTTCATTGGGAATTTCTCCATGGAAACTATTGTTCTTCAGATCAATTTGCCTAAGAAATGTGAGGTTCCCTATGTGAGGAGAGACATACCCAGACAACCTTTGGGAGTGTAGGTCCAAAACAGTTACCCTTTGACGCCGACCACCGCATTTAACCCCAACCCACCCGCAAAAGTGGATGGAATCATTCCAAGAACTTAGTATCCCAACAGTATCACGAGTTATACCTTTCTTGAAAGCGAACAATGAAAGTCGATCGGTCTCATTATTGCTTGAGGTTCGCGTTGTTTCCAAACCCACAGAACTCACGACGAAGAGAAGGTTATGAAGTAAGAGAGCCAAGAAAAGCTTAGGTAGTATTATCTCCATTGGGTTTAGGAAAACTAGAGCAATTGATGATATTTAGCCATGTCTTAATTACATTTGTACCTCCTTATCTTTATAGAGAAGGCTAATTTTTGTGAGAAATAGAGACTCTCCTCTCCCTTTCGTGCTCACTTGTAGTAGTAGGGCGGGACCTTTCAAAAATACCTACCTGTGGAGGAATTCAAGGATATAAATCAAACCACTTTTTTTGACTAAACACAAACAATATCAAAGTCTTCAGTCCATCTTGATGTCTGGTTATCGAGTTATTAAGCGAAATTTCTATAGCGACTCTCATTGAAATGTTTAATTTAGTTGAAATTCTCAACAGTAAAAGTCTTGGTGTTTGTTTAATTTGAATGTTGGAACAATTTGTAGACGAGGAACCATGAGTTTTAGTTTGCTCAAATTGATCTAATCAAAACCCTAAAACTCAAATATCTGCTAATGAATAAATCTTTTTGGGTTAGTTAATACCTGAGAAAGAAAAACTTCATGAATTACTGTTATTTGCATGGATTACTGTTTACTGCATCAAATATAGCATTAGCAATACCATGTTTTAATTGTCTGTTCCTGATACAATACTAGTTCCCCCGATAAGATGTATCTTCGCCTCCGAGAATGGCATCATTTCGTCTCTCCCCATGGATCCCTCCAGCAAACCTTTCCTTTATTCGATTTAACTCCATCACTGCATCTTTGATACACATTCGTTTCCCTAGGGATTCTTCTGAACACGCAACTCCTGTCCTAAGCAATGAAACCAAGCACTCTTGTGTTATACTGTTTTTGTTCTGATCACCAGCAAATGTTCTGCCATCATCAAATTGTTCTTCAATGAGTAAACGCGGATCTACGATCTTCATCACTTGGTCAAACAGTGATGTCTTTACGAAGTTGTGCAGGGTTCGACCATTTTGAAACATCTCATCAGTTGGTCGCTTCCCTGTAATCATCTAATCATCTCTAGTGATATGATCCCATAGTTGTAGACATCCCCTTGTGTAGAATCTTGTGAATGCAGAGCATACTCTGCAAATTTGAATTCCAAAGTATCTAAATGCCGGAAACTTTTTTTTTTTCACGTAATGAGAATTGATGAAACAAAAAAGCTGATGAAAACCCATACCTGGTGCAACATATCCAATTGATCCCTTTATAGCCAATGTACTAGTTTGATCACGGCTAGAACTCTCTGAGACGCTAGGATTAAGGAACTTGGCTAGCCCAAAATCGCCTGCATGGGCACACATGTCATCATCGATGAGAACATTACTTGGCTTCATATCACGATGGATGATCGGAGGTTCACAATGATTATGTAAATAATCCAATGCCGAAGCCATGCCAATGGATATGTTCAATATCTGATTATGGTTTAAACTCCTTGATTCTCCATCTTGCTTAAGATGCAACCAATCATTTAGACTCCCATTAGCCATGAACTCAAATACTAGAGCTTTAAAGTCATTGCCTTTGAAATCTACGCTAGAGCAAACCGACAAAATTTTGACGAGATTTCTGTGTCTTATATTCTTCAAGGCATTGCATTCAGCTAAAAAACTCTTCGGAGCACCTCGCTTTTGAAGGTTGAGTACCTTCTGTTCAAAAACTGTTGAAGTCGTTCGAACGAAAATAGCGCTTGGGCCAAAATTTCAGGGGATTGTCTAATTCGTTCGAACGACCTCATGACTCGTTCGAACGACTTTGGCTCTGTTTGTTTGTTTCTAAATTCGTTTTGAAGGGGATTTGATCCAAAGCGATGGATTATCTTGTGATGCTTTCGGAGATGACCTAATGGAAAACCTATAAATAGAGAGTGTATGTTAAAGGCCACTGGACTGTGAGAAAGAGTTAGAGAAAGAAAATGGAGAAATCTAGGGTTTAGCTCTGGAGAAGTTTCTTGGGTTTTCATTCTATGGTTTCTTGCAGGATTATTTGTAAGGGTAGAGGTGAGGTTTGAGTGATCTCTGCAACCTTTTGTAACCTTTAATATGATAATATATTCCTCGTGCTTGTCGGGGTGGTTTTGATCCTATTTAGGGTTTCCACCTAATTAAACCTTGTGTAGTGTTTTTATTGCCTTTATTCGAATTTTCTTTGGTTAGGGTTGGTTCTTTGAGTTCTTGCTGATCGTATTGTGCTTCCACGTGCGATTTGCCCCCTCTGTTTTCCCAACAATTGGTATCAGAGCGAGGTTTGAGGCAAATAGAGTAGCAAGATGAGAAGATCTAAGTATTCTGACGCGATTAGGCTTGATGTGGAGAAGTTCGATTGGAAGATTAATTTTGGATTGTGGCAAATACAAGTCCAAGATATCTTGATTCAAGGTGGGTTACGCAAGGCACTGAAAGGGAAGCCTATACCTAAAACTTCGGTTGAAGGTATAGTGGCCCAGAAAGCGGACGAAGATGAAGAAGAGGACTGGGAAGATCTGGATTCAAGGGCTGCGAGCGGGATACGCCTTTGTCTCGCTAAGAACGTTTTGGCAAACGTGGTTGGAGAGAAGACCGCAAAGGGTCTTTGGGAAAAGCTTGAAAGTTTGTATCAAACGAAGAGTCTTTCGAATCGCTTATACCTCAAGGAGCGACTTCATACACTTAAGATGAATGAGGGTACGAGCGTTGGTGATCACCTAGGTTCTTTGAATGGGATCGTTTCAGAATTGGAATCGATCGGAGTTAAAGTTGAGGATGAAGATAAGGCGCTTCAACTCATATGGTCTCTTCCGTCTTCATTCAAGCATCTTCAACCTACGTTAATGTATGGGAAGGAAACCTTGAGTTTTGAGGAGGTTACAAGTACGCTTCTTTTTGAGGAGAGAAGGCTTAAGGGTAGCGAATCCTTTGGGGAAAACTCTGCAATAGTGATTAGTGGGAAAAGAAGCTTTAATAAGTTCAGAAAATGAACTTGTTGGAGCTGTGGTCAATCGGGTCATTATAGATTGGATTGCAAAGCGGGGAAAGGTAATGGAGCAAGTTCGGCAAGAGGCTCCGAAAGTGACACTAACAAACTGGCAACAGTTACTAGTAATGATGGTGACGAGGCACTCCTCGTGGTGGCCACTGATGGTTCTCGCCACGATAGAGGATGGGTGTTTGATAGTGCGGCTACAACGCATGTATGCGCACATAAGGCATGGTTCGGCAATTATGCAAGGTGTGAGGGTAACAAGTTTGTGTTGACGAGCGATGGCTCTCAAAGGCCGATTTCGGGAGTGGGTAATATTCGTGTGAGGATGTTCGATGGACGCATTGTAGTTCTTCATAATGTTCAACATGTGTCGTGTATGACTCATAATCTAATTTCACTTTCTAAGTTAGATAATGAGGGTTACAATTACTCCGGGCGAGGTGGAGTAATGAAAGTTTATCAAAAATCTTTTTTGATCATGAAAGGAGTTCTAAGCGGAAACTTGTATGCATTGGTTGGTAAATCAATGGGTGGAGATGTGAATGTTGCATGTACCAAGGGAGCTATGGAGATTTCTCGAAAGGGGAATTTAGTTCAAGGTGGAGCAATGGCACGGTCTACAAAGATGGTCAGAAAGTGAGTTCCGATTGGTGGGTCTAGGAAAAGCCTAGACTCGTGTAATTTTCTTAATTGAGAAGCGACAAGGATACACGACGAATGCAGCATAAGAAACAGTTTTATCGCCGAGGTGGAGATTGTTCGGAATACGGCTCAAAAACTGTTGAAGTCATTCGAACGAGTGGGAAGTCGTTCGAACGAAAATAGCGTTTGGGCCAAAATTCCAGGGGATTGTCTAATTCGTTCGAACGACCTCATGACTCGTTCGAACGACTTTGGCTCTGTTTGTTTATTTCTAAATTCGTTTTGAAGGGGATTTGATCCAAAGCGATGGATTATCTCGTGATGCATATTTCGGAGATGATCTAATGAAAAACCTATAAATAGAGAGTGTATGTTAAAGGCCTCTGGACTGTGAGAAAGAGTTAGAGAGAGAAAATGGATAAATCTAAGGTTTAGCTCTGGAGAGGTTTCTTGGGTTTTCATTCTATGGTTTCTTGCAGGGATTATCTGTAAGGGTAGAGGTGAGGTTTGAGTGATCTCTGTAACCTTTTGTAACCCTTAGTGTGATAATATATTCGTCGTGCTTGTCGGGGGTGGTTTTGATCCTGTTTAGGGTTTTCATCTAATTAAACCTTGTGTAGTGTTTTTATTGCCTTTATTCGAATTTTCTTTGGTTAGGGTTGGTTATTTGAGTTCTTGCTGATCGTATTGTGCTTCCGCGTGCGATTTGCCCCCTCTGTTTTCCCAACACCTTCACGGCAACAGTTCTCTCACCATCATCAAGAGCTCCTTTGTAGACTGAACCGTAACTTCCCACACCGATCTTATTAGTTGAAGCAAACCCCTCAGTGGCCTTTACCAAGTCAGCGTAAAATCTTTAAGTGGTGATGATCTGGAGTAGACGTGGAAGAAGGCTTTGCTTTTGAATTTTGATCGTGGCGACGAATAACAAAGAAACATATCACAAGAATGAAACAGATGACTAGGACAATCGCGGGGATGATAAATTTAAGAGGAAGTGACTTTCCAGATTTCTTGGAAGCAGAGATAGGACAAACTGGGAGCCGTAATTCCGGGACTCCCCACAGAGCTTATTGTTCCCAATAACTGAAAGAGCACTTGCATTTTTAAACACACTTTTATGTGGGATTTCACCTTCGAGATTGTTGAAAGACAAGTTTAACTTCGTTAGAAAAGCTAACTTGCCAAAACTTTGGGGAACATGACCGGAAAATTTATTTTTTGACAGATCCAACACTTGCATACCCTTTAAGTTACTTAAAGATGCGGGAATAGTTCCTTTGAAGAAGTTATGATCCAAGTAAAGATACTCCAGGCTCTCACATTCTCCAAGTGTGCTCGGAATTTCTCCAGAAAATTTATTGTTGGAAATGTACATTTTCCCGAGATTCTTCAGTTTATTTATCTCTAGTGGCAATGGACTGCTGAAAGAATTCCGAGATAAATCCAGAACAGAAAGCATGGGAAGGCCAACAATAAATTTCGAGTTCGAGCAGAGTAACTCCATAATTACCGCTTCAAACTCAACTCCTCTATCGATCATCACAGCGTAAAAAGAAGAGATATGCTTGATTCTTGATTTGAGAGTTGGTATTTATTAGAGGAGAGAAATACAGAGTTAAGGTTTATAAATAATAAGAACAATGCTTCTATTTCTTACACGCGGGAAAATAAGTATGTAATACAATAAGACAGTTGTATGTCATGGGCTAGGTGGTCCTAATCTAACAAATGATAAATGTGACCAATGCATGGGCAAACTGTACCATAATGTGTGGCCTTTTATATTTAGACCTTTGTGGTATGTTCTTTGTAGAGGGACATACATATAATGTGTAGCTTTTTATATTTAGACCTTTGTGGTATGTTCTTTGTAGAGGGACATACATAATGTGTAGCTTTTTATATTTAGACCTTTGTGATATGTTCTTTGATATTTCATCCTCAACTTATAATCGATTTATGAAAGTCGACCGTTGTCCCCAGCACATGCTTATCGATTCTAAACGGCGACCTTGGTACCAACAATCCAACTTTGTCGGACCTCTTCCAAAATAGGTTAAACCTCGCGTTAAGGAAATCCGCTGAGACCCAAAATTTCTTGCCTACCATTCCCAATGCACCCAAAATTAATATTTGCCTAGCAAGTTACAAGGAATTTGATCGGCGATTGAGGGTTGCTGTATCAAAATATGACATTGGTAATTTTCGTGGAGTTGGTCCTAAAGCGAGATCTGCTAGAAATGCACTGGCTCCATGTAAGGGCGCCTCGTTGCCTGAAATGAATGGTAGAAAAGGTTGCTAAAGCTATCAGAAATAGACATTACGTCGAAGGTGCCCAGATACGTTCAACTTACGAGCCATAATGAGGTCCAGGATATTGTTGTTGATACGATTGTGGCGATTTCTACTAAGGTATAGATTAAGATTCCTTGGTACGACCATTTTCACATATATATATATAATGAGTAAAAATAATGAGCGAGTGCGTTAAGCTCACCATCACCAATTGATTCGGAAACTGTACTTTCTCTTATGTAAATTGGAATCGGTATAAAAGAATACGATTGTTAAGACAAATGTTATTTTCTACTTCATTGTATTATTTGCTAATTTTGCTTTGCGGATAAAAGCTTAAAAAAAGTCCTGGATCAGACTTTGCTCAAGATGCTACTCTTACAGTTTGGCTCTAAATCTCAAAGTTGTTTCACTCGTACAAATACATACGGGTGGATTATGGTAAATTTGATGTTTAATATGTTACATTTTATTAGTTAAAGTCCATAATCAGGACTTTTGATTATGGCATTTTAATTGCTTGAAATAGATATATGTCGTGCATGCCCTTCAATTAGATGTGCTATATCATGTCGGTCATCGCACTCAGCAGCTCCTAACGCATAATGTAGAACTTTGGGAATGTCTACATATGTAGAACGAAACCACCAACAAATAATTTAGCAATGCGAAATCATCAAACTAGTTTTACTTCCATAACTAATTTCCTTCCAACAGGGGATTGAGAACATATCCCATAAACATGATCACTCCATTCCTATCGTCTCTCACAATATACATGAAGGGATGATCTGCTACGAAGTCCAGGGGATCTTGCCAACATTTAATCACAATTACGGCAGTGCGACAGTTGCTTCAGTTCCTTTCTCATTTACCTCGATGACTGACTTATGAGCCACAACTGTAATTCAATATTTACCCATAACTATTCCAGCAAGACCTGCTTCAGGGGAGAATGGTAAATTAAGTCCACCTTTTTCAAGGGCATCAGCAGTATCAAAACCAAATGAAATCTTGAACTTGGGGATCTTAAACTCTCCAGTCTTTACTTCTTTTGCATTCTCTATATGTTTTGTTATAAATTTTGAATCTGCGCTAACCCTATCGACCAGATCCCAAAGTTTTTGACTGGAACAATTCGATACATTCAAAGTAATTACAGATATAGTGATTCCATGTAAATATATTCTTTTCAATGATGCTGAAAAATAAGATGTTCCCAATATCATAAATAAATGGATGCTATTGGACATAACAGAATCAACGAGATATACCCTTTCGCGATCCTAAACATTCAAAAGACCATCCGCCGCAGAGCTGCCAAAGACATATGCCCTATTTGCCAAAGAGATATGAGGATGTGCGATTGGAACTTCTCGAGCCCTGGAAGAACTTCTTACTCTGGCCAATAAATCAAATCATTTATACGCCACATCTGCCCAACCCAAGACAAGCAGGTTTAACAGTCGAATCTGTCCCTCCTGCAAATATTCATTTGATAAAACATAGTTAGTAAATGCAGACGAAGAGGTAGCATGAACATAAGGATGTTCTAGTATGAAAAGAACTCATTTAAGTTTTACCTGATAAGTTTTGGTTCAGTCTATGAAACGGGACAAATTGGACTCACTGTCGCTATGATCGAATGGTAAATATATTGCTCTAATTAAAACATGAAGATTAAAAGTTCAAATTGACTTAAATCTTTTACCTCACAATAGCGGTTGTAAATCGTCTGAAACTTATAATTCTTCCCATTCTCATCCATAAATGCAAATGTTTGGGATGTGGGATATGATGCTCCAGTCCTCTCCTACTAGCTTTTCGCAGTGTGGTCCCAAGATAGAATATCCATTGATGTCCAATCTCTTAAGTGAGGTAAGATGCTACAATTCTTCGTGTCTGGTATACACGTTAAGGAATTGTATTCCACCATATTCAAAGTTTTGAGTGCCTTCTGTTGTGATAATCCCCGTGGAAGTGTTGAATGTGGTGAATACTGAATGTTCAGAGCTTTGAGGCTGGTATGGTTCTTGATGGGTAACGATCTTGAAAGGGAACTTGCATCCAAGGTCCCCCATTCCTACAATAGAAATGACGGGTACACCCATCTGTTCTTCACTACTCTCGCTCAATAACTTGCTAACTATAGTCTTTTTATCCAGATCCCGACCGTATATATCTGATTTATTGATCATATAGATAGTACCCGGTCTTACAATGGGATCCTTGGTTATTGTGACCGAATTAAAATCATATTTATCTTTCTCAATAGCAATAACGTCTAGCCTTTCTCTTAACTCTTACATCTTACGACCAATGTCATGGTGCAAGCTAAGTTTATTGAAACAAGAGCAATGAGATAAAAAGTAGGACGATACCTTTTTCTTGCTACTACTAGAGCCAACATTGTCATCATCCCCATTGATTTGAGATTTAAGAATTCTCGTGTGCCATTCCTCTAGCAAGTCCTCAATCTCGTACGCTACATCTTTGAGCTCTCCTAACCAAACCTTCACAGACTTGTTCTTCACTTGCTGGTTCTCTGCATCATATAAAACAGCATGGATCTTCTCAAATGTCGCAGCAAGCTTTTTAAAATCACTTGAACTAATAACATCTACCCGAGGGTAAACATAGACTTCCTCGACTGATTCTATCATAGAGGCCCCCTTTTTAGTGATAAGACGCGAAGCCTTAGAGAAGTGGCATGCACAAATATAAGAGTATAGCTCTACTTGACTCTACAATGTACAGTTGGAAGACATCTTAGCCATTTTGGCGAGCCTGTTGGAGTTGCTCCAGAAGTAATAAAAACGGTCTTAACGAACATAGACCTCAACCTTATCTCCAACAAAAATGGCGTCAGTGATGATACTAAGCGGAGGAGGAGCTCTTCCAATGGCGTCTCTATCTTTCGCTAATTCATCTCGTCTCTCTTTCTCTCGAAGCGAAACCCTAGCAGTTCCTCTCTCTTCGTCTGCCATTACAGCTTCAACCTCATCTGCAACTTCGACTCAAACACTCCCTTCAGGTACAACTCTCTCTCTCTCTCTCTCTCTCGCGTTTTTGCCCTAATTCATGCTTATCTACAGTGTATTGTGGTAGAGGCGATAAGAAAACCGCGAAAGGCAAACGATTCAATCACTCTTTCGGAAACGTAAGTACAATGCTGCTGTTCTAATGTTGAATTGTTCGTTTTGTTTAGGAAATTGTTCGTTTTTGAGTGTTGAATTGTTCGTTGTTTTGTTGTTGTTGTTGAATTAGGCGAGGCCAAGGAGTAAGGATAAGGGAAGAGGGCCACCGAGGTCTCCGGTTACGCCATTGCCGCCGAGGAAAGATAAGTTTGAGGATGGTGACGTTATTAAGATTGATATCGACGAGTCTCTGTTTACAAGCTAGGAAAAGAGGTGATGGTATTTGAAATCATTTGTTTGTTGCATTTGAATAGTTTACTGTTGTATTTTTTGTGTATGCATTTAGAGATTCAATTGCTGAAAATGAAATTATCTTATTTTTCTGTTGCAATTAATTTAGTCTATGATATGTTTGAATTAAATGTAAGATTTTGGTAGCAAGATTCGTGCCTATTGTGGTTGTGTTAGTTCAATGTGAGAACAATGCATAGAGAAAATTATACTTAGAGAGAGTATCGATAGGGAGAATACCGAAAGGTAAAATTGGACAGAGAAATGAAAGAGGTAAAGTTGTCATCATTGTGTGTGTGTGTTTTTTTTTGCTAGGCAAAACAGGGGTTAGGCAAGGACCCCCTGAACTAGGCAAAACATTGGCTGTAACTCTATATTTGGTTTTTTTTTTAAAATTAAAAATAATAATAATAAAATATGTTGTGTGCCAATTCAAAACACACTGACTTATTATCTGACTTGGCGCTTAGTGCATCCCTACCCTGAAAAAGATAATTTTTTTACCAATTGCTACATGTCATATTTTCTCTGATTTTAAGCCTATGTGGCTGGCTATTATACCCAGCTGCTGATGCTCTTAGCATCATCCTCACATATAACACGCAGGCCAGAAGGCATACTGCTAGGTAGGGTAACAACAACACAAAAAGTGGTAGTATAGGAAGTTAAAAATCAGCATTACAGTTTGCTTCCCTATACTTGTGAAAAATCCTATACTCACAGAGCTTGTCAATGAGTCTTTTAATGTCTTGGAGAAGAAGGATACGCTGTTACGGTGGTTCCACTTGATCTTGAACAAAGGAAACTATGCACTTCGAGTTTAGAACAACCCATAACATGGTGTATCCCATCTGGACAGCAAGAAGAAGACCTTTATGGATAACCTGCATCTGATGTACTAGAAGAATAGATGAAGGGAGAACTTCTCTTGTAGTATTTAAGGCAGTTGCCAAGTTGGTCCCTAAAGATACCTCCAATGCCTCCTCTTAGGTCTATATGAGAGCCATTAGTGTTGAGGATAGTGAAACCAGGGGAGGAGCTTTCTTTTTACAATTTGATATACTAGATAAGCTTTCTTTCAGAGAACAATCCTAGTTCATTGATTTCTAAAGAGTTTAAAATCCAATTTCACGGAGGAGGTGCTTGAGCTAAAATACACAAGACATTTGAGATTGTGATTACTAAGGGTGAGTGTCCATAACGGCAAATAAGAACGGATAGCGTGCCTTTTAATTCACCTGAACTAGTGATAGACAGCTAGGCGGTAAATGTTCACTTAAAATGGAATTTGCCTCAGTAGGAAGCACTTCTCTATGTAGAAAGTCTGTGAATAAAAATAAAACTTTGGCAACCCATTTAAACAATCCAACTGAATTACTAATATTGCATGTAGATATTTCACTAGCTTCGTTGCCTGAGAGATATAATCTTGAATAGCTTTTTAAGCACTCAAGGATTGACGGACCATGTCCTAGTAAGTTTCTTACATCTAAGTTAAGTTCTGACAGATAATGAAATTTCCTTAAAAATATATTACGAAACAGGGTCAGTTCCTGTAGATTGGGAAGATCTCCAATAAAATCGGGAATAAGTCCTGTAAGAGTAAGAAGATTAGACCTCCACAGAGAATAGTATTAACTTTACAATGTTCTGGGTTTCCTTAGATATTCGATTTCCTCCTGTCTATAAGTAGGCTAAGCTGTGTTGAGAGATTGGCGATGGAACGCGGAAAATTTCCATTTAGATAAATATTACTTAGACCAAGTACAAATTCTAAGTTAGTACAGTTAACCAAAGAAGGGGTAAATCTCAAGTCATCAGTTTCCGAGACAGTTTCTTCCCAAATTAGTATAGTGAGACTCTGCAACATTCCTAAAGTTACTGGTACTAGTTCACTAAAATGATTAGAGGAGAGGTCTAGGCCTGGCAAAGAATTGTAAATCAAATCTGGTATGGCCCAGAAAATCAATTTCTCCCCAAGAAAAATACTTGGGGATTAGGAAGAGTAAGACCAATGGAGGAAGGGTTGTGGCGGTTATGGTAGATTGATCTATGAAAATCTATGGTCTCCTTCATTATAAAAACCTTCTGAGTTTCAAGTTTGTTTTTTTCTTGGATAACCAATTTAATTTCAAGTTTAATAAGACAATGATGTGCCTTCATAAGTCGCAGCATTACAAAACTTGTAGGTAAAGGTTCTTGATCCATAGTTTTTATTTTATATGTGGTCGTATATAGAAGCCCTACTAGTACACGCTATTTTAGTTATAGGTAAGAAAGTCAGTTGCTTAAAGTTCAAGATTGACTTTGTGGTTAGGTCTTTTGGAAAAATACAGTACATGAGAAGTTCTTATCTATCTTCACGAGATTTGATTTGTTAATAAATGGCAAAAGAAGAAGTCTTCTTCTCTGTCATGTGAAACACGCTTCAGCCTGTCTTAATTAGTTAACATTAAGACTTACAAGTTCATGTGTATTTTATTCGTTCTGCAAACATCTAGGAAGGGAAAAACAAACCGAAGGTTTTTGGTTTGCATTTCGTTTCAGTCTTTCAGTTTTGTATTTTGGACCGGTTTTGAGGGAATTGTAGCCTGACAGACCTCAACTTTTGCCGATCGAGGCAGATGCAGAATGTGGACAGGAAGGACCTTTCCCTTCTCATCCTGACTCGTGTCTTCTTTCTCTTTTCCATATTTTTCTCTCTATTTTCCCAAAAGGAGCTTTGTATAGGTAGTATAGGGGAAACTATATATCTTAGTTTGACAAGTCCTTCATCTTTCGTATTTCTTAAAAGCTTACAGATGATCCAAGCTTTAATTATTTTAGTGTAGACTTACAAATTGATGTGTATTTTACTCCTTCAAACTTCTAGGAACGGGGATAACAAAGCGAAGGTTCTTGATCTATACTTTGCTGTTGTTTTTTGTTGTTTTTATGTTGGAAACTTACAAGGCTTATATTATTTATTTGTATAACAAAGATGCTGTTATTAGTCTAGATTAGTATGCTATTGAGTGTTTGATGTAGAAACCTTAAATAGTGTAAGCCATTTTAGTCATAGCTTGGAAACTCTGTTACTTGAAGTTCAAGAATTGTGATGTATTTCTTTTTGTGTTGGAAAAAAAAAATCTTGGTGTATTTACTGTTTTATATTTGTCGATGTATGACGTTTTGTTATATTTAGAATGCAAATATTTCAATGTATGATAATAAATGTTGTTATATTTAGAAGTGATATATGTCAATGTATGAAGTATTTATTATCTTTGAAAGAAATGATTAAGAGTAATTAACTTAATCAATAATTACTCAATTATTTTGGCTGGAAATGAAAATCACCATATGTTTAATGGGAGGGAGAGATCACACAGATCATAGATTCGTGATCTAATAATAAACAATAATCGTATATTGAGAATAAAAATAGACCTTTGATCAGGATAATGATGAAATTAGCTTGATGTAGTTATTCTCACGTTTAAACTCTTCTTCGACTCTTCTCTCTTTATCATCATCACGTTCTTCTTTGAAAACCCTCTCATCAATGGGTTTAGATTTTAGTTATTTCATCTCCTCTCTTTACCCAACTAATTCCTTCCATTTATTTATTTGAGAAAATGCAACTATAAATGTTAAAAAACTACACAATCGCTTTGGAATTTTAATTTGTTACCATATCTTGAGGTTTCCTCTCTCCGACGGAAATGTGGTTGTGTTTTCCTCCATGTAGCCGAGACTACAGACTGAACCGTAATTGGGGCTTGTGGTTGAAATTTTGTTCACGGTTTGGGCGACGTCGTTGGTGGTTGTTGTTGTTGTTAGTTTAGTTATTTATAGTAGCCTATGAGTCCTACCTTATTTTTTCCGGTCATTTCTTATTAATAGATTCGTTTGATTCATGAGAAGGGTACTACACACTACACAAAATAAAATTATGTACAAGTTTTGATGAAAAAATATAATTCGTTTTCATTACCGAATTTTTGTAACAAAAATACTCCAACCAAGAACATAATACTTGGCATTTAGAGAAAGAAATTTTATGGGATTGAGTTCATCTTATTTTTATTTTCCGCTATAACGTGGCATATATTGTTGCCAACAAATAATTTAGAGTGTAAAATTATAGATAGCGCCGCCTTGACTTTATGTTAAATGTTAAAAAATTATTGTCGTTGTCATGGTGAATGCCATTCAATTGACATGATGCGGATCCCACACAATTTTATAATAAGTGTAGTGCGTCGTCGACGTATTCGGCAAGCCACGGGCAGTACTAGTATATTGTTAATACAGAAAAATAGTACACCGGGAAGTCAATCCGTTTAATTTCTTCATGATCCATCTTCCTTTTCAGATTTCTATCTAGAATGATCGATCACTGACCACCCTTGAATTCTCAATTTGGTGGCTCAGAGACCATCCTGCACCAATATAGGACTAACCTTATTTTGACTGATTAAGGTACAAACATTGGAAAGACCTAATGTATATCTTTCATATCGCAGGCTTGGCCAGTGTTTATTGTTTTTATCTTGTGCTTCTGGGTTAATAAATAAATATCTTATTCAAGTGGTGCATAAACTAGATTTTTTTGGTAATGAAACATCCTGGAAGATGACGGAGAGAATCTTCATGGAAAAATACAAATGCAACAAACAGTTTCAGTGATTAAGACTGTTGGCCCACAGTTAAGCGATATAATTAGGCAGACAATGACGACGAAAATGATCTGGGTCTACCTTGTGGGGTTTCTTCTAGGTCCAGCTTTGTTAGAAGGATAATCTAGTTTTCTGAACTGAGGAATAAGGGAAACTGGTATATTATTGCCGGTCGGAAATGACAGACGTAGGGTGACAGTGCTGCCCTAGTTGAAGATGGCCGAAGAGATTTTAGGGTCTGAGTGAGAGAATGATCAAAACTAAATGAAACAATGAAAATAAACCTAAATAGTTTTGAAATGACGAAGAACAATCACAAACCACATTGTAGGATTTACATTGGGGAATCATGGAAGAAACGAGATTAGATAACATTTCTTTTACGCCACAAAGAATACATCTAATTCAAGATAAATCAAACATGAAATACCCCTTTGAACAGTCTGAAATCGGGGACTCCCAAAGACAAACCCATGTAGAAAGCTCCGATGCAACTCGAGCTTAATCAATTTATAGGATCTAATTTCACTAATTTTAAACCAAAATTTTGCGATAAAGCATTGAAATTTTACACTAACTATTTCACAATGATCTACATGTCATTTCCTCTGTAAACTCCTAAATTCCTAACAATATCTGTACCCTCATAAAGAAAGAACGAATCTGCAATAGCTGAAGAAAAATATCTGATCTCGTTATCTCATTGAACTAGTTGAAGTACTTGCGTATATGTGTTCGCAGACAACACAATGATTAGATATTAATCTTCCCATGATGCTCCCTTCCTCGATTTCCAACTTGCTACTTTGTTTGTTCCACAGGTGAACCCCGTAAGTATCTCCGCTCAGTTGTAGCAGTTTTGCTTCGGCCCACCGTGAATCTGCTAAATCCACAGGCTTTCTGAAAAACCCTGTAATTCTGTTCCAGTCAGCCGGGTAAAAAGCCATCGGCGGCAAAACAGTAATATTATAGCCTGGTCTGCTCCACACTCTATCGACTACTCTGGAAACCAGGTACGGTCCGTTGTGTCCCCACTTGTTTCCGTCAAAAGTGAGAGAGAATTCTTCAATGAACTTGAATAAAATCGGGTGGTTCTTATCGAAGATTAAGACCGCGTTGTTCAGTCGAGTCCAGTTCTTGTTGTCTAAGGTCATGCTTTGAGCTCCTATAGTGTTTTTCAAACCGGAGAGCTTCTTTAGGACGATAAAGTCAGTGTCTAAGTAAATGCCACCATACTTGTATAAAGCTGCAAGCCTGAGGAGATTCGAGAGGTTCTGCGCTAATGGGATCTCACCGGGGTCCTTATTTCCCGTTTTGATCTCTTTGAACCAAGGTTCTGCCGGAGTGTTCTTCAACAAGAATGGGATATTTGGTGCAAGGGCAATCACATTGAATCCCCGTTCAGTCAACGGTGTCAATATCTCTTTTCCTCTTCTCGAATCCATAGTTCTCGACAGGATAATCAAACACCCGTCCGGGTGAGCCTTAAACAGACTCTCCAAAGCAAAGAACTCCCTCTGATGAAACGAACTCGTTGGAGAAATCCACGTCATGAAGAATCTCTCCTCACACCCTCCCTCTCCAAAGAACGTTTCAGCCCGCACTGCAAACCTTACAGTTAACTCACTAGACTTAAATATTTCAATCTTCGGTAACTTTCTCCTAAACCACAGTATCCTCTCTTCCTCCGTCACATTAATAGGCGGCAATAGAGACTTTGGCTCCATGTCTTTCACATAGCTTTCTTGAACCTCTTCCTGTACCGATTCTACTGAAAGCAACGAATTTGACGGAAACAGTTTACGTATCTTTTCCGGTGGAATGATCAAGCTCGGTTTCTTCACTCTTAGTGCAAAAATATGCAGAGAAATATTACAGAAGATACTAAAAGCAAGGAGAAATATGAATAGGGTAGCTGCAAAAGATAATGTCGGGAACTTTGCCATATGCCCGGACGTCCTCTGGGGACTCAACATGTTCTTTTTGCTCGTGTAATACGTATCGTTGTTACGAGAGTTATAGTTTGCTTGTGTAATACGTGTGGTTGTTACGAGAGTTATAGGTAGATATAGAGAAGTAGAGATAAGTTTTCATGGCGGGCGAATCAAAGAGAGGAGGAGAAAAGAACCAAATAGAGAGACAAAAGAGGTGGGTTTTTGGAGGAACTTTTTTATATTTAATTAGTCTAGTTTGGTATGCTTTGAATGTTCTTTAAACGTGTTATTGCAGTAGAATTTGTTTAAACAAGTCTGAAAATAGGGACAAATCAGGGCTTTGAATTGTTACACTGTATTAAGTGAGGTTTACCATGAAAACTATGATTGACTTGACACTTGAGATTGGATCTTGGAAAAATTTTTTGGAGGGAAATGACATTTGGGAAGAAATATTTCCCATTCTTGTTTTTGATGTTTTGTGAAATCTCTCCTTATTATCAAAATTTTAAGAACATTTTTGTTTATTTTGAAATTTCGTCGGTGTTGCGGTGGATATTATCAGTGATTTTGTTGTTGTTTATGGTGTTCTAAACTTTTGCTGATATTTTCCCAGAATGTTCTGCAGATAAATTTTAGATTTCTATATTAGACAATTCAT
This sequence comes from Kingdonia uniflora, assembly GCA_014058105.1. Lineage (NCBI taxonomy): Eukaryota > Viridiplantae > Streptophyta > Magnoliopsida > Ranunculales > Circaeasteraceae > Kingdonia > Kingdonia uniflora. Next base: position 1,967,154 of record JACGCM010001560.1, read on the forward strand.
CTGCGAGATAATGTCAAAATTTTCCCCAAGATTTTTTTCTCTTAAGGTCCAAAATCTATGCAGTGATTAATAGGGAAAAGAAAAATGGCTAATGGTAAGGCTTTTGGGGTCCTCGCTAAGGTGAGGGCAAACTTGAAGCTCTAGCGGAGCTGCGGAGGGTCTCGAAGTAGATGACAACACCCAACCATGGATTAAGTTATGAAAATGTTGCATTGTTCTGGGCAAACTTGAAGTTCTAGCGGAGCTGCGGAGGGTCTCGAAGTAGATGACAACACCCAACCATGGATTAAGTTATGAAAATGTTGCATTGTTCTGGGCAAACCTGAAGCTCTAGCGGAGCTGCGGAGGGTCTCGAAGTAGATGACAACACCCAACCATGGATTAAGCTATGAAAATGTTGCATTGTTATGGGCAAACCAGAAGCTCTAGCGGAGCTGCGGAGGGTTTCAAAGTAGATGACAACGCCCAACCACGGATTAAGCTATGAAAATGTTGCATTGTTCTGAATTCTACTAATTTGGCCTTGCTATAGTGATTTTGATGTGAACATCTTCTGTGCTCGTTTTCCAGACGTCTTTGGTATCTTCGTATGTTACTTTATGCTCTACTGGAGCTAATCTTAGGAGTTTCTTTATGCTCTACTGGAGCTAATCTTAAGAGTTTCTATTTATTTTGTTTCTATTTGGAGAGATATTGGGAGATATTTGAGAGGAGATATCCTAGGGTTCTAGTAGTAGGATATATAGGAGAGAGTGGTGTAACCTTAGGATATATAGGAGAGTGTGGTGTAACCTTTTACTTAGTTGTTGTTTAGAGAAAAGTTAAATAAACTCTAGTTTTATAGTTTGTGTTTAAGTAAAGTAGAAAACCCCAATTTCATAATTAGGTTAGTGAAAAAGCGTTAAATGCTTCCGCACTTTTGATTTGCATTAAATTGGCATTAAAGCAATTTTAATTCGTTCCCTATGACACCACTAACAAACGCTCAATTCGCAAAATAAATCGATGCTTTGATCAACAAAGTCAAAGGATACGATGAATTGTCCAACAAATTCGACCGGCTTGTGGATTTAATTGCTTCAGGTACTCTCTAAATCCATACTTAACAGGTAATGTCGACGAACAGACCACCGATCATAGCTGAAGCAGGCACGACTTACCACCGATAACACACGCCTTGAACCTTGTATCGGACTTCACCGCACGACAACTCAACACCTCGACACCGGTCACGACCATGATTCCCACCTCCAACCTGCAATAAACAACCCATTCCCACCAGCCAATCTCCTACTCCCTCCTTACCCCCCTCTCCCATCAGATCTCTTCTACTCTTGTTTCTTCACCTACTCACAACCCCAACTAGCAGTACCTACAAACCCACCTCATGGGGTCTATCCCAACATCGGCTTCTCTTGGTCCCACCAACAACAGAGGCCCTGAATTGGGAGCAACAATGTCTAACCCGACATCTCATCAATCTCTGATCAACTTTTATCCGTAGCTACATAGGCAACGCTCCCCACTAATGCCTCTAACCAACTTAATGCCACACCTTATTTTATGAATTCACACCCCCTTCTGGGCAATGGAATTGGGGACACTTCGACAGAGCAATACCCAGGTTTTGGTTATGATGGTCGTGGTAGACATTTTGTAGGGGTCAGAGAGAGAGAGAGATAGAGATAGACAATATTACAGAGGAGAACATTACTCTCCATCTTTCGAACAACATTCGCAGGTCAACGGGCAAGGCCGGGGTCGTGGTCTTAACCTGTCATGACCCCACTCTACAGTTACCGATATTGTACCCACTTAACCACTGTGATTATCCAGCAGTGTGTGATTTTTATTCCTAAGAAAAGGCCTCGCTGACATGTAGAGTAAAATCTTAACTTAAAGACCATACACCTGGCATAATCTTAAGCGATGTGGGACTAAACCATTAGTGCTACCATTACCGCTAATGGGCTAGGCGCCTTTCCAATTCCCGCTCAACCGGGGTGTTATAGTGCCACCTTTAAGATCGAGTTGTCCCCGGCTTTGAATACTATTTTATCACGACCCCACTCTACGAGCACCAATATTTTCCCCACTTAATCACTGCGGTTCTCCAGCAGTGTAGGATTTGTATTCCTAAGAAAAGGCCTCGGTGACATGTAGAGTGAAATCTTAACTTAAAGACCATACACCTGGCAGGATCTTAAGCTATGTGGGACTAAGCCATTGGTGCTACCATCACCGCTAATGGGCTAGGTGCATTTCTAATATTCACGCAGCCAGGGTGCTAAAGTCTCCCCACCTTTAAGATCATTTTATCACGACCTCACTTTATGAGCACCGATATTGTCCCCACTTAACCATTGTGGTTCTCTAGCAATGTAGGATTTTTATTCCTAAAAAAGGCCTCGGTGACATGTAGAGTAAAATCTTAACTTAAGGACCATACACCTGACAGGATCTTAAGCGATGTGGGAGTAAACCATTGGTGCTACCATTACCATTAATAGGCTAGGCGCCTTTCTAATACCCGTTCAGCCGGGGTGTTACAGTCCCTCTACCTTTAAGATCGAGTCGTCCCCCGCTCTGAATACGATTTTGTCACGACCCCACTCTACGAGCATCGATATTGTCCCCACTTAACCACTACGGTTCTCCAGCAGTCTAGGATTTTTATTTCTCAAAAAAGGCCTCGGTGACATATAGAGTGAAATCGTAACTTAAGGACCATACGCCTAGCAGATTCTTAAGCGATAGGGGACTAAACTATTGGTGCTACCATCAGCTAATAGGCTAGGCGCATTTCCAATACCCGCTCAACTAGGGTGTTATAGTCTCCCCACCTTTAAGATCGAGTCGTCCCCGACTCTGAATACCATTTTGTCACGACTCTACTCTACGAGCACCGATATTGTTCTCACTTAACCACTGCGGTTCTCCAGCAGTGTATGATTTTTATTCCTAAGAAAAGGCCTCGGTGACATGTAGAGTAAAATCTTAACTTAAGAACCATACACCTGGCTGGATCTTAAGCGATGTGGTGTTACCATCACCGCTATGGGCTAGGCACTTTTTTAATACCCGTTCAGCCGGGGTGTTACATAACCTCTCGGTTGACCCCCTACCGTATAATTGACAGGGGCAATAAAGACCTATGGGATCACCTCTATGAGCACCTCGACATCCATATGCCACTCGTTGCCGGGATGACGATGTTTATTATGCAGAGACAAGATTTAATCGTCAACCGCATAGACATGGCCGAGGTACTGATATTGAGGCTCTTGAATGGGCTCTTACTGAACAAACTCACGATTTAGATTTTAAAAGTTTTAAAATTTGACGGTAAGTCAGACGCATATGCATTCATTGACTGGTTAGACAATGTTGAGAAGATTTTCACCTATAAACGCTACGGAGATCCGAAACAGGTAGCGATAGTTCAGTCTCGTCTTTTTGGACACGCTCTCACATGGTGGAACAACGTTCAACAGTCTCGCAGGTCTCAGGGTTATCCGATGATTATCGAGTGGTCAAAGATGAAATGTGATATGAAAGAACGGTTCATCCCGATGAACTACGGTGAGATAGTTTTTAGAAAACTTCAATCTCTGAAGATGGGGCTCTCTATCATTGACGATTACACCGACTAATTTTATCTCCTTGAGTCTCGTGCCTGTCTTCATGAGATAGAACAACAGCGAGTCAACAGGTACAAAAATGGTTTGATGAAGAAGCTTCAGGAGATGATAGCGTTGCAACCTGTTTATTGTTTATCATAGATCGTATAGCTATCCAAGCAGGCAAGCAAGTTCCAGATTACATAGTCCCGTCCTCCAGTTCCAGTACAAACAACTACATCCCCAACTATTTCTACAGTTACTGCGCCGCGTACTTATGTTTTGGGTAACTGTTATGGATGTGGGAAGCCCGGGCACCAAAAACGTGATTATTCAGCATTTGCGAAGAAGATTGGGATAGTCGTAGATAGTATGCGTTGAGAGTGTTATAACGACTATTCAGCGAGTTCTACAGGATGAAAACAAAGATGAGGATGGGATACACATCACATTTGTGCCCGAGTTTTTTGGCACACTGCCTCTTTGATTTTGTGGTCGAAATCTTTCGAAGTCGGAGGGTTTGACGCGAACATCTTCTGTGCTCGCTTCCCACATGTCTTTGGTGTCTTCTTATGTTACTTTATGCTCTATTGGAGCTAGTATTAGGAGTTTCTATTTATTTTGTTTTTATTTGGAGAGATTGAGAAATATTTTAGTGGAAATATTATAGGGTTCTAGGATATATAGGAGAGGGTGGTGTAACATTTTATTTAGTTGTTGTTGAGAGAAAAGTTAAATAAACTCTAGTTTTATAGTTTGTATGTAAGTAAAGTAGAAAACCTTAATTTCATAATTAGGTTAGTGTAAAATCGTTAAAGTTCATTAAGTGTATGACTTCAATTATCTCATCCTTTTTTGTACTTGTAAGAGTATGGAAAATGGGACCGCAACATCAGTGAGTTCATTAAGTGACTGACTTGAATTAAGTCTCTTCTCTTGATGTTGATAAATAAAGGGATCTCCTCCTAATATAATAACGTGTATGACCTTCATTCAACAATTAATCCGTGTTCTAGTCAATTCATGGCTACGCCATTATTATCACAAGACTACACTAAATTGGCGTAATCGATCAATTATAAAAGGGATTTTTTGAGTTTGGTCCCACTTACATTTCGGATATTAGCCTTTAGTCCCCAAGTTGTTTAAATATTCACTTCTGGTCCTAAATTTGGCTCTGACCACAAGTCAACTACATTTAAAGTCAATTTTTGACCTGAACTCCCCTAAATACCCTCACACGACTTTCACGAGATTTTAAGCAACAAGTTAACCAATATTTTAGGTCACTTCCACGTCAGCAGGCCACATCATTCTACAACAACAACAACAACAAAAATCAAAAAAAAAAATAGTCTGTAGTCTCCACATATTTTCCTGATTTTAGTCTCTAGTCCCCATTTCTTCAATTTCAGTTTTAATGGTGATTGATAAAATTTTACAACCCAACACCACATTAGAGCACACAATATTAGAAAAAAAAATACTTTACTTTGCAAGAGTTTTTTAGTTTCCAACACCTCTACCCCCTTAACTATGGTAGAGAGAGAGAGAGAGAGAGAGAGAGATGATCGTTGGGAATCTTGGAGAGGGAGATGATGATGATTGTTAGTCCTGCGTGCCTCGTGACGTGGCCTAGTGACATGTCCTGATGATGTGGTCCGGTGATGTGGCATGAAGACAACCTGTTTACTTGCTTTCAAAATTCTCGTGAAACTTACGTATGGGTAGATTAGGCACTTCATGTCAAAATTAGACTTCAACGGAGGATAACCTGTGGTCAGAGCCAAATTGGAGACTAGAAGTGAATATTTGGACAACTTGGGGACCAAAGGCAAATATCTGAATATAAGTGGGATCAAACTAAAAAAATCTCATTATATAAACATAAGTAGGGCAGGTTCCTTTCTAATCCTCCTGATAGTTGGTGCAAATACTATATTCCCTCTTTGCATGAACTCCAATGGGGAATCTTATGATTAAGAAGAATTTGATTACACATTTTTTCTCTAAATTGCCATTATTTATGGCAATTTTTTCGTTCATTCTCATTAGGCAAATCGGTTGGTCTAAGAACAACTAAACGCACTAGGTGGGTTAGGGTAGGTGTGGGATTATGTTTTTGAAAGGCCTCAAGCAATTTAATAGTTTGTATCTCTTTATACCCTTGTATTTGTATTGGACTACATTTTAATTCAATGTGGGACTAACTTTGATCTACCGATCTAAACAGGCTATATCGACCACGTATACAGAGGCACATAAAGACAGACGCACTCTCACTTTTCATTTCTCTCTTGTTGTTTGATTAAATGCCAACATAGGTATCTTATACTTATCAAAGAAGAAATAAATGTGAGTCCAATTATCTTTCAGTAATCAAGGTTTTTTAAATTGAGTTGCCAACATTGTCTCTCCCTATTTAACAAAATACCCACTTCTGAATCACAATTTGTTTCCAAACTACCTTAAAGGTTATTGCTCTTCTCATTAACATAAGAGTAACGGAGTTGTAGATTATGCTTTTAGGAGATAAACATTTACATAAGGGCATATATACAACAATGAAATTATCTTACTGAGATGCTTATTATGAAGAGGCCAACTGATGCCATTTTAGAGAGGGTCTAAACATTCACAATTTTGTAAATATGGTTTTGCCCAAGACATAAGATTAAAACAACTGATACATTTATAAATTGATTCTTTTGCGCACACTTCACTAGTTCTGAAGGCATGGGAAAATGAAAAATGAGTTAGAACTGAGATCAACAGAAGAAATCTACCAAAAGAAGAAGAATTTGGAATTGAGCCGACTGCACATACTTCTTCCAAATAAGAAATTCTTTTTTGGGAGTAGTTGTACGTATAGTCGGTTCAATCTAAACTTCTTCAACCTGTACACAAAATTCAAAAAATATATTTTACAAACAGTGATGTTATATAACTGATATGGGACTAAATCAAAACTAACTATGTGGCACTTCATAAAGAGTTGTTTCTATTGGAGTTGTCTAGAAGTCCTCTGCGGAGAGTAGATAAATCAAATTGTGGAGATCAAATGGTATATTGGATGGAAAAATTCCAAGTAAAAAAGTTATAGTTTTCTCGACTACGAAGCTAACAGCACTGACCGTTTGTTGATCAGACATGAGAATCAATAGTTATATCCCGAACAATTCCCTGGTTTGATCATGATGGGTTCTGAGAGTTGTGAAAAGAGGCTAAGGTCTTAATAGAACCCTTAGGGGTTTGAGAGGAAATCCTCATGGACCAAGAGAAGAGAGAAACACATGGGTTTTCCTCTTAAAAGTCGATTGAGAGTTACACGAAGGCGAAGTGTAGAAATTTTGTATTATCTTGTATGAGTTGCCACTTCCTTGATAGTAGAATTAATGTTCAATCTCGGCGGGGACATAGTTTAAGAATATCTTATTTGACCATGCATTATACACTATTAACAAAATCCGGACTTGGATTGTTCGCATATGAGAATTCGTAGTGAGAGTGTGGCCCAGGTGATACATGGGGTTTAGTCCAAATGAGGTGGATATACTGAACAAATTAGTGTGAAGCCCGTTGATTCATATTCATTGATGGATTAGGACTATGAATCCTAGTAGGTCTAGGAAACTTCAAGACCTATATCTATATAAAGGGAGCCGTCCACTCTAGAAAGTTAAGCTTCTGAGCCGCCATCGCTAGAGATGTTTTTCTAGAGTGTATAGAGCCCTCGGTTATTTGCAAAGCACGGAGATCTAAGGAGTAAGCTTGTTTGTAAGAGGTATGAATATTCGATTAAGCTTGTTTGTAAGAGATATAAGAGATATGCATAATCGATTAAGGTGATCATTACAATATTCATGTGCTTAGATCCGTTATTCAGATCTAGTATTTGTAGATCTTAAACATAGCCCTTAGTAGTGAACTTCGAAATAAAAGCTCGTTATTGTGTGCGTATGCTTAGGGGGTGTTTGTTTTTTTGGCTTACTACTTACTGAAGTGCTTAATAGGGGTATTAAGCAAAAAATTTGTTCTTTAACAAAAGGCCTATGAAAATCTGAAAAAAATAAATAAAAATTTATCTCTCTCTTAAGCAAGCATCCATCTAATTGTGAAAATTATTTGGATTTAGAAATATGTATGTGTGATGGTAAAGTGGTGGTGGTGTGGTACTAATTCAAGTTATTTCGTTTAAAGCGCAATGTTACAACTTGTATTATTTTTTTAACAAGAGTATTTATGTTAAGGTATGAACTCGAATTATGTTCGAGGTCGTTTTAGTTCGAGTTAATTCAGTTCAAGGATTGAAGTCGGATTGAAAATAATATTTTAAATGTTCAAATTCAAATTGGTTATGATCGACTGAAGTTCGAGCTGGTTAAGTTACCTGAAGTTCAAACTGGTTAAGTTACCTAGAGACTCGAGCTGGTTCTGTTCGAGCTGCTAAAGTTAAACTCAAAATAGGTCGAAGTCGTTCGAACAAAAATGGAGCTCGTTCGAACGAGTTGTCTAATTTTACGTTTTGGAATTTGAAGACCGAAGAAGTCGTTCGAACGAGATTAGATTTCGTTCGAACGACATGTATGTCTTCTAGGGCTGGAACCTTTAGTTGTTAAAGTCGTTCGAACGAGTTTATGTTTCATTCGAATGAGTTTGTGTTTTGTTCGAACGAGTTGTACTTAGGTTGTCCTTGGGAGTTCTTCTGAGACGTTGAGTTTGCCTCGAGATCCATTCTATTTGTATTTAGTCCTCTAGTATATAAAGAAGACTTAGGTTTTTTTGTTTGTTAATCTTTTCTGTGAGTTTAATTCCAGAGAGCTAGGATTTGAGATACTCCATTGCAAAGCTTGAGAAGCTTCGAGAAGATCGTGTGTAACCTATTTGATCATAGTGGATTGTTCGCAGGGAGTGGTTTTTTATCCGTAAGTATTTTCCACTTCCCTCCTCCGAGTAAATCATTGTGTTTTTGATTTCATTTAATTTCTCAATTGACGCTTCCGTTTATCGTTCTTAGGCGAGGGATTGGGATTAACTACCTTAATTCCTAACAATTTAAGTCATCTATTAGCATTCAACACTTTTTGAAAATAAAACACTAACATTTAGCACTTTAAAACATTCAGCTTCAGCACTTCATATCATTCAGTAGTCAGCATTCAACATTGTGTTCAGCATTCAACACTTAAAAAACAAACACCCCCTTAGTTTCTTATTGACACTTTAGATTTCTTCCATGATAATGTTATAGGTGCAAACCCTTGTTCTCTTACGAGTATATGCCAACGCTAACAATGTATGTATGGAGCTTCCGTGCTGCCAATAGTTTCTGCGATCCTTGCACAAACACTCTGCCTTTCCACCATTATTCTCAAAAAGAGAAAATGAGTTCGAGTAAATGATAGTTTCAAATAAAGAATAGCTTAGAATCCTTAGATCAAAGGAGTAGCAAGGTAATCTAAAATTAAAACCCCTAATAAACGTATTGTATTATGAATCAACAAAAAGCGCACGAAAAAGATCCCAAGTTATTAAACATCTCACCCAAAATAATTGGCTGAGCTGAAGATGAAGGGTACCCAAAAACACAGATAGTAATACTCATTGAGGAGTTGGGTAAGCAATATATTCTTGACCTTCCACTCTAAAATATTCAAAGAGTGCCTATAAACCCTTTACAATATTTCAAGCATGGCTCTGCCTGAAGAAGTACTGAAGATTGGTGATCCATATATATTTGCTCATGGAAAAGCAATTTGATGAAGGCTTGGGTCCACTGTACTTGAACACTGGTTTGACTCGAAGTAGTACAAGAGCCAAAATGTATGAGTGCTTGGTTTCAGTACTAAAAAAATAAGAGTTGCATCTTTGCAACCATTAAATGTGACCAGGGACGTATTGAAATTCTATGTGCTCGTATTTAATGTATTTCGAGAAATTAGGTCAAAACAATTCCTATCAATCAATGATCTATGATTAGGCAGAAACAATCAATAGTAAAGACAAGGAATTAAATGACACAAGCAATTGTTCACACTGTGAAAACTTCTTATTCAGGAGAAAAACCACAGGTCGTTGTCGATGAAGATGACAGCCAAAAATCTACTAATCAAAAAGAGTTTAATCTGAATTACACTTGCAGACTCGATAACCTCGTCTCGTGATTTTCTCTCTTCTGATCCAAGCATCACGCCCTATCGCTTTCGTTCTCACAACGACTCTCCTTCGTTCTCGCAATGACTCTCCTTAAACTCACAGCAAGGAACCCCCTTCTTGAATCACTCTAGAACAATATGTGGGAAGTATGATACACTAACTCAACATCAACCTCAAGGTTTTTAGGTTTTGATTGATGTCAAATTGTCTCTCTGATAAAGGATATTGAGCTCTTTCGAAAATAACATTTTGCCAAAGAAAGAGATAAAAGATAGAGGTAGAAAAAAGAAACAATGTTTGCTTAAATAGTGTTTTCATTTTTTCTCGAGACTCGTTCAAACGAAATCCCTAATAAGCCTTAAAAAATATGTGACTTTTGTTTAGAACTCGTGGGACTCGTTCAAACAAGAACCAAGGTCGTTTAAACGAGTTGCCCAGAATTCATTCGAACAAGACCTAATATCGTTCGAACGAGATTCCCAAAAAAAGTTGCAAAAATCAGAAAAACTTTTTTGGCTCCCTTTATCAGATTTCTACTTAACCAACTTACCTTCTTGGATGTTGGTTGATAGAAGACTTGTACGAAGGTCTTCATTCTGTCACTATCTTCGAATGAGATAACCACGGAATTTCATATACACGAATTGAGACAAACCAAAACCTTTCAATCTCCCCCTTTGGTTCATTTTGTGACAAAATACAAATTAAGACCTAAACATTACTCTGTAGTACTTCCTAGATACAGGGGCAACCTAGACCTTAGAAAGATACTACACCTTTCATTAATAAGTTCAATCTCTGGACCTCTTCCACGGATGACGTCTTTTCCACTCCAAAATGTATTAATCAGCTATTATTTAATATATGCACACTCAACAAACTAGTTTATGATATGTGTGTAAAGAACTTACAAAAGTCTCTAATAACTGAAAGACATGATAAAAAATGTATCATAAAAGTATCAAACCAGAAAAACATGATCAAATATCCTTTCCTTGTGTTATCCTGTCAGGGATACTCATTTCTTCCCAATTTTTGTCACGGAAGAAACTAAACACACTTTAATACACAACTCAAAGTCATAGAGTCGACAACACCTAACTTCACCATCTGCAAAAGCCTATAACAACATCACAAACCAACAATCACAGGAACTCACACCAACCCAATCACCACTTAACCCTAAGGTGGATCTTTGGGAAACCTCAAACAAAACTACCACAAATTACATGGGAAAACTTCTATAATCAAACCCCAAACATAAGGAACATCAAGTGCAAGGAGCAGCAAACTCAATTATTTTCTCAATCGAATCCAAATGATCAATAGATAGAGAGAAAAATCATAGTAGGAGGTAGTGACAAGAGTGAGAGAGACAAGTGACGAGAGTGAAGGAAAACAGATCGAGAGAAGAACAAAAGAATCTTTAAATTTTAACCAAGGTTGAAAAGTTGTTCTTTGAATTTTAGCACAATTACCAATCTTTTAGTTGTTCTTCCACTTCTACGCCATATAAAACCCTCTTTATAAAACTGGCCCGCATTGCGAGGCAATGTCCCCTGGCCTTCCCTAGGCCTAGGAGAACTCATGACTATCCCTTGTAGATAGCCCATGAGCTGGGGTCCTTGATGACCAAGCATTAAAGCTCTTTTAGTCATGGGGAGGATTGGACCAAGGTTCCTCCTTAATATAGCTACTAAGAAAATAGTCAAGTTCCGAAAGGAAACGTTAAAATATGAGACGAAGCGTACTGGCCATTTTTGCCCCCTTAACCGAATCCGATTGCGACAAAACTTGGCGTACAATTATATTAGGATATATAGAACATATATACTCGGACAGAACTCAAAACGCTCGGGTGGATTTGGCCGGTGTTTGGTAGGTCGTCACACCCTCCCACACTTAAAAATAATCTCGACGTCCTAGTCGAGAACCTTCTTCAACGCGACTCTGCAAGGATTCAATCTTCTGCATCTCCAAGAAACCAACAACTCTCCCGCACTTAGTTTAGAGTACTATATCTTCTTCTGCACTAGCGGATACTGAGCCCGACTGCTAGTCCCGATGCTGACAACTGTGTCTTCAGAACTGAACCTTAACTTTGCCCTTTCCAACTGAAGTGCGTGGTGACTGGCCTTGATTTGAACTCTGGAGTCTGCCTTCTCATCTGGATATTGTCTCGTGGTCTCAAACCTTCTGATAAATGTATGGGCGGTGCTCTCTTGCATCGCGCCCTTTGAAATCCGCTGTATCCTGTTGCAAGCGACTTCTCCCCTGACACAATGTGGAATGTCGCTATACTCGACAAACCAAGGGCGTCTCCTCTGAATAGCCCGACAAGGATATCTGCAATCCCGTCCAAAAGTGTGCTCACTTCCGAGTCACACAATGCCTTCGCTGCTCGAGAGTTCAATCTTCTGTGAATCTCAGCTTCAAACTTCACTCTTCATCTGCGAGTGGTAAGGAACAAGTCTTCTAAAACCAAGGGGTAAACTCTCCCCAACTGTACGGTACATCTGCCGCACACTGAAACTGCATGACTGCCCTTCAATCAACTCTACAAAGGTCTTCAAACCACGTCCGCCCTTCTTACAGAACATCGGGGACACAACATCAAGATGCGGCACTCTAGCCTTACCAGTATAGAACTGAACTGGTACTCATTGTTCACTTGGGCGAGGGGGGGGGAGGTAGCTCCTAGAAGGTAGCATACTCTCGACAAGGCGCGAACCACTCTATCCTACCGCCAACAAAACCATCGAGGCAGCCTATCAAGGCGTGGGTACTCTGTTCCCTACCGCCAGCTAACCATCGTGGTCTACCATAAAGGCGTCATGTGTGAACTTGTAAAACCCATGAGACATCTATCTGTGCAGCCACGTTTCTGTTCTACCACTTCGTAGTAGGCCATCATCTAACCCATGTAACGCTAGATGGCATCTGTACCTAACTTGGCTGCAGGAAGGGTGATCACTCCTCCGGCTTCACCAAGGTCTCTCCACTTCGGAGGACTCTAATCTGCCTCACTCTCCAAGGAGGTCTTCTCAATGCCTCTTCTCTGACGAGGACTTAACACTGGCATCTGCACTTGCCAAACTGTGGTGGTAATGACCCATGCTGGAACCTGCGTACATCTGCGTCACAACTTACAGCTCTTCCCACACTCAATAAGCTCGATGTCCGCATTGAGAACAAAGTTGTGACATACAACTGACTGACTGCTGAAGCATTTCTCCATCTTTACATCCCTACTCCAACCTGAGTACTTGGGGAACTTGGGAACAAGATACTGTCATTGCACCTGTCGCCCTGAGCTCGTTGGCTTGCCATGTCCAACTTCTATCAAACTAGCGGAGACCAACCTTCATACTGTCGCAATCATCTTTAAGCAGAAGCGTAGCCATTCTCTGTCTCTTGAACTAGCTTCTGTAAACGCAGCCAACTCTGAACGGTCACTGGGATGTGGTCTTCTAAGGACAACTCCATCAATACAAATAAAGAATGAGGTACGGGAACTCTATCCCTACAGCCAACCACCAAGTGATAAGGAATTGGGAAACTGACATTCAATTCCGCTCAGGATCTTTCATCCTAGAGCCTTCTTCAATCTGAAATCATGTCTGGGGTAACCCGTACAACTGACTGTAGCTCAACTCTGTTCTGTGACAACCACGTAACTTACTAACCTTCGGAAATGTGAGTCTTCATCCATCTGTGAGCTTAAAATGACCCAGAACCATCTTGTGGAACAACATGGATCAACTCTGCTAGAGCACTCGAACGCCGACAAACCTGAAACTCACTATGAAGCCAGAGAACAAACATCACTCGGTATCTTGCCTTCTTTGAGTGAGAAAAATAGTGTCCTATGTAACTGAGGACCAACTGCCGACAAGCGACAACCCATCTTGGAGGTCGCAGTTCATGTCGCGTAACAACGAGAAACTCTGCCCTTGACATCTACCTGACGATATCACTGTGTACAAACTCGGGACCCAAACCATGTCTTCATCTATTACTTCATGCCGCTTCATCTTCGGCTCATGGCATTCACCTCCAGAACGTCTTTGTGTCAAACTCAGGACAATCACAACGAGTATCTCTCAGGATTCTTCAATCTTCTGTAGACACTAAGGAATTCAAACCAAACCAAGCTTCACGGCTTCCACACGAAAGTACTCAGCAGCGGACACTGACCATATCGATCTTTGCTGAGGGGCATCGTCCTTGATCACAACTGTTACTAAACTTCGCAGTAGGTATGCAGACCGAATGTAATAACAACCTGCTAGATCGCCCTATTACTATTCTTCATAGAGCATCTGCTACACTGATAGCCTTCTAGAGACAACCAACGATATAGATCATCGTGTCCAACTCAAATCTTAATCCTTCTCTTAGCGTCATTGTCCAAAGTACAGTTAACTTGAGCAATCTCGCGCTCAGATATGAAGCCTTTCTCTCGCGTCCAATATCAACTGGCATGTAGGCATCTCCCTCTACAAGCATTCACAACGGTGCTTGGATCATTTGTACAGAGCAACTACGGCTCTGAAGATCATAACTGATAAGTAGATATCCCACATTTCCAACTCGGGAGCCATCACAAAGATCTACTCTAACAAGATCTGATAGCTCGGCCCAACTCTAGAACAATTCTGTGAGACGTAGGCATAATCTATCTACGCTCTACCAACTCAAGAGCTAAGCTTTAGCAAGCTATTCTCGCTATGATACTATCTGTCAGAGCGAGAATATAGGCTCTGATCTACTCTGACAGGCGTAGGCATAATCCATCTATATTCTGACAAACAAACTCCCAAAAAGCCATGCTCGGATAAGCCTAGACCAAACTAGTCTAGCTCTAATACCATCTGTCACGGCCCAGCCCGGGACCACCTCTACAGTGCCCGGAGCATAGCAGAATAAGGGACCGTGCGACATACACGCACGTGCCGTCATCGTGTACCAGCCATCTTCACGGGTGCGGCGCGCCAGTGGCATACAACCCACGGATGCTAGAACAACATCTGGATAATCCTGGATACTCGTGAGGGGTCATCAAATATGTATTCGGTATAGGCAACAACGCTGAAGATTCCCTCAATAATCTCTACAACGTAATCTCTCGTGACACGCGCGAGGTACGGAAAGCACACCTGTCCTGTAGCGGATCAGGGTAGCTCAATATGCCGGTTTCCAAATAAGGGACTCATATCTCAAAGGGCGACGAGCCTGGACTAATTATATTGTCCATCTGTAAGGGGCGGTGCGTCTCGGATAGCCCGCGGGGCATGGCGGCGCCATATGAAGCCCTCTTTGGAAAACTGGCCCGCATTACGAGGCAATGTCCCCTGGCCTTCCCTACGTCTAGGTGAACTCATGACTATCCCTTGTAGATAGCCCATGAGTCGGGGTCCTTGATGACCAAGCATTAAAGCTCTTTTAGTCATGGGGAGGATTGGACCAAGGTTCCTCCTTAATATAGCTACTAAGTAAATAGTCAAGTTCCAAAAGGAAACGTTAAAATATGAGACGAAGCGTACTGGCCCTTTTCGCCCCCTTAACTCCGATTGCGACGAAACTTGGCGTACAACTATATTAGGATATAGAGAATATATATATTCGGATAGAACTCAAAATGCTCGGGTGGATTTGGCCGGCGTTCGGTAGGTCGTCACAACCTTAATAATCATTGTTAACCACAGATTGTTCATCATGATTTGAAGCCAAGCAATGTTCTCGTTGATGATGACATGACTGCCCATGTAGGTGATTTTGAATTGGCTAAGTTCCAGTTTCTTCATCCAAGTAGTTTTAACCATGATCATACTAGCTCTATGGCAATAAAAGGATCGATTGGATATGTTGCACCAGGTACGGCTTCTCAGATTTTGGGGTTTTTTTTTGACAAATACTCCAAAATATATAACTATATTTGAGAAGTACCCCACAGTTTAGCAAATATTAGAGAAGTACTTCAATTTTGCAGTTTGACCCGGGTCAACTGCAATTGACTCCCTTTGACTACAGTTAACATGAATTAATATTTTTAATAGACCAAAAAACCCTTTTGTGCTTTTAATAAAATAAAATAAATTCAAAATTTAAACCTAGCTTTGAGATACTTACTTTAGTGGCAGACATTAGTCGAGGCAAGTTTCAAAATATTATTTTTGTTTGGTTTCAAATTCTTTAGCATGCAATCAAACAATCAATCAATCACATACAATCATACAAACAAAATAGATAGATAATTTAATAGAGAAATGAGAGCTTTTTTATTAGATCAAAACTTGTGATACAACTAGGGAGAACCCTATGTATATTTATAGAAGTAACCCTTACTAAAATTCTCTCCAACAAAGTCCTAGCTTGTTGGTAAAGTTAGGATATGCCCGGGGCACCTCGATCCGAACCTCTCATAACACTCCCCCTTGGGTGTTCCATGCCAAAACGAATTGCCTCGTCAAAACTTCGGCCTAGCAAAATCCCCTTGGGCAAAATGCTATGCAAGGAAAGAGTACAATCCTATGCCTTGTATGGGTTGGGACGCGTATACGTTGCCTCATCAAAACCTCTAGTAAGTAAGAAACCCAGGGACCAAAAACTATACTATCAAGGAAAAGAGTACAACGTGCATGTGCCAACGTTAGGACGGGATTACTCCACCTGACGTCGATCTCCCCGAGATCTATCTCCATAAAATATTTAATGAATATAAACTTTTGCATGTCGATTCCGTATACCATCTACTTGAACGTAGTTCGTGCAAGAGTCTTTGTGAATAGGTTTTGTTAAGTTGTCTTATGAATAAGTTTGAATAATGTCAATCTCATTCGCCTTCTATAATTTATGAGTATATAAGGTCTTTAGTAAAATATGCTTTGTTCTATCGCCTTTGATAAATCCGTATTTGACATGAATGATGCACAAGCCACGTTTTTTTCATAAAAAGTCATTGGTTTATCTTGGATAGAACTTATGCCACAACTTCAGTTGATGTGACATACCATGGAGCGTAACCATCATTCTTTTCCAGCATCATGAAGTGCAAGAATTTCTGTGTGGTTCGAGGATGCAGCAACCATCGTCTGTTTCATTTATCTACAAGTATTTTATGTATCTCATACATAAACACATAATCTATCTGACAATAGTCACTATGTGGGTCTGACATGTATCCTAGATCGGCGTACCCTATTTATGTTGACTATTTTTTAGGTAGAATAGATCCCAGTCTTTCGCGTCGATCATAAACCTCAGAATGTGTTTGATCTTATTCCATTACTTTTGGGTAAGATCAAAACTATGGCAAGCCAACCAGTTCACTACGAATGAGATATCGAGTCTAGCATACCCGGGCTAAGTATAACAAAGCAACAATAGCTCCTAGATAAGGCACCTCGGCCCTAGGATTTCCTCCCCCTCATCAAGAGGGTGAAAGATGTCTTTAATCACATCTAAGTAATGGATGACCATAAACAGCTTAACATCATGTGTTGCATCCATACCAAAGCGTTAGATAACTCTCTTGGTATATGTTATTTGGTGTACGAGTATGCCACTACTGTAGGGACTTATCCCTCGAGCTAAGGACACTCGATCTCATCTGTACCTCGATCTCTATAAGACTCGACCTTATCCAGTATCAGACTCACGCAGTTACAAACACCTTAACAGTTGCACATCGACCAGGAACTTTAGTAGAACGTGCATCATCCACAATAGATGCAAACAGAATAGATCAACATACACCTGTCTCCCACGAACTAACAGTTACACACTCAACTGCCCATGACTCACACTTTCAGGAAAACGTGTTTGAGCACGATGTTAAGCTGAGAGCAGGGCCTATAAAAGGGCAGAACTCCTAGGGAAGTAGGAGGGAGAGACATACAATTATCTTATATCTAGTTGTTCGATCATTAGATTAACTCTTGTAATCAGATTCTCCCACTTTCTCAAGCAATAATACTACTTTCACAAAATTCTTCACTCAAGGTCGTGGTTTTTACCTATTCACAGGTTTTCCAAGCTAAATCCCCTGTGTAAAGTGTTATCTCTTATTTAATTCTTGGCATAGTAGTTCTTGGTGTAAGGATCGATTTCAAGCCAGTTTGAGCTTTACGAAATCTGGTCCCTACATTTGGCGCCGTCTGTGGGAACGTACAATTTTTCCACGTACTTAAGGACCACGATTAATAATCATTAGTCGAGTAGTATCCAATTTTGGTTCAAACACGCCAATCTTTGGGAGCTCAACCTGAAAGTTCGAGGGAACCTGATCAGGTTACCGAGCTTCGGGCGAGCTCTCAACCTGAAAATTTGAGGGATCCTGATCGGGTTGCCGAGCTTCGGGCGAGCTTAATTATTGAAACCGAGAAACGGAGTCAACTCGGGCGCCAGCTATTGGAAGATCGAGAACTCCACGAGAAGGAATCAGATCGAGAGCGTCAAGCTCGAGTTCTGGAGGCAAAGAAACAAGAAGCTCAGATGTAAGCTTTTTAAACAGCTCTGAAAGCATTACAGAGCAGCCAACAACCACCAGTCCTGAGAGAATGCGAAACAGTACCAACAATCTCAAGAGTTTCCGTTCACGAGAGGCTAGGGGCACATGAGGTACATAGTATAAACATTTCTAAGATTCATTGTGAGGATCCACCAACACCGATAGTCTCAATTCATTTGGGACAAGAGGCGCAGACAGAAATTGGCAGAGATCGCAGACCTTCCAAGCAGCCCGAGGAAGCCTTGCGACCTCCATACCAAGCCCCACTTCCTGAACGTGTGAGCGAGGAAACTGGTGACCACGTTCCCAGACTCATACGTCAGGCAATTCCGATAATTCTAGCTGCTCCGGTAGTTCCAGCGGCTCCGGCAGTTCTAGTAGATCCAACAGCTCCTATCCCTCAGCATTATATCTCTTAGGAACTCATGGACCAGCGTATCAGGGAAATCATCGATGCAACGGCTTTAAACGCGAAGGATGACTCGCACAAATTACAAGGTAGCCCAATTGCTAACAAATTATTTGATATGAATGTCCCAACAGGTTTTCATACACCCAAGATCGTCAAATACAAAGGAACCGATCCTGGTCAACACGTTCAACAATTCCACGACTCATTGGGTTTGTTTTCTAATCTGAATCACATCCTTTGCTGGTTCATGGCTACCAGTCTTCAGGACGAACCACTCCGTTGGCTCCACTCTTTACCGGAAGGTTCGATTCATACCTTCGAGCAGTTACAGAAAATCTTCATCAAGGCTTATGCCCATAACAAAGACAAAGAAGAAAACTTATATTCTCTTATAAGTCTCAAACAAACACATGGGGAGAAGCTCGAGGAGTTCTCCAAGAAGTTTCTCGAACTTGCTCGGACGGTCGACAATCAAGATCAAAAGACAGTTGTGTCCGCATTCACAAATGCTCTGCAGTTCAATTGCAAAGCTAAAGAGTATCTCTTCCTAAAGAAACACAAGACCCTCAAAGATATGATCGAGAAAGTCAACAATTACATCGATCTGGAGCGGATGATGCCCGAACCGAATAAACCTGTATAGGTAGTCCACAACACCAAGGCTCCTTCTACAGATTTCAACAACAACCGCAGTTCGAACGAACCAGGCGATCCTAAACGAGCAAAAATAGAACCAGAAAGAGACAACAATCCGAGGTCGCAGAAACCATCCAGAGCAGTCATACCGAAGTTGAATGTCAAGCTTTCCGAGATCTATCCTATTCTCCAGAAAGATAAATGTTTCCGTCCAGCTCGACATCTTGATCCAATAGCAGGTCGACCTTATTGCGAATATCACAAGATTAATCACCGCAAGACCGACAATTGTTATGGTTTGAAAAAGCTCCTGGAAATCATTTTTAAGAAAGGGAGGATGCACGAATACACCATCGATCTTCCAAGATATAAAGACGAGAGCTATCTAAAAGAAGATGACGTGGCTGAAGCAACAGAACAAGCAGAGGAGATGCATCTATATCATCTCTACTGCAGCAATATGATCGAGATCAATCAGGTTTCAAATTCCAACAGAGTCAAGCGGAGGAGGTTGGGCGAGTGCTGTGATCTTGCCGTCCAAGGCAAGGAAGCCAAACTCCTCTCAGAGTCTAGCAGTCGTCGAAAGGGAATCTTCTTCGAAGACTGCGACACAGGTTATGTGAAGTATCCTCATCATGACGCACTAGTAATTATGCTCGAAATGAGGAACTTCGTAATACACACCATGATGGTAGACACAGAAAGTTGGGTTGAGATCCTATTCCAGAGTATAATTGACCAGATGGGACTCTCAGATCAGGTCGTTCAAAGTGAGACAGACATCAATGGATTTAATGGGTCCAAAGAAGAACGAGTTGGGAAGATCACTCTCCCGATCACAGTAGGGCCTACCACTATCGACGTTACATTCTATGTCATCAACGCCAAATCAAGGAATTTGGGGATACTAGGTCGTTGTTGGCTGCACAATATGGAGGCTATCCCGTCCACTTTCCACCAAACACTCCGGTTCAAGCATAACAACGGTATTTATGAAATCAAAGGAAGCCAGAAACTCTCTCGAGCTTGCGAGAATATAGTCTCACCAGTTCTCGACCATTCAAAACAGATTGCTGCATAATAATCATAGAAGGCTGATCACCCCGATGCTCAGTCATCTCCAGTCGAGCCCGTGGAATATGTCCAGATCGATGGAGTTAACCGAGGTACTTACATTGGTACTAAATTAATTCAAACAGAGAAATAAGCTCTTATTTCTTTCCATCAATCCAACAAAGACGCTTTCGCATAGAACTTCCAAGAAATACCAAACGTAGACCCCTCAAAGTCTTGCCACATCTTAAACATCCGCGAAGGCACCGTAGCAGTTAAACAAAAACAACGCAGGTTATCTCCTAGACTCAGAGACGAGGTGAACAAGGAGATCGGCAAATTTATCGAGGTCGGTTTCATCCGAGAAGCCAAGTACCCATACTAGATTTCTAATATCGTTACTGTTCCAAAAAAGAATGGGAAAGTCCGGGTCTGCATGGATTTTACTGATCTCAATAAGCACATGCCATAGGACAGCTTCCCTCTTCCGATCATTCATCAGATCATCGACTCAACAGCAGGTCACGAACTTTTGTCTATGATGGACGCCACTTTGGGGTACAATCAGATTCCTCTCTTGGAGGCAGATCAAGAAAAGACTACGTTTATAACAGAAAGAGGTCTCTACTACTACAAGGTCATGCCATTCAGCCTTAAGAACGCTGGAGCCACTTACCAAAGGCTGGTCACGAGTATGTTCAAAGAACACTTGGGAAAAACAGTTGAAGTCTATATTGATGACATGCTTTGCAAGAGTCTAAAGAAAGAAGATCACATCTCTCACCTCTCCATAGTATTCAGTATATTGCGATCCTACAGAATGAAGCTTAATCCTGAAAAATGTCAGTTCGGGGTTCACTCAGGCAAGTTCTTAGGACATCTTATCAGCAAGAAAGGGATAGAAGCAGATCCAGATCAAATTCGAGCTCTTCTAGACATGCCTTCACCATCAACAACGAAGGATGTACAAAAACTCGTAGGAAAGATTACAGCAATCAACAGATTCGTATCCAAATCCTCGGACCGATGCAGATGGTTATTTATGCTGCTCAGAGGTTCTACTTAACGAGGTAAAGGCTCAAAGAGCGACGACATCAACTGGACACTGGAATGCGAAGCAGCTTTTCAAGAACTCAAAACTTACCTAGGGAGGGATCCAATCATGAGCATTCCAATAGGCAACGAAGAACTGATTATCTACCTCGCAGTTACTGATACATCTCTCAGCTCGAAGAAAAAATTGAGAAACCAATCTTCTTCATCAGCAAGACACTCACTCCAGCGGAAACGAGGTACTATAAAATTAAAAGATTACTTTTAACTCTCGTTTATACCACACATAAGCTCAAACACTATTTTTAAGCACATCCTGTCAAAGTCATGACGAATTACCCACTTCGGGAAGTATTGTCTAAGAAAGATAAATCAAGAAGAGTACAGCAGTGGTCCGTCAGTTTGGGGGAGCGCGAAATCAAATTCGAGCAGCAAATTTTCGAAAAGGGTCAAGCAGTCGCTGATTTTCTAGCAGACTTTCCAATTTCAGATCCTGATTGGGAAGAACATGATCCAGATCTCGCCGAAGATGCAGTAAATGAGATTTCACCCTCCAAATCTTTTGATGATCGAGCATCATGGATATCTCAAGAAAGGTGGAGGCTCCTCACCAATGGTTCAGCAGGACCCGCAGGGTCAGGAATTGGGATCGTTCTCATTATACCTTCCAACGACAGAATCGAGAAATCCATCCGTCTCGACTTCAAAGCCTCAAACAATATTACAGAATATGAGGCACTCATTCACGGCCTGGACATGGCCCTCGAACTCAGAATCACTGAAATCTCAGCCTATACAGACTCTCTTCTAATCGTTCATTACTACTCAGAACATTACAAGAAAAACAGCATCATGGTCGATTATGCAGCTCTGGTTGCAGAAAAACTAAAAAAATTCACAAAGCTACACTCGAATACCTCCCTCGAGGAGATAATCGCCACGCTGACTCATTGGCTTACTTAGCCGGAGTATTGGGTACATAATCACAGCACCTTCAAATCGAGGTTATTTCTAGCCCCAGTATTAATTATACTACGATATATACGATTAACACTGGGGGCGATGAGATGGCAGAAGATGATTGGAGGAAACCTTTCGTTATTTATCTTGGTCAGGATAACTCATGCAACGGACCACTGCCAGATGATTCACAGCAGTGCAGACACATCATCGAGAATTCAAAATGCTATAAAGTCCAACCAAATGGCAATCTCTACAAACGCTCGGTCACTGGTCCATACCTCAAGTGCCTCTCTTAAGAACTTGCCGACAACATGCTTTGAGATCTACATGAAGGAATCTGCGGATCCCATACAGCAGAACGAACTCTTGCTAACAGAGCTATTACCCAAGGACTGTTCTGGCCAGGGATGCGGAAGCAAGCTGAAGAATACTTAAGGAAATGCGATGCATGTCAGCGTCATGGAAATCGAATTCGGTCCCCTGCCCTCGAACTCCATGCAAGTAAGGTGCACTGGCCATTCAAGCGATGGACACTCAATCTAGTTGGTGAATTCCTCAATACTCCGGGTAATAGGAAATTTCTCCTTGTTGCCACGGATTACTTCACTAAATGGGTCGAAGCAGTTCCTCTATGCAGAATTCGAGAAGAAGAGGTCATTTCTTTTATTTGGCAACATATTATCACAAGATTTGGTTGTCTACATTTGATCCGTATCGATAACGGTCCTCAGTTCGTTGGAGTAAAGGTCGTAGCATTTCTCAACAAGCACAACATAATCTATTCTCCATCAAACCCATACTACCCCCAGGGAAACGGACAGGCGGGGATCACTAACAAGATCATCGTGGATGGTCTCAAAAAGTGCCTTATGTTATAGAAGAAGAGCAACTGGATACGTGAATTACCTCACGTCTTATGGGCTTATCGAACTACACCCCGGAAGTCAACACAATGCTCTCCTTTTCTGCTCGCCTATAGAGCTGAAGCAGTCATCCCAACAAAGTACCACCATTCTGTGGGAGACCATGAGCTTACAGACGAAGAGAATGAGTTCGAATTGGCTTGCAACCTCAATTGGATCGATGAGACAAGAGATCGAGCTATCGTAAATCTTGGTCGATATCATCAAATACTGGCAAGTTCATATAACAAACGAGTTTGCACTCGGGAGTTCGCCATCAACGACTGGGTCCTTCGAGAAATCCCAGATAACAGAAAAGATCCACATGCTGGGAAACTAGCAGAAAACTGAGAAAGTCCTTTCATGGTCATAGGTCGAACTGGTCTGGGTTCTTACTATCTCATAACGGAAGCTGGTTTCAAAATTCCAAATCCATGGAATACGAGAAGATTGAAGTTATATCGACGTTGAACAACTCCTCCATCACTCAGCAACGTTTAATCCACCTCGAGATTTCACCTCCAATGTATGTAGAAACTCTTTTCAATCAATGAAATCTCATTTTATCACAAATCCCTATCAATCAATGCAATCTCATCCAAGGGTAAAAGCGTAGTTTATCCTAGCTCGATCCCTAAAGGTAAACAACATCCAACATTGGTAATGGCATAGTTAATGCTAGCCTAACTCCTGCGGATTCTCATACATCTGAAGGCGGGGGCCATAAAGAACCTTTTAGCCTAAAGATAACAAGCCTAAAACACGAGTGATGAAAAAACTTGCTCGCTGCCGCTAAGCTCCAACATCCAACATTGGTATCAAGGCATAGATAATACTAGCCGAACCCCTGAGGATTCTCATACATCTGAGGGGGGGGGGGCATAAAGAACCTCTTAGCCTGAAGATAACAAGCCTAAAGCACGAGTGAGGAAAAAACTTGCTCGCTGCCGCTAAGCTCCAACATCCAACATTGGTATCAAGGCATAGATAATACTAGCCGAACCCCTGAGGATTCTTATACATCCGAAGGCGGGGGCTATAAAGAACCTCTTAGCCTGAAGATAACAAGCCTAAAGGGCGAGTGAGGAAAAAACTTGCCCGCTGCCGCTAAGTTCCAACATCCAACATTAGTATCAAGGCATAGATAATACTTGCCGAACCCTTAAGGATATAAAACCTCCGGGGCTGGGGCCATAAAGAGCATCAGCCTATGGATCAGGCCTAAAGCACGAGTAAGACGTTGTTCGCTGCCAATAAGCCCAGCTCTCCAATATGGTATCAAGGCATAGATAATAATAGCCGAACCCCTGAGGAAACACAAATCTGAGGCGGGGGCCATAAAGAACCTCTTAGCCTGTGGTAACCGCCTAAAGTACAAGCAAAGATAATACTAGCTCACTACCGCTAAGCCTCCCTGAAGTCCAAGGGTTGAAGCACATATAATACTTACTTCTACACCCACAGACTTTTTCTAATTCAATGGGTCAAACCATAGAATAACTCTACTGCAGGTGTGGAAATATTATTTTCTCATATCAGCATTTCAAATTATAACGCTCCTCTCAAAGTCTTACATCGAGCACTGAAGCATCAACATCTGCTATATACAAAAGGTACTCGTTTTCAGAGTTTAATTTTATTTGTTTTTAGCTCTGCTGGATTTTCTTGATAAGAGAGCAGTCGACCTTCCTCCCACAATAGGAGTAGGTGAGACTACACTCGAGCTTCCCCCTATTTCAGTCCTGGATGGCGTATATTCTGGAGCCCGTTCAACAACAATTTCTCTCCCTCGAGCCATATATTCAGCCGTCGTGGTCCCGATACCACGATCCATGACACCAATTGGATCTATGCTCGAGATATCAAGTTTACATACGCAAGTCCTTCCAGAGAAGCAATCTTGCATCAAATCTCTCTCAACTTGCAGGAATTTTATTTCCTAGACAAAAAATACAACCAATGCGCTTAATTGCCGTTGATGCAAAACTTCCCCATCACATTTTTCTTGTTCATGAACTACTAGTTCCTTGAAGACTTGGTGAGTAACAACAACGCGCTTGTTATCCTTTCAACGATGAGCTTTCGATTCAGCTAGTTCAGCTGTTAATTGATCAATACGTTCACTCATCCGCCTTGTAAGATCTATCGACTTCTGCCGAGAGTTTGTGAGATCAATACGCATATTATCCACTAACTCTTCTTTTCGACGAAGAAATTCCTTCATCTCTCGACTCCCCTCACCAGAAGCAATTTCATAATCCCTTTTATCCAATTCAAATTTTAGATCTTTCTGATACTTCAATTCATGTACACGTAACTCCCGCTCCGATTTGGAAATTCGCGCACAAAGTTGATTAATTCTTTCATTCATCTCTTTCTCACGTTGTGTAGCCCTCCTCACGTTTCCGCGAGCATGAGCCAAATCATCCACCAAATTTTGGTTCTTGGCTTGAATCTCTATTAAATCAGCCATGCTCTGAGCCTCTTTCCCTTTTAAACGACGTAAATCAGCCTTCAATCGATCTAACCTGGCAATCAAACTATCACGTATTTGTTCAGAGTTACGCAATTGTTGATCTTTACCCACAATACTACTGCTCAATTTTTCAAAATCAGCCTCAGACACGACCAAGTTAGTTCGTGCAGTATCCAAGTTAATCTTTCTCTTCAACAACAGCTCGTTCAGAGCACGAATGTTACATTTCATATCAGATATCTCTTCATTTAGCGGTCTAATACGATATTCAGCTAACTCAGCCTCGTGCCGAGAACTTGATGCAGCCTTTTCCTTCAACTTAGCAAGTTCGCTGGTAAGCTGGTTCAAAGCCAAATCCCTGCTCAAAATTGTTACAGTCTTTTCCTCGACTTGTCTCTTAGATTCTTCAAGCTTTAAAGAAAGCTTCACATTATCATCCAATCGATCTTCATACTGGGAAATCAAAGCCTCATATCCTTCTGCATACTCAACATTATACAAAATAGTCTACTCTTCTCTCTCCCTAGCAGTATCTAGCTCATTCTGCATAACAGTTAGCAGGGACTCACAGCATCAGTACCTAATGGAGAAACAGGTCGACAGAAGCATATTGATAAACCTGCAATACAGACACCTACAAGCTCGAGACAACCAATTCCTCCTTAGCCTACCGACAATAACAAGTTTTGGGCACAAGACAGATGATACATACACAAACATTCTGAACTAGACTACACATACAAGGTACATATCCTTTTATTCTTATTCATCTGGTTATTAATTTATCTGAATTATCTAACCTGCAATTCAGCAGAGGATTTTTTCTCCACTTTAAGTAGGCCCTCTAAGTCCACAACTCTGAGGCGCGAGTTTTCTATCTCCTACAATACGGAATTTTATAAGTAAAATGTTATTGGCATCAAACGGCAATAAAATTACAAAGCTCAATTTCATTTTTCACAACCAATGTTACATTACACGATCATCCTACCTGATTAATAGTTTCCTGATTATCGACATCGGTCTTTTCCACAGTATTCAGACCACCCTCCCTTTCCTCAACCTCCTCTTCATCCATAATTTCCATCTCCTCATAATTCCCTTCGCTAAATGCCATTATCTCCGCCTTCGTATACCTTAGCTGGTAGAGCTTCCCTACAAAGTTGTTCTAGGAAATAGCCGACGCGGTAACCAATCGCTCCGCTTCAGCTTCACTTTCAGCCCTAACTTGCTTCAGTTTTAGGGCAGCAGCTTCCTTTTCTTTCTCCCGCTCAAACTGGAAATCTACCCTCTCCCGAGTCAGCTTCTCTTCCAACTGGCTTTTCTCCCCCTCGAGCTGGGAGATCTTTTTTTCCAGCTCCATCGACCTATCCAGGGAACCAAGCTGAACGTCCCTCAGAGCGCGAGCAAACTGCAAAAAGAAACATGTCAGCTCGAGCAACAAAATAGCTCGACAAAATCAACTTTTTACTAACCTTTTTAAACTCCTCATCCATAACAGCAACCATCTTCTCTCGATCTTTAGCTCGGCATTGTTCCTCCACGAGATCTGCTTCGGCCTCAAAACGCAGCCTCAAGTCCGCTCCCTCAGCGATCTTATCGCTTTCCTCTAGCATCTTCTGCGAGTTCGTGGGAGAAATTACCTTCCTCCTCTTACTGCTGTCATCCAATGACGACACAGAACGAGGAGCAGCCCCCCTTTTTACAGCCTTCCTCATCGCCAGGTTCTGTACAGTAGTGCTAGAGACCGTGGCCATGTCTACTGGCCCATCTAGAATTTCATTGAGCCACACGAGCTTCAAGGGGATATTAAGTTCCGAAGTTGTCAATTTTTCTTCCATTGAGCCTGGAGTTTTCCCAAGCAGTCTCCTCTTCGCTTGCGATCTCCTGACCTTGTCGTCCTTACTAGCTACCCTTTTGAACCTACTTATCTCTAACTCTTTGAGCGCAGCTTCGAGCTCAGTGCATTCCCTGGCAACGACGTTTATAAAAGATTCCTTCCTCGACACTTTGCAATTAATTCGTGCATAAACACCGGCACATAAGATACAGATCAACTATAGCAGTATAGTTCAACATACAAATGATAGTTCAATTTTCAATGGTATACTTACCCTTTGTATAGTTCTATTTTTAAGTTCCAGGGGTTCCTCATCAGACTGCTGAAGATATTCACCAGACACCCATAAAAGGTTATCGTTCCACACTCGCCCTGCTGAAGACAGGTCGAAGAAGCATGGTCTTGCAGAACTAGAACAGAGATATGCACCATTAGTTGCTGTGACATACTTCACAGGATAATACTTCAAAAAATCCTTGGCAGTAATCCTCTTCTCACTACCAGATGCAGCCCATCTCCCATTCAGGGTTTCACATACAAAAATAACTTCCCAAAAATTACAATTCAATTGCGCTGGACAAACCCCAATTAAATTTATCACACTCTTAGCCAAATTGCTCAAAGGCAGAGTCAACCCATAATCGAACTGTGCTAAGTAGCAACAAAACCCATCAGTTTGACTATCCTTTACAACGCCTTGGACATACATTAAGGATACTTCGTCCCCCAAACGCCTGCCCTTCTTTTCTTTGGCCAAATCAGGCAGAAAATAGAAGTAAACTCCTTCTTGACTGACAATGCAAGTCCTAAAGAAATTACCCCTATATACAAAGGTGTGCCCCCAAATCCCATCTATGCTACTTTTGGCCTTACAGAACTCCCTAAACTGACTAGAGCCTGTTGGGTACTCAACACACCCTTCAGACGAGGCCATTCTATCAATTTGGATATAGTATCCTCCTCATCCCCTACTCCAATAATGGGAGATAAATGCCTTACGAGGCCTGCTTCATCAGCCTTTGCACAACCAGAAATCGAAGTCATACTTATCTACAGTAAAGGGTCTACTTTAAACTGCTGGTCCAACAAAACCTACAGATAGGTCGAGGTATATATATTAATTTTTATCTCCCACTATTAGATCACTTATACAATCACAAGCTGTCTCAAAACGATTTTTATCGTCTCACAGTCTTTATTCCCATTGTTATTTTTATTTTATTTTTGTGTTTGGTAGGGATTACATCCTTATTCTGACGCAATAAAGATATTTATACAAAAATACTTGTAAATCCAAATACGGACTTACCTTCAGCACCTGAGTGAGAGTCTGCAGTGTTGGTCCATACCTGTTTGCTCAATTTCTGCAACTTCTTCAAAACCTCCTCGATATCAGCCTCCTCTCGTAATTTACAATTGAGACTCTTAATCACCACTTTCCTCTTATCCTTTCCTCCTTCGGCGGTAATGGAATCGTCAGTTGAGATCTCCCTCTCTTTAACCCTTCTCTTCTTTTTTTAGTTTTCTGTATTCCAAGAGGGAGGAGAGAAGGTACTTATGCACTTTTCCCCGAACCGCTGGCGGTTTGGTGTTTTCCAGTAAGCAGTCCTCGATTCCTGAGCTGAGCCGTCTGTTCGTTTGAACCTGTCAGACGTGTCGTATCGCTTCGGTGAAAATACTTTCCCATCATTACACCGCATATTATACTTTAGCGTATCTCTCAGCCTCTTGGTCCCACTTTTTTCACAATACCCCAAACTCATGACCCTGAACTTTCTACTTTAAAAATTTTATGTACATTTTTTTGCCCTACTTATACACCTTGACTTTAACGTCAATAACAGTTAGCAGCACAAATTCAAAAATTCAGTTTCAACAAATAATCCTAGTCATAGCCTATTTTCGTGAATATATTTTTTCTTCAAGTAAATTCGGGCAATTACATTTCAAAAATTCAAAAATACAACAGTCAATCACTCCAATCCCCGAGATACTTACATTTGAAGCAACCGGTGTGCCCAATAACACCACAAGCCTTCAACAGCCCTGAGGCGACATCCATATCCTTATTAATGATCTCCTCCCTGGCCATCGTCAGGATAAACTTTTTACGATTTTCAACAGACCGCCAGCAGATACGCATGGACTCGGACCAGTACACGCGATTCATTTCCTCGCCCCTTTCTACGTTAGTCTTACCCTCGTAGTTCGCTCGGGTTTCGAGAAGAACCGCATCAAAACCTTGGTGCCCGAAAACAGCTTCCCTTATTTTATCAATCTTGAATACGCAAGTCGTTCAACACACGTGCTTCAACAACCCTCTGAGAATGAGTCTTCACCATTTTTAATGAATAACCTTCTTAGAGAACAAGTCACACTTTTATACTGTTCAGTTAACAAGACTAATTTTTCGATTGTCTATACGCAAGGTATTTCAGTCTCTGTAACCCACCCTT
Organism: Kingdonia uniflora; assembly: GCA_014058105.1. Lineage (NCBI taxonomy): Eukaryota > Viridiplantae > Streptophyta > Magnoliopsida > Ranunculales > Circaeasteraceae > Kingdonia > Kingdonia uniflora. Next base: position 1,997,233 of record JACGCM010001560.1, read on the forward strand.
CCTGGGTTCGAGCTACTTACTATTATCATTTCGTGCTTAATCAAGCTCTCTAAAGATTATATTTCGAGTTTTATATTTACATCTGCTAAGCTCGATTCATTTACGAGGTAAAATAAGGTATGTTATACCATCAACTATTCCCTCCCATATTATGTACAATTCGATGACATGTCGACCATTTCTACCATTCGCTAGTAAAAAGCAAACAAGATATTCTTTTATTACGCTCGATTTTAATCTAACAAGCTGGTTACAGGACTATTCCTACAACGTTACTTTACAATTACAAAATCAATCTCTTCGAAGCTCGATATTACAAATACTTTCTCAAACACGAGGACAGGTCTCTAGTTCTTTTATCGTTGTCGAGATACTCCTGATTTTCTATAGAAACTTCTACCACAGATCACAAAGTACAAGACTGCAACAGGTCAAAAACATCTTTCCCCTTCATTCACGTGTGGCGATACATCTTCTACCTCCACCACCGCCGTCTCTTCCTCCTTATCCACACTAACCCGGAGTTTGTGGAAGTTGAGAAAGACTCCTACCTTAGAAACCAGAACATCAGTAGAGACCAGGGATTTTGTATCGCATACACCCCGGCCGCTAAAACGGGCGCTACATAATACCTGGAAATATTTCAAACAACACTCCTTCAAGAAAACATCAAAGGGAGTTTCCCTACTCTGATAACCACAAAACCATATCCAGAATCCCTCCATGATAAAAGAAAACTGGGTATGATACACTTGATTCCTCATCTTAACCATGATTTTACGAAGCGAAATGTATTGCAGGTTATTCGGCAATCAAATCCACTATTTATAGCGATACCGCATTTAATGCACGTTGTTTCCCCAAACAGTCATCCGCTCAGGAAAACTAACAGTCTGCCCATGACACTCACGCGTCATAATGGCAACCCACTCTTCAATACAGACGTTTCGTCTTTCAAGCGTTGCTTACGTCATCACAAGGTCTGAGTTTTTAGGTTTTTCTCAACTAAAGCCACACGTGACTTCAGTTATGAGGGGGCGATTATAGGGACTTATCCCTCAAGCTAAGGACACTCAATCTCATCTGTACCTCGATCTCTATAAGACTCAATCTTATCCAGTACCAGACTTACACAGTTACAAACACGTTAACAGTTACACATCGACCATGAACTCAAGCAGAACATGGATCATCCATAACATATGTAAACAGAACTAATCAACATACACCTATCTTCCACGAGCTAATAGTTACATACTCAACTTCCCATGACTCTCACTTTCAGGAAAACGTGTTCAAGCACGATGTCAAGCTGAGAACAGGGCCTATAAAAGGGCATAGCTCATAGGGAAGTAGGAGGGAAAGACATACAATTATTTGATATCTAACTGTTCGATCATTAGATTAACTCTTGTAATCAAATTCTCCCACTCTCTCAAGCAATAATACTACTTTCACAAAATCCTCCACTCGAGGTCATGGTTTTTACCTATTCACAGGTTTTCCAAGCTAAATCCCCCGTGTCAAGTGTTATCTCTTATTTAATTCTTGGCATAGTAGTTCCTGGTGTAAGGATCGATTTCAAGCCAGTTTGAGCTTTATGAAATCTGGTCCCTACAACTACCAAAATGCTTGATCTGTAAATCACCACAATACTTGGTTTTCTCAAGGTTTTCAATTTTGAATTCCTTCTCAAGGTATTTGGTAGCTCTCGCGATCACCCTCGGAGTTCTGATAATATTCAAATAATTTAGTATACTGTTATGATGACTAATCTTATATTTATGTTTTTAATGAGAACGCATGGACGGATAAGACTTTTTACAAAGTCCTCGACCTTCAAATATCAATCAGCTTACTGTGTCCCATGAGCTTTGATTATTTCAAGACAATGGTAACTTATCTAATTTTATAACATACGCACCTCGTGCGCCGAGCTTAATTACTTCCCAAAGCTTATACCCCTCAGGTAGCTTTATACAATTTAGTTTCCCATATAGATATTCTGTAACCATATAAAATGCATATCTAGCTTGTCCTCGACAATTGACAGACTGATCGAGCATCGAAATGTTATAACATCTATAAACGAAGAGTAGGTCTCATCGTAAACAATGTCAGGTCTCTATAAAAGATTCTGGGTAACTAGTATTGCCTTAGCCTAATGATACCTCCGAGATTATTGTTTCCGTCCAAATTTATATTTGCAACCGACGGGCTCCATGGCATTACTTCGTATTATGCTTGTATGATGAGCTCTGCTTAGATTCCAGACACCCACTTTGGCCAATGTACAACAACCCATAGTTGTTTACAATAAGTGGTTCTGAATCCTCATTCTCGATGGCGAGCGTAACAGCGAATGTGAATACCTTGTCGATAAATCACCATGAACGATCATACGTTGTGTCATTACAAACTTTTAATAGATTGAGATCCCCTTATTATCATACGTATGTGCCACCCTGGGCTTGTCTCATAATACATCAACTGGTCGTATAACTACTATTGCCTTGTCGATGGGTGGTTCCATCCTCGATGAACTGACTATACCATTAGCCATATTTATCCCTTATTCCGCCACTCATTGGCTAAGAATATATTTCTCCAATTGTTCTCAGTATTAAACGTAACCTTTATATTTGTTTGCAGGATGCATACTAATTCCCTAAGAAAGTTCAGTTGTATAGGAAAATTACTTGCAGGTACATGCATCTACGATACTTCAAACGTCTATGAATGTGTATGGCAATTCATTTGCAACCTATTGCAAGTGTTGAATCTGTTGAACCTTATTGTCACTTATTATTATCTAAATGGATCTAGATGAGACAACGATGGTGCATATCTTCCCCTAATGTTAGGAACTATGTCATCTCATCAAAGTGATAATCTACCTCGCAGTAATACATCGCTAGTGGGTTTCAAATATCTTGTAAAAAATGATAAATCATAACACACATAATACCAGGCCGACGTTGGGGACCCAACTCCGTACGCTGTAGAGATGTCCTGCACGACACATACAAATATGCACAGAAGGGTGACATTGAGATCCCACCCAGTTACAAGTTACTTTGGGAAAGCTTTGATGATTTACTATCGGATGAATCCTAATCAGCGTTGCGGGGAGAACAAATGCATGACCCACACACTAGCTAGAAGATGTGATCGTAATAACTGTAGCCTAACGATTAATCTCAATCGCTTGATTAGGTTCTTTGCTAGCCTGAGTTGGGCATGAAATGAGGTACTCTCGATGCTCAATCATTGGTCCCATTAGTGGTAAAATAATCATTAATAGCCTGTAAGTTAAATTTGCAAGCTCTGTCAAGTCACATCGACTTGATCGGTCAATCCAGGATTTGAGCCAGCAATTGATTGGTTTAAGTAAGAAGTTGTGCTAATGTTGCATTCCATATTGTTAACAATAGGCAAACGTAAGACCATATTCAAGATACGTCTATTATGACCATAAATACACAAGTGGGCCACTATGTGGATGGATAGGTCTACATGTATTTCCATGGATGCGTTTAGAAAAAAGGCTAAAGATCCTATTCCACATTGGTCATACTAGGATGAACAATAGATTTTCCTTGAAAGCAATCGTTATACGAACACTCTCTGGATCTTCTCCCCTTTTAAGGAAAGTGGAAATGTATTCCTGATAATCCTCCTCATTACTCTCGCCCGGAGAAGTGTATTGGAAACCGTTCTAATAGCGTGTTCTTACCTTTAGAAGTTGAGATAATACACATAACTTGGATGCCATTTCTCATACCATCTCTACTTCATTACCATTATCATCTATATCCTTACAACTCAATAAAATATGGTTAGATTTACTAGTATATAAAGCGAACTGGATACCCCTTATTATACCGTTTGCGAGTAATAACATGATACTCTCAGTATCTTATATCATGTAGGCCGCGCCAATAATATTCGTGACATCCCTGATCTACAAGGTCAAAGTTAAAAAATATATCAATAACTCAAAATGATCGAGTATATGGTACAATTATCTCTTAGACCTGTATCGTCACTCATCCGATTATCGGTTAATGCTCTATGAGCAGATAAATCCATAAGGCAATTGGTTTATAGTTGATCAATTATCATACATAAAATTTAACTATTTCTCAAGTAATAAATTCACATACAAATCAAATAACGATGTAATAGATGTTATACCGAACTAGTGCATGTCACGAGCATTTTAACTTTTGAAGAGTTCCCAACTCAATCAAAGGTAGTACTAAGAAATCAAAACTACTACTACCCAACAAGTAAAGTTACTACTTGGTAATGTTCTCTCGATGAAATCACTCATCTACTTAGACTCTGCTACTGTGGTCAATCTTAGAACTTGATCCAAAGCTATATTGGTATATTGGGAAAAATATAAGACCGTAAACTCTATTGTAGCGGGGGTCTGTACAAACTACGATCAAGTGATAAGTCCAAGGCTAATCTCCCTAGATCGTCTAGGGGGCCTTGCAATCCTGCGCCCAGTGCCCAACTATCTCGTATCCAGTTTCGAATTCTTCCTTTTCTATTTTGGTCCATTGGTAAACTTTTTGTCCCCCTTGCCTTGGGTTACTGATGGCTAGAATTATAATCTTGTCGTTGTTACCACCTCTCGTCTTTCCATGACTGCGACCTTGTTTGCAGCTTCCCCTATCAATATACCCGATATTATGATACTCATGCACATGCTTACTCTCAGTAGGCATGAGCTTGTGGTTCTCAACTAACGGCTCGTACTTCTGCTCAGAGATCAAGAAAAGTTAAATCAGGTATGCGTGTGCAGTAAACTTTTACTAACGAGTATTACCCCAGAAGTGTAATATTTAAAGCATGGAAAGTTAATAAAATATTCTCAATATCTCTGTCTACCTCAACTATTTCTCCACATAACATCATAATGGAGTTGCACTGCCAAATAAAAAATTTGCCACAGTTATATAATACTAGAATAGGAGGGTATTCATTTTCAGACCTTCCTGAATATGGTAGCGAGGGTGCAAACAAAGCATGAACTTTACTGATTAGAGACTCATTATTCTCAATAATACTCTTATCCAGATTCTGTAGTGGCAGATGGACCTCAGTATCCATATAGGTCAAGTTTGCTGATACCAAAATAGAGTTGCAGTATGGGAGGCACTTAATATTCTGAGTTTTGCCAACATCTGTTATGCATGTAAATCAATACTAGTAGTAGTATTTGATAAACACTTATGACATAGAGACAATTCATATTATTCAAGGCAGTGATTCACAATCATTACTTGTAGGTGAATCTTGTTTATGTCATATTACTCATAAAATCCTATTAAGTACATGATTATGAATCATTACTTGCGTTTCATAGTATATAGCGTAATGAAGTGCATGATTCCCAATCATTATTTACAAGTGAACCTTGTTCATGACTTTATACTTATGAGATCTTATTAAGCGTCAAATCCCAACTTTACCTTATAAAATGACAATCTTAACCTTAAACTACATTTTAAAAGAATCTTAGCCAAGATAGTTATTCAAAACTTCTCGATGTTACGATCCTTTTCTAACTACGAAGGTATTCTAAGCCTTAAAGTTTGTTATACGGTTATATATATATTCTAGTCAAATGACCCATTTGCTACAAATATAGGGTTTATTAGATGTTTAGCAAGCAAGTGGCTATTTTTCCGAAGTTTGATGAGTTCTAAAGATGGGTAGATTAAGCCTGTCGTGAACTAACTATCTAAAAGTGTAAGAGATTGTTATTAGTATATTTGTACTTCTGGATGTTATCAAGTAACATCTAATTATACCTAAATACAAAAAGTTGGTTCCCTATAATCTATATTTTTAGAAACAAGACTATATCAATTCTCAATTGATCCCCAAGTAGTGTCCTAGACATCTGTATTATTCAATTATGACTCTCAGTCGTATCTGAATATGTATTTTGGTTTCATGTTATTACAGATCCTTGATCAGAATAACTAGTAACATAGGGGAATAAATTTAGTATCCTATATTATTGTCGTAAGAAATTATAAATTAGTATTAACAAGTATAACATAAATTAATCCCTTATTCAAGACATCGATCCCTCACTATGCTTAAATTGTTCTTCTCCTCCCCCAACTCGTCAGGTTCAAGGGAGTTGAAGAACAACCCTAAAGAGTAAACATAGACCTCTAGGTCAGACCTATTACCAACATGAAAATCTTAACATACACCTATAGAGCTTCTTCCTCAGATCTAGTCTAAGGAGATTAGCCCTGCAATATCTTAATAAACAATATCAATGAAGAAAATTGAAATAACTTTCATTAAAATTAAGAATAAAGTTATGAGCTACAAACTCAGTTCTCAAGCTCTCAAAAACCCCGCAAAAATGAAAAGTAGGTTTGGAGAGGGAGAACTGATCCTTAAATAGAAAATCCTGAGGTTTAAAGTATCCTAACTACCACTAGTCTTCTCCAGTAGTGATAGACAAACATTAATTAAAATAATGCTCTTTTAAGATCACCTTGATATATGTGCCAAAATTTTATGACAAACGACCACCATCAGTCGGCGATCACTAGTGATAAGCCGTGTGCCGACGACGATTGCCGGTAGGTGGTGGCCAGAGTTGCCATTTTTTTGGGTTTTGCTTCGCTTGATTAGAGATGTTTAAATTAGCATTCATCCTCCTGTTCTCTTGTCTCAGTGATGATCTTTGATTTTCATTTAGCCCAACTTGGCCAATTCTGATATAAACTACTCTATTGAATTGCTGGAATCCCTTAGTGTTGTTATTCTGCCATTTTAGGTATAATTTGGCAATTTTCTTGCCAAATTGACTCTAGTAGATTAGAGAACCTGAAAATAAGGTAACTAGGCAATAATTAAACCAAAAAGGGTCTCAGGACGGCCAAAAATCCTGTGAAAAGGGTTTAAATTCTACACAAATATGTGCTTATCAGCCCCCTCAAGGGCTGACTTTAAAAACAAATCTTCTTTTTTTTCTTCAAAAATTGGACCAAAAAGATTGGCCAAGGATTAAGTCTGATCCGCCTAAGGTTAGGTGTGGTCCACCACCACAACACATGATCCACACACCCCTAGTCGTGTGACTTGTATGTGCAATCACGGACCCTTAATCGTATGAGCTACACGCTCCAAGCACGTGATGGCATGATGATATGGAGGCATAGTGGCATTGTGGTATGCCCTTGGCACGTGACCTGTGCCATGTGTCCTTGGCATGGGTATGTGTCATTGGTACGTGTGACTGTGCCCTCGGCATGTGTGACTGACACATATCATTTTTTATGATGATGTGTTCCTACTACGTCAGTAATAGGACCTCTGCCACGTCATCGGTGGGCCTTGCCACATTACCAGTAAGGTCCACTATAACGTCAGATGTGAGCTCTGCCATGTCATCGATAGAGTCCACTACCACGTCAGCATGGTGGAGTCCATACTATGTCAGCAGTGGGGTCTACTGACTAGACACATAAGTTTGACTGGTCCTTACCATTTCAGTTGTTTAGTCGGTTCATACTGCGGATTCAGTAGTGTCCTTGACACGTCAGTTTTTATCGGTGGTGACACGTGTCACTGGGTAGGGCTGTACTCGGGTTGGGTCATCCCGGGTCCAGGTATTTAAGTGATTCGACCTGAACTCGTCGGGTTACCAAATTATGGACCTGGACCCGAACCGACCAAGTGCATAACCCGAACCCAAACCAAACCGGGTTGGTCAGGTTAGGCCGGATCCTGAGTTCGGTTTGTTAATATATTTTAGATGCAAACTCAGTAACCCACATTGAACCAATATCATCAGTGGGACTCAAGAACATATAAATCATCACATACATGGTGGTAACTCTGAATTAACCCTTCACCCCTTTACACAAATTTGAAAGAAAAAAAGAAAACACAAAATCACAAAAAACCCCTTATTGAAGCTTGCACCAAAACAACACAAAATCAAGTATTTATAGAGAAATAGAAGTCGTCCTCGATTATTGCTCTAGAGGAATATATGTCTCCTTCACTAGCATATGAAGAGTAATCTTCATTGCCATCCCCCTCCCTTAACTCTTCAATTTTCTCATCGATATCCCACCTTTTCTCAACATCCTCTTCACAACACTAATTTCATGTTTGAGTATCGTGTCTTTGTACACCTTAATTTCATGTTTGTACTTCAGGTTTGAGTATCGTCTTTGTACATCCTAATTTCAATGTTTGGTTGATGCGAAAAAGGTGAGGGTTTAAGAAATTGAAGGGAAATGGTGGGGTTGTTGTTGGTGGAATTGTTTAGTTGTTGTTGGTGGAAGAGAAGAGAGTTAGAGAGGTATAGAGAGAGAGATGAGTAGTTGTTGTCAAGAGAGAGAGGTCGGCTGCTAGCCTGCTAGGTTTAAGTTTAAAATATATAAAACATAAAGGTCGGTTCGGGTCCAACCCGGTTACCGAACCTAGTAATCAAAACCGAACTGGCTATAACCGGGTTTATACATCTTGAACTGAAACCAACTCGATTGTTTAGCAAACCCAGACCGAATCACCGGGCCGGATCGGTCCGGGTCGGTTTCACGGGTTGGCCGGTTTCTTGTACAACCCTATTACTGGGTTTGCTCTGGTAACGTCATCGTTGACTTGCTTACATAAGCACGTGGGAAACCCTAGCGTGTCTTGCACGTGGGTCTTACCCCTGTGACGTAAGCACTACGCTATCAGTGTATAAAATTGTCGTTAGCCAATTTTCCCTGGCAGTTCAGGCCCCTTGGGGCACGGGAAAATACAAAAAAAGAAAAGAAAAACTCCCCTTCGAAGAGTACAATGAATCATAATCACACAATTTTTTTGATATTATCAGCTAAAACAAGTAAAAGCCCAAGAAAAGGGGGAAAATGTATCAAAATAAGCCTTTTAATGTCGATATTTTTCCAAATCAGCACTTAAAAATCTCTAAAAAAAACCTAGAATAGGCCAAAAAATACAAGATTCATCATACTTTTCTACATCAAATCACCATCATAAACATAACAAATAGATCTAACATCCTAAAATTAGATTTAAACATGCAAATCTATGAACTTTCATGTAGTTTAGGGTTGAAGTTATACCTTGATCTTTAAGAGAAGATAGAAAAAGTTGCAAACCAATCTGGAATCCCACTAGCTCTTCTTAACACGTAGTTGATAACATTTTAGGTTCCAACCTCTTTAGCAAATAATCAATCAATCACATACATACACAATAGATAGATAATATGAGAGAAAAATGAGAACTTCGTTATTATATCAAAACTTGTGTTACAACTAGGGAAAACCCTAGGTATATTTATAGAAGTAGCTCTTACTAAAACTCTCTCCAACAAAGTCCTAGCTTGTTAGTTAAGTTAGGATATAGGGCACCCCTAGGGCTGTACATAAAAAACCAGGAACCGAGGAATCAGACCGAACCGAACCGAGCCGAAACTGGCGGTTCTTACCGGTTTCTTATAGAATCGGTTCGGTTCTCGGTTTTGAAATAGTAAAAACCAAACTTCTCGGTTCGATTCCGGTTTTTGATTTAAATAGTCTGTTATAAACCGAACCAACCCGAACAAGGTTAATGTAGTAATTTAGACCTAATAAGTATTAACCTAAAGCCAGTCTCATATTTTCTTACACAACAAACCCACTGCCTCTTTCAGATCTGATCAAGACCACACAACAAACCTTTCTTTCATATCTACTTGAGAAGATGATCAAGGGTAGAAGCTTTAATATGATTTTTCCCAGATCTGATCTCTATCTCTCTTTTTATAATGTTTGGAATTCATAAACCGGATTTAGAAACAAAGGATGCTTATCTCTCAATTAAGTTTACTGGTCCACCAAGACAAGCATGAGTGTCTTCACCATGAAAATGGAGATCTAGCCGTTAATCACATTCTGATCACACGGTCGGGATTCATTAACCAGATTTTGGTTTCTTGCCTCTCTCTACTAACATTCTAGAATTTAAAAGAAATGGTATTTAAGATGATGCTTATGAGTTGATCTCTTAAATTTAAACCGATGATGTCGTGATGTTATTTGTGATCGTAGGGGAAAGGGAAAGGTTCGTCGAGTTGTTGCGAGGGTTGCAATTACAACAACAGCAACTTCAACCTCAACCTCCGACGCAGGTGAAGAAGAGTCGAAGAGGCCCGAGGTCGAGGAATTACGCTTTATCGAAGAACAGGGAGTTTTCAAAAACCGAACTTAAACTGAACCGACCGGTTTGGTTTTGGTCCGGTTATTTTTTAGGTCGGTTTGATTTCAGTTTCATGTGACAAAAAATCGGGGATATCCGGTTCGGTTCATTATTTAGGGCCAAAATTGAACTGTGTACAGTCCTAGGCACCCCAACCCGGTTCGGGCCTTATAAAGGCTGAACCTCTCGTAACAATTTTAATTTTATTTATTTTTAATTAAAAACGCAAAAGGGTATTTTGGTCTATTAAAAATGTTAATTTCTGTTAACTGTTGTTGAATGCAGTCAGTTACAGTTAACCTAGGTCAAAGTGCAAAATTTGGGTACTTTACAAATATTTGATTAACCGTGGAGGTACTTCTCAAATATAGATATAAATAGTGGGTATTTGTCTTAAAAAAAAACTCTTATTCTAATGAGAACATGCTTTGTTAGCTGGAGATGTGGGCTAAGTGTGTGGATAATTGAGAGGAATACATTTATCGTTTGTCTTACTAATATCGGAGTTGCCAAGTTACAGAATATGCTTTTAGCAGAGAAGTATCTACTAGAATGTGCAGATTCAAGAAGGCTACCATTGAGCATTTATCACGTAGAGAAAATAGATATTCTGATTCCTTTGCCTACCTGGCAGGAGTCCTTGACACAGAAGCTCGATATCTCAAGATCGAAATGTTATCTACCCCCAACATTAATATCATAAGCTCAAATTCTGTTAATACTGGGGGTGTTGAAGAGAACAAGGACGACTGGAGATGACCTTTCCTCATATATATCAGACCTCGTAACAAATTTGACGGCAAACTCCCTAAATATCATACTAAAAGATGACACTTGATAATGCTAAGCGATACGTTGTGGCCGATAATTTTCTTTGCAAAATTTCGGTCACATGACCATATCTCTAGTGTTTACCGAACAAAGTGGCTAAAAAATTTATGCTTAAACTTTACGAAGGCACTTACGGTTCTTATACAGCAGAACGATCTCTAGCTAATCGAGCTCTTACTCAAGGAGTTTTTTGACCTAAAATGAAAGCTCAAGCCATTAAACTTGCAAGCAAGTATGATACCTGCCAACGACATGACCCCTAAATTTGAGCTCCAGCCTTGGAACTCCATTCCAGCAACGTTGTTTGGCCATTCAGAAGATGGGCCCTTCACCTCGTAGGAGAATTCCCCACTGTACCAGGCAAAAGGAAGTACCTCCTAGTAGTAACGGATTACTTCACTAAATGGGTGGAAGCAGTCCCTCTGTGTCGTACACGTGAAGACAAAGCTATCAAGTTTATATGGGAAACCATCATCATTCGGTTTGGCTACCCACATATTATCATAATAGACAATGTACCTCAATTCATTGGCTCCAGAGTTGTTGAGTTCCTCAATCAGCACAACATCATCCACTCTCCTTCCAATCCATATTACCCACAAGGAAATGGACAGGCCAAAATTAGTAATCGTACTATTGTGGATGGAATCAAAAAGTGTTTGATAGAGAAGAAGAGTAATTGGATCCAGGAATTACCACATATATTATGGGCATATCGTACAATACCTCTGGTATAAGCCAGATACATGCCGTTCCTCCTGGAATTTTAGTACAGAAGCAATCATTCCCACTCAATATCATCACTCATTACGCGACCATACCATGACAGATGAAGAAAGTGAATTTCAGTTGGCATTTAACATGAATTGGATCGAGGAAACTAGAGACAGAGCAATCATAAATTTGGGAAGATATCACCAAGCTTTAGCTTGATCTTATAACAAATGAGTTCGTCATAGAGAGTTTGAAATCAAAGATCTCGTCCTCCGAGAAGTCCCCAAATACAGAAAAGAAGTCAATGCTGCGAAACTGACCAAAAATTGGGAAGGTTCTTTAGTCATTATTGGAAAAAGTGGCCCTGGTTCTTACGATCTCGCTACCAAACATGGGGAACGAGTGCCTAATCCTTGGAACACGAGGAGATTGAAGCTATATCGAAGATGATGATCTATCACAGTGTACTTCTATAAATAAATCTATCATCTTGTATGACGGTCTTACATTAATTAAATACTTATGTTTGATCACCAAACATCTAAGTACTTTCTATTATTTCATACAGTATTCTATCTAACATCCTTTGTACGTCAATCTTATACCAATGAAATTCTTGTGTCTAATTGTCCTACATTACAGTACTTTTCTAATATATCATTCAAGTACTTCTATATACAAAATTATTGCTTCAGCATATTCGATCTTCTAACTACATTATAGGTCGCTTATTGGTTCGCCCAATTTGACCAACCCATCTAATACGTTACAGGTTAATAATTGGTTTCTCCAATTCGACCAAACAGATTACATATTACAGGTCGGTTATTGGTTCGCCCAATTCGACCAATCTATCTAAATATTTATATATACATATTACATGTCTAAACATCACAGATTACCATTGGATTTACTCTACTCTAATACATTATAGATCGTTTGTTGCTTCAGCCAAACTGATTATCTATTATATTACAGACCATTTGTTGCTTCTACCAAAATGATCATATATTATATTACAGATCGTTTGTTGCTTCTGCCAAACTGATCATATATTACCTTACAGATCGTTATTTACTTCCGCCAAACTGATCATATATTACATTACAGATCGTTTGTAGCTTCAGTTAAACCGATCTTCTTTGTTCTTTAACGTTTGTTGCATCAGCCAAACCAACCCTCCACTATACGAAAGCATGTGGACCCATACCTAACACATATACTATAATTTGTTTATCACAAGGTTGGTACAAATCATTTTTTTTATCAAGAAGTCCTATCTTAATATACTCTATCTACTATATTTTCATTCGTTTAGTACGAATAACTCCTCATAACAATCACTATGCCTCATTGCTCACTCAAGCTGTCACTTGAACTACCACCTGAAGAATTCATAGCATTACGCGAACTTTCACCATACAGGCACACATGCATAAACTCTGGCATTCTCCTAATAACAATTTGTTTTCCTTCCCTAATGATACTCTCTTTAAAAACTCCAATTCTTGACACCAAGGGATCTAGGTACTCAGATCATACCGACCTTATTTCATACTGCACACCTTTGGCAACTAAACTACCATATATAGTTCTACTTTCCACTTCCAACCTATTGAACTCTGATATAAAGAATGAAGCAACTGCTGTCATATCTCTCTCATGTACATCACCTGCCTCACTTTTTACCCCTTTAGAATGAATAAGCTCACCAAGTTTACCTTGAGCTTCCTTCAGCATAGCTTCCAAACTCTCGTAGCATTTATCAACTGTTCATTTTTCATCCAACGTAATAGCATTCTGAGATGCCAACGCTGTCATAAATTCATCCATATGACAAACCATAGACATTGCTCCCTCGACTTCAGCCTTATAATAATTTGTATTTGCCATACTTTCGCCAAGATTTATTTCAGCCTTAAAAAGATTCGTATCCAACTTAGTATTTGCATCACGCAATCTCGTGTTCTCCATTTGATACTCAAAAATATTTAGCTCAATGATTGAATGGTATGCTCTAGTGAATATACCTTACTCCAAGTCTTGTTTATCTTTTCATTCTGTTGACGACGGGCTTCTTCCATCTTTTTTATCATCATACCAGCAATCAACCACAATACTTTGTATTTTCTAGCATGAGCTTTTGCCTCTATAACAGTTACTCGCATATTAGTTATCTCCGCCTCCAGCATATTTACTTGAAATTGCAAGTCTTTTACATTACTTCCTTCTTCCTCTAATACTGCCAGCAGTTCTGTAATTCGAGTTCGAGCAGATATCGATTCAGCCCCTTGATGGCTAGTTTGCCAAAGTACCTAAAAATTTAATACCATTTTTCCGTATAACTTCCTTTTATCCCTCTATCTTGCTTACTTGGCTGGCTAGTTCAGCCACTTTTTTTTGCAGTTTTTCAGTCAAACGAATTACTGTATTTTGCTCTTTTGATATCTTTACCTTCGTTTTTTCTTCTAAATCAGTAACACTCTTTGGTTCCCCCTGACAGGAATATAGTTTAGCATTCAATTGTTCGTTTCAAACAAGTAACGCGTCACATTGACTCTGGACAGCCACCAGTTCTACCTGTCATGACAGTTCACATTTATAATAGTTCACTTATATAGACATATTACATATCACAACAAACAAGTTTAATCAAGAATATGATATCTGAGTAATATAGATATATCATTCTATTTATCATCACAGAGAACAGATTTCATTTATCATTAAAAAATAGTATACAAAGATCTAACACATAGACAGGGTCGGTTAAAAACTGGAACACCCTATTTTTGCTTTTTCGAGATATGCGAGGACTGCCATCTATCTCTCAAAATCTTTATATTCATTACTTGAACATCTATAGGAGCTATAAAAGTCACCACCTCCTGCTGGCGTTGTTTGCGCCGCGATCGGGATATTAGACTCTCGACCTCCTCCTCATTCTCTTTCGACGACAATTCCCTCGACCTAGGAACGATTTCTTTACCAACATTTTCCTCTTCATCTTTGCTAAACCACATATTTTTATCCTTGGCATTCTCAACATCAAAATCCTTCCCACATTCCGTTATGAACTTCTTAAATTCGTTCTCTACCCTCGCCAGTTCTCCTCCATTAAAAGCAATGACACTTTCTATATGACGTTCATGCTCTGTCCAAGTTGCAACTTTTGCTCGCGACAGATACTACTCCTTCAACTGTATTTGTGCCTCGTACAACCGTTAACGTGTTTCCTTTTTCCATACACCTAAAGCCCTCGCATCAGTTTTTACCTTTATTTGAACAGCCACTTCTTTTGACAATTGCGTCACTAAAGGTATTTTTTGCTCAACATATTGTGATAATACATCCTGCAACTCCTTTAACTCAACCTCTAATTACTGTTGAACCTCTATTTTCTCTTTTCTTATCCTAAAAAATACAATTCTCATGGCCCTTCGATCCTACATAAATCCAAACACATCAGATAAATGTTCTGTATTGCCCTATATAATAGACACACCAGCTCGAGCTGAACACTTTCTTGCCTCTAAACTATGACGATTAGGCACTTCTTGAGCTAAAAACATAACTATAGCTGGGTCCGGAACTATACCTATTTCCTTCAAAAGTTCTATATAAGATTCTTTTAAACTTCGTTCACTATCTACATCAACCTCGAAATGCAATGTTAGAGCTATCAGCATACTTCGACACCTAGCCTTATCACTAGGGTCGTTAAAGCAGGTTAACTTTTTTGGTTTTCAAACTAATATCCCCCTTATCTCTTCCTTTCTTAACACCTCATCCCTTTCTATTTTTATCTTAGCATATATACATTAGAGGTCATATAACTCTTTAAAAGTTTTTTGCTGAATTGAATTTAAATTGCATTATCTCATATTCAATTTTATTAAGTACCTGTTGAGTACGAGCCACAAAATCCCTCACTCTACTCAATGTTCTCTCTAGTTCAGAATTAGTTTTTCTCAATCACTCTACCTCCTACACAGATTACAAATATCTTGTTATCATACATACATGTAAAAAAAAGTATACTAAAAAGCATCTATCAAAATTAATAGTTTACGATCACACAGAGTACACTCCCATAAAATTAAAAATGAGTTATATAGTTCGAAGACAAAGCATCACAGATTGGTTAAGGATTCTTGTTGATTTCTAACTCAGAGAGAAGATTCAACGTCTGCTCAGCTGCTGCAAGTGGTTCAGTTGGTGTAAAAGATTCATTGGCTGAGTCAGCAACATTAGCCTCAACTTTACCTTCTACCTTAGCATGAAAATTTATCTCATCATATTTCCCAGATTGACCCAGCTCCATGTCAGCTTTAGTCAATCCAAAATTATAATAAGATTGGACAAAGTGATATTTTTCCACCTTCAATGCCTTGACTGATGTGACATAACATCATCATGCTCAAACAATACTCTATACTTCTCTGTGAACTCTACAGCCGCCTTAGCATCCTCAGATCTCTTCTCTTTCTCTAGCTTAAGCTCAGCTTTGAGCTCCTTAATACGAGTCGATTGGGCATCAAACTTAAGAGTAAGATCCCCAAACTCCTGGCTCTTCTTATCAAGACACTTCGTTGCCCCCTTCAGCAGCATCGAGAACTGCCATTACAACAAATACACAAACATAAGTTCAGAACAACAGCTCTTAGTCCGATTACAAGACAATTAAAGATTTCAAACTCATGCCGTGAAAGTATGCTCATGATACTCTTCATCGAGCTTCTTCGGATCGGTCCCGGCCATCAGGCAGTATTTCTGTTCCAGCTCTCTTATCTTGGCTGCAGCATGAGGATTAGTATGAGAGCTACCCTCATCCTCATGCCTTTTTTTCTTCATCGAGTTCGTCACAGCCTCTGCAGGAGTAGCCACACTCACTTCCATTCTCTCCTCTACATCTTTAGAAACAGTCTTTGCGATCTCTTATTCTGTGGTCGTAACCCCAGTAGCAGGCATAACTGACTTTCTCGACCTCCTAGTTGTCCATTTTGTATTTTGAGGTACAGGAGGTGGAAGACTAAGGACATCATCAATAGTCAAATGAGCATTCTCCGTAGGTCCATTTTGTATTTTGCAGTACCTTAAACTTTGGGTACTACAGAATCTACCCTCTTATCCCTACAGATACCGAACTCACCAAGTACCTGCTTTAACTCAACCTGATCACAAGAAACGTAGTCGAACAAGTTGGTATTATGAAGCGCTGATGAAGGATTAGGTTATGCCAAAACAAGGAGCAAAACATTATTTCATAAGCTCGAAGACATGATAATTGTAAGTCGAAGATTGATCAACGTTACTTACTCGGGTTATAATATTTATGGTTCAGAACGAGTGTTGGTTCATCTGGAACCTACATACAGTTACCCCCTACCCATACAAGGTGGTCATTCCATGGTATACCCGCAGATTCAAAGTCAAAGAATTTCGGCCTAGATGAATCACTATACAGGTAACCACTACTTCGATCTTTGACATATTTCCATTTATAAAACTTCAACACACCATTGGCTTTGAACTTCTTGACAGTCATTTCCTTTTGCCATTTCTCATTTAGTGCCTCACATACCCTCATCATCTCATATACATTCTCATTCAGCTGTGCAGGGCAACACTGTAATACATTCATAACCTCTTTTTGAAAGAAGGTCAGAAATTTTTTAAGGCCATACATGACCTGATTCAAATTACATAAAAACCCATCATTCGGGCCTAATAGCCCGAGGCCATTATAGTAAAAGAGATTAACATCCTTACTAATACCTCTTTCTCTTTTCCACTTCTCCAACCAAGAGACTTGGTAGTATACTGCCTCCTCCCCTTTTTCTGGGACATAGGCCTTAAACCAGCGACCTTGGTCCTCCAAATAACTTCCCCATTCTCCCCACAATTTCTTTTTGCATTTTCAAAATTCTTTT
Organism: Kingdonia uniflora; assembly: GCA_014058105.1. Taxonomy (NCBI): domain Eukaryota; kingdom Viridiplantae; phylum Streptophyta; class Magnoliopsida; order Ranunculales; family Circaeasteraceae; genus Kingdonia; species Kingdonia uniflora. The sequence continues at coordinate 2,014,956 of JACGCM010001560.1, forward strand.
CCTACATCTATTCCCTTTGGATATATGAAAAATAATTTATCTTTCTCTTTTCTATCATCTTTATCTATCACTTTATCTATTTTACTAGTTTCCCTAACCTCTACAATCATCTCTATACTATTTACAATCTCTTCCATGGCATTACACTCATCCTCTCTCCATGACGATGATGTTTCCTCCAAACTTGAAGATACTGCAAATTTACTCATGGAAGTGCTAGGTTTGGAACACATACTGGACCTATAGATACACAAAATATTTCATCACTATCTCTACTTTACATATTATACCCTCCATACAGTAAAATCAACCCCACTTCTACCCAATCAACACGTTTACTTTATAATTTTATAAACAATAAGCAACCATTTCAAGTTTCCCTCTTCTTCCCTAAACAAACATTTTCTCTCTCTATAGTCTATTCATATAACAAAGATTATACGCTACAAAAATCTCTCCTTAATTATTATGAAAATCTCAAAACCCCAACATTATCAAAACTTTGGTATCTCTTAATCTAAAAGGGTAAAAAACTAATATCATACAAATTACTAGCAACAACAAATCAAATAAGCAGAGACATATATCACCAACCTGTACTTGAAGAACAACAATCTTCTATTTTACCTGGACGTCTCACCAAAAATGACTGCTCCCATCACTTTTCCAATAGTTTTTTATCACCCAATGAACCTTACCTCTCAGATCACACTCAGAACTCAAACATTTCTTCTCTTTGAAGATAGGATTTGCACAACTTTTTTTTTTCTCTCTCTGCAACTGTTGATAATTTATGAGGGAGAGAGAGACAAGTTTTTATACTCTCCCTCGATTTATGAAACGATGACTCCTTCAGATACGTGTCAGTCACCCATACTGTCTCTACATGCATGTCTTTTCGGTTAACAGTATCATCATGACTTTTATGATAATGTTTGCTATCATCACGTCTGTCTCTATTGTCTGCCATTAAAAAAATTTGCCCCTCTTTCCTGATATAGTACAAACGGCCAATCACCTTACTTTTGTACTCTACCAAGATTGTACAACATTCCTAAAAGTTCAATATTCAAAAATTAAAGATATCTATACAGTTGTTACAATCCTACAGTTGGCATCCATTATATCCGTACACAAATAGTAAAACATAATACTTTATTCTTATTCATTTCAGATCGACGCATCAACTATGCCTCGTCTTATATTTATTGGAGTACAAACACAGAATACTAAAAATAGATTACTTATTACGAGCTCTCATATTTCAAGCTTACCGAGCTCTATAGTTATATCTAAAGCAACCTCTATGATTTACCTCTCCACATAGAATTATCTCTCCTCTTGCTGCCCTTGCATCCTCTTCCACAAGTTTGTCACACACGAGCTGTCAAACAATCATTTCTTGTACTGTGGTATCCAGTAGAGATCAACGTAATACATCATACCAGAAAAAGTGATCATACTCTGTACGCCTGCTTTCATCATCCAAGCTGATCAAATACAATGGCCATTCTGATAACACATCATCATAAAGCAGTCGACAAAAATATCGTTCACGAAGTTCAGCAACTTTGATATGAAACCTATCCTCTGATACTTGACGAGCATGCTGAGAGCGCGTCCTTACTATGGTTACTCGCACTACCTCTATAGTAAATTATCCCTGCAGAATATACAAGACATAGCAGCCAAGAATCACCACTTTATATAGTCACCAGGAGATCTTTAATAATCCATATCACCCCAAAGATTTTGCTGAAGGCTATATTTTTTAAGAAATTTTTTGGGATAGCAGAATATCAACAAAAAATCCATAATATTATCACAGGTCATTCTTTCTATATTATGAAAAATATCCTCAGATTGTATATACACAGATATGAAGATGACAGCATACAAAATCAAACAAGTCCAGCGGTAGCACCTATAGATCAATATAATTTTTTCCCCAGTTTGAGACATTTTTCATCCAGTCTGAAGGCACAAATGGCAAAAAAATCCATATACTTTTGTAGCAACCTAGTCATCTTACAGAAATTATATATTTCCTATCATCACATTTCCAGGCTCCTCTAATTTTTCACACCTCACCTATCACTACCATTTACCGATACACACACTGAAATCCTTATAGTTTGATTTGTCCAGAAAATACCCCATAACAAACTATTATTCCCCAGACTTTCATCTTTACAGACTTCTACTTTGCAAACCCAAAACTACTGCTAGTTCGACATACAACATCAAGATAATAGATTATTGACATTTTGTTAGTTCAAAATTTTTCTTACAGATTCCTTTACAAATACACTATCATTCTAGACAATATACAGATGTCATTCCAAATTACATCAAGTAACAGTTCAAAATGCCTCTCAGCAGTCAACGAGGAAGAAGATGAAAAATTAAAGCAACTTCCAAGCTTTGATCCGATGCTGTAAGGCACAGGAAACAGCAGAACTGGAAATCACAGATGAAAGATTTTCTTCATGGATAATATCTATGGTCCATGGAGAAAAATGACCTCCTCCATCATTGCCACCTCTTCCACCATAACCCCCACCTCCTCGCTTGCAAGAGACAGACGGAAGGTTATATTTCTTTGAAAGGACCCACTCACTCACAGGATAACAACGAGACTCCCACGGAAAAATGTCTGCCGCTTCATCTTTAGTTATCACATCCTCCTCCACCAACAAACGAATCCCATTTCGGCGCTCTGCCTCAGATGTCAGCAGATAGTGGAAACGCACCATCAGATAATAATCATCCCCCGCTTCCATCACATCTTCATAGGACATACGATAATAGGTAGGAGAAATAAGAATTGGTGTTGGCAGATACAAAGATTGGTATCCAAAATTATGAATGCAAAATTCCTCCATCTTTCTACGAATCCTAGACTCCCGAGATTGGTTCTTTGTAGTTACAATACTCTTAACAGTTATAAGATTTTAAATACAAAAACAAGAATAGAGGAGAATGAGTTTAAAGACAAAGACTTGGTTTACCACACTCAACTCAGAGTGACTTTTATACTATGATCAACATTAAAAGCCGACTCTTCAAATTCCCAACGTCAGAAAGATTTCTCATGCAATGACATTGACTAGAACCATTGGTTCTAGGAAACCCAAAAGACACAAACAGATATTCATGAATATATATTGGAAATGATTCCCATATATTAACTACAGTATTGATGATACTTCTCAACCAACACCACTCGACCATAATTTTTTACGTACTGTTGCCTGATATGGGGCAGCTGCAGTGGCTTATTCCGCATCTCAGACTCATACTTCATCTTCGGCAATATATAAACTTTCAACCTCATCAGCAGAGTACGTGGCACATTTGTAGCATAATCAGAATTAAGACTACAATGTCAGGAAATTGTTACAGCACGAGTTTCTCAACCAACACCACTCGTCCATGATGTTCTTCGTACTCTTGGTTGAGAGCTGTCTTGTAATAGCTTATTTTGTATCTTTGACTCATGTTTCATCATTGACCTCATCAACATACATGAAGCATTACTAAAAGCATATTCAGTATCCCTATGTTCTGGTCATCACTTTCTACCTCTACATCAACAGTTCAAAGTTAAGCAAATGTACAGTCATCAATAAAACTATTATACAATAGCAAAGAACAGAACATTACACAATCTGGTCAAAAAGATATCTAACATATATTTTGTAATGTCTATCATTAAGAATCTTAATGGTCGTCAAAGGGTCGTATTATAAGACCTATAAATAGAACCCAAAAATTCAAGATAAAGGACGGAAGAATCCTTACTCTAACATTCCACTTACTCAGAATACTCATTATAATAAGCTAGCAATCTTAATAAAATCATTGTCTCTCTCTCAAAATCCTCAAGAGAGGTTGTGGTTTTTAACTTATTCAAAGGTTTTCCATGCTAAATTACCTTATTAGTTATTACTTACTATTCTTGAATATTCTAAACACATCTGGTGTAAAGGCTAAGTCCGAATCTCGGAATTAGGCTATTACATTAACAACCCATGTGCATGACTTGGTTATAAGTTGTGATTATTCCTTTACAAGAAAATGATTAATTACTTATGTTGCTTGCATGGAGAAAACAAATTATTTAATGTTTAAGTTCTTAGTTATAAGTTTTGTAATGGCCAAATTTTATAAGCTCGAAACAATTTGGAATTAGCTATCACACCAATGAACCTGTAACAATATTCTAATGGAAAGTAAGAAATGGAAACATGTGTTTTTAGCATGGAAAACCTCTGAACAGGTAAAAAATCACGACCTCATATGGAGGATTTTTGTAAAAGTATTTTTATTGCTTGGAGTGAATATCTTTATTACAAGTGAATCTAGAATATAGAAATGCTTTTGATCTCGTAAATAAGAATTTTGTATAATTTTTTTTGTCATTGTCTCTTCTGGAACTTCTCTTTTATATAGGCCTCTCCACAGCTCTTCATTGTGCTAGAACACATTTTTCGAATAATATGATTAGTGGCGGTTGACTGAATAACTGATGAGTTCGTGGGAGACAGGTGTCTTTGACTGGATAACATTTTTCGGGTTTAGCTCGACCCACGTTCTTGAGTAGCTCGTGGGGCTGGAGTGTTAAGTGTTAAAAAATGCGTGAGCCTGAGATGGATATAAATCGAGCTGCGTGAGCTCTATTATGAGTGAGATCGAGGGATAAGTCCCTACAATCGCCCCCTCACGACCGAAGTCATGAGTGGCTTTGGTTGAGAAAAAATGTGTGAAAAGTTTAAAATTTGAAATGGAGTAATGATGGAGTTTGACTGGGTAGAAGTTACGTGATATTGGGAAGTGATAGGTATTAAATGGTGATGCCGATGTATGTGACGGTTGCGTTTGAATAGTCATGTACGTAATGAATGATGACGCTTGGGAAACGTACTTGTACAATAAATTTAGGGTTATATAAAGAGTACCTGTAGTAAATCGTTGGAATAATTCCTGCATGCATAACTTTTTTTGAGATGGTGAAAAATCGGAGTATGGTTCTTGAAGAGAGGATTGCGTCTGAAACACAGAGGTTGGAGTTGAAATACTTTGGTGACCATTCCTTGGAAATGGCGATCCATGCCCCTATTCCTCTGACGTACCAATGTTTATCGGGAGAGGAACCGATTGAAGCTGAGGAAGATTTCGACTATAAGTGGAGATTTCATGTTTTCATCTTGATAGGCGAGGAACATTGGGCCTATCTCCGCACCCTTGCAAAAGACAGGGTTAGGGCTTCAAATGGAGGGATAGGTATATCTGCGGGGCATGTATGCTAATTTCTTGTGTCGTCATAGATTCTAAGGTTGGGCCCTCTTCATCTCTACCAACTCTTAGGTGGTGGTGGTTATAGAAGAGGCAGTGATGGCAGTGGAGGAGGTAAACGAGAAGTGGGAGTCTGCTGACACATTTCTTTGAAAAAGTTAGCTAAACCAATTGTTATCCTTGATCCAACCTATGTGAATGATCCAAACAAGTTGAAAAAGATGAAGACTAGTATTACCTTTACTTTATCTCTTGTTTGGCTGAGTCTTTGATATGAAACACGTTTTTACACTTGCTACAATCGCAGAGATGTAATAAAAGAAGCAAAATCAAGTGATATTTTTGATCTAACTTGGATAAGATTGATTATAAGCTAGTATTAACTATGCTTAATCTGCAGAATGTGAACGAATGTTCGTAAAGAGAATGATATTTCCAAAAAAAATTTTATTGATAAGCTCAAAATTTACATTGGATGGAGATTAGAATCTCACTTTTGGTATTGCAAAACAAAAGGTGAAATATGGAAATGGAGTAGTAAGATGCCTAACAATAATACCGTTTTAGTTGCCTAGTATTCCAATGATTTGAAATGGGGATTCCCTATTTTGTTATGAGATAGTATGATCCCAGTCGTGAGAGACCTGTAATAATGAATGGACCCTCCCAATTGTCAGTTAATTTTCCAGCGTGAGGCTCTTTGCAATGTTGAGAAATTTTTCTGAGGACGAGATCTCTAATTTGGAAAGTATAGCTTCTGACTTGGTTATTATACGATCTAAAAAGTATAAGATGATATCGACCTAGGTTAGAGATGGCGCATTCCCTGGTCTCATCTATCATGTTGAGGTTGCAAGCCAATTCAAACTCATTCTCCTCGTCAGTCAGCTCGTGATCACGAGCTAGATGATGATATTCAGAAGGAATGACAGCCTCAGTACCATAAGCAAGAAGGAACGGGGTACACCCAGTGGATTATTGGGGAGTGGTTCGATACGCCCACAGGACGTGAGGTAGTTCGCAAACCCAATTTCCTTTTTTCTGTAAGTGAAGCCATTTTTTGAGTCCATCTACGATGGTTTTGTTGGTGATTTCAGCTTGGCCATTGCCTTGAGGGTAGTATGGATTTGATGATGAGTGGATGATATTATGGTGATTTAAGAAGGTTACGATCTTATCTCCCATAAATGGGGGCCCGATATTGATACAAATTAGGTGGGGGCACCCGAATCGAGTGATTATGTGGTTCCAAATAAAAGAAATGACCTCTTCTTCTCTGGTTCGACATAGTGGAATTATTTCTACCCATTTTCTAAAGTCATCGATAGCTACGAGTAGGTGACGGTGATTACCTGGAGAGTTAGAAAATTCGCCGACGAGGTCTAGTGCCCATCTTTTGAATGGCCAAATAACTTTGCTTGCATGGAGCTCGAGCGCAAGGGCGCGTATTATATTTCCTTATCTCTGGCAGGTGCTGCACCTACGAGAATACTCTTCTGCTTGCTTGCGAATGTCAGGCCAAAATACTCATTGAGTTATAGCTCGGTTCGCTAATGATCTACCTACGGTGTGAGAGCCACAAGTTCTTTCGTATAATTCGCAGAGATGTTCATCTAGTTTTGACTTGGAGAGGCACTTAAGGTAAGGACCTGTAACAGAAAGGCGGTAAAGCATACCGAGGTAGGCCAAGAAAGGCTTTCACCAATCGCCATCTCCCCTTTTATTGCCCCAAGTATTGATCATGCATACAGATATGCAATCAATGCTAGGGGTTGAAATGATTTTAATCTGGACATATCGAGCTTCTGTTCCCAAGACCCCGGCTAGATATGCCCAGGAATCGGCGTGTCTGTTTTCACTTCGAGGAAGATATTTGGGAGTTTCTTTCGTAAACTTACTCATCCTATCTGCAATGAGGGCTGCATATTCGATCATCTTTCCATTCTTCTTGTATTTCTCAGAATAATGATGAACGATGAGTAATGAATCGGTGTAAACTGAGAGTTTGGGGACATCGAGCTCAAGTGCGAGGTCGAGTCCATGAATGATTGCTTCATACTCGGTGATATTATTTGAGGCCCCAAAATCCAAGAGGATTGATTTCTCAATTCTGTCATTAGAAGCGGTAATCAAAACGATCCTGATTCCTGACCCTGCGGGTCATGCTAATCTATCTGTGAGAAGCCTCCACCCTGACGTTATGATCCAATCAGCACTTTTGTCGAATGACTTAGGGGTTAGATTCTCCGACGTGCTTTCGGTAAGGTATGGGTCGTGCTCCTCCCACTCGGGATCCTCCACTGGAAAATCTATGTGAAAATCGACAAATGTAATGAAAAACTGCCTTAAGGTATCGTAGAAATGTAATATTTCCCACAGACGGTGCCAAATGTAATGGCCAAATTCCGTAAGCTCGAAACAATTAGAAATTAGCTATCATACCAATGAACCTGTAATAATATTCTAATGAAAAGTAAGAAATGGAAACAAGTGTTTTTAGCGTGGAAAACCTCTGAATAGGTAAAAAACGATTAACTCGTATGGAGGATTTTTGTAACAGTATCTTTATTGCTTGGAGTGGATATCCTTATTACAAGTGATCTCTAAAATATAAAAATATTTTTGATCTTGCAAATAAGAAGTTTGTATAATTTTTTTGGTCCTTGTCTCTTCTGGAACTTCTCCTTTATATAGGCTTCTCCACAGCTCTTCATCGTGTTAGAACACATTTTCCGAATAATATGGTTAGTGATGGTTGACTGAATAAGTGACGATTTTGCAGGAGACAGGTGTCTTTAACTGGATAACACTTTTCAAGTTTAGCACGACACACGTTCTTGTGTAGCTCGTGGGGCTGGAGTGCTAAGTGTAAAAAAATGCGTGAGCCTGAGATGGATATAAATTGAGCTGCGTGAGCTCGATTATGAGTGAGATCGTGGGATAAGTCCCTACAATATTTTTGTTAGCAAATAATATTTTCACTGGAAAAGGTACTATAGACCTCTTGGGGAAGATTAGTTGCATTATGTTTTCTGTCTAGAACTCTAGAAATGAAATGCTTCTTGAAATGAAAAAAATAATCCCTTCAAAATTGTTTTAAGAGCCAAGAGCTATTACAATGATAATATTCCCCCTGTTTGCCATCCAAATCCCCTTAAAGGCATTTTTCCTTTTATTGAAAAAGGGTCGCACTTTGTCACAGTAGATGATTTATGGCCCCATTACAGACCTTCTAGTGGCGTTGGATACATAATATGGAATTCTAATTTAAATATTATTGCTGCAGGACATGATACCACCCATGTAGCCAACGCGGAAGCTGCGGAGGCTTAAGCAGTTCTTAGAGGATTGATAACAACGAAGGACTTGGGAATATGGAGATTTGTACTTTTGTCATATTGTCAGCGTTTAGTTAAAGCTTATGAGGAGAAGTCAGTGAACCTCTCTTGGGGTACCCTTTCTAGAGCTACAGATATTATGCACCATGCATCTTATTTCGACGAGTTTTGTTTTGAATTTATTAGCAGGATGCACAACATGGATGCGCACTTTTTATCGGCTTGAGGTATTTAGGCCTATCCCGTTTATTGTAACTTGCCTGCTGCGATGGCTAACTTGATTGAACTTGTGTAAGGGCCTAATTTCGTAATAGCTCGAATTACCTCTTATACCGAATGTACCTGTGAAACAATTAGTATAACCAATAATAAAATATGACACGGGTGGTTAGAGTGGAAACCTTTGAATAGGTGAAAACCACGACCTTGGCTTGAGGATTTAGTTTTGTAACATTATTGCTTTAGACTGACATTTTGATTATAAGTTATGATCTCTTGAGCTTGAAAAACTTTGGTTGGTCCCCCCTCTCTTATCTATGTTATATTACTTTTATAAACCTTATTCCCAGTTCGTTTACTTATATTAGCACGTTCTCCTAAATTGGGAGACGAGTGGAGATTATCTCTATAACTGCTAGTTCATGGGAGATAAGTATCCTTGACTTGTTCTGCTTTATTTGGAGTGCTCGAGCCACATTCTTCTATAATTCATAGTCCATATGTTATTATTGACATCATATGTCACGTGTATATTACCTGAGTTTGGCATGGTATTAGCTCGATGATATCCTAGCTTGAGGGATAAGTCCCTACAATTACCCTCTCTCAATTAAAGGCACGTGTGTCTTGAATTGAGAAGATTCAATCGAGCTCAATATTAGAAGACGAATAGGTTATCTGATATAGGTAATAATGGATTTGATGATGTATAATTTTATCTTGGAAGTGTAATGGACTGTTGGGAATTTAAATGTTACAATAAATGTGACTGTTTCAGTTGGCTTTTGGGTTTCGTGGAAATGTCTTCTTTCCCACAGACGGTGCCAAATGTAAGGGCCTAATTTTGTAATAGCTCGAATTAGCTCTTACATAGAATGTACCTGTGGCACAATTAGTATAATCAATAATAGAAGATAACACAGGTGATTAGTGTAGAAACCTTTGAATAAGTAAAAAAGACGACCTCGGCTTGAGAATTTAGTAACTGTAACTTTATTGCTTAAGACTGATATTTTGATTATAAGTTATGATCTCATGAGTTAGAAAAACTTTGGTTCGTCCCTCCATTTCTTCTCTGTATTCTATTCTTTTATAGACCTTACTCCCAGTTCATTTACTTGTATTAACACGTTCTCCTGAATTGGGGTAAGAGTGGAGGTTATCTCTGTAACTGCTAGCTCATAGGAGACAGGTATCATTGACTTGTTATGTTTCATTTAGAGTGCTCAAGCCATGTTCTTTTGTAGTTCGTAGTCTAGGTGTCATTGTTGACTTTGTATGTCACTTGTATATTGCATGAGTCTGGCATGGTATTAGCTCGATGATATCGCAGCCCGAGGGATAAGTCCCTAAACCTTGTATCTCTTGTTTGACCCCCCCCCTATTGGGAAAATTGAGGCGACAAATCACACGCGGAAGTACAATACGATCAACAAGAACTCAAAGAATCAACCCTAACCAAAGAGAATTCGAATAAAGGCAATAAAAATACAACACAAGGTTTAATTAGGTGGAAACCCTAAACAGGATCAAACCCCCCCCCCCCACCCCCCCACCCCACCTCTGACAAGCACGACGAATTTATTATCATACTAAAGGTTACAAAAGGTTATAGAGATCACTCAAACCTCACCACTACCCTTACAGATAATCCCAGCAAGAAACCCTAGAAAGAAAACCCAAAAAACCTTTCCAGAGCTAAACCCTAGATTTTTCCATTTTCTTTCTCTATCTTTTTCTCACAGTACACAGGCCTTTAACATACACTCTCTATTTATAGACTTTCCATTAGGTCATCTCCGAAATACGCATCACGAGATAATCCATCGCTTTGGATCAAATCCCCTTCAAAATGAATTTAGAAACCAACAAACAAAGCCAAAGTCGTTCGAACGAGTCATGAGGTCGTTCGAACGAATTAGACAATCTCGTGGAATTTTGGCCCAAGCGCTATTTTTGTTCGAACGACTTTCCACTTGTTCGAACGACTTCAAAGGTTTTTGAGCTGTATTCCTAACAATCTCCGCCTCGGCGATAAAACTGTTTCTTCTGCTGCATTCGTCGTATATCCTTGTCGCTTCTCAATTAAGAGAATTACACGAGTCTAGGCTTTTCCTAGACCCACCAATCGGAACCCACTTTCGGATCATCTTTGTAGACCGTGCGATTGCTCCACCTTGAACTAAATTCCTCTTTCGAGAAATCTCCATAGCTTCCTTGGTACACGCAACATTCGCATCTCCACCCATTGATTTACCAACCAATGGATACAAGTTCCCGCTTAGAACTTCCTTCATGATCAAAGAAGATTTTCGATAAACTTTTATTACTCTACCTCGCCCGGAGTAATTGTAATCCTCATTATCTAACTTGGAAAGTAAAATTTGATTATGAGTCATACTCGACACATGTTGAACACCATGAAGAACTGCAATGCGTCCATCGAACATCCTCACCCGAATATTACCCACTCCTGAAATTAGCCTTCGAGAGCCATCGCTCATCAACATAAACTTATTACCCTCACACCTTGCATAATTGCCGAACCATGCCTTGTGTGCAATTACATGCGTTGTAGCCGCACTATAAAACACCCATCCTCTATCGTGGCGAGAACCATCAGCGGCCACCACGAGGAGCACCTCGTTACCATCATTACTAGTAACCGTTGCCAGTTTGTTAGTGTCACTTTCGGAGCCTCTTGCCAAACTTTCTCTATTACCTTTCCCCGCTTTGCAATCCGATCTATAATGACCCGATTGACCACAGCTCCAAAGAGTTCCTTTTCTGAACTTATTAAAGCTTATCTTCCCACTAACCACCATTGCAGAGTGTTCCCCAAAGGATTCGCTACCCTTAAGCCTTCTTTTCTCAGAAAGAAGCGTACTTGTAACCTCCTCAAAACTCAAGGTTTCCTTCCCATGCATTAACCTAGGTTGAAGATGCTTGAAGGAAGACGGAAGAGACCATATGAGTTGAAGCGCCTTATCTTCATCCTCAACTTTAACTCCGATCGATTCCAATTCTGAAGCGATCCCGTTCAAATAACCTAGGTGATCACCAACGCTCCTAGGTTTAAAGAACCTAGGTGTTCAATGAACCTAGGTTCTTTGAACGGGATCGTTTCAGAATTGGAATCGATCGGAGTTAAAGTTGAGGATGAAGATAAGGCGCTTCAAATCATATGGTCTCTTCCGTCTTCCTTCAAGCATCTTCAACCTACGTTAATGCATGGGAAAGAAACCTTGAGTTTTGAGGAGGTTACAAGTACGCTTCTTTCTGAGAAAAGAAGGCTTAAGGGTAGCGAATCCTTTGGGGAAAAATCTGCAATGGTGGTTAGTGGGTAGATAAGCTTTAATAAGTTCAGAAAAGGAACTTGTTGAAGCTGTGGTCAATCGGGTCATTATAGATCGGATTGCAAAGCGGGGAAAGGTAATAGAGAAAGTTTGGCAAGAAGCTCTGAAAGTGATACTAACAAACTGGCAACGGTTACTAGTAATGATGGTAACGAGGCGCTCCTCGTGGCGGCCGCTGATGGTTCTCGCCACAATAGAGGATGGGTGTTTGATAGTGGGACTATAATGCATGTATACGCACACAAGGTATGGTTCGACAATTATGCAAGGTGTAAGGGTAGCAAGTTCGTATTGACGAGCGATGGCTCTCGAATGCCAATTTTGGGAGTAGGTGATATTCGCGTGAGGATGTTCGATGGATGCATCGTAGTTCTTCATAATGTTCAACATATGCCGAGTATGACTTATAATCTAATTTTACTTTCTAAGTTAGATAATGAGGGTTATAATTACTCTGGGCGAGGTAGAGTAATAATCTAGCCCGATCAGATTCAATGGCCATTCCGGTAACACAGCATCATAAGGCAGTCAATGAAAATACCATTCTCGTAGTTCAGTGACCTTGATATGGAAACGATCATCTGCCACTTGACGAACATGCTGGGAACGAGTCTTTACCATGATCAATCACACTACCTCTACCGCACCTTGTCCCTGCAAAAGATACAAGATGTAACAGCTAAGAATTACTACTTTACAGCCCCAGGAGGATCTTTGGACATTCATATCACCCCACTGATTTTACCGTAAGATATCTTTTTTAAGAAAATTTGTGAAACTACATAAGATCAGCATCAAGTCCAGAATATTATGACAGATCATTCATTTTATATTATGAAAAATCTCCTTAGATTTTATACTCACAGATATGAAGTTACCAAACATATTACATCCAGTAAATCCAACAGTAACCCTACAAAACAATATTAACTCTTTCAGATACAGTTCGAGACATTTTTACCCAGTTTGCATATGTTGATCGCAGATACAACATATACCTTCACAATACCCATCATCTTACCAATATTATCTACTCCCACTACACCAATTTTACTAAATTACCACGGTCCTTATCTGTGGTAATAATCATTTTTCCATGGATAAAATCTATAGTGGAGGTCTATAGTAAAAGGTGTGTGGCAATATTTTTGTCACAGAGTTTATCTGTGGTTATCAAATTTATATTGATATGGAGTAAATTCGTGACAATTTTTTTGACACGGAGTTTTTTTGTGGTTATCTAATTTATATTGATACGGAGAAAATTCGTGGCAAATTTTTTACTACGGGTAATATCAGTAGTATAATTAAGATATTTACCACTGCTTAGTCCGTGGTAATTTTATTTTATTTGTTTTTTAAAAAAGAAAAAAAAAAGCCAAAACCTACACAATTCAGAAAAACAAATTGCACCTGTTATATACATCATATAACATATATAAACAAAAACACATAATTCAATAACTTGTTTCATTTATAAATATTGGCCTAAAAATTCTAGGTACACTGGTTACAAACAATATACATGTTCCATATAATAAATCCAAGAAAACCATGGATTGAGAAACAAAAAAAGGAAGTGCAGTAACTTCAAAAACAAAGGATTAATATAGCAGTGTTCAAACCATAACCTCAAAAGTAGTAACGGATCTAAGAATAGGGAGCGCCATCAATCCATTATAAAAGCCTTCAAAAAGATGGGAAGCACCTTGCAAGAAAATTAACATAACAAATAAATTATAAAGGTCAAACCCTTTGAACTTTTAGTAGTTAAATGGATAACAAGAGGAAATTCAAAAAATGTACAAGAGTTTTCAAGAACATTTACCTAATAGGAATATAGCATACATAAAATTTCTTAGTTTGGTGCGATGCAGTTTCTGGTCATGTTGCACAGCAATTCAGATTTCAAGTTACCTGTTTATGACTAGGAATGCATGACTAAGTTAATCCATAAAAACTTAATGTACTCGAGTACCAAGAATCCAGTTTTGAGTACACAGTTAAGGAATTCTCGAATAGTAGAAGGGCTCAAATAATAAATGTAGACAAACACAAACTCTAAACAAAGAGTACAGAGAATATGGGGTCTTTATGACTATCAAACAGAATAACTTACAGTTAAGGTTCCCTTAGAGGGCTTCTAATTGCACTAACACCATGATCAAAAGGTCAATGAAAGCAATTGAAAATTCAAACATGCATTAGCTAAGTTAACTTAGAATTGATTTATTGCAAGGAATAAGAATACTGGACAAGTTCTTAAAGGACTAGATATTGTACCTTTTTCTGGATTATTCTGTCAGTTGTATCGACATCAACATTATCAATAAACAAATAACCTGAAGTGAAGTAAGAGATACCAGCCCCAGTCCAACTGAAGTAAGAGATGCCAGCTCCAAATAATCTGAAGTGAAAGATGTCAGCCCCATGTAGCTTTGTATTAGATTATATTTCAAGTTATAATATATCAACAAAAGACAGTTAATAACTCCCTTCATTCATTTATCAATAAACAATGAAGCATCCATGTACATTGGTTTTGCAAGAAGGAAATAAAAAGAACATTATACAAATGAGGCAGCAAGTATACCTCTCCTGAATTAATTAATTCCCTCCAATGGAATAACCATTCCTACTTCCTGTCCCACAGACCCAACTCGTTTTACAAGAACACTAGATCCTGGTCCAATTGCTCAGAAAGTTGTGGAGTCATCTGCAACATATTTGAGCTATTTACGAGGGACATATCAGATAACTTGACGACTATAAGAAAAACTAAAAAAAAACATTATGTATTTTACCATATCGTATACATGTTAACAATTTGAGAAAACAAATATTAGCTATTTAAGTACTTTCATTTCACAACTAGTTATGTAGTCGTGCTTCACATTGTTTGAGACCCATTCATAGAGATTAAATCTAACAACTCCAGTATTCTCATGTAAAACCATATTAAATGTGGTGTCCCATCTAGGAAAATAAAAGGCTAAAACTATATAATAGTCAGACAATGGCTAAAACTAAAAGGAAAATAAAAAACGTGTAACGGAGAAGCATTGGGGAAGGGGCACTAAAGCTAAGCTTTCTTCTTAACACAAAAGAATAGCAGAGGATTTATTCCTACTTAGGGCCCCTTCACAAATGGTTCAGATCTGAAACCCAAGGAATTGTTCAGCATTTTAAATTTAACTAGACACTCACCTACTCATGAGTCATCTTGTTGAAACCAAATTTATCTGTCCATATCGATCCCTCCTCATCAACAGCTGGAAGCACTATGTTTCTCACATTCAAGAACCCCAAGAATATCTCCATGCAAGCGAACAAAGCCTGAAAGTAACCCTGTAAATAGAAACAAGTGTCATCAAAATCCTATAACATACGATATTATGAAGACATTTTTGAAATACGAAAAACGAGTTATATGCAGAGTATAAAAAGAGAAAGAAAAATATATATTCAGTTCATAGACTTCCCTCAAAGCTAGGTTACCAAAAATGAAGCAAATTATAGTGCATAATAGTCGGCGGTAATTGGAAAAAACTATGGCATAATTATATAATCAAAAGGCAGACTACAACCAAGTCGTTTCGATTTGTATAGTACTTTTTTACAAGAAGAGTGACTCAAGGGATTTTAAGCCGGGAATAAAGAACAAACTAGATATTCCTAAAGACTTATGTTTTCCATCTCCAAACGTAAATAAATGTACTCTTTTTCATGAAAGAACACTAAATCCAGGCAAATCAGGGTCTTGACTTGGCACCTGACGCATCAGCCAAGTCCCCTTCAAACAAATAAATATGACCAGTAAGGCATAGACTCGAGCTCTGAATTGGGTTCCTGACTGACTTTTTTTATAGTTTTCGGTTTTGTGTATTCTTGGTTAAATTGTTTCTCTGCAATACAAATAAAATAAATCTAGTATTTTCCATCCAATAACACCCCTAATAACTACAAAGGTTAAATTAGGACTTTAATTAGGGAGTTAACATTTGAAAGAAGAATTCTTAGGATTGTTATGTTCTCAAGAGAAAGAACCCTAATTTTGATTTGCTAGTATCATCGAGTTTGTCCTTCGGTCTTAGTGATCATTTATAGTTACTTTGATTAAATTGTGCATTCACATAGAAGTTGCATCTACTTACCCTCCAGGTTTAGTATGCATAGAAGATACAGTGGAATTTATATGGATTCATAAAGTCAAAAGAGAAATATGGAGAGAAACCATATTGCTTCCCGATATGTATTTCCAGAGTTATTCTCTACATCTCACACTTCCCAAATTTAAACAACAAAAACCATCAATTCCTAATATTTGTCCCTTGAGGCTCTAAATACTTAAATAATTAATACCTTTCTCTTCCTTATGTACTCCACCTCGAACCAGCAAACTTGCCTTACAACTTACAAGATCAAATCAAAAAGGTACCAAAAAGCGTCTAGGCTCTAAAAGAACTCAGGTATTTTGTTTGATAACTTGAAACTAAAATACTTTTGTAAGCTGAACTAAAATAATTATATATTTATATTTCACAAGACTATATTCGACAATCCTCCTCTGATCTTATATTATCCTAACAAAACGCCGCCGATCTCCATACTACAAATTAACTGTCATCGCATTTGCAGTAACCAAACGGTATTACAATGTCCTGCTATCCATACCATCTTTCGAATTTCAACACTTTAATCTTCGATATTTTATTTAAAAAATATTCCAACTACTTTCCCATTTTCAAGCCTACTTATTACTCCCATCACAATTTTTTCTTAATAGTTTTCAAGGTGGACGGAGTTTTTTACAACAACTCATTAAAAAAGTACAGTTAGTGTTGAATGTTTGTGGAGGTTGTTTGAATCAACGCCCAACAGATATGGCGGCGGCGATAGCATGGTTGCGGAAAGGTTGCCCCCACTCTTTAAACGAGGTGAGGGTGAGTCGGGAGAATCCTCCCATCTCGATTATTGGAGGCCAATTTAGGAGGTAGATTGGCAATATCCCTCCCATCTCCTAATCCTACAGACACCTGTTAATATGGAGTATTTCACTTATCTGTAAAATGTTTTAGTCTCTGCGCCCGCAGTGAAACTACAAACCAAGTATGAAAAGAACTGGAAGTAATATGCCATATCAATAAACAATTTTCCTGGAGAGGCAGGTCAATACATACAAAATTCTACTTGTTTCTATAAATGTTAATTTCACATATTCTACTCACGAGTTTATGACATAAATAGTAATCCTTGACAAATAAAAAAGTGAATGCCAAAAACACAAGGAAAAAAAACAACAAATTCTAAGATCTTAAACGAACTAAACAGTCTCACCTTTCCTTGGAAATCACTACTCGTTGCAACTATAGGAATTTCTGCGACCTCTACTCCCAAAATTCCTATGATCCCAGCCGATACCACACATGAGCTGCAAGAGATAAAGACTGATAAGACAACGCACAGTTAAACTAATAAAATAACATGCTTCTAAGAAATAGTTCGTACTTGTCTATCAATATTGCGCAATATATCCCCCCAAACTTTTGGTCCTTCTAGTTTATTTTGCAATACAATTATAGAAGAAAAGAATTAAAAATCTAATTCTATTGCACGATATAAAAGAACAATAAGCAGACGAACGACAATAGAAATGGAAAAAAAAATTTATTCACCCATAAACCATGGAGGGAATGAGGTTACGGCCTGTTTCTGAATCAACTATTGGGTCAAAGCGGTCTTGAGAAATAAGAATTTTAGAGAGAGATAATTAACAGTTGTGATGACATGATATAAGAATGCAGCGAAGTACAAAAAATGCAGAATGCAAGAGACAATGTGATGTAATGCATCATTTTTCTATTAAGCGTCTAATTTTGCCTCTCCTATTTTCTAGTTCTTCCTTTTTTCAATCCTTAAGTATTTATTTCTTTTAGTGTTTCAGAAATTTCTTTATTTCGTAAAAAAATTTGACAGAATTTCTATTTGGAAATCCCAAGATAAATTAAGAAAGCTTTGTTAAATATCTATAAATAAAAGTGACAACTCTCCTTTATCAGCTTTCTTGAGTGAAGTTTAATTATTATATTGTTGAGTTATTAGTTTCAAACACAATATCGATAAAAGTATACAAACAAATTAAATGCAAGCAAGTTGGAGCTGTAAAAGTTACAAAGCTAATTGTCAATATATGAGTCATTCGTCAAAGTTAAGTGTGGTATATTTGCTAGATTAAACATCTTAAATGTACAAAATTAAATGAAAAACAACCATGGTAGATACTAATCATAATTTACATGTAATGATTATCCAAAAATATATGAACACTACCACAACCACATTAAGTGAATGAAGAATATAAGTTTTTCCATAAATTAATAACTACTTACTTGAAAGATCGCTAAAGCACTTGAAAGCAACGATCTACTTCGAAGAGAGGAGTTCTTTCCACTAAGAAGATCCCATCTTATATCAAGTTCAGCATCGTTATCCGAACCAGCTCCACACTTAATCTTGATAAGATTTGAAATAGAGTCTGTTAGTCTCTCTGGTCCCTTAATTATCATCTTTCGCAAGCAGTCATTGATTCTTCTGCAATCTGAGCAGCAAAATCACTTCCCTGCTGGCAATTTATGTTATATAAAAATAATTAATATCATTATAGAGAAGAGTAATCACGCATGTCTCGTAATTTTTATCATCCTTGAGATACTCAACAAGAATATGTTGGGTATTACTATGACATTATGCAGTTATCATGCATTTAACCTTTTCACATCACTGGGGTCATGTAACTACATATTAAAATATAGTTGCAAACTTTCAGGTATGCCAAAAGCAAACATGAAAAAAATAAACAAATTTTTATGGTGCACACTTTAAGCTCACCCATTTTGTGATCCTTCAAGCAGCCAACATTATATTCCTTTTCACACTAGATCAAGAAAAAAGTACATTCAGATGACAGTTTAAGCACGAAAAGTTTGGAAAAGAAAAGCTTGTTCTTATAAAGAATAAGATTGAACCCAACAAATGACCTATGTCTAATTTTTTTTCCTTATTACCTTTATTTCGCTTATTGTGGTTGCATGCATTGTTTTGTTGGTAAGGAATCTAAGGATCCATCTTTGTGGTCAGTTTCAGTAACAGGTTGTTCCTCATTACATTGTAGTATAGTAATTAGACTTATTTTCTAGCTTGGTTGAAGTAAGACATCGACTTATTCTCTATAAAAGCATCATGTTTCTCTTTTTTAGCCGACCATCCAATCACACAAGCGAGGAGATCCTATAGCATCTTGTCCATGTCGACATGAAAAACCTCATATCTCCAATCTCTGATGCAATCAACAAACCATATTCAACACCCAAATGACATCAAAACGCTTCAAAAACTTAATCGTATATTTTTACTAAAGGAGCAATTAAAACATATATCAATGGACTCCGTCACTTAAAAATCTATACACAAGTCCCAAAAAAAACATACCCTTCCCCTCAAATTATCTCCAATGAGATTTTGCAAATCGAAGATATTCACTACTCAAATAATACTTTCTTACTTTCCAAATAGACTATCCAGTGCACATGATGGAAAGTCTCATAGGATCTCTCCATGCTACCATGATATTGATAACCCTTGTATTTTCAACCTTTCACGAAATAGACAAAGCCACTACAACCACTTAAACCAGTACCAAAAAGTTTCAAAAGGTAAAGTTGGACTTTTTGGAGAAAAGGAATTAGGATAAATACAGCACACGAAAAATAAATAAATCCATACCATCCATACCCTTCCACCTGATGACATACTAGTCAAAGTTTGTTAAAAGAAGATACTCTTCATAAGAAAATTGTACAATTTTCAATGTCCAAGCACACAGCTTACAATTATTGAATCATGTGGAGAAGGTTTCATAGCGTCTTGCCATGTTCCTCTGAAAAGCCTCGCTTCTCCAACCCTTGACAAAATCATGAAACCATTACCAAACACCAAAAACTAAGCTTTAAGCGGTAAACTTGACATTCTGGACAAGGAGCAACTACAAATAATGATCAATGGATAACCCTCAATCCTACAAAATGAATATAATCCTAAAAAACAACTACTTTTCTGGAGCAATCTATTCCTAAAGAGTTATTCATGCCATCCTGAATAAACAAAGAGAGAGAAAGAGAAGTATACTTGAGAATCACCTAGAGCAAAGAATTGGTGAATGAGAACTTGAATTGGTTGATTGGAATTGGTAACTCTTATCAAATCGGTAACCTAAACAATAACCAAATCATAATTACTGAAATCATACACACACCAGTTTCTAAATACTCAAATTAACTAGAAACAAATAATAACCAAATCATAAATACCTCGATTTTAAAGTTTTAATTCCGATAAGCATGTCCTGGCGTCAATGGAGTTTGTGGTTCTTTGATGACATAATAAAATCGATTTAGAGAAATCAATTTTAGTGAAGGAGAACTTATAATTGATGAAGTAAACTCAGAGCGATACGATATCTGGATTTAATGAAGAAAATCGGTGAAGAAGAGGAGAAGAGGTGAAGGAGGTTAACTTTTGTTCGGTGAAGGAGAGAAGGATCGATACGATATCTGGATTTAATGAAGTAAACTCAGAGCGATACGATATCTGGATTTAATGAAGAAAATCGGTGAAGGGGAGAAGAGGTGAAGGAGGTTAACTTTTGTTCGGTGAAGGAGAGAAGGATTGAGTAGAGAGAGGAGATAAAAAATGGATTTGATTTACGGGAAACAGAGACGGGATCAAAAACATTTGAAGGTTTTAGTTTTCCCCCACACTTTTGCCACTACCAAGGATTATTAGCCACTATAAAAGTTGTGGTATGTCTCTCACTCTGATAAAATAGTGGCAATAACTAAAAGCCATCAGTGGCAATAACTAAAAGCCATCAGTGGCAACTGCTCATTTTTCTTGTAGTACACGGGTTCCCCTAAAATGGAAAAATTGAAAGAGATGGAGGATTTTCACCAAACCCGACAATCTGAACTTTCTTACTTTCTCCGCTTTCAGGGTTGTAGGAAATCAAACTTCCATAATATAGTTGCAACAAGATTTTACCATTTTCTCTCAAACATATGGCCCGAACACCACGAAGAGGCAACTCAAACGGAAAACTAAGTCCAACAATATATTGTTTGTTCCAAATTTTGTTCACATCGTAATCCTTCAAAACCCATATGTCAATATAGCCTTTACTGGACTTATAATCCGTGAATGATAGACATCCTCCTAAAACTCCCAACTTGTAAAAATCATCCCAAGAGCCTACACCGGGCAAGACCACATCGATTAAAGGACTTATTATCTCTCCAAATTCTTCATAATCCAAATCAAACGATAAAATGTACATTATAGGTGCATTTACATCATAAATACCATTTCGGTTGGCATTTGCCACCCAATGAAGCGATCCACTGACACATACAGAACGACCATACAGGTCCTTGTAAGAGATAATTCCCATCGCCTTTCGCCTACAAGCTCCTACCACAAACACTTCAAAATGAATTCTGGTTGTTGCGTTGTTTCTCCTCGATATGAACTAAACACTTGTACCACCTTGAGCTCTTTAGTAGACACACTGAACCCCATCCCAAAACAATAACATCCCGTCTTACTCGGATCAAGTTCCAACACCTGTGCATATTTACCCATAGCAAGACTACCTAGGTACCTCGAATTCGAACGTTGAAGAAAAATTACACCATGACTTATACTCCATAACCACATATTCCTGATAGGAAAACTGATTGTCCCGTATCACTTTACAACAAGACTTCCATCAATGTCACTAACAAAGTAGTAATCGTTGGATTTACGTCTAACCCAAACTATGAAACTAGTATAAGTAGTAGTGGTGGGTTTATTTGTGAAGTTAAGAAGATGCAATTTAGAGAACCTGATTTTATCTACATTAGCGCACAAAGTTTTACAAACGCACCTGCAATTAAGGAATGAGCATAGAGGTAATTTAATGAGGATCTCAGTGGTGATTTCTGGTGGGAGCTGGAGTAATTCCATTGTATTTGATCACAAGATCCACTCAACAAGATGAACTGCTGATCTGATTAGAGTGCTTCACTAGATCCCCAAATGATGGTGTAATTTAGGTTAAGCTCAAGCACACTGGAGCAAACAATCTCCCCTAAAGAGCTCCATGTGGATGATCTGAAGAAGGGGAAGCCAAAATGAAGAAATGGTGAGTAAAGTAAAGGGGGCAATAAAATAATGAAAAAATCATAAATTAAAAATTGTCGCAGAGTGAACTGCAATTTGCTACGGATTTACTTAGTGTTAAAGTTTCCACAGTAAAAATCCATGGTAAATTTCAAAAGAGACTTGCAAAATCGTTATTTTGGCGTAGTGATCCCTAACATCAGATTTCCAAACTCCCCTAAATTTTCACACCTCAGGATAAGATCCTTACAGTTTGTTTTGACAAAGTTTATACCACATACCGAACTACCATTTCCCATACTTGCACATTTACAGAACTCTACTTTACAAACTCAAAATTACCTCCAGTTCGATACAAAATATCATGATAAACAGAACAAGTGGCATTTCATTAATTTGAAAAGTTATTACAGTTTACTTTATAGATACACTGTCATTTAGACATATTACAGATTACTTTCAAAGTTCGATAAAGTACCAGCTCGAAATATCTCTCAGCAGTCCACAAGGAAGATGATGAAAAATTGAAGCTGATTTCAAACTCTGTTCCCATGCTGTAAAGTCACAGGGACTAGTTAGAACTGGAAATCACATATGAAAGATCTTCTTCATTGCAAAAATCTATGGTTCATGGAAGAAAATGATCTCCTTCATTCTCGCCACCTCTTCTACCATAACCCCCACCCCTCGCATGCTAGAGATAGACAAAGGGTCTTATTTCTTCAACATGACCCACTCATTAGTAGGGTACTGGCGAGACTCCCTCAGATGAATGCCTACCGCTTCATCTTTAGTTGTTACAACCTCCTCCGTCAGCAACCGAAGACCATTTCGGCACTCTGCCTCAGATATTAATAGATAATGGAAATGTACCATTTGATAATGGTCATCCCCTGCCTCTATCACTTCTTCATATGACATATGATGATAAGTGGGAGACACCAGAATTGGAGTAGGCAGATGCAACGATTGGTATCCAAAGTACCTAATGCGTAGATCTTCCATCTTCATCCAAATCCTAGACTCTCGGACCTTAGTCTTTGTCGTCACCATCCTTTCCACATTAGAGCAAGTTCAAATATAAAAGAAGAAAACAGAGAAGACAAAAATCTAAGACGAAGACTTGGCTCCTCCCACTCAACTCAGAGTGCCTTTTATACTATGATCAATATTCAAAGCAGACTTTCCAAATTCCAAATGTCAGCAAGTTTCCCCATGTAACAACATTGACTAGAACCATTGGTTTTAGGACACCCAAAAGCCACATACAAATACTCATGAATGGACATTGGAAATTTTTCCCAGATATTAACCACAACATTAATGACACTTCTGAGCCAACACCACTCGCCGACAATATTTCTCGTACTGTTGGCTGAGAGGGGGCGGTTGTAGTGGCTTATTCCGCATCTCGGACTCATGCGTCATCTTCAACCAACATATGAACTTTCGATCTCACCAACAGAGCACGTGGCACAGTCAGAAATAAGATAACAACATCAGGAAACATTTCCAACACGAGTTTCTCAACCAACATTGCTCGACCATGATACTCCTCGTGCTCTTCGTTGAGAGCCGTCATATACTAGCTTATTTCGTATCTCGGACTCAAACTTCATTCTCGACCTTATCAGCATACATGAAGTATTACTAAAGATACAACGGCTCTTCGTTGAGAGCCGTCATATACTAGCTTATTTCGTATCTCGGACTCAAACTTCATTCTCGACCTTATCAGCATACATGAAGTATTACTAAAGATATGTTTAGCCTTCTTTAGTTCGAGTCATCACCTTCGACTTTTACATCAACAGCTTGAAGTTATGTAAGCGTACAGTCATCAATAGAGTCATTTTTCAGCAGCAGAGATCAGAACATTATACAATCTGGTCAAACAGTATCTCACATATACTTTGTAATGTCGATCATTAAGATTCTTAATGGCCATCAAACGGTCATATTATGAAACCTATATATAGACCCAGAGAATTCGAGATGAGGGACAGAGGAAAAAAGATGCAGGAGAATCCTTTCTCCAAAATTTTCATACACTCAGAACATCCTTGTAATAGCTAGCATTCTCAATAACATCTCTCTCCTTCTAAAATCCTCAGGAGAGGTCGTGGTTTTTAACCTATTCAAAGGTTTTCCACGCTAAACTTTTGTGTTATTTATTATTAGTGTTCTGGTTACATCTAGTGTAAAGGCTAAGTCTGAATCCCGGAATTAGGCTATTATAGGAGGGGTTATAAAATATCAACATAAATGAGAAATCCCCTAAACAATGTCTTCAATGGATATTTGGTTGTCAGCTTCAAATTAGGATTATTGTTGGAGTGCATCACCTAGGATCTGCTATGATTCTAGTCTGATCCGTTAAGAAACACCCTAGGTCCTAACCCGATCTGAATCTTATAGGATCATTAAACTGTGAATCCTAACCAGGTCCGTTAGTAATATGGTCGTTCCTAACCCAATCTGAATCGATCTTTTAACAAGCAAAAAAATGTTTCTAAAAAGGTGAAATCTTAAAGAATTGTTACATGAAAATCATTTTTTTTTTTACGAATACTCAATCTAAACAAAACCCTAAACCAAAGTTCACATTTAAAGATATTCTTCTTTCGACTTTATGGCGTTGCATGAAACAAAAGGGAAAAGAAATAATCCCTTTTAGTTTAAAAGGAGAAGAAAATACTCTATTTTGGGTCATGGGTTATTATTTCAAAGAAAAAAATAGAGACAAATTAACCTTCTTTATTAGAAGATACTTATAATTATAATATTGGCACCCATAATATGTATCCTTAACGGATCGGATCTTTACCGGATGGGATTGAGGTGGATCCTTATCCAATATGTTAGCTAATTGGACTGGACCTTAACCGACCGGATTTTTTGATGGATCTAAAAAACTGGTCTAAACCTTTACTAACGGATCGGATCGGGTTACGGATTTTGTCTTTAGCATTGACAACCCTAATTAGAACAATATCCCAAGTGTAAGAATATCAAACGCAAAAGTACTGGGATGTGTTCACTCAATATCATGTCTCTCATTGATTGAACTCTCTTTTTTTAGCTTTATTCCCGTCCCCTCATAGTTGTATTTTTCTAAAGCAAAATTGCATATCTCTTGATTCCAGTTCATTGTGTTGTGTGTTTACATAGTAAACACGTTCCCTTGGAGAGGAATTTAATCCAAAAGATTTTTTTTAAGGGGAAATCATGTATTCCATTGTGTTAAACTGTTAATGTTTTAAAAACAAACTCTAGCATTTAACCTGATTGCAACATGTAACCATTAGATATTGTGCAGAATTAGCCATACCACGTGAATTTCTTAAGACTTGATACCATGGTAAATATGTTGATTAGGATAAATTAAGCTTTACGACTAGAGAGTTTTTTCGCTTGCAAAGTTTGATGCCTTTGAGTTCAGATGAATGAAACTCTTGGTAAGATACACACCTTTTAAATTCAGTTTTCAAGTAACCTTCGTTTAGGCCTGCGAATCTGTTTAGATAAAAATATAAGTGGGGGACAATGTTCTTTAAGGCTTTATCGTAGAACGTATCGTCAAGTCAACTAATTAGACCTGCATATGTCCTACACAATGACCTAATGACGATATTTGGCCACCGAAAATCTGATATTTGTAAATAATTTCAGCATATCAACAAAGTGCCTTTTGGAAACATATTGCCGGGAAACCAATGAATATATTTAATTTTGGTCTGATAGGGCTTCAATCCAAGCAGATCACTAAAATCAATCACATTTATACCTAATTGTGTACTTCATAAGTAAGATATTTGGTTGTTTAAGTATGCTTCATATCATCATGTTAAACTCGACTTGCAAATCACATTTGGATATGGCCTTTCAACATCATATGCTCTTCCTAACTCCATCTCTTCCATTCAAATACTTGTTGTATTCCAATCTGCATGAAAAACCAACACTTCTTAAGGAGATGATCGAGTCTAGTGTATACACACTATCTCCTTAAGACAGATTCGCCCCTGCCACAGTACTTTGCAGGAATATAGGCCCCTGTCTCCCAGGATACAGCGATCAATCGCAGAAAGAAGAAAGCACTTCTATCTTTCTGCCAAACGAACTTTGATTGCGTCAGTTTTCTCTTTGTAAAAAGACTCAAGAAAACTCTGAAAAACTGATAATCATAAATGAAAACGAAATTGAATTATATAGAGCATAGGTGACTCTTCACCAAGAGTCACACCTCAAGTTAGTACCTCTTCACCAAGAGTCTCACCTTAAGGTGCGTCTGTTGGAGACACCCCAACTCAAACCTCAAACCCAAAAAACGACTAAGTGTTTAAAAGAATCCCCATGAGCCCAAGGCTCCAAGGCCCAATCATAGACTTATAATAATAAGCAGGTTCACTAGGCCGAGCAAGCCCATGGGTAGCCCATGCACCCAAGCTAGTTTGCACACATGAGCCGCACATGTCGCACATGCGCGTGTGACCCACCAACTCTCACACACATTACAACAAGGTAAGTGTTTGATTTACTTATATAGGAGAGCTGTGTTTTCCTCATATCCAATGTGGGACTAAAACCACTTAGTTCCACCATTCAAACTTCAAGGAAAAACAAATACCCTAGTATTTTTCTACACTTGCAACCTTCACTTATCTCACATACGAAGAAATCATGTTCGAATGGCGACATCCGTGCATCACTTGGTAGCGTAGCACTCAAGTAGCCCTGAGAAGAGCAGCAAACTATAAGCAAAACATTTGGGATCATGACTTTTTGCAATCTCTTAAGAGTGATTGAAAATGCATGGTGATTATACCCTTATTTTTAATAAAACATATATCTAGATTTATTTATTTATTTTACGAACCAAATGTCATTTTTACTAAATTTAGAAGTTTATTTAATTGATTTAATTTGTAGGGGGAGATCTATAAGAAAATTGCTGAGAAGCACAAAGATGAGGTAAGGGTCAATTTTGATAAAGCAGTTGGGACGCTTTCCCGGCTCGAGCTTATCGATGTCATCCAAAGGCTAGGTGTGGGGTACCACTTTTAGAAAGAAATCAAGACTGCTCTTGATACCATAATGTTTAACGAAGAAGATAGTACAGAGGAAGATTTATTTACTACAGCCTTACTGTAATGGCGTGTTTCCCGGAAGGATAATCTCCGCCAATACTTTTTGTAAGGAAGGGGTAGTAATAATCTAAACAAACAAGATTTTATGTGGAAACTCAGTAAAAATTGAGAAAAACCACGACCTCGAGGAGGATTTTGATGTAGAATTCAATATATTGCTAGTTATTACAAGTTATGTAGTGGCAGTAAGGTAAGGAAGTAAGAATAGTAAAGTTGCGGTCTTAAATCATCTATAAATACATGCAGTTTACAAAAAGAAAGAAACAGTATCCTATTTCGGGAGTAGTGGGCGAATTTCGCGGATCTCTAACGGCTCTTTTTTTATCTTGCACAACGGCTATTTTTAGTAGGTTGAGGAGTTGTGGTATCTTCTCAAATATTTTTTGTCTTCGTCTATGCAATGCTGACTGCCTTCGATTATGCTATGCTGGCTTACTCTTGTCGAATCTGGAGAATATGTTACTATACTTGCGTTTTAGGCTTCTTAGACAACATGGATATCAAATCTAACAAGGTATACACTACTCACCTCTCGCTACCTATCAATCTATCTATCTCTCTCTCACTCATGTGCACGCACACACATACACAAAAGCATAGACACTTCTAACTATGAATATTTGTAGATACTTTCAAGAGCCTCAAAGACAAAGAAGGGGTTAGTTTTAAGCCATGCATTGCGAAGGATATAAAGGGATTACTAAGTCTGTATGAAGTTTCTTTCCTCGCTTTGGAAGGAGAAGATATCCTAGAAGAGGTTCAAGATTTCACGAAAAAACTTCTCAAGAAGTTGATCAAGGAGAACATGACTCCAAGTAGTTTACTCTCCAAAGAAGTGAGCCATGCCTTGGAGCTCCCCTTGCACTAGAGAATGCCAAGACTAGAAACAAGATGGTTCATAGATGTTTACAAGAAGAAAGAAGACATGAACAACCAACTACTTGAATTTGCCAAGTTGGACTTTAATATGGTGCAAGCCACACTTCAAGAGGATGTAAAATATGCCTCAAAGTAATTTGGGCTATTTATACCTACTGCCATTAAAAAAAATGGAATATGAATTGTCCAACTCCACTAATTTTGTTTGTCATTTAGGTGGTGGAAGAAGCTAGGGTTAGGAGAAATCACCATGAGCTTTGCCAGAGATAGGTTGGTAGAGAACTTCTTATGGACAATAGGAATAATCTACGAGCCGCAGTTCGCATACTGCAGGAGGCAAATTGCACAAATCAATTGTCTTCTAACGACAATTGATGATGCTTACAATGTATATGGCTCTTTCGAGGAACTCAAGCATTTTACTTATGCAGTCGAAAGGTTTGTTATATATATGGATGCCATGTATTCTCCTACCACAGTCCATCCCAGTATTCGCATACAAAACATCTTTAATAATTTTGACCAATCTACCAATGGTTTGCAGATGGGACATTAAAGCCGTCGAAAAGCTTCCTCATTGCATGAAAATATGCTTCCTAGCTCTCTATAACAATACCAATCAAATGGCTTACGATATTATGAAAGAGCAAGGAGTCGATATATCCATACTTTTGATTTTATCCTATTTTAGAGCACCATCTACATTTTGTAAGTTTGTCTTAAACTGGAATAGAAATTAGTTATAACAAATATTTTCGGTGAAAAAACTTATTTGTAAATAAAGTTTTTCTGGCGGATTTTAATTGGATTTTTTTTGGCATTCTTTGTAATTGCAGTGGGTAGATGTATGAAAAGCATACCTGGTAGAGGCCCAATGGTACTACAGTGGATACAAACCAACACTAGAGGAGTATCTCAACAATGCATGGATTTCAATATCAGCACCTCTCATATTAGTTGTTGCTTATTTCTCTGTGGCTCAAGATATAACGTTGGAGGCACTAAATGGTTTAGAGAGTTGATCCAACTCCTTAAGTCATGATCCCAATCCTTTTTCTTTTCCTTTTGTTATCTAGAAATGTTTCTAAATTGAATTTTTTTTGGAAAATAGGACGAGATAGTGAGAGGCGATGTTCAAAAGTCTATCCAATGTTATATGCATGATACAGGCACTTCGGAGGAATCGGCCCGTAAATACATCCAAGATTTAATTGGTAAAACTTGGAAGAAGAAGAATAAAGAACGTGTTGGTGATTCTCATCTCCCACAGCCATTTATTAATGCTGCTGTTGGCCTTGCTCGAATGGCTCAATGCATGTACCAGTACGGAGATGGCCATGGTGTTCCAGACCGTGAAACGAAAGATCGAGTCAACACATTGTTGATCGAATCAATATAGGGCATTCAAGAGTTGTATTAAGATATGAATCCAATTTACCAAAACATACCAGCTCTTTGATTATCTGTATTCTTGTCTCTCATTGATTTTTATGCCTGTTAAGGAATTTACGCACAATAATTGAAACTTGCTTGAGACTGATACCACGGTAATTATAGTACAATTTAAATGGTTTGTTAATTTGTGTGCATATATGTTGACTAGGATAAATTAATAAGCTTTACGAATAGAGAGCTTTTTGATTGGCTTGCAAAGTTTCATGAGATGATCAATGAATCTCTCGGTAAGATATGTACCCACTAACATCAGTCGTAGAGTAACCTTCGTTTAGGCCTACAAATCTGTTTACATAAAATATAAGGTGTATGGAGACAATGTTCTTAAAGTAAATTAGTGGATTATCATAACTACATGGCGTCTGATGCAAATATTTGGCCCAAACATCCGATCTATGTCAATAAAATACTCGTCCTAATATAAAAATTGGGAAAATTTTGGAGATATAGTGGAACCCAAGGAAGCGGTACACGATCGATCTCGCTACCTCGCTACTTGGTTGTCCCGATCAGATCGATCAGTAAACCATATACCACACATTTACGATCATGATTTTATGCAATCTCAAGAGGACCACTCACATGTATTTTGTACTTGAACTAGTACTACCCGTGACCAAGTCACGGTGAAGACGTCGACGCGCCATTGGCGCTATGCTAACGCATGAATAAATATATGAAATCTTTCCACCAAGTGTTGTTTTCGGTTAAAAATTAACATTAGAAGTTTGAATCTCTGCAAATATTAAAATAACATTTTTTGTATTCACATTACATTTTCATACAAAAATACACAAGTCTTAAACAACATGTTGTAACATATTGCGATCAAACTCCTTCGTTTCCAATACTTAATTTTGTCATCTGCTTGAAATACCATCGTAGTACGATCATGTCATTTCCATATATGTGTGTATATATTTCACACATTGAACTCTTGTACATACTTTAGCATTGATAATATGGTTGCCCAATGATTATTGTCAATAAAATTTCAAGTTAGTATAATAAAACAAAAAAAAGGCAAAGAGGGTGTACCTACCCATATTTAAGTTAGAAAATCTAACATTAAAAGAGACCCAAGCAGGGCAAAGAAGTGCATGTCTACTTTTAATTTTGAATAATTTAATGAAAGACCCAAATAGGGCATAGAGGTACCACTGCCAAACATGGCTCATTGTTCCCATCGTCAATTAACTTAGTAGAAGAAAAAGAGGTCCCATCACCAAACATGGCTCTCATTTTCCTCCAACATGACCCGAACCGACCTTTGTGTTTTTTTTTCTTAACACTAACTACTTTTATCATTTTCCTCCATAACAACAACTACTCTTCTCTCTCTCTCAACCTCTCTCCCACCAACAACAACTAAACAATTACACAACATTAAAGTTTAGTTTAACTACAACACATCTCTCTCTTTGAAACATTTATTCTGCAACAATGGCACAAGTAGAAGCGGTTAGATATGTTGTACATGAATCTTATGTTCTGGATCTGCAACTTTTAATTAAAGGTGTTTGCAAGTTAAAGTATAAGTGTTGAAAATAAATGTTATGTTGAATAAAAGGTTTTTGCAAGTTAAAGTTTGGATCGGATCTCGGTATCTCTGTTTAAAAAGGTAAAGGGAACAATGTGTATGTATGTATGTATGTATGTGTGTATGAAATGAAGAATCCTAAATATAATTTATGTTGGATTTTGATGTTGGTTGATGAGAGTGCAAAGTTGTTGCCATTGAAATTTTGTCGTGACTCGAACTTAATTTTTTTTGCAATACTCAATCCGCTTAAAGTTGATATTAAATCAAACCCGATGTACAAATCTGACGTGGCCTGACAGTTCCGGTTCGGTTCCGGTCCGGGTCATGGAGTATCTTGGTCCAGGGTCGAGTTTGAAAATTAAAGACCCAGTATTATTCGGTCGGATAAGATCCAGGCCTAAACCCAGGCCGATCCAACCCGTATGCAGCCCTACTTGTTGGTATTGTAGTAGAAATTCTAATAGTTTTATGGGACTATATAACCTTATTTACTCTTCAAATATTTATTTCCACATTTTCTTATGTTGTCGTTGCATGCCTGCAAATTCCAGTGAAAAGACAGATTGAAATAATTCTAATGCTATAAAATCTTTACATCTATTTTTAATTAAAATACAAATTTCATAACTATGTACAAAAAATGCATGTGGCTGTCGAATGTGGTGCGATCACGTCCCTCTGTAGATATTCTGGTGTATATATTTCGCACACCGAACTCCTTCACAAACTTCTACATTGATGTGGCTGTCGAATGTCCTTGTCATGTATGGCTCTCGTAGTATTGGCTGTTGTATTTAGTTCTCATTGATAGTAGTGGTGTCAACAACATTGTTTGCATTTTGTTCCCTCCTAACCTGAACAATTAGGAAAAAAAAACATATCAATGCAACTCTTGAGATATAGATTAGTTGAATTATGTAAATTTAGTTTAACTTCACAAAATGGGTTTGCATACTTGTGTCATTGACAAAGTTTTCTTCATTTTCTTCTCATTTTTTTTAGAAGATTGAGTAGTTTCATTTTCTATCTTTTCGTCAAAATCTGTTAAATGCAAGGAGCAATGTACAATTGTCAGATACCAAAATCATCAAAATCAACTTTCACAACTAAAGTAATTAAAGACATTGCCAAACAGGGCACTAACTACAAAACAGGTCCGCATTGCTTTCCATATAAAACTAATTAATGTCTAACTAAGCATGGTTTCAAATGGGTTATGAGATTTGAAGAAAATTGATAACTTGGTGAAAATCAAATATGAGTTATTACAATATGAATTTGTACTTGGATATATTGGTTTTGAATATAATATGTGGTCATTGGGCAAGACATTCCAAAATGAGTTATGACATTGTTTTCGTTTCCCATTATATTCATTGCTTAGAGCCTAAGTATTGACACTTCACCTAGGGCCAAAACAGTAGTAACACTAAAACCCCAAGGGTATTCTCATAATCTCTAACCCATTAATAGTTGGATAGATTGAGTTCTCATTGGCTGGACAACACAATGAAAAGAGAGAGAGAGAGAGAGTGACCCAATTTCTAGAGAGAGAAAGCTCTATTATTGGCAAACAGGCATTGTAAAAAAACTAAGGGTCTTCTGAACTTCACAAAGGAGTCTGCAGACTAATCTTCATTGCTACATGGGAAAGCAAAAGTATTCTGGTTATCTAATTGTTTCAGGAAGGCATACCATTGTAAGTGAATTATTATTTGAAGTTCATGCCGTGATTGGTTTTTCTTGAAAATATGCTTTGGAGTTTATGGGTGTTCCTTATATACAGCGATTAAAAAAATTATGTGTTCCTTATAAACCATGAGAAGACATGGACCATTCCAGCAGACTTGCAAACAATTTTCAACTTCCTTCAAGTGAACCCAAGCTCTCTAATTATGAATTATGCAAGCTCAGACACTGGGGTATGGACAAAGATACAGGGAATCTTTTCAGCTAGCAGTGCATATGAGTGGTTAAGGAACAATAGGCCAAGACAGTGGGGGTGTTCTATTATCTGGAAATCTCCTATCCTACCTAAAGTTGCAAACTTTGGTTGGAGATATTTGATCAACAATGCTTTCCCTACAGGCTATGAGATATATAAAAGGGGTGTAATATTGGTGTTCAGGTGCTACCTATGTGGATCACACATTGAAACAATACAACATCTTTTATGGGATTGTAAAGTAATTTTAGACTTCAGACATTGGATATGCTCTTTGTTCATGATTTTAAACTCGGCTAACAATATGATAGAATTATTTGACACAGTAACAACTTTTAGTCCTTTAATCAAAAATGTATGGTACTCTATAATCCTGATCACAACATATAATGTATGGCTCCAAAGAAACAAAACCCTTTTTCATGATAAGCATATGTACTATACTACCATGAAAAGAAAGATTTTACTTGATCTGAGAGAAGGTGCAAAGCAGGCGAAGACATGCATGCATAATACAACACTTGACTTGCAAATTCTTATAACTCTTGGGGTGCAGATTCAAACAACCTTCACATATATTATCTTGCTATTGGATTCCCCCCTTTGTAGGTACTCTAAGAATTTGTTGTGATGGGGATTCTATAGGCAATCGAGGCATGGGTGGATGTGGTGCTGTATACAGAGATCACAATTGTTATGTCTTTGTTGTTATGGTTCTTAATATCCCCATGACTACGGCCTATAATGTTGAGTGTACTGCCATTGTGGAATCTAACTCAAAGGATCTAGTACTGGGTTATTAAGACATTTGGATCACAATTGACTCTACTTCAACATCTAAAGCTTTCAACACAGATTCAATCGCTTGGAAACTTCAAAGTAAATGGAACTGGATCAGACTACAATACAGCAGTGTAAGAGTCTCTTATGTATGGAGGGAGTCAAATTTTGGGTAACATTGATGCCCTCCAAATAGAGGTGTTCTGTCAGACATGTATATAGGCGATGTATATGTGTTTATTAAAACGTAAAAAAGTGTGGCAAACTAAAACCCGCCACAATTTTCCAGACTTCCCATCCACGTCAGCCAAAACTGAATCCCATCCAATCAGAAACCGGCACGTAGATAAACAGTTAGTTTGCCCTTTTAAGCTTCAACCTCAATATAAACCAACTTCAAGAAAAACTCTCTCACAATAACAATAATAACAACAACAATGGAGGTCTCCGGCGTCATCTCCCGATCACTCCCCGGCGTTCCCGATATGGGTTTCAAGGTCTCGACGTCGTCGACAAAACCCAGATATTTGTTTTTGGGGTTATCGAGTAATGATTTCGGGGATCATGGGCATCTACAGTACTGTTATACGCCACCAAGGTGCGGAGTGAAGGCGAAAGAAGCGAAGAAGAAGGATAAGAAGGAGAAGGGGATGAAGATGAAGGAGAAGGAGAAATCAGAGATAGGTAGCTTGAAGAAGAAGTTGAAGTTGATCAAGGGGTTGTCGAGAGACTTGTCGATGTTTTATTCGATGTTTTGAAAGAATAACCCCATTAAGGAGTCATCAGAACTGGAGAATCTAATTTGATGAAGCGACTTTATTAGGGGAGGATCCATCGTAGTAGTTCGTAAAGGAAGAAGAAGCACCGTTCCTTCTGGGCAATCCATTGGTCATCACGTTCTCCACGATGGTCGGTGGTTCTCGTCGAGTTAGACTCAAGAAGAAGCACCGTTCCTTCCGGGCAATCCATTTGTCGTCACGTTCTGCCACGTTCTCCACGATGGTTGGCGGTTATCGACTCAAGAAGAAGCACCGAGAGAGAGAGGAGAATTTTGATGACCAGGTTAATTCTTAATAGCACAAGTTAGTTTAGACCACATCGTTGATCAAATACCCTGTTTCTAATCAACATAACTACATAATATAAATCGATATTCTGTCTTCAATATAATAGTAGTAATGCATGTACTTTTCATAAGATATTATAATACTCACAACAGGCATATACCGCATGCGAAGGTAACTATGAAAAGTTTGTGAATCATAAGATAATTGATCAACGTTTGAGTAACAATCTTATATTGAAGAGAGATGTACCTATTGTCTTGTGGTGAGCGGATTCAATGGGAGGAGAGGGTGGTTGTAGAGAAGAGGAGGGAGGGAGAGAAATATGCGACAGGTTTGTAAAGTATAAAGAGAAGTTAATGCATGAGAAGTTAATGCATGTAGTTATATTTTCAAGTCAAACAGGTGGCATAACTATTTAGGAGTTAGGGACAGATGGTTATCTTTTAGGAAGTTTTGGTAGTTTAGGAAGTTTTTTAACGGATAACAAATCTAAACCATTAGATTCATTGTTTTGGCCTCGAATAATGTGTTATTTTAAGTTTGTCTTGATACAAGTGCTCTAGAATGTAATATAGACTAGTACTATTGGTCACGGTGAAGACGTCGACGCGCCTTCGGTGCTATGCTAACGCATGAATTAATATATGAAATCTTCCCACCAAATGTTGTTTTCGGTTAAAAATAAACATTAGAAGTTTGAACCTCTACAAATATTATAATAACATTTTTTGTATTCACATCAATAAAAAAGTAAATAGAAAATGAAATTTACATTTTCATACAAAAATACATAAATCTTAAACAACATGTTGTAACATATTGTGATCAGACTCCTTCGTTTCCAATGCTTAATTTTGTCATCTGCTTAAAATACCATCCTGGTACGATCATGTCATTTCCATATATGTGTATATATTTCACACATTGAACTCCTGTAGATACTTTAGCATTGATAATATGGTTGCCCAATGATTCTTGTCAATACAATTTCAAGTCAGTATAATAAAACAAAAAAAGGCAAACAGGGGTATAGAGGTACCCACCCATATTTAAGTTAGAAAGCCTAACATTAAAAGAGACCCAACAGGGCAAAGAAGTACATGTCTACTTTTAATTTTGAATAATTTAATGAAAGACCCAAATAGGGCATAGAGGTACCACTACAAAACATGGCTCATTGTTCCCATCATCAATTTACTTAGTAGAAGGAAAAGAGGTCCCATCACCAAACATGGCTCTCATTTTCCTCCAACATGACCCGAACCGACCTTTGTGTTTTTTATCTTAACACTAACTACTCTTATCATTTTCCTCCATAACAACAACTACTCTTCTCTCTCTTTCAATCTCTCTCCCACCAACAACAACTAAACAATTACACAACATTAAAGTTTAGTTTAACTACAACACATCTCTCTCTTTAAAACATTTATTCTACAACAATGGCACAAGTAGAAGATCTGCAACTTTGAATCAAAGGTGTTTACAAGTTAAAGAATGAGTGTTGAAAATAAATGTTATGTTGAATCAAAGGTTTTCACAAGTTAAAGTTTTGATCGGATCTAGGTATCTTTGTTTAAAAAGGTAAAGGGAACAATGTGTATGTATGTGTGTATGAAATAAAGAATCCTAAATATAGTTTGATGTTGGATTTTGATGTTGGTTGATGAGAGTGCAAAGCTGTAGCCGTTGAAATTTCGTCGTGACACGAACTTAATTTTTTTTTACAATACTCAATCCGCTTAAAGTTGATATTAAATCAAACCCGATGTACAAATCCGACGTGGCCTGACAGTTCCGGTTCGGTTCTGGTCTGGGTCGTGGAGTATGTCGGTCCAGGTTCGAGTTTGAAAATTAAAGACCCGGTATTATCCGGCCGGATAAGATCCAGGCCTAAACCCATGCCGACTCGACCCGTATACAACCCTACTTGTTGGTATTGTAGTAGAAATTCTAATATTTTTATGAGACTATATAACCTTATTTATTCTTGAAATATTTATTTCCACATTTTCTTATGTTGTCATTGCATGTCTGCAAATTCCAGTAAAAAGACAGATTGAGATAATTTTAATGCTATGAAATCTTTACATCTATTTTTAATAAAAATACAAATTTCTTAACTATGTACAAAAAATGCATGTGGCTGTCGAATGTGGTGCGTTCACGTCCCTCTGTAAATATTATGGTGTATATATTTTACATACCGAACTCCTGAACAAACTTCTACATTGATGTGGCTGTCGAATGTCCTTGTCATGTATGGCTCTCGTAGTATTGGCTGTTGTATTTAGTTCTCATTGATAATAGTGGTGTCAACAACATTGTTTGCATTTTATTCCCTCCTAACCTGAACAATTAGGAAAAAAAACATATCAATGCAACTCTTGAGATATAGATTAGTTGAATTATGTAAATTTAGTTTAACTTCACAAAATGGGTTTGCATACTTGTGTCATTGACAAAGTTTTCTTCATTTTATTTTTATTTTTTTAGAAGATTGAGTAGTTTCATATCCCATCTTTTCGTCAAAATCTATGAAACGCAAGGAGCAATGTACAATTGTCAGATACCGAAATCATCAAAATCAACTTTCACAACTAAAGTAATTAAAGACATTGCCAAACAGGGCACTAACTACATAACAGGTCGACATTGCTTTCCTTTAATCAAAGATCTATGGTACTCTATAATCTTGATCAGAGCATATAATGTATGGCTCCAAAGAAACAAAACCCTTTTTCATGATAAGCATATGTACTATACTACCATGAAAAGAAAGATTTTGCTTGATCTGAGAGAAGGTGCAACACAGGCAAAGACATACATGCATAATACAACACTTGATTTGCAAATTCTTACAACTCTTGGGGTGCAGATTCAAACAACCTTCACAGGTATTATCTTGCTATTGGATTCCTCCATTTGTAGGTACTCTAAGAATTTGTTGTGATGGGGATTCTATGGGCAATCGAGGCATGGGTGGATGTGGTGCTGTATACAGAGATCACAACTGTTCTGTCCTTGTTGTTATGGTTCTTAATATCCCCATGACTACAGCCTATAATGTTGAGTGTAATGCCATTGTGGAATCTATCTCAAAGGCTCTAGTACTGGGTTATAAAGACATTTGGATCACAACTGACTCTACTTCAACATCTAAAGATTTCAACAAAGATTCAATCCCTTGGAAACTTCAAAGCAAATAGAACTGGATCAGACTACAATACAACAGTGTAAGAGCCTCTTCTGTATGGAGGGAGTCAAATTTTAGGTAACATTGATGCCCTCCAAATAGAGGTGTTCTGTCAGACATGTATATAGGCGATGTATATGTGTTTACGCATGTCTAAAACGTAAAAAAGTGTGGCAAACTAAAACCCACCACAATTTTCCAGACTTCCCATCCACGTCAGCCAAAATCGAATCCCATCCAATCAGGAACCGGCACGTAGCTAAACAGTTAGTTTGCCCTTTTAAGCTTCAACCTCAATATAAGCCAACTTCAAGAAAAACTCTCTCTCACAACAACAATAATAACAACAATGGAGGTCTCCGGCGTCATCTCCCGATCACTCCCTGGCGTTCCCGATATGGGTTTCAAGGTCTCGACGTCGTCGACAAAACCCAGAAATTTGTTTTTGGGGTTATCGAGTAATGATTTCGGAGATCATGGGCATCTACAGTACAGTACTATTATACGCCACCGAGGTGCGGAGTGAAGGCGAAAGAAGCGAAGAAGAAGGATAAGAAGAAGGGGATAAAGATGAAGGAGAAGGAGACATAAGAGATGGGTACCTTGAAGAAGAAGTTGAAGTTGATCAAGGGGTTGTCGAGAGACTTGTTCTCGTCAAGTTAAACTCAAGAAGAAGCACCGTTCCTTCTGGGCAATCCGTTTGTTGCCACGTTCTGTCACGTTCTCCACGATGGTTGGCGGTTATCGACTCAAGAAGAAACACCGAGAGAGAGAGAGAGAGAGAGAGAGAGAGGAGAATTCTTAATAACACAAGTTGGTTTAATCAACGATGTTGATCAAATACCCTATTTCTAATCAACATAACTACATGATATAAATCAATATTCTGTCTTCAATATAATAGTAGTAATGCATGTACTTTTCATAAGATATTATAATACTCACAACAGGCATATACAGCATGCGAAGGTAAGTATGAAAAGTTTGTGAATCATAAGATAATTGATCAACGTTTGAGTAACAATCTTATATTGAAGAGAGATGTACCTGTTGTGTTGTGGTGAGCGGATTCAATGGGAGGAGATGGTGGTTGTAGAGAAGAGGAGGGAGGGAGGGAGAGAGAAAGATGTGACAGGCTAGTAAAGTAGAAAGAGAAGTTAATGCATGTAGTTATATTTTCAAGTCAAACAGGTGGCATAACTACTTAGGAGTTAGGGACAGATGGTTATCTTTTAGAAAGTTTTGGTAGTTTAGGAAGTTTTATACCTGACAATCTAAACCGTTAGATTCGTTATTTTGGCCTCGGAAAACGTGTTATTTTAAGTTTGTCTTGATACAAGTACTTAGAATGTAATATAGATAGTTTTTTTTAATGTGAGCTGGGGACAAATGTATCTCTATGTGTTAGTTGTTTATGTTTCACAAAACAAACTCTTGCATTTAGGTGGCATTTGTTTTTTGGGCTGACTTCACTCAGTCATCTGAGTCTGAGTGGAGTCAGTGATTTGGCCACTGTTTGTTTTTCTCTCACTCAGACACTGAGTGGAGTAAGAGTCAGTGATTTGGGTCACTCAGAGTCAGCCCCAATAAGCCAGCTTACTGCTGAGTCTGACTTTGAGTTTAAATTTTCTGCTCAAATTGCCCTCAACAAAACTCGAAATTTCAAAAAAAAAATCATTACTTCAGAAAAAAAAAAGAAAAAAAAAAACACAGCTCCCAAACCCCAATTTCGATCCCTCTTCCGAGAACCCTTTGCAAAGATCATCTCCTCCAACAGCTCTCCTCGATCTCTCCTCGATCAAGAACAACTCTCCTCGATCTCTCCTCGATCAAGGATAGCTCTCCTCGATCAAGAACAGGTGCGTAAAGATTACTATATGAACTATTGATATGAACTATTACAAGCCAAAGAGACACTCTTTTTTGATCAAGATATATACGCTGATTATCTGCAAGCCAAAGAAAGATTACTGGATTACTGGATTATCGTAAAGATTTTCTTGTTCCTCGATCATATTACGCTGATTAGCTTGAAATCATTTTGTTTTTATTTTTTAGAAAAGAGGCCAAAGAAATCATATCAAGATCAAGATCTTCACAAAAAGGGAAGTTGCGTGTTGTTGACGTTCCTGATAAAATTAAAAGTTAAGACTACTTGTTAACATATTTTAGGAAGGTGTTGAAGACTAGTTCTTTTTCCACTATGCATATGTTCGAATGGGCTATATCTATCCTTATTAACTACATTTGTCAATATCTAATGAACTTCTATTTGTTGAAAGTCTCTATTGATCTTACTTCATTTGCAAGACTCCTATTATTGATTGGATGTTGCATTTGCATTTGTATGACTCCTATTATTATAGATATCTATAAAGTAAATCTTCATGCTATTAATGAGTTATTACTTGATTGTTGTTATTGATATATACTTGTTTGGATTTGATGCTCTCTTCTATTATTTGATACTATTTTTTTCATTATGTATTCTTAGGGACAATGAATCAGGTTCAATGGTTAATAGGTATTCTTGTTATTATTATTTTGTACAACGAGATAGTCAAACAAAATAGGAGGGTCCGCCAAAGACTATGTACTTCTGTTCGCACTGGCAAGGCATATGTCCAGGAACTCCTAGAAGGTCCTAGAACTGTAATGTATAATATGATGAGGATGGAGCCAGACTCTTTCAGATCTCTAGTTGCCCACTTAAGAGATACTGGGTTGTTAAGGGATAGTAAGCATATAGATGCCGAGGAGAAACTTGCAATATTCTTACACATCATTACACACAACATGCGAAATAGAGCTATAAACACTTTATTTCAACATTCTGCTGCTACAACCAGTAAAGTATTTCATGAATGTCTTGATGCAATGATGAAATTTTCAAAAGAGATGATAGTTCCCACTAACTTTAATGAACCACCAAGGCCAATTAGACATCATAAAAAACTTAGCGAAGGGGTTTTCAGAGGAGTTGTAGGAGCACTAGATGGTACACTAATTCCTGCAAGTATTCTAGTAAAGGATCAAACACCTTACAGAGGAAGAGGTGGAGGGATTTGCTTCCAGAATATGATGGTTATATGTGATTTTGACATGTATTTCACGTTTGTTGTTGCTGGTTGGGAAGTAGTTGCCCATGATTCTAGGGTTTTGGCAGAGACACTGAACAAGCTAGCCTACAACTTCCCCATGCCTCCAACTCGTGGTAATGGTCATTCTCTTTATGTTGATGCTTATCACTCTTTGTATGTCTCATCATGTTAACTTTCCTTGTTTCAGAGCAATATTATCTATGCGATGCTGCCTATGCACAAACAAGAGGTTTCATGACCCCTTACAGAGGTGTTAGGTATTGGTTGAGTGATTATAGGCATGGACAAAGGCCTAGGAACCCACAAGAGTTGTTTAACCATGCACATGCTAAACTAAGAAATGTAATTGAGATAAGCTTTGGTGTACTGAAGGCAAAGTTTCCTATTCTCATATCAATACCTTCTTATGACTTTCCCACACAGAGAAACATTGTGGTTACATGCATAATAATTCACAATTATCTAAAAAGGGTTTCTCTGAATGACGAACTCTTTAAACAATTTGAGAGTGATGTTGTTGGTGTTGAGAGAAATGAAGGAGTGCATGTTGCAGAGTTGCCACCTAATGCTATCTTATTTGGGCAAGTTGAGCATGCAGCAGCTATAACTCAAAGAGATATGCTTGCAGCACAATTAGCACTAAGCAATGCTAATGCCACTATTGTAGAGTGATTTAGTTTATTGTAAACAATAACTCATTAATAATGGTTTTGTAATATGTTGTTTATGCTGAAACAACATCTATTTACAATTTGCATTTCTTTTTCTAGTATGTAGTATTATTGGTGGAAAATAACTTGCAGTTCAATGGTGATTTACAGCTACATTTGTGGGAATGGGGATATATTAATTTCTCAAAGCTCTGACAATCCGAATAGGGCATATTGTAAGTGCCTATACGCGGTATATTTTGTATTTTATTATTTATATTGAATTTTCTATTTTATTATCTATTACTAGTTCTTTATTTTATATTTGCATATTTCAGAATACACCTAGGGATTGTGATTTCTGGTGTTGGGTGGATGAGTATTTGCCTTGCCCTTGTGGAAATGGTCCATGTAATCTACATTCTGCAACTGTTAGTTAAAAAAGATTTTACTGTTGCCCACTCTCAAAGAGTAAGCAAGAGAAAGGTTGTGGTTTCCTCAAGTGGTTTGAGGAAGTAAATGGTGAATCATCTACTTCTACTTCTTCTACCACTGCCACTCCTACCTTTGTTACCTCCACAACAATTGAAGATTTGGAGATCAAGTACAAAATAGAGTTGGCTTTGGCCCAAGCTAAAGTGGAAATGCTTCAATCCATCACAGAAGACCTAGCAAAGATAAAGCTAAAGAAGTAGTATGTTTTAAAAGTTGTATGAGCTCTTTTTTGTAAAACATATTAAACATCTTTAATACAGGGAGCATGTAAGACTATTTTATTTATGAAACGGTGTTTGATTATATTTGTTGTTGATAAATGTTTCTTAGTTATTGGATCATCTATACAAAAATGGATAGATGCTTGTAATATTAATGGTTGTTTGATTCTGTTTGTTTGTTTACATGTTTATGAACCTAGTCAGCTAGTGTCCTTTCTATCCATTTTCTATCTATAGGCTCATAGGTTCAACTGTTATTGCATCCATAGGTTCCTCTGATATTCTCATATGGAAGCCTAAGTTCTTTATTCAACAACAAGCTCAAGCCTACAAAGCTCCACTCTAGGGAATTCATAGTAACAAGAAAATTCTTATAAATTGGGGAATCAGTCCTGGAAACAAAGTGACAAGAATTAAAGCTTGTAGCAAGTGGAAGGCAATGATAAAGAGTTTAGTCCTTATAGGTCTGAGCATTTCATATGTAACAGCAAGAAAAAATTTACCATCTTTAGAGACTGTCCAAATGATTTCATCTTTTCCATGACAAACCTTAAATTTGATGGCTCTGATTGGCAAAACAATACTATCTGTTAACATGTTGGAGATATGTTAGGGAATATTCTACTGCTCATTAGAAATAATGTTAGAAATCTTAGTATCTAATCTAGGATGGTCAACAATTGATATCCATTCTGAAATTCAGTAATTACTCATTTGAACTGTGTAGGTACCATCCATTTAAAGTTCTTTTCCATCCATTATAAAGTGCTATCTATAAACTGTTATCTGTTATAAGATAAACTGTTATCTGTTATCTGCTATAAAGTGTTATCTGTTAACTGTTATAGTTATTTTTCATCCATTAGTACAAGATAAGTTGTTATCCATTACAGTTCTTTTCCATCCATTAGTACAAGATAAGTTATTATCCATTACACAGTTCTTTTCCATCCATTAGTACAAAATAAGCTGTTATTTACTATCTGTTCAGTAATTTATTGAAGCTGTTATTACTTGTTAGTGTATGATATTGGTGCCAAGTATATTCATATTGATTATGTACTTGTTAGACTTGTTTATAAGCTATATATACTTGTTTATAAGCTATAGTATATTCATATAACATCTGTGTTCAAGTACTGGGAATTAATCTCATTAAGGAAAACATTAGCAGTATCTCCTTTGCATGAGCATCTGTGTTCAAGTAGATAGGTAGTGGAAGAGAGGGGAAAAAATTAAAAATATGCGCCACCCCCCCCCCCCCCCCCCC
This sequence comes from Kingdonia uniflora, assembly GCA_014058105.1. Taxonomy (NCBI): domain Eukaryota; kingdom Viridiplantae; phylum Streptophyta; class Magnoliopsida; order Ranunculales; family Circaeasteraceae; genus Kingdonia; species Kingdonia uniflora. Next base: position 2,059,134 of record JACGCM010001560.1, read on the forward strand.
TTATGCCTGCATCAAGAAAGAAGCCTATATGGATGATTTCTAGCATGTACACAAGAAAATATATATCACATATTCATATGTACACAAGGAATACACTTTTGTTAGATGGACTACATATATTAGATGGACTGAACCAGGTTTATCTACAATATCTGCATATATTAGATGGACTGAACCTTTGTTATCTGCAATACCATTTAGACTAGGTTTATCTGTATATATTAGATATATTAGATGGACTGAACCTTTGTTATTTGCATAAATTAGATGGACTGAACCTTTGTTATTTAAATATATTAGATAGACTGAACAGTTTGGACCAGGTTTATGCTTGCTTATCTGTAAAACCATCTGTCCATTTGTTATCTGTTTATGCTTATGTTGTACAATGCTTATGCTGTTATGTCCATCTGTTATAGAGTGTAATGCTTTGTCCATTTGTTTTTTGTTTAACTAATTTGTCTATTCGTTTGAATTGTGTAGTTATGTCAATACCACCAACAATACCACCAAAGAAAATAGGCTTTTTCAAGCAATATCCACTGTTCAGACTTGACTTTATCATGAAATGTCAAGCACAGATAGACTTGCATAGACTGTTTGGAACATCTCTAAATGCACTAGCTTGGAAGACAGTGAAAGATGAGCTGAATAGCATGCAAAAATTTTATGTTTTGCAACATAAGGAACTGAAGAACCAATGGGATTACTTGAAGAGGCAATGGCAAGTCTGGAGAAGGTTGATAAACTGGACTGGCCATGGATATGATCCTGTATCAGGCACCTTTGATTGGCTTGAAGAAGTTTGGGAAAATATCATTACGGTAAGTAAATATGAATAATGGCATTACAATTTGATTATATCACAATTTATGCATGTTTAAACATTTATTTACTCTCTTGTTTACAGGTAAATTCTGAGGCGATGAAGTATAAGACCGCTCCTCTTCAGCATCGAGATTTGCTGGAAAAATTGTTTGAGGGTCTATCTGCCACTGAGGATTTTGCATGGTCTTCAGGTATGGTTGTACCCTCCACCACCTAGCAGTCAGAGTACGTTCCTCTACCTGATGATATGAACATTGACGATACACAAGTTCCCCTCGCTGAAGTTGATTATCCTTGGGATGGTGAAGCCATTCCTTCTTATAATGCCCCTATCAATCCAGTAAGGGAGCCTACTCCTGGTAGTACTTCTCGTTCTCGTACCGGAGAAGATCAGCTGCGGCATTTCAACCATTGGAACCAACGGAGTTGGTCCAATCTCTGATATCTGCATTCACTGCCCAAGGAGCAAGTTCTACTTCTTCTGCTAGCAATGGCGACCCTAGTACTGAAATTGTGAACATATTGAAGGATATGGTCAGTTCATATGAGATAGATAATATATTGTTTTTCAAAAGTTTGAAGTTCTTGGGAGGAAAAGACTCAAGCAGCTACAAGTTGATGTTTATGGCGCTTGAGCCAGAGCACCGTGCTAGTTTCCTTGAAACCATTTTAAATTGATTATGTCCATTTGTTTGCGTATTTGTAATAACTCTTAAGATTTTGATATTTACCTTATTTGTATTAACTTCAAACCAATGTTAAAATTATTTGATTTTAGGTATAAATGTATTTGTGTTTGCTATATATACAAGTTCTTTCCTATGTGCTTGTTATGTATATGTGGTATTGATGTTGCGCTGACGAAGGGGTTTCTATGTATTTATGTTTGCTATATATACAGGTTCTTTCTTATGTGTTTGTTATGTATATATGGTGTTGACGTTGCGCTGACGAAGGAGTTTCTATGTATTTATGTTTACTATATATGCAAGTTCTTTCTTATGTGTTTGTTATGTATATGTGGTGTTGATGTTGCGCTGACGAAGGGGTGGTAGTGGCGGTGGTTCCTTATAAACTGATAAGGGTATTTGTGTTTGCTATATATACAAGTTCTTTCCTATGTGTTTGTTATGTATATGTGGTATTGACGTTGCGCTGACGAAGGGGTTTCTGTGTATTTATGTTTGTTATATATACAAGTTCTTTCTTATGTGTTTGTTATGTATATGTGGTGTTGACGTTGCGCTGACGAAGGAGTTTCTATGTATTTATGTTTGCTATATATGCAAGTTCTTTCATATGTGTTTGTTATGTATATGTGGTATTGATGTTGCGCTGACGAAGAGGTGGTGGTGGTGGTGGTTCCTTATAAACTGATAAGGGTATTGTGGTCTTTTGTCTATTTTAACACTCATTCAGACTTAGACTCAGATAAAAAACAAACACTCCAAGGCATCCACTCAACATCTACTCAGAGTCAGACTCACTCAGACTCAAAAGCAAAAAAACAAATGGCCCCTAGTCCATTTGCAACGTGTAACTTGATGGAGATCGTGTAGAATTAGACATACTACGGTCATTTTTTTGCATAGAAATTTGCTTTATTTGTGTTAAAGTTCAGCAAAAAAAACTCAAAATATACTTGCAACAATGGAAGGAATTGGTCTTTCTCATCCTATGTTCTCCCTATATCCATTTCTTCCACTCAACCACATGCAGCCTTCATCTAACCTCATAGTTAGCACAGAAGAAATCACGATCAACTTACAATGTATATGCGTCGCTTGCCAGTGATCCTGTAATCCCAAGAAGATCAAAAAACTATCAACCAACGATTTGGAATCATGATTTTGCTGAATCTCTTAAGAGTGATACCGTGGTAAATATATATACTGGTTTGTTAAGTTATATGCATATATGTTGATTAGGATAACTTAAGCTTTACAAGAGAACTTTTTCGCTTGCAAAGTTTCTGTTGGGAAATCACGTTTTTCCCACTATGTATAATTCGACGATAAGCAAGAGAAATTATGCAACAAATAAACTAACTAGCAAGCAAAGACAACACATGATTTTTACGTGGAAACCCTTCAATGTGAAAGGGAAAAACCACGGGGCAAATCCAAATCCACTATATTAATAAACAGATTACAAACATCCTCAATCGTGAGGGTTACAATAAAATTCAGCACCTTGTATGCCCAAACAAGATCTACTAAATGTTGTTTACCTTCAACTTGAAAGAACGCCTTCAATCCCCCTTCCGTCGACAAACTCGTCGGAGAACACCTTTTGTTGCTTGATCGGAGCATAAAGAATACTTTTGTTGATTGATTCCTCTCTTCACCTCATACCAATGGAGATGGATTTGTTTTCTTCAAGTTGGGTTTTCAAAGTTCTCTCTCTCTGGGACTTTCTCCAAGAGTACACACCACATTAAAAAAGACAAGGCTTTTCTAGAAGTCTCTATTTACCTTTTCTAAGGTAAGAACTAAGCTCATTAAGTTTATGGGCCTCATCATGGGTTGGACTACCCAACAATCTCCCCCTCCAACACATGAGGAGGGCTTCCCCTTGCCAAGGAGGTAAACCCACTTGTACTAACAAGTATTCATGCCGGCCAAGCTTCTAAAGAACTCGTACTTCTCTTTTGCGAGAACCTTCATCATCATATCAGATGGATTTGAATCCATATGAACTTTATCCAAATTCATCAAGCGCCTCTCCAACACATCACGTATCCAATGATACCGAATCTCGATATGTTTAGTCCTTGAGTGAAATATGGCATTTTTACTCAAGTCTATGACACTTTGGCTATCACACTTGACCACATATTTGCTTTGTTTTAAGCCCAACTCGCGTAAAAAATACTTCATCCACAACATCTCTTTACATGCCTCAATAGCGGCAACATACTCAGCCTCGGTAGTAGATAAAACAGCACCCTTTTGCAACCTTGATTGCCATGAAATAGCTCTCCCGACAAAAGTAAACAAGTAACCCGATGTAGACTTTCTAAGATCAAGATTACCGGTGAAATCCGAATCGGTAAACCCCTCCAACTCGAGTTTAGATTTTCCATAGCATAAACATACCTTGGAAGTGCCTCTAAGATACCAAAGTATCCACTTAATGATTTCCCAATGTCGTTTCCCTGGATTTGTAAGAAATCTACTTACCACACCAACGGCATTTGCGATGTCCAGCCTTGTACATATCATAGCATACATAAGGCTTCCCATGACCAAAGCATATGGAACCTTTTCATATCTTCTTTCTCCTTCTTGCTTGTAGGACATTCCTTGGAGCATAGCTTGAAATGACTTGCAAGTGGAGTGCTAACGGGCTTTGCATTCTTCATGTTGAACTTTTCAAGCACACGCTCTATGTATTTCCCTTGAGATAGCCATAGCTTCTTCGCCTCTCTATCCTGCATGATTGTCATGCCTAACATTTGCTTTGCCGGACCCAAGTCTTTCATATCAAAGGACTTGCACAAGTCGTTCTTCAACTTACAAATCATGTTAGCATCTTTTCCAACAATTACATAAAGTAAAAAAATAATGAAATCACCATTAGGAAATCTCCTAGAATAAACACAATGATCAAATGCCGATCTTTGGTACCCATGCTCCACCATGAAAGTATCAAACTTCTTGTACCATAATCTAGGCACTTGCTTTAGTCCATACAAACTTTTATGTAGTCGACATACCATGTGTTCCTTTCCCTTGACCTCAAACCCATGAGGTTGCTCCATATAGATTTTTTTTTTCAAATCTCCATGGAGAAATGCGGTTTTCACATCTAGTTGTTCAACTTCAAGGTCCAAATTTGCCGCTAGACCCAAAACAATCCGAATAGAAGAATGTTTTACTACCGGCGAGAAAATCTCATCAAAGTCGATTCCCTTTCTTTGACCAAATCCTTTAACCACAAGACGTGCCTTGTACCTCACCTTCCCATCGCCTTCATTCTTTAACTTGAAGAGCCATTTATTTTTTAATGCTTTTCTCCCCTTTGGTAACTTAACCAAATCATAAGTATGGTTCTTATGCAAAGAATCAATCTCATCTTGCATAGCTTTTAACCACTCACCCTTTTCTTTATGGCCTTGAACTTCTTGAAAACTTTCTAGTTCGCCATCGCTTGTGAACATCACATACTCTTTAAGAGAGTACTTAGTAGAAGGTGTACATACTCTTGTAGATCTTCTCAATTGCGGTTCAACAACTTCTTCATTTGGTTCTTGCTCCCTCGCATCATCGTCATTATTAATGGGAGTATGTTCATAGTTTTGTTCATCCTCACTATGAGCATCTTCATCATGTTCTTCATTTGCGTCTCTATCATCATAATGATCATAGTGCCCGGGTTCGGGAGGCATAGGATGCAAAAAATCAGCAACTACCCTTGGAGGTTCATCGCCCATATCATCCTTCTCAAAGTCTTCAAATGTTTGATTTTCGCAAAAAACAATATCCCGACTTCGATGTAACTTCTTGCCAATTGGATCCCATAACCGATACCCAAATTCATTATCACCATATCCCACGAAGATACATGGTTTAGACTTGGAGTCTATCTTGGAACGGAGTTCATCGAAAATATGCATATAGGCTTTGCAACCAAATACCTTCAAATGTGAATATGACACATCTTTTCCACTCCATATCTTTAGTGGAACTTCTCCCTTAAGTGGTACGGAAGGTGAACGGTTGATTAGATAACAAGCGGTGCGCATAGCTTCCCTCCAAAATGATTTTGGTAATTTTGCACAAGCTAGCATACTTCTAATCCTCTCCACGATAGTTCGGTTCATCCTTTCGGCCACTCCATTATGTTGAGGAGTATCTGGAACCGTATATTGGTGCCTAATCCCATGTTCACCAAGATAATTTGTGAACTCCTTGGATTTATATTTACCCCCGTTGTCGGTATGGAGACACTTGAGAAGCTTTCCGGTTTGCCGCTCAACCATGGCATGAAACATCTTGAAAATACTAAACACCTCATCTTTGGTCTTCATAGCATAAACACATACCATTCTCGAAGCATCATCTATGAATGTAAATAAATAGGAAGCACCACCAAGAGACTTGACATCAAGTGAACAAACATCGAAAAAATACAACATCTAAAATTTTAGTTTCATGTTTTGAACCACCACTTTTAAGAAATGAAACTCTATGTTGTTTACTGGCTAAACAATGTTCACAAGAATCAAAAGGCGTACCTTTGATGTTGGGAAGGAGATCTTTCTTGGCCAAAATTTGTAAACCTTTTTCGCTCATATGACCAAGTCTTGCAAACCCTGTCACCATTTCATTCACTTGTTGTCATTTGTTGATTCCAATTTATCACGCTTTTAAACATAAGTTATATTAAATCATGCAGAGTTTGGCACCTTCAGTTCTATTATTTGGCATTTGGTTACTGTATTTTAGTGTTAGGCAACGCGTGCGATTCACATGAATTCGTCTCGCTTTTGGTGCCAAAAACCATCCCCATTTCTCAAACACTTTCTTCTTACATGACCACTGCAAAGACCGCAAAAACTGTCCCGTTTCTATAAATCGTGTATGTGATTGACAACCGTAAAAACTGTCCCGGTCGCACAAACCGTTTTCTCAAAATCGTTATAATTTTACCCATAGTGTATGTGTGTGTATGATTTTAGTATTATATTAGTGGGAAATCATCTGTGTGACAACTGCCTATCAGGTGTTTGATTAAAAAAAATTTTGTCTTCTTCCACAATAAAATTTGATAAAGAAGTAATTGAACAAGCTGACGAGGATAACCAAATACTGGAGGGTGGAGCCAAGAAGGGCACCTCCAATGCTAAAAATTACACTTCTCGGTGTATAGGTGTGAGACTTCATAAATTCTTTGCAGCTCTGCCTGAGGAGGAGAATGGTACTCTTTGTACCACCTACTTTGCACCCTTACTGATGATTGATCCAATAGCGACGATGTCGACGTTGGTTGTGGAAATATTTGATCATCATCTCGGTGATATGAAGTTCCAATTTAGGGGGACGATAATTCAAATAAAACCCATTCATGTTTGCCTAATTTTGGGGTTACGTATCTCTCCTATTGCAAATGAGTTCTTATTTGTTGATCCTGAGCATATGACAAATTTTAGAATAAGGCGATTCCCCAAGAAGAAGAATACATATGGGTTGACGTAAATTGATGATGCTTTAAGACAGGCAAAATTGGAAAGACATCATGGTAAGGTTCTAATTTGCCATTTCTTTAATCTTCTTTATCATCGTTCTTCATTGTATTTGTATTGTATTTATAGTTTTTGGGTCATTATTTGCTGAAGTTCTTATCATTACATTGTGTATTATTTGGTATTTTTTACCTTCTTATTTTTAGCCATATGTGATTTTGTTTTGCAGACGATATTCTTTGATTAAATTTGTTAAAAATTATACTATCATTTCACCTCCCGAACAAGGGCAAAAACGTTAAGGTGAAGTATGTTGATCTGGTAGATAATCTAGATTAGTTCAACAGATTTCCCTGGGGAGGGCAAGTCTATAAATTCTTGTAGAATTAAATAGTGAAGTTTGCCGATTATCGATCGACCGCTGGTAAAAAATCAGATAAAGCTTTATCACTGCACGGATGTACCTAGGTGTGGATGATGTGGACTTTCCTCTCTATTCTTAGCCTGAAGCTTCCAAGAATTGAGGAATCCATACATTTATTCCTTAAGCTACAGGGATGGAGGATGACATCCTTTAAGCGTCACCAAATTATGACGTTTAAAAAGTGTTTTGCTAACCCCAAATTGCTGGTAATAGCTATGAAGCTGTCTGAGATTGACATGCAGCAAGAACTTGTGCAAGAGGTCATGGTAATCTTCCATTCTTTGTATGATTTTGACTCATTTATTGCTTCCTTTCATTTAATTTAGGTTCCGTATCATTTTATTTATTTAGTTTTGGCATTTTGTATCCCCTTCTTGTCATTTATTTGATTTTTCTCGGTCATTGTTAAGTTGTCTATTATCATTGTTAGACTTTTTTCTGTCATTTCTAAGTTACCCTTTGTCATCGCCATCTTTTTGAATATTTTAGAGAAATCACATCGAAGCACCTGCAATAGGCGATGCGCCTGTAATCAAACCACCTGCAGTCGGTATACCTGTAGTCGGTACACCTACAATAGGTAGCAGTTTTTCTGCCATTGAGATCGGAGCTATAGTGGTTAGGGTATGCTCCCAGTTAGAGGAGCATGGTAAAATGTTGCAAAAGTTGGATGACCATGGTAAAATTTTGCATAACCATGGTAAAATGTTAGAACGAATTTTGATGTGTACAGTTAAAGATAGTACTCTACCACTTGGAGATACTCTACTCCTTGGCCAGTACCAATTCTTTACTCCTGAGAAAACCGTGAAACGTAAGCAGCAAGAAGAAGATAATGAGAAAGAAAATGGTAAAAGAAAGAAGGCGAAGCCGAGAACCTGACAAAGAGACCACCAACAAAAAAATCAAAAGACTAAAGAGAAGAATAAAGGTAAGGGAAAAAGACAGAAGAAGACGAATGCTAATAAGAAGAACAATAAGGCAGAAAAAGCTAATATGCCTCTGAAGAAAAAAGGCAGGAAGATAGAAGATCTCGTTGATGAATAATTGGATCATATCCCACTGATCCATTTAAAAACCTTAATCCCCAAGATCCCCAAGAAGGGCTTGGCTAATAGAGTGCCAAGGAAGAGACGGGCAAAATTCCCAGAACTTGAGAATATTCAATCAACTGCTAAAAAATTTCTTTAGCAAGTTGCGTCTGGAGAGGGATTGGAGGTGGTAAAAGATTTAATGGTAGATGATGATGTTGAAGTTAGGAAGGAAGTAAATTTGAAAGTAATATCCTCTGAATATGGTGGTGATCTTCTAGAGGTATCATTCGTTTGTTATTTCTTATTATTTATATGATTTTATTTGACATTTGTCTTTCAAAATATTGGCATTTACTTTATGATCGTTGTCATTTGTTCAGATATCTGTCATTTGTTTAGCATTTTTTTGGCATTTGTTCGGTTGCCTTTGCTATTCTCTTTTCCAAAACTTTAATTTGTTCTGAAGTCTTTGTTCATTAAATTTGTTGCATGTGAAGTGGAAGAGGGGTGAGATAGATGGCGAGAAGAAAGCTGAAGATGATAAAGAGCAACCTAAAGTTGCTGATGAAGAGGAAGTTTAAGAGGTATTTATCTAACATTTTTTTAAGCTATCTATCATATTTGTTGCTACATTGTCGTTTGTTCATTTATTTTACCATTCATAGTATGTATGTATATCCTATTTTACAGATGGAGGATTCGTAACAAGAAACTGTAATGGCGTATTATGAGAATAAAAGATGTAGTGGAAGAAGCCAATGAGGTATTTAAATAATATTTGTTTGTATTGAGCTGTCCATAATATTAACATCACCTATCGATACCATTCTTAATTTGTTTCTTCTTTACTATTTGGTGTACAGACTATGGTAGCAAAAACTGACATAGTATTCTTCGACCAGGAAGAAGTTGATGGGGAAGCTTATCAGGTAACTTATCATTTGTTTGCAGGTCACTTCTCATTTTCTTCTTTTATTTTACCATATAGTGTATCACTATTATCATTTGTAGTCTATTTATTTACAGGCTAGTGCAGACCAAACAACTGCTGTATCTGTCAAAGAACAGACTACGGAGGTTGTAAAAATTGAAGATGAAGTTGGTCAGGTAATTATTTGTTCTTTGCTGGTAACTTCTCATTTTCTTCTTTTATTTTACCATATCTTGTATCACTCTTATCATTTGTAGTATGATTATTTACAGGCTGGTGCAGAATAAGCAACTGCTGTATCTCTCGAGGAACAGACTACAGCGGTTGCAAAAACTGAAGATGAAGCTAGCCATGTAACTTATTAATCTACAATACGATGAAAAAGCTCTAGTTAACTGAAAAGTCTAAAGAACACCAATTGATTGGGAAAACAAAGCTTCAATTGCTTAAAAAAAACTAAGTAATTACAAGAAAATCACTCAAAAAACCCTAGGCCTCTTTCAGAACTCTTTCTAGATCTAACATAAGAAAACAATGCCTAGTCTTGCCCCTTTTATAAGGATTACAAGTTTCTAGTTACAATAGGACTTGGTTACAAGTTCCTAGTCCCAATAGGATTTGCCTAGATCCTCCTGGATTACTTATCATTTATTTGCTGGTAACTTCTCATTTTCTTCTATTTATTTTCCCATATCTTGTATCACTCTTATCATTTGTAGTATGTTTATTAACAGACTAAAAAGAGTAAAGAGGAGGTGGAACAGAGTAAAGAGGAGGTGGTTGAAGGCAAGAATGATGATGATGGAAATTCACCGAAAAAACTAGACCCTGCACAAGTAATAAAAGAAATGGTTGTTGACCAGACCAATGTATGAAATACTTTAAAACCAAACAACTGGTTTATTATTCATTCTCATGTAATATGCACATTTATATTTCATTTTCTTATTTTGACATATCTATTCCAGTTTATTTTAATGGAACCAGAAGTGGATGTCACCTTAAAGAAGAGGTATGCACTAACTGCCGTAGAAATTAATGAAAGGCCTTCAAGGCCCGAGACTGATACATTAAGCAAGACATAAATTACTTGAATGGTCTCTGAGCACACCCCCTGCCCCACATTTCCCAAAGGAAGCAGAGTCTCTGTATTCAGTTTAAAGACCCCATAATTTCGCTTTGTCCATCTCACAACTTTTATCATTTTGAGAGTGGTTTTCTTTGGTATTACATGCAGCAGCTGGAGGGTAAGCTTATCACTGAAATTGTCGACCTTGTGCTCTTTTATTTTATGCCATATATCTAGTATAAGTTTTGAAACAGCAGCGATAATCCGTCCTACATCCATGCTAATATTTTCATACTTTTTTCCTGCATCTAGATCTCCATATCTCCCATAAAATGCATACAGGCAAAATACCCTTCAATATGCCTACAACAGAGTGTTTTTGTGCTGCACTGAACCAAGAATTCATTCTTGCCCTATATGACTGCCGTTCTATAATGTGTATCCCACTCACCTTGCTGAAGTAGTTCCACACTTGAGTAGCTATTTTGTTATGAACTAGAAGGTGATCGGCCCTTTCAACATCTCCATTTGCACAATAACAACAATTGGAAGCAAGAACAATATATTTTTGAATCAACTCATCTACTGGTAGAATTCTGTTCCACAATTCCCACCCAAACAACTGAATTCTAGTGGGAATAGATTCATGCCAATTCCATTTCATCTGTGCAATGTTTGGTGATTCTTTTCTCCAAAACTCCCAAGCTAATTTAGTACTAAATCTGCCATCATTAGTAAGATCCCAAGCTAAAAAGTCATTACCTTGTGATAGAGCGTACCTCTGAGAGAGAATATGTTTCCAACTATCAGGTATATCCTGTTGAAGTTTGCTCCAATCCCATGTTCCATTACTTTGAATAATATCCTTGACTTTGATCTGTTGAGAAGCCGTAATGTCAATGAGTTCTTCCATTGTTCCTTCTCCAGTCCAGTTAGCCTCCCAAAAGTCAATATCCCCTTCCTTGAGCACCCAACTTGTATTTGCTTGAACAGTTTAAATTAGGGGTTGAATTTTCCTCTATAGTTGTGAAGAAGCTGCATTGATTATAAAGGCAGCATTTCTGGTGTACTTCTGTCTCATATAAACATCCCATAAGGAATTAGAATGCATGAAATTCCAACACTTTTTGAGTAAGAAATTAACTTGAATGTCCCCTAATTACCTTATTCCAAGTGTGCCCTCTGAGGTTGGTCTGCACATCTTCTCCTAGGCAATCCACTTTTTCTTAGGCCTCCCTTCAAAATGCCCCCAGAAGAAGTTAGAAAAGATCCTTTCTATATTTTTCTTAACAGTTTGGGGAATCTGAATACTAGAGATGAGATGTACAGGCATAGAGGCAAGAACATGTTTAATGAGAATTAATTTACCCCCATTGGAAAGTAATCGTCCCTGCCATCCTTCAACTTTGGACTGTATTCTCTTCACAAGCTGCTCGAAATTAGCACACAAGATTCTGCCATAACTTATTGGTGCTCCCAGATAAATAATGGGAAACTTTCTTAGTTCAAAACCGCAAGCTCTATGAATGATTTGTTATCTTGTTGTACTGGTGTTGTGATGCAGGTACACTCCACTTTTGTCAGTATTATGCTTTGACCAGAGCAATTTTGGTATCTTTGTAAAAACGACATTAAGCCATTAACTGAAGATTGAGATCCATTCAGAAAGACTATGAAGTCGTCTGCATAAAGTAGATGTGTAATAGGACTGCATCTCAGAGAAGTGCTATAATACCCAATTTTGCCCTCCATGAACCACTTATTTAACCCCCTTGTAAGAACTTCTGCAATGATAAAGAGCATTGGAGATAAGGGATCCCCTTGCCTTAATCCCCTGGTAGATTTGACGTAGCCCTTAAATACACCTTGCAACACCACAGAAAACCAAGAATGTTCAACACATTGTGAAATTAGGGCAATCCATCTCTGACTAAACCCAAACTTCCTTAAAACAGCCTTCAAGAAACCCTAGTCAAGTCTGTCATAAGCTTTGGCCATGTCTATATTAACCATCACATTCTGCCCTCTAACCTTTTATTGAGATCCCTGACCATCTCTTGAGCTAAATTGATACTGTCTGTAATGTCCCTGCCCTTTACATAAGCGCCCCAATTGTCAGAAATGATATTAGGAAGTACATAAGCAAGCCTTGAAGTAATGATTTTAGAGAATACTTTGAAAATCACCGAGCATAAACTGATGGGTCTGTAATCAGCTAATCCTTTGGGTGTTTCCACCTTGGGGATAAGAATAATGAAGGAAGAGTGTAGAATTTAGATAATGGGGCTCCATTGAAAAATTCTTTAACAGCTCCATAAAGATCATCCTTTATTATGTCCCATGTGCTGATAAAAAAATTGAGATGCGAAGCCATCACATCCAGGGGCACTCTCAGTGGGAATACTCCACAGGCTAGTTTTTACTTCCTCCAATGTGGGTTGGGTTAGCAACATGTCATTTTCTCCATCAGTAACAATGTGAGGGATACAATCCATGAGTTCATTGTCATAATTCATGTTTGTAGCAGTCAGAATATCTTTGTAGTAGGCAATAGCATGGTCATGGATGATATTCATGTCCTCAGTTGTCATGCCCCAAAATCCAGTAATCGATAGCTAGACTAGTTACTGAGATTCGAGGATGTGCAGGTCGGGGAATCCAAAGATTCGCCCCACGAACAACCGAGAGCCGTAAACAAATTCTGGCGCAGTCATTCACAATAGTATCAGAACAGAGTAATAAGGAAAGACAGAAACATCGGAAGACTAAGATAACAATATCTAAACGTAAGATTCTACAAACTTCTACGCAGCAAGCCCGACAGTAATAACTGGAGAATGAGCCTCCAGCTCAGCTCCCTAAAGATCACCACAGCAGTAACTAAAACCTGAAACAACCTGCCACTGAAAGGGGGATGCGAGAGTAAGCAAACAACGAGCTCACTAACTCCCAAGAATAACTAAACGATTATACTAACCAATGAGATGGATATAATAATGATAATAGGATATAATAATATCTAACGATAAACAATATATATATATATCTAAATATATACAGGATGCCTAATAAGTATCTAATAGGTACATAACTAGTCTAATGATTATATATAACTATACTATAATTATACATACACATCTCGAGCAAAGGAGTGCTAAGACTATAACTACACTCCAGTCCCAAGGACTACTAACTACACTTTAATCACTTTCGTGGCCCTCAGTGCCACAAGCGACTAACCTACCTCAGAAATACAATCACACACGAGGGTAAACACCCTCGGCTCACAATAATCTAACAGAGTTACCCAAACCCCAACCAAGCACAACCCCGAAGCTATCACAAGCCCACAACCAAATACCAGCCTAAAGCTCACAGAAACCAACCAGACTAATTAACCAGATACAAAAGAGGGATGAATAAATGCAAAAAGGAGAGGAGTATGCAAAAGGAAGATGAATCTAATTACACCGTAAATCAATTTGGAGAAGAGGAATTCAAATAAGAGGAGAAAAATATGATGAACTAGGATAATCCCATAATTATCCTAATGCAATGATATGTTATGATGATGATATGATGGAATGAGATAATCTTATGATTATCCCAAGTACAGAAGATTATATATTAAACATAATGCAGAAAGGGTTAAGAATTTCTATCAGAAGAACCTACGAATTGGAAGTACGCAGAGATGCAATGATATGCTTGATGATGATGATGATGATGATGATGCGTTATGATGCAGAATGATTTAGCGATGTCAACCCAAAGGGCTATCCCCCATGACTAAAGTGGGCAAACAACTGCTAAAGGATTACCTTAAAGGACCATTATGGATACAGGTACGATTTTTCTTAGCTGACCAGGCTGGGGGAACTACACTGGGCGTCATGAGCACCCCAAGGAATCACATCCTCAATCACACACAAGGAACCACAGTCTTTACCACACACATGTCACATATAATACGGGTCAGGGGATGTATCCGGTCGTAATAAGATAAGAGAATATATTATCTATGGATGTGAGCAAAAATCCTAAAGACTGAAGCACAACTACTGCCAACACAGCCAACAGACAATAGGATAACCACCTTCCTGAGAGCGTGGCAACCAAAACTAACACAGATGCCCTCCTGTGACTCAGTTGCACCATCTAAACCTAGATGAAACAACAACTTAACCCTCACGATATCTAAACAATATCAGTCTCTAAGATTCCTCAAAGCAATATGATTACCATCAAGTACTACAGTACTCTAGCTGTCAACACAGAGTAGTACTCATGGGGTAACCTATAAGTATCCAACAAGTAGCCAGCAATCCCCAATAACCGAACCGCATCACAATCCTCCTAATCATGTACATAAGTCACCAGCACGGATGTACAGGAACCTACAGCACGGATGTACAAGCACGGATGTACAGGAACCTACCAGGTCTGTCTACACCCAAGATGACAATCTCCACGAATAGATACTCGACGGTGACAGTTTCCCTATACTGATGTGACATTCCCCCTACCATATTCTAACATCACGGGTGACCTATGCTGTCAGGGGAGCCGCCAGGGCGCTACGGGGCGGCGCCGAGGCGCCCAAATTTGAACCAACCGCTTCGCCGTAACATTTTAGCGCTCTAGGCGCTTCAGAGAACAAGGCGGCGTTGAGGCGGGGCGCCCATTTCAAGGCGCTAGGCGGGGCGCCTTATGATATGGCGTTTTTTTTTTTTTTTTTTTTTTTTTTTGAAAACTGCCAAATGATATGGCTTATTTTGTTAAAAAAAAAAAAAACTCAAAACTGTCAAATGATTTGGCTCATTTATCTTTGTTTAAAACAAAAAAAAAAAACCAAAATCATTTACCTTTCTTCTCTCCTGCGTCTCTCCTCTCTCACTCTGCACTTGCGTCTCTCCTCTCTCACTCTCCATCTGCTCTCTCCAAAGTCCAAATCATTTACATTCACTGCCGACGGCCGACGGGAACTCTGCCGATTTGGAATTACTCTCTCTCTCTCTCGGGCCTCGGCGTTCTTCAAGCTAACGACGGCCGACGGGAACTGCTTCTCGTGAACAGAGTCAATCAAGGTCTGTTCTACTTCTAGTGACCTTTAATTCACACTTTTGTTAGCCTCAACACTTGTTCTTCCTTTGCGTCAGTAAAACTGTAAATGCCAGGAGGACATTGTTAGCCTCAAAATAAATTTGAAGAAGATACATATATGTTTAATACTGTGTTTCTTCCTTTGTTTAATACTGTGATTTCTGAAAACAATTTCTTACTTCTTGACATCAGTTTTTCTTCTTTTCATTTATACCTCAGACTTATATGCTTTTGATGATATAATTTGGATGATATAATTTGGATGCGTATAATTTGGATTTTGGATGATATAATTTGGATGATATATGTTATTAAGAGTACCCTATATTGTTAAGACTTCAGAGTACCCTATACTGGTTGCTGCGTCTCTCTCTCTCGGCGTTCTTGCTGGTTGCTGCGTCTCTCTTTCTTGCGATATTGCGATCTCTTGGGGTTTGTAATGTCGGTGGAAGGTTCCCAGGGAAGTACTGGTCGGTATAGACCGACTAATTCGAATGATCCGGGGTGGGACTATGGTCAACCGGTAGATGGAAATAGAGATCATGTTAAGTGCGACTTTTGTGGTCATGTGTCGAAAGGGGGGATTAAGAGGTTAAAACAACATCTTGTGAAAGCTTCGTACAAAGGGACTATGTACAAAGACGTTAGGAAATGTGATAAAGTTCCACAAGATGTTGTTGATGTACTTAGAAGCTTTATGGAAGGAAAACAAAAAATAACCGAAGAGAAACAAAGTAAGAAAGACGAGATGATTAGAAACGTCAATGTGTATGGAAATGATGATGACGAGGTTGAAGAAGTTATGATTCAAATTCCTAAGAAGAGGAAAGGGCCTATGGATGCTTTTGTAGCCCCTATTGATGTGATTTCCGCCCTAGAGCTCCTAATTCAAACGAAAACAAAAAAGCTTTAGAGAACATCCATGGTTACATTGCCGACTTCTTTTATGAAAATAGCATATCATTTAATTGTGCAAGATCAGATAGTTATTCCAAGATGATGCAAGCAATTGTCCAATACAATGATCCATCGAGTAAGTCTTTTATCTTACAAATTATTTTTTGCAATACAAGTTAAAAGAAAATTGTCAAATACACTCTTAATCTTTTTAGTTTTAAATTTAATTTGTAGCTTTCAAGCCACCCTCATACAATGACTTGAGAGTCAAGATCTTGAAGAAGAAGAAGGAAGAGACCTCAAATTGGGTAGATAATTTTAAAGTTCATTGGGAAACTTATGGAGTAACCATCATGACCGATTGGTGGACCGATGGCAAGGGTAGGACACTTATTAACTTTCTTGTGAATTGTCCGAAAGGAACGGTCTTCCTGAAGTCTATTGATGGATCCGCACATATTCATGATGCGGAACTCATTTATAAAATGTTGAAAGATGTGATTGAAGAGGTTGGAGAGAAGAATGTTATTCAAGTAAGTCTTGAGTATTTATGTTTTTTCCTATCTTTGTTGTTTTGCTTAGACTTTATACATATTTGAATTTTTGTATACTTTTTCACTAGATATGCACGGATAATGCAAGTAATTATGTACTAGCGGGTGAATGGATTATGGCGGAATCAAAGATTTATTGGATGCCATGTGCGGCACATTGTATAAATTTAATGCTTGGAGATGTGAGCAAGATGCATTTGGTGGATGAAACGGTTAAAGATGCGAAAAAGATTTCCCTTTTCATCTACAATCACAAACATGTGCTCCATTTGATGAGGAAGCAAACAAAGGGTAGAGAAATTGTAAGGCCGGCGGTGACTCGATTTGCTACCACTTTTCTATGTTTGCATAGTATGTATGAAAAGAGACAAGAACTAAGAGACATGTTTCATACTGTTGAGTGGAGAAATAGCAAGTGGCCAAAGCACCCTATTGGAAAAGAAATTGTAAAAAAGTTAAGAGTAATACATTTTGGAACAATATGCATACTTGCCTAAAAATTATGGCTCCTTTGGTGGATGTGATTCGAATGGTGGATACCGAGGAGAAACCTTCTATGGCTTATATTTATTCGGCGATTGAGGATTGCAAGCTTAAGGTAAAAACTAATTTGGGAGACCAAAACGATGATGACCGCGAGTTATGGAAAAAGATGGAAAGAATTCTTGATCGTAGGTGGTCTGGTATGCTTCAAAAGCCTTTGCACGCGGCGGCTCATTATCTTAACCCTCAGTATTATTATGCAACTCTTACAAGCTCAGATGAGATGGAATCAAATACTAAACTTAAAGAGGGTTTGTTAGATTGCATAGCAAAACTTGCTTTGGATGAGGAAGATGAAAGCCAAATCTTGCGAGATCTGATTGCATATCGTACCAAGGCTGGGAGGTTGGGAAAGAGGGGTGCTCAAGCTTGTGTAAAAACAATTGCTCCGGGTTAGTAACTTAGTATTGCTTTTAAGTTACTTCTTTTTAGTGTTTAGTAATTTTAAGGTTTTTTTGTTTTTATTCTTTTGATTTCTAAATTTTATGATTTTTAATATAGTGGAGTGGTGGATCACTTTTGGAAGTGAAGTTCCCGCCTTGCAAAGATTTGCTAAAAGAGTTCTTGGGCTTACTAGTGCGGCTTCTCCTTGTGAAAGGATTTGGAGTACCTTTGACAATGTAAGTTGCTTTTAGTATTTGTAACAAAATACATTATCAATTTATCTTATAGGTTAAAGTTTATTTCTCTAAGTTTTTATTTATTTATTTTACTATTGTAGATCCATACTAAAAAGAGGAATTGTTTGGAGCATGATCGGATGAGGGATCTTGCATATATTCAATACAATAGGAGGCTTAAAAAGCGTTATGAAGAACGCATTTCTGGAAAAGAGATAGACCCAATTGTGTTGAAGTCCTTCGATGAATGTGCGGAGTGGTTAGTTCCCGACGATGCGAGAGACGACATTGTGTTAGGGACGGACATGACTTATGGTGTGCTTGAGGACGCCGAAGATGGATTTGATGACCCCCCGTTGACTCGTACTTCTCGCACGAACACCGCTTCACATTGTTCACAAGAAGTGGCATCAAGCTCACGATCGACAACGCGTCATCTTCAAGACTCTTCCGACGATGATGATTACGATGTTGATGCGAACTACGATATGGGTGATGGAGATGATGATGGCATTGACTCAGGATTCGATGAGGACATTTGATTTCATTATTCTAGCTAGATGCTTTTATTTTTGTTTTTTGGTTTTGCACATTTTGGATGATGGGGTTGAATTTTATTTTGGATATGCTAAAATTTTATTTTATGTTGAATTGATCTTCTATTAATCTATTTTAATGTTTGCTTCATTGTTTGCAATTTGGGATTTATCTTTTATGTTATTGACATATTACAATAATATATAACAAAAAATAATAATAATACATTGAGTCATTGCAATATATATATAATATACATTATGGGAAAAAAAATACATTGAGTCATGTTTGATACTTTAAATTAAATAATTATACAAATTTACAAATTTATACATATTACACACATTTTCCCGCCTAGCGCCCCGCCCCGCCCTGCCAGTGACCATGCCCACCGCCTTGCGCCCCGCCCCGCCCCTGACAGCATAGCGGGTGACGTACAACTTCATAAACCACCTGGCTCAGCCGCGTACCTCACTGAGCCATACTGCCTTGCTGCCTCCTAGATGACGGAAGGGAACACAGCCCTAACAGCCTCATCCCGGGGAAGGAAAGCTTACGAGTAAGCTCTATTAGCTCTAAGAATCATGAGGACAATAAGTGTCACAACATGATAAGCAAACAATCCTAAGGCAAACTATCAGAAGTTCAACATCCACGACCAACCACCACGGACAAGCCGTCTACTCACCACCAACTACTAACAGTCCAAGAGATTCTACACTCCCACAGGGAATCTAACATTCCAACCAACCACCAATCACAACGACAGTGCTCAAGGACCAGGCCTCGAGAACACAGAATATACCTAGGCTAATCCTAAGACAAATCAAAATAATAGCAGGCAAGAGGACGAGCTCCGAACCGAAGACCATGTCTTACTGAAGCTATGTCGCCCCAAGACTACCCTGGAACCAAGTCCAGCAACCTAAACTAACCAAGGTGCTACACTATAAGGTGAGAACTATAGTCTCTGAACTACACTATCTCAGAGAAATGACGGCTAAACCACAGCCGTCCATATATCTCCACTAATAGCCAAACCTAGTTACTAGTGCCCTGAAACAAGCTGGGCACCCTAATAACTAGCCAACAATACCATACTCAATATATTATATATATATTCCACACTCAATATATTATATATATATAGCGACACTGAGGCGTCGCAACACACTAAGAAATGCCTTGTTCTCAACCTCCATGAAGAAAAGATTTGTGATAACCACCCTCAATAAAATCGGTCTAAGAGGAATCTCAGGAGTCATCGTCACATCGACGATAACAGAGAATAACCTCGTCTGGCTAATCATAACCTACGGATACTATCTAGTAACTAAACTCACATTTTTGCGGGTTTTACTAATTTATAAAACCCTTAAATACTCTCGTCTAAGGTAATGCTAAACGAATAACAAGTAAAGTGTCATAAGCAACTAACCCACATATTAACCTAGTCACAGATATAATATACTAAACGATGCATTTCTATAACTCACAAATCAACATAATAATCTAATTATTCAGGAAGATAAAACTCGCCTGTAACCCGATGCAATCCTCCAGCAGAATCAATCCGAGCAAGCAACCCGAAGCTCCAACGACAGCATCTCGCGGACATGCCACCCGAATCATGGAACAACCCAACCGCAACACCGCAGCCATCCCAACAACCCAAACAACACCACCACCGTCAAACCCAACACCTGTAACCATCACAACTCTGTAAATCAACAAAAACCCAATAACCACAAACCCTAAAATCACCCCACAATCACAAAGCCTAAAACCGAGGGTTTCCACCGAAACCGAAATCGGATCAAATCACCCGAATCGCAGGACATCTCAACCGCAACGCCACAGATATTGCACGCAACCCAACCAATCACCACCACCGAACACCCAAATCCTCCAACAATCACAACCCATAATCAAACCCAATACCTGCGATAATCGTAAACCCCAAATCACCAACAATGCGAACCCAAACAAACCACCACAATCACAAACCCTAGAAATTAAACCCTATGCCGAATCGAGTGGAATTGACGGAAAGGGAATCGAGAATAACTCACCAAGGATAGGAGTGAAGATCGCGGCGAAGCTCGACGAATAATTCGAGAGCGATGGGGAAGATTGGATCAAGAGTAAGGAGGAGAGGGGAATGGTTAGGGGAGAGGAGAGAGAGAGTAAGTTTGGAGTGAAGAGGGAGGAAGTGAGGAAAAGAGAGGATATATATAAAACGCGCCTCTATTCGAATAGAGATATTCCTATTTGAACAGAGAGGATCCTATTCGAACAGAGGAAGTCTTGTTCGAATAAAAAAGGTCAGCGAAGAAACTCAACAGCTCAAGAAGAATCCTATTCGAGCAGAGAAGACCCTGTTTGAACAGAGAGAAAATCATATTTGAACAGAAAGGGTCCTGTTCGAACATAGCAACTCAGGGAAAAATCTAACTATTCAAGGAGGATCCTATTTAAACATATAAGGTCATGTTTGAATAGAGGAAGATCTTGTTCGAACAGAGAATGTCCTGTTCGAACAGAACTGGTCTGTTCAGAAAAAGAAGATTCTAGAAAACCTAACGGCCAACCCCAGACAACCCCGGACACCCCGGAATCAAACCAAACCACCAACACCACCACACAAACACTACTACAAACCCAAGAAAGATTTCCCAAGGTATAAACACCACCTCCACCGCCTCACGGCCACCAAAACGCCTAAACCCCCGAAAAGGAATCTTTGCTCATAAAACTCTGAAAACCTATCGGTCAATCCAACGGCTCACCGAAACCACACCAAACCACAAACCTATCAGATAAACATCACTACCAACCCATCTAGGGGTTCCCAAGGCCACAACGTCACCTCCTCCTTCGAATAACCACCGTACCACCGAAACTACATAAAAGGAATCTTACATACAAAACCTTCCGAAATTAATAAATGGATGCATAATGGATGAAAAAGTACATGCGGAATATATGTGCGGAACTTAACGTGGAGGAATCATAATAATAATACTTAATAATAAATAAATAAAATAACCCGAAAATCCAGGACATTACATCAGTAGTGGATCCATCAGGAAGAACAAAATTAGATAGAGGTGAATATTTTTTGTGTACCTTTGTGACTTTGTGAAAGAAAGAGGTGTTGAGATCACCATCGGCTAGCCATCTTATTCTTGATTGTTCCTTCCAGTATACCTCTTCTCTGTGTAGCATGCCTCCATGTTCATCTTTAACTGCTTTAAGTTCTGCCCCCAACACATCATCCCAACCTGTTTGCAAAATGAAATCTAGTTCTGTGATTCTATCTTGAAGTTTGTGTATGTTTTGTTGGACATTACCAAATACATTTCTATTCCAGTTTTTGATCGAAGCTCTCATTTTCTTGCATTTAAAAGCAAAGGATGTCAAGCAGTTCCCATATACTCCATCTGACCAAGCCTGTTTAACCATATCAAGAAAATTCTCGTGCATACTCCACAATTTTAAAATTTTAAAGGCCCTTGGACCTTGATATGCATCAATTCTGAAAGAGAACAACAATGGACAGTGATCCGGACAGACCCTCTCTAGGTGCTCCACTCTGTGCATGGGGAATGTAACAACAAAATTCGTGTTGTGAATGGCATTATCGATTCTTTCCCACATTCTTCAAGTTCCCTGATGCCCATTGCACCATGTGAAGGTAGATCCTATAAATGGAGATTCCTGCAGCCCAGAACTTTGAACCATATTTTCAAAATCAGCAATAGCAGTGTTACTTGCAGCTCTGCCCCCCAACCTCTCACTATGTAATATGATGCAGTTAAAATCCCCAGTGACAAGCCAAGGACTTTGCACTGAATTGGACAACAAAATGAGATCATTCCAAAGTGGCCTTCTTTGTGCAATCTCACATTTAGCATACATAAATGTTGCTTCAGTACTCCACACATTGTTAAAAGAAATGTTGCAGTGCAAGTATTGATTAGTAGCTTGAACACAATCTACTATGAAACCCCCCTTCCACATAATCCAAATTTTGCCCCCTTCTTTATTATTAGATAAATAAGAAAAACAATTAAATCTTCTGGCAATTCCTTCCAGCTGAGATGCATCTAGAAAAGGTTCTAGCAACACAATCAAGGAAACTTTGTGATGACTCACAAGGTTTTGTAAATGGCGCACCGTCCTATTATTCCCTATACCCCTACAATTCCATATTAGAAGGGAGCTAAACACAGAAAACTAGGATTTCGGTTTGAGCTTGCTCCCAGTAACCACACTTAATGGCACAAAAGTGGGTTTGCATCTAGGTATAATGGGAGTTATAGAACTGAATTCAGCCCTTGTGCTTGCTTCATAGTTCACCTCATTATCTGAGACGAAGCCCTTGTCTTTCACATGACCGTCATCTTTCTCCGCATAAGAAAAGTTTATCTCACCTTCCTTGTCGACTACATAACCTGCCTCTTTCTCCACATCAGATACATTTAACTCACCTTCTTCCTCAGTCTCAATTCCCACCTTTTCTACAAAGTTCCCCAATGTTATAAAAGCATCATCTATCAAATTGGAGAACTTGCTAACTGCCACGAAATCCTTCGCATTCACATCAATCATTTTCATCTTGTTAGGCTTTGCATTCTTTTTTCTAGAGCTTTGCCCTTCCTTGCTAAAACATGCCCCCTGAGTTGCAGAACTTGCTTTCATCTCCTTTTGTTGAGTCCTAGTAGCCTCAGCAGCCACCTTTGGCTTGATCTTATTGTTGTCAATCCCGGTGACATCCTCCAATACTATGGGATTGATTCTAGTACAAGATGTCATGTTATGTCCTTGCAGGCTACAATGAGAGCAAAATCTCGGTAATCTTTCATACAAAACATCTTGTACTATCAAAATTTTGGAAATTGTTACCCCAATCATAGGAGGAAGGGGCTTAGAGAGATCTACCTCTACACAGACCCTAGCAGTACTTGGCCTGTTGAGATTGAGAGTTGCAGTGTCTGTGCTGAGATACCTTCCTACCATGCTTGCTAGCTGCTTGAGAATCCCATTATTTTGAAAACATAGTTTCAATCCAGGAAATTGAATCCACACAGGGGTCCATGGAGAATCCTTCTTGAGATCAAAATGTACCGACCATCGGGTCAATTTGAAAAGGTAATTCTTCACTTGCCTAGATTCCCTTGTTAAAGCCCTGACCACATCCTTTTCCGATTTTATCATAACCAAAATGTGCTTGAAGTCCAAGATACTTGCTGTGGGTAATTGGAGAAGACCCCAGTTATGTTTGATGTTAAATATGATATCGTCGATCTGAGTTCTACCTGCCGGGAATTTCATCACTAAAGAGGTGGAGAAAGCCGCCGCAGTACGGTTGAAATCAAGTGGAGATATGGTCATCACAGGGATTCCATCTTTGAATGAGAACCTGGCTTCAGGTATAAAATCTTCAAGAGAAGGTTTGACCACAGTTACACTGGCAAAAGAATACGTAACCGCCATAACAACTACATCTGGAGAGGGGTTGGAAGTAGTAGCAGCAGATGAGGAAGCCATGAAACTAATATGGAAGGCGAAGGTAAAAAACATAAACGGCAATGAGAGAACATATTTGAAGATGAGAAGGGAGAGTGCGATGATCAATTTATAGGAAAAATTAGATCTTCGAATAAGATCAAATCACAGAGAATCGCCTAGGATCAAGAAGTATAATTGAAGATCAAACGAAAATCAAAATTGCAATTCAACAATAACATGAATCTAGAAGAGAGACCTCTTAGGAACAGAACTCCAGATGATCTCAAATTCCTACGAATCTGCAAAGATAAGCTTGAGATTTAGGAGGAAATCATCAAGCATGAAGAATTGCAATCAAAATTACATGATTAGGAAGATGAAGAAAAATGACATAAAAACTCTCGTCGCTTTACAGTTGCGGGACTCAAATGAACCAATTATATGCTCACCTTCACGAGCTTCTTTTGGGAGTGTTATTGGAATCTTTTATTCAAAGACCCATCACCCATGAGAAAAATTAGGTGGACCAAGTTTGGTCACTGAGAAAAGATGAATTATCTCCTGAAGCTTAGAAAGACAACATAAGTACTTATAGGAGAATAGGTGAAAAAATTGTTTGCATTAACGTACTCTACACCTTATATCCAAAGCAATGGTTGGACAATGAGGTATTTATATCATTTATTACTTTTCATTTGTCATTTGTATAAGAGTCTCTACCATTTGTTTTCAAATTGTTTGTCATTTATTCGTTTGTACTTTATCATTTGTTTTGCCTTTGTTGTCATTTGTATTATTGAACTTTATCATTTGTGTTATATAATTTGTCATTTTCTTTTTCTGTTCAGGTCATTGATATGTACATTAAAGCTCTGATTCAATATTTTGATACACAACATTGTGCCCGCCCAGATAAAGAAAATATTGTGCTGGCAGATATCTTTGTCTGTCAATATATTGGTAGGGTTTTCAATGTCTGGACTCGTAATATGTCTTCTTCAGAAGGTGTAGAATTGAAGAAGAAATCAATTTGGGAACAAATTACATCTATGCAATGGGACCGTACAGTTTCTAATTGCATCCATCGAGGAGATTTGAAAGTGGTCAATTCAAAATTAATACTCATTCCCTGGAATCTCAAAGACAACCACTGGGTCATTTGTGTTGTGTCCTTTAAGGGAAAAAAATTTGTATCTACGATTCACTGGTGGATGCAAAAATTGTAGTAAATAATTATGCTGATCGTAGTAGTCCACCTACTGGTTCAGAGGTAAATAATTATGGTCTAAACTCCAAATGGACAACTAGTTTTGGAAAATGTCCAATACAACCAAATGGTTATGACTATGGGGTCTATATGCTTATCTTTTTGGGCAATATCCTAAGGGGGATGAAATTTCTAGATCTTATAGACGGTGATGAATGCCGTTACACAATTTCTTATGACATATTAAGGCTGGGAGTTGAGCTGTATGAGATTTTTAAAAACTTTGAACTGCATTTTGTTGTAATGTATAATTTCTATAATTTTGTAAAGTTATAAACAGTTAATATCATTCATATATATGATCTTTCTCATTTGTTATATATTTTTTGTCATTCGTATATGACATATTAGTTAGAATGGTCTTAGAATCTAGTCTGTAGAGTTAGATTATTATTAATTTATTATTCGTTTCATATGATTTGGTATTTGTTATCATAGATATGTCATTTCTTATGTATGATTTGTCATTCGTTTCATATGATTTGGTATTTGTTATCTTAGATTTGTCATTTGTTATATATAATTTGTCATTTGTTATCTGAGATTTATCATTTGTTATCTATGATTTGTTATTCGTTGTATATTAGTTGTCATTCGTCGTCTATGACTTGTCATTCGTTATATAAGATTTATCATTTGGTATCTACGAAAAATTGATCTATTTATTTTATAGATAGACAACATTTGATGCAAGTCAATGGTCTATTTGGTTATTTAATATAATGAATTATGTTATTTGTAAGTAGACAACTATCAATGGTCTATTTGGTATCTATGATTTATCATTTGTTAACTATCAATGGTCTATTTGGTTATGTGATATAATAAATTGTGTTTGTTTGTTAGTAGACATTATTTGTACTTAAAAAAATGATTTGTCATTTGTTAACTATGATTTGTCATTTGTTAACTATCAATGGTCTATTTGGTTATTTGATATAATAAATTGTGTTTGTTTGTTAGTAGACATCATTTGAACTTAAAAAAATGATTTGTAATTTGTTATCTATGATTTGTCATTTGTTACCAATGATTTGTTATTTGTTAACTATCAATGGTCTATTTGGTTATACAATAAAATGAATTGTGTTTGTTTGTTAGTAGACAACATTTGTACTTAAAAAAATAATTTGTCATTTGTTATCTGTAATTTGTCATTTTTACCAATGATTTGTCATTTGTTAACTATCAATGGTCTATTTGGTTATTTGATATAATGAATTGTCTTTGATTGTTAGTAAACAACATCTGTACTTAAAAAAATAATTTGTCATTTGTTAACAATGATTTGTCATTTGTTACCAATGATTTGTTATTTGTTAACTATCAATGGTCTATTTGGTTATTTGATATAATGAATTGTATTTATTTGTTAGTAGACAACATTTGTACTTAAAAAAATGATTTGTCATTTGTTACCAATGATTTGTTATTTGTTAACTATCAATTCCCTATTTGGTTATTTGATATAATGAATTATGTTTGTTTGCTAGTAGACATCATTTGAACTTCAAAAAATGATTTATCATTTGTTATCTATGATTCGTCATTTGTTAACTATGATTTGTCATTTGTTAACTATCAATGGTCTATTTGGTTATTTGATTTAATGAATTGTGTTTGTTTGTTAGTAGACATCATTTGAACTTAAAAAATTAGTTATCTATAATTTGTCATTTGTTGCCAATGATTTGTCATTTGTTAGATATGATTTGTCATTTGTTATATGAGATTTGTCATTTGTTAGATATAATTTGTCCTTTGTTACCAATGATCGATTTTTTTTAATATATGATTTATGAAGGTGTGAAGGTTCACTACACTCTATTTAATGTTTAGATAGACAACATGACTTACATCAAATCTTGTCTATCTATAAAACAAATATATCAACTAAACCTTCACAAATCATATATAATCGTTTAAACGATCATATCTAACAAATGACAAATCATAGATAACAAATAACAAACCATAGTTAATAAATTTTTTAAGTACAAATGATGTCTACTAACAAACAAACACAATTTATTATATTAAATAACCAAATAGACTATTAACAAATGATAAATTATTGATAACAAATGACAAATCATAGTTAACAAATGACAAATTAGACAAATTATAGATAACTAATTTTTTAAGTTCAAATGATGTTTACTAATAAACAAACACAATTTATTATATCAAATAACCAAATAGACCATTAACTTACATCATATGTTTTCTATCTACATTTATTAAGAGTATGGTTTATGAGAAATGTAAGTATGTTTAAGAGTATTAATTAGATTTTGTAATCCCAAAAATATAAGGTAAGTCTATAAAAGCCTATATTGTTACCCCCAAATATATCATAGCACAACCTCCTTTTCATCATCTTCTACAATGGATAATGACAGTCCAAGAGCAACAAAATATTACACAACCTCTGAAGATGAAGAAGAAAATGATTATGATTATCATGTAGATGATTCTGTTGGTGATGATGACTCTGATGAAAAGAAGAGTGAGGATGGTGACTTTGTTAAAATAGATGGAGATGAAGACGCTGACTCTGATGGTTATAGTGACTCTGATGATGATGGTATCTTTGATATTGATGGGGACTCTGATGAAACATATGGAGATGGTGACTCTTATAATAATATCGACTCTGATAATGGTGGTAACTCTGATGGTGATGGTGGTAATGGGGATGCTGGTGGTGATGGCAACCAAGGTGGTACTGATGTTCTGAGAACCAAGAAGGCCAAAATTTGCTGAATGTATTTATCATTTGTTATAAACGTTTAATCATTTGCTATATATTATTTATCATCTTTCATCTATGATTTGGCATATGAGAGTTGTCATTTGTTTTCTGAGATTTGTCATTTGTTATAATCAATTTATCATTCGTTATATATTATTTTCCATTCTTCATCTATGATTTGGTATTCGTTATATATTTGTGAACTATTTGTTAACTATGATTTCACATTTATATCCAGGATGAACTGCCTCAAGTTATAGCATAGAAAGATAAACATTTTGAAAAATTTAAGTTCCTTATGCGCTTCTTAGAAGATCAGCTCTGCGCCGTAAAGTTGGACGAGGATGAACACAAGAAACTATGGGAGGAGTCGGCTTTAAAGATTAGTTGTCTCCAGCAGGAGATCTAGGCTTTGTAGCACGATCTGGAATGCTCAGAACGTGATAAGGAGTTGTGAACATTTGTTCTAGTTCTTTTCGTGTTTAGTTTGTTAGTTTTTTTTTTGTAACTAGTATTTTCCCTATGTATGAATGAACATCTATTTTGCTATGTTTTGTGCTATTTCATTTGCTTTTTGCTGTTAAATAGTAGTTTCTGTATGATATGTGGCAAACAAAATACTCAAAGTTTTGTAAGAAAATAATGATGATATAAGGGGGGATAAGTTTTAGCATGTGCTAGTATTGATAATGAGAAAAACAAAATATAGCTAATATTGATAATCAGAAAGAGCATGTGCTTCCAGAAACTCCACAAAAAAATGCAGATGCAAATACAGTGATAGATACAGGGGAAGAAAGTGATTGGTCCAAAGTACATAGTAGAAATAATAGCAAGAAGTTAAGCATGTAGCAGGGAGGGGATAATACTTCACAAATTCTTCAAGATGAGGACACAGAACACATCACTCCAAATTCTGCAATGTCCCCATCAGTGTTAAGCCAGTCAAGATCAAATTCACATATGTCTAGAAATATCAAAATCTATTTCAAGACAAGATAAGATGCAAAAGTACCCTACAAAATCTATTTCAAGACAAGATCTAGAAATATCAAAGCATCAAAGGAAGATAGCAATGAAAAAACAAAAAACAACAGAAAAAAAAGGAAAGACTGAGGATAAGTAAGAGGGAAGGAAAAGGGCAAAATAAAAAATTGTTTTCCAATGGTTAAAGCCCTCATTTGGAATGTTAGAGGGCTAAATAGGCCCCAGATGCAAAGAGAAATAAGATCCAACATTAAAGTTAATAAGTTAGCTCTTATAGGATTGATTGAGAACAAGGTCAAAGTGGATAAAGTTGATAAGGTTCATCAGTCTATTACAGCAAGTTGGAATAAGGTCACTGATCATGATTTTGCAGCAAACGGTAAGATAATGCTTCTATGGGACACAGATATATTAGAGGTTCACCTTGTATCCAAATCTGATCAAGCTATTACTGTGAAAGTCATCATTACAACATCTGCAAAGAGTCTCCTTCTATCATGTGTTTATGCTTCTAATAGCTCTAGGGAAAGAAGAGATCTCTGGGAATATTTGAAAGCTATGCCAAACTCTGATAATCTGCTTTGGATTATATCTGGAGATTTGGTGATCCTGTTAGTGAGACAGAAATGCTTCCTCTTAGATCCCTCATTACTGATCAACAACTATCAGATTTGAAATAGAAAGTAAATAAGTATACATGGACAAACTATCACTATAATCCTGCTAGAATATTTTCTAAGTTAGACATAGTATTAGTGAATTCAAAATAGAATAGTACCTTACCTATTTCTGAAGTAAACTTCATGGCTTTTGGGATTTCAGATCATGTTCTTGCCTACATTATTATTTTGGAGAAACCTACAAGACCTAAAGCCCCATTTAGGTTCACTAACTCCTGGACCCTTCATTCAGATTTTATGGAGGTTGTAAGAAGTTCATGGAGCTGCAGAATCCAAGGTACACCAATGTTTGTCTTATCTCAAAAGTTAAAGATCCTGAAACAAGATTTGATTAGGTGGAAGAAAGACACTTATGGTAACATTCATATTGGGGTTGAGACTGCTAGAAAGGATCTAGAACAAGTGCAAGAGGAGATTGTTGTCATTCCTATTATAGATGATGATATTATGAGAAGAGAAAATGATAAAAGAAAAATCCTAAATAAGTTATTGTTACAAGAGGAGATGGATATGAAACAAAAGTCATGGTGTGACTAGTTATCCTTGAGAGACTCAAATACACATTTTTTTCACCAGTTTATGCAAGAAAGAAAGAGGAAGAACCATATTACCCAAATTGAATGTAGAGATGGTACTTTGGCAGATACTCCTGAAAAAAAACAAATGGAAGCAGTAGATTTCTACACAGACCTCCTTACAGATAGAAATGACAGAGTTGACTATGATATTCACTGTTCAAATAGGATCACTCAACAACAAGCTGGATTACTAATTGAAGATTTCACAGCTGCAGAGATTAGAGAGATGGTATTTAATGAGAAGGATGACAAAACACCTAGTATAGATGGTTATAATGTATATTTCTACAAGTGTTGCTGGGATATAGTGTGGACTGAAGTTATAAAAGTAATCCTAAGTTTTTTTAGAAGATCTCAACTGTTAAAGGAAGTTAACATCACAATCCTCAAGCTCATCCCAAAGAAGCCTAACCCAAGGACATTTGCAGATTTTAGGCCCATATCTTTGTGCAAAGTGATGTATAAATTTATCACAAAACTTTTGGCTCTAAGAATGAGAAAGTTGATGGATGAGCTTATTGATCCCTGTCAGTCAGCATTTATAAAAGGAAGAGTGATACAAGACAATATTTTGTTAGCTCAAGAATTGGTAAGGGGTTTTGATAGAGTTAATGGAGTTGATAGAATGATGTTGAAGATAGATGTTCATAAAGCTTTTGATTCAGTAAGATGGTCCTATTTGATTCATGTTCTAAGAGCTATGGAGTTTCCCAATTCTTTCATCAATTGGATTGAGATCTGCATAACCTCCCCTTGCTTTAAGATTGATATAAATGGGTTGATAATGGGATTTTTCAAGAGTAGTAAAGGGATAAGGCAGGGGGATCCACTATCCCCCTACCTATTTGTCATTGGAATGAAACATATTACGGAACTTCTAAATAAAGCAATAATGGATAGAAGAATTTCAGTTTACCCAAATTGCAAGTCTTTAAACATCTCACATTTATTGTTTGTTGATGATGTGCTTCTTTGCCTTAAAGCTTCAGTAGAGGGGGACACAAACACAAAGTTGATCTTAGAAGAATTTGCTGCAACCTCAGGACTAAAGATTAACCCCCAAAAGAGCTTTATTTTCTTCTCTGGATTCATTAATGAAGGCATGAAGTCAGATATTTGTAAAGTACTTCACTTTGAAGAGGATAACCTTCCTGTAAGGTATTTGGGGCTGCCCCTAATCTCTTCAAAACTTTCTGATAAAGACAAGTTTTGAATTGTCAAAAAACGTTTTGAATTGGAAAAACAAGTTTCTATCCTATGGAGGAAGGCTGGAATTGATCAGAATAATCCTTCAAAGTTACACTGTTTATTGGGCTGTTTGTTTTGGATTCCCTAAAAGTGTTCTCACCAAGATTGAAAGATTTTTTTGAGAATTTCTTTGGGCAGGTGTAGACCATACTAAAGCTATCTCAAGTGTGGCATGGGAGGATGTCTGTGTACCAAAAGCTGAAGGGGGCCTAGGCATAAAAAGATTAAAGGATTTCAATGATGTTATTATCATGAGGGGTATCTGGAATCTCATTTCTAGGAAAGATACACTGTGGTCAAGGTAGATTAAGCAGAAATACTTAAAAGATGAGTCCTTTTGGTCTGTCTCTATTCCTGCAGATTGTTCCTAGGGGTGGAGATCCATGATCAAGAAGAAAGATATTGCCAAAAAATATGTGATACATAATATAGGGGATGGGCATAAAACAAATTTCTAGAATGATCCATGGTTAAATGGAGAAGCTCTTTCTATCAGGTTTGGAAGAATCAATATGATCCTCTCCAATATCCCCAAGAAAGCTATGGTTAAAGATATCATTAGAAATGATGATTGGGCAATTCCTAGTACTAGAATGAGATCAACTTAGATGGGAATTATCTGGAATCAAATATCAAATCTCTATAAGCATTTTTCAAATGAAGCTGATAGTATCATCTGGAAGCTTACTCCAAATGGTGTTTTTACAACGAGGTCTACCTGGCAAGAAATCAGACATAAAAAAGATAAGCTTCACTGGTTTAAAATTATTTGGGATAATGATAGTGTTCTAAAACACTCTTTCATTACTTGGTTGGCTGTATCAAACAAGATAAAGACTAGAGATTTTTTTGTTAAGATTGGGAAGTTGGATCACTCATACTGTTCCTTCTGTGAAGCTGAAGAAGAGAATAAAGATCATTTGTTCTTTAAATGTCCATTTTCAAACAAATTATGGGGAAGAGTTCTAAGAAGTTTGGGTTACATAAAATCAATTACAGGATGGGATGATGAGTTCAGATAGATTGTAAACAAAGCCACAGTAGACTCAGCTAGAGGTAAGATCCTAAAAGTGGCCTTTAATGCCACTGTATACCACATATGAATTGAGAGAAATACCAGGCAATTCAAAAATGAATTCACAAGCTTTGAAATCCTTTATAGAAGAGTATTCTTTGAAACCTCCTTTAAGTGTGGTAGATCAAGTCATAAATTCTGGTACAAGGAAGCTTCTCATACATACATTAGAGATTGAGGATTAAACCCCATTATCAAGCAGCCTAGATAGATTGAATGGATTCAGTGGAAGCAAGATATAAAATAGATGATTGTCCTCAATGTTGATGGATGCTGCTCACAGGATAGAAATGCCTTTGGTGGTATCTTTAGATTACCTAATGGGATCCCCATTATAGCCTTTAACAGACCTGTTCTGGAGGATGTAGGGATTGGATGTGTTGAAACAAAGGCCATCTGTGAAGGCTTTAAAGTTGCATATAGACTGGGCTTCAAAAGCTTATATGTGTAGGCTGATTCAAAATTTGCAGTAAAAGTTTTAAATGGTGATTACAAGCAGCCCTGGTCATGCATTACTGATTTGAGAAATGTCAAGAATGTAATCTCAAGAATGGAAGATTGTTTGATTATGAACCAAAAGAGGGAAGGGAATAAACCTGCAGATTACATCACTTCAGAGATGGATATTCAAGAAGATTATGTCTTTTTTCCTTGCAGTTTCCCTCTCCAACTTGTAAATCTTTGTATAGTAGATATCAATTGTAAAAGATATCCTAGGATGTAATTTTTGTGCAGTCAATAAAGTCTGGTGAGGGTCTGCCTCAACCCCAGCTTCCTCCTCAAAAAAAAAAGTTTAATGATGAACTTAACAAAACTGATGATAAAATTTTTACAGAAAAATGAGAAATTCTTCGCGTACAAATGACAGTTCAAAAGCAAACAATGATATTGTACAAACCAACAAATGTAAAATTCTCTAAGAAGAAATGACAGTTTCGAGAAACACAATGATATCATGGAAACAAACAAATAATAAATACTTTTTGCATAAATAACAGTTCATAAGCAAACCATGATATCATAGAAGCAAACAAATGAGAAATTCTCTATGCGCAAGTGAAAGTTTAAAAACAAATAATGATATAATGGAAGCAAACAAATGACAGTTATATTTAAACAAATGATGATTTTAACAACATTGACGATAAAGATCATACAAACAAATGATAAATAGAGTACCCAAAATACTCAGTCTTCATTTGGGATAACAGGTAGCTCAGTGCTCATCGTAAAAGACTGTGCCATTGTCGGACGTGTATTGTCGTCAGATGGGATTGGCAGAAGCTTACAAAAATGACGATTGTGTCCGTTTTTTCGATACCTACTACAAAATCTTAGTTTGGTGACAGGACCAGACACTTTTTCCCTTCTCTTCCTTTGCGTGAGAGGACGACCGACTTGAACTGTTGGAATAGGAGCACGAACACGTGGATCAGTTTTTAAAAATTTTCACTGCTCAATTCCTCTTTTGGGAATCCATATAGGTTTATAAGCAGCCTTGTATGTGTCATTTGTGAAGTACTCAAAGACACGAGTAGTTGGATCAACATTAGAAAGATTGAGAACGCGTACTCCGTGTTTACAAGGTATACCTATCGTTTGCCACCAACGACATAAACAAGTACCATCTTCAATATTTACAGAATCGGTTCTGCTATAACTAGTCATCTGAAAATGGTGACGTGATGTACGAACCTTGCAGGTTAGTGAATCCGCCACAAAATTTTTGCTCTCACAGTGATCCGTAGCCCATGGCATTAAGCGAGCTTGACTCTTTTCAGCTTCCTCCCTATACGTGTAGGACATTTCTGAACGGATTCTACGCAATTCCTCAATAAACACATAGATAGGGAGATCTCTTGCTTTCAATATAACGTTATTCAAACTCTCGACATTATTTGTGTAAGCCACTCCATATCTAAACAAATGACAAACAATAGAAATCAAATGCCAAATGAGCATAAACAGATTACAAATGTGATCATACAAGTGTAAAATAATTAATAAAGAACTGATGATAAATAATAGGAAAAAATGACAAATAAGAATGCAAATGGAGTAATAATGACTATTCCTCAAATAACAAATGAGAAGTTAATCAATAGATAGTGATAACGTACCTACTCATTGGAATGTATAGATTAGACCATGTTTCCTTGGGAATACCTAGTATGTATTGGAGACCTACTAGATCTATATTCTGGATAACATTCATGTATTATCAAAATCAATGTTGGTTAGGGCCTCTGCTGCCATCCTAAATGTGATCCCCGTGCTTTCGAGGGTAGTTTTAATGTTGTTAAAAATGTGGATGACACAAAACGTATGGATTGTAAATAGAAACACCTTGGTTGCAGCATTAATAATTCCAGGGTTCCTATCAGAGATGAAGACGAATCTAGTATCCTAACCGTAGAAATTAGACCCAAACATCTCCAGGAAGTATGTCCAACTTTCGGTGGTCTCCGAGTCTGTTATCGAAAATACAAGTGGAAAAATATGATTACTTGGGTCAATGGCGATGGCAGTTAGTAGAGTCCCACAATATCTCCATTTTAAAAAAGATCCATCAATCACAACAACTGGTCTCAATAGTTTATAAGTTTTTTTGGGAGGACCAAAACACCAAAAATACCTTGTGAATCTCTTATCCTTATAACTCGTAGTTTGTATGTCTAATTCAAAATCTGGGTCAACTAACCTCACTTCTGCAAAGTAGCTCGTAAGTAGTTGGTATGCGTGCTCAAAGCTGCCTCGCATCTGGAATAATTATGTATTTCAAATGACATTGCGTAGTAGACAAATAATAAACATCACAGTACAAATGACACGGTGAGTTGACAAAATGACATACGATAAAATGATAAGCATTGTTGTACAAATGACATATAAGGGGGAACAAATGACATATAAAGTGATGATACCTCAGCGTGGGCTTTTTCTTTTGAACGCCAGGCAAGATTGTATGGTACATCAATATTGTGTTGAATTTGCATATCATCAATAATTTCTGAAGGTTTGTAGTTTGGGTCTTTTTGTAGTTTTTGCTTAATTATAGAAGCAACCCATCTACTAAACGCTGCCTTATATGCGTTCCCACCTTCAGTTTCTACTCGGATCCATGTATGCACGGAGTAATAAGTATTTACTCTAAATAGGGCAGAACCGACCAACCTTATCGCATAAGTCTGCCAAGAGCATTTATGACCTTTGCAACGTACCACAATTTTATATTCGTTGCTTAGAACGTATTCGAGATTGAACTTGTTTACAACTGCATAAGCTCTTATGTGATTCTTGAGTTCAATCCTATCTCGATATAGATCACCAATGTTAAACTCTTTACTAAATTCATAGGGATCTTCTGTGTACGCAGCAAATTTAAACCGAAAATCCACGAGATCTTTTACATGTTCAGGTTGTGACTCAAACTGTAATTCAGCTGAACAAATGAAAAATATGCTTCTTAGGATGATACTAGTTTGAAAAGAAATGTTAAAAAACACCTCACAAATGATAAATTTTGCGGGCTTACCTAAAGATTTAGTTTGTCCAATGATAGGTTCGGGTTCAATTGAAAGAGGAACATTAGTTAACATAGGTTCATTTGAAAGAGGAACATTAGTTCACACAGGTTCATTTGAGATATGAATATTTGATTGTAAAATACAAGGTTCATTTGAGAGAGGAACACCAGTATGGATAGTTTGAAAAGGTTCATTTGATTGAGGAATACTAGGTTCATTTAAGGGAGGAACATCAGTATGGATAGTTTGAAAGATTTTTTTGATTGAGGAACATCATCATCATCATCATCTACTAAAGGTCCAAACCTACGCGGAACAAGCCCTCTGCCATTTATTTCAGGGTAACTCCTATATTCAGATTCAGGATCAGGAAATGTGCTATGACGCAAAGGTCCCCCTGCTTTGGTGGTGGGCAAGCCTTTACCTGAACCGGTATCTTTGGTGGTGGACAACCCTTTACCCGAAGAACATAAATCAAAAATGGTGTTTTAGGAGTTCTGGGAAGGTACCCTAAGTTCATTAACAATCCATATGTGAAAGGGTGTGACGGGATTGGTTTTATGCATATTGATCATTACGGTAAAGTCCTGGTCTGATGAAATTGTGCATCCACAACCATGGACGAAGTTGCACAGCTTACAGTCCTTACGATGGATTTCTCTTGTTTCTTCAAGGAGTGTAACGAAATCTTCGTATGACGAGTGCGCTCTTAGTGAGGTAAGTTTTGTACTTCCTCCAACATAACTAACAATTGATCCGATCTTTGGACGTACGATATCCCCACCAAAATGAACAATGGTACAAAGCTGAACTCCATTCATCTCTGAAACAAATTATATAAATAAACAATTCCGGTGATAAAGTAGCATCACCACCAAAAAAGTAGGATTTTAGCGATGGTTTTAGCATGTCGCAAAAGCCTTTTTGCGATGGGTATAGTTCGTCGGATTGTTGCCGTTGATGCTGGGGTCACTAAATGTATAGCGACGGACAAACCCGTCGCCTTATGCTATAGCTTTCGTGACAACTTAAATATGTCGTTTGTCACACTTTTGCAACAGTTACTGTCGTCGTTAAATTTTTAGCGTCGACATCAATTCCCTGACCAAAAATTGTCGCCAAATATGAGTTCATTAACTTTTTAGCGGCACTGAAAAATGGTTGTCATAACGCAGCTAAAAGAAAACACAAATGCACCTTGAAACCAAAGAAATGAAAACCTAAAATTACATTTTTATTCCTCGAAAACATTCGTACAATATAAAGTTAGAGCTGCACTAACCCCCATAACATACGTTACCCAATTACAAATGTTATTTTCCTTATTCAACAGTAGATACTAGTAAAATAAATTTCTTCCCCATAACATTCATTAACCAATTACAGATGCTCTTTAGCTTATATATCCAACAAGACTCAATAATAGATACTAGCAAAATAAGTTTCTTCCAAACTGTTGATTGATTGATGCCAAGGAGCCATTATGCAAGGAATTAGTTCCTTGTTATTAAAGAGATACCTGCTATCAAATTTTCGTCAAACAAGTCAATACTCTTATAAGTCATTTAACTATTAACGCCAAATCACATAGTGAAACAACTCTTATTATAAGATTTTTGTCTGGCTATGATGATAACAACCAAGTTTACATCACAAAAATTGAATTAATCATTCTCTGGTAATTAAATACAGTAATTTTACTACAACCAAAGAGGGTCAAACCATACAACTCATGAAACTAAAAGCATAATTTCTACTCAATCTGATTTCAACATCACTCCCACTTAAAAGGAAACTAATAGAGGGCCTAATTTTGTATATACGTTTTGTACTAGGTTATTTGCCTCCTAGGTTCGTGTTATATCTAAGGAGGATGCAAGGGGTGTAATGCACATTAGGTTGTAATTCTTTTTATTCATTTATAAATCTGGTTACTCCTTGCCTAAAACTGCCTTTTCATAAATAAATAAAATACACTTAAACCAAATCTATTTTACTCCATAAACAGGAAAAATATTATAGGGATGTCATATTTACCTTTGAGCTGAAAGTAAGAGGCCTGATGTTAGATTTGAGATGCTCTTTCAATGAAATTGCCAAAATTCCATATCCAATTCAGGCTGCCAGTACTAGAATAACCAAAGCCAAATTAACAGAATGTAGAAAACCTACATTGAAATGTTCATGTAAACAAAATAGAGTTGTAGAATTGAACTGACGTATTTGCTGATAAGAGAGAGTAAAGGGGAAAACAAAACTGAAGATACTTGAAAGTAACCTGGATAATAAGTAACTTTACGTATTTAGATATAACCATCATAGCAACCTCAAAAGAAGGCATGAAACATGCACCATGAACCAATGAGAAAAAGTAAAAAGAGAATAATAAAGCTATCAAAAAATAGAGTACTGAAACTTACTACCTTCAATCTCTCCATATATGCATCCATGCATTATGCAGTTGATGGATGTAGTTGGCCTCATACTTGACATTTGAACCCCATATTCGGCATTTGAAGCCAAGGGTCTTACCTGCCAACCAATGTTTACAGAATATGTGATTAATGAAAAAAAGTAACTACTACAGAAACGTGATCAACAATAAACAAGAAGTATACATCTATATCTTTTTAAAACAAGATACAAGTTTATGCCATTGAACTTTTAAATACTAACCTAATTTAGTACAAGATTGAAGCCATTATGTTAATTACTACCAGAGCCTAGCTAAGATGACAAGAATCATGCCTATCATGCGAAGGATTTACATGAAGTCAAAGACAATACAGTAACAAGAAGTAACCCCATTCCGAAGTGGCATTTACGTGCAGATAACTCAAGGCTAACTCTCAATAGGATCTATTGTCTTCAGAATTAGGTCTTCGATTAAAAACATACCTTTGAAATGGTTTAAACCATCAATTAAATAGTTCTTGTCTCCCACGTCAGGATACTACGTACCATCCCCAAGAAAATATCCTAGGAACAATACATATTATTATTATATCAGCCATCATTTTAGCGAGACTTACTAGATAAACAATGAACCTTTAATAAATTGTACATACAAAGCAACTTACTGTCCTTTCATGTTCAGTTGTTGAAATGGCTAGAAATGCAGCCAAAGCCGCAATTGACATAGCTACTGCAAACAAATTCTAATAATGACATAACACCCATATCGTATAAACAAAAAAAATTTGGGAACTTCAGGCATGTAATGGGACAATGGGTACATATGGAGCCTTTGGAACCATATGTTAAAAACATGAATTAGAAATTCAAATTATTTGACTACATTATTTATTCGAATAAACTTAACCTTATCCAAATTAGTATACGCAGTTAATTCTCATTTTTGTGCATCATTATATCAATTATTTGCGGATTGGATATTATAACGATTTCGAGCGATCTGTTTCTACATTAGCATTATGCAAAATACAACAATTATATCAAAGATTAATTATTTTTAGTAGTATTTAGTTCTTTTTAAGAGATATAATACCATAAATTGGATAAAGGTTAACCCTTGAATCTTCAAAATTGGCTCATGAATTACGTCTCCAATTCCCTTTTCATCTAAAATCCTTCATCCATTCTTGGAAAAGGTTATCGAAGTTCCACTGGTTTGAAGTGATTCTACTTGCTCCAACACAACCAAGGAAATTCTGAGCCTGGCAACATACTCAATCTCATAACACAAACCAATACCAAAAGGGAACAAAAAAAAGATTTTCTTATTGAGGTTTAGTGAATCAAACCTGTGAATGCACAAATCCATCTCAAGAGCCACAGTCCATGCATCCACAGCTAGGATATCTTCCTTTCGAACATCTTCTCGAACTAATGAAGAAATTGGCTTTGCTCTGGAATGAATTGGAAATGAGTGGTTTGTCTTTTTCCTCTGGAGAGAGAGAAGAGATTGAAATGGAAACTGTGAGTGGTGAGTGAAGGAATTGAGACGAGGAAGACTAGGTAGAGGTTAGAAATCCATGGGTTCTTTCTTTCAGCATGCGAAGATGTGGGGGAGAGTAGGGAATTTTTGCCGTAAAAATGAAATGTGTGGGTAAGAATCCGAGAGGGATGGAGAAATTGAAAGAGAAAATGAGAGGAAAGGAAGAATCGTGTAGATTTTGGTACCAATTTGTAGCGGTTTGAGAGTAGAAGAGGAATCGTGATAGAGGAGTTGTGAGAAAGAAAGGGGAACTGTAGAGGGTAAGATGATAAAAATCGATTGGGTTTTTTTTTTTTTGCGACAATGAGCATCCACAGGAGCCGGAGTAGTTTTGGGGAGTTTCAACCCAGCTTTGATGTTACGATGTTACGGATGTAGCATACTCATTACAAATAGGAGCCACCATCACATAATTAACTATTTAAACCACTTTAAATTAGTTAAGTTTAAAAATAAGAGGCAAAAAAGTAAACTTTTTTTTAAACCTCTAAAGTACACGTAATATATGAGTCCTACGTGGCTCACCAAAAATTTCTCTAGACTCCCTATACTTGAGGAGAGAGAAAGGAAAAAATAGAGATAGGGAGCCTATAAAAGCCATTTTATTACTTTTTGCCTCCCTAAAATAAGTTTAGGGAGGCTGCTATGGATGCTCTAACCAAAGTCGATCGGTAAACCGTTTGATATACCAAAAGAAAAAAATATTAAACCAATTGTGTTGAAAATAGTATTGTTGAAAAA
This sequence comes from Kingdonia uniflora, assembly GCA_014058105.1. Lineage (NCBI taxonomy): Eukaryota > Viridiplantae > Streptophyta > Magnoliopsida > Ranunculales > Circaeasteraceae > Kingdonia > Kingdonia uniflora. The sequence goes on from JACGCM010001560.1 coordinate 2,100,191, forward strand.
GGTGGGGACGGTCAGTTAATTTTTGCTGACATGCTTCAACTGTCGCTAACTTGCGATAGGTTATATGGGTTGCTAAAACTGAAGCTATTCCGTCCCCAAATCTCATTTTTTTGGTCACAAATGAGAAAAATGAAATAAAACTCAACTCCAGCAATCCCTCAAACAAATGATAGGATTCTTGAAATAAATGATATCAATGAACAATTCTGATGATATAGTAGTAGACAATAAATGCTAAAAATGACAAAAGAAAAATGATAAATGGCAAAGTAGCAGTAGACAAATGATTAAAAAGGCAAAGAAAAATGATTATGTACAAATTGTATCGTCTTGCATAACATTTTTCTTAAGAAAATAGTCTTCAACTCATGATGTGGATACACAGTGAGAGATGATGGATACAGAGTTAGAGATGATATTTACTGCAACGGTTACTTCAACGGTCGAAGAGAATGATAATAACGGTCTTTGGCAACGAGAATAACTAATAATAACAACGATCTTTTCCTCCCCAATGACCTCTGTGTGAGGACTTTAGTGAATGCAGAACGATAGTTGGAAGATTTGACACATGAAGGAGACAAACAGTACATCAAGGAGAATCTACTTTAATTTTTCTAGAAGCTTTGTTGCAGTCTTGTAGAAGAAGAAAATAATAATAAGAAAAAGAAGCTTTGATTTTTTTAAAGGTTAGTAGTGTATTTATGGGGAAATCTTATCTCTTATTACTGTTCTTATTAATGTAGCAGATTAGACTACTCAACAACTCTAGTGGGATAGTTTCTCATTTTTTTGCATTATTTATCATTTTCTTTTCCCACACTTTGTCATTCGTTTGAAAATCTTTGTAATTGCTTTGGTATAGCTTTGTCATTTGTTGAGTAATATTTTGTGAGTTGGTAGATTTATTACTATAGCAGATTAGACTACCCATCAACATTTAATGCTAGAGAATAGGGTGACAGCTAAGGGGTAGTAGGTGAGACCATTATCGATTTGTTAATTTTAGTATCGATTTTGGAAGAGGCTTGCCAAAGTATCAATTTTGTAAAGATAACAAAAAGTAGTATTTATTATCATAATTACTGGGTTTTTTTAAAGAATTTTTCTGTAGAAGTAAGCTTGATATCATCATGTTTAACACGGCGTCTTGTAAATTAATTTCAGAAATGGCCATTCAGCATCATATGCTCCTCCTATCTTCATCTCTCCCAATTAAAAAACTTGCAACTTACGAAGAAATTACGCTCTACTGGTAACATCACCGAAGTAATTCCGAGAAGAGTAGCAAACTATAAACAAAACATTTGGGATCATGACTTTGTACAATTGTTTAAGAGGGATTGTATGTGATGACATTATCTTCTGTTATGTAATTAATCATAGATTTAAATTAAACTTATGTTTTTCTATGACTTGATTTCTTCTCCTTTTTAATACTAATTATTGTACTATTTTTGTTCTTTGCAAAAGGTTTAGATTTATATACATAAGAAAAATTATACTAGTATTACCGCTAAACAGTAGGGAGACCGACGTGATGTTTTTTTAAAAGCCAAAAAGGCATGCCTTCGACACTACACCACTTCAGCTTCAAAACTCATTTAATTTCACAAGAAAAATTTACAATTGGTAGATTTTATAAAAAATTGACAACACTTTCCCAGTTTTATAAGACTATTAAACCACCTGTAAACCATTTCATACAATTGTATACTAATCAAAGAATATTGGGCAATATTTTCCCTGTTTTATAGACTTTCATTTCATAAACCTACATAACAATCACAAAAAATTGGGCAACACTTCCTCAGTTTCATATACTATAAATAACATACAAATCATTCATAATCCTGTATAACAATCATTCAACACAACTACACCATACAACATGGCATGAAAGTATGCACAAAAACACAAATTTTAGGGCCACTTTCTCTTCTCTGAGCTCATTCTTCTCCTATGTCAACTGTTCATAAACATACATAATTATTTAAGAACGAGATTAAGAGATGTCAAAATGACAGTCAAATGGGTAAATGCTTAAAGAGTCATCAAGAAAAAATAGCAAATCCAAGATGCCCATCTTCAAGTCAATGGAAAATAGCAAAACGCGAGATGCTCATGCTTCCCTTGTCTATGGGAATGTTCAACCATCGTCATTACTTAAGTAAGACCCACAATTTCCTTTTTGAGCGGGCAAACTAATGGAGATCGTTATTTCAAGAACATCTTTTGTATGCATGCAATAAAATTTATCAATACAGGCTTCCAAAATAATCCCAATGAAAAAACAAGTAGAGCTTCAATATTTCACCATGCAAAAGAATTATAATCGTAAAAGGGGTCATTTGGTCTTTACTTGGAATTGTTTTGGAACAATTTGCAGTAAATTTTTCTAGAATTAAGGCAATACATGAGAACATGCAAGAAAACATATTACATCTGAATACGAGATACTTAAACCTTACCTCGCGTGATTCTTCCGAGAGTGTTGAATACTCAGCTTTGAGTTTGTTTACTTGAGAAGTCAAATCCTTCAGCATCTGAATTGTATCTGTTAGGATGGTTGCTTTGTCGTTCTTGTGCCTATCTGGGTCTGAATTATAAATTCATTGTTTAGATATTCCTTCAAAAAATAAAATAAAAAGTAATATACAGTAAACTGCAGGAATTCGGAATTCTTTTTATGTGGAGAAATTTTTAATGAAGGAGCAAATATTTTGAGTGTTTGCCAAACTATGTAGTGTCCCATTATTTTATTTTTTCTGTGTTTGTTTGTGATAGAGGCTTTTTACTTAACTTGCTCTAGGGTGTACAATAGTTTGGTTTCTAAGCTTTTGAAATTGGGGAAATTCTTGGTCAAGACCCAGCACCGTATTCCTCCTTCTTCACCTCCTTTAACTTTTCTTCCCTCTTTTTATTTTTGAAATCAGGAAAGAGGTTAGCTTAACCCCAAACTTATTGTTTCCATTAACCCTTGATTTTGGAAGTATTCTTTCGAATCCTTCATCGATTGTTGTGGCTGGAAATTCTTGAATGAGTGATCGAGAGTGGAAATATTTATTGTTATAGTGAAGGGAAGGATCATTACATTGCTCTTCTTAAGCATTCAATCTTCAGGCAAGTATAATTATTTCCGAGCATCGTATGGCACATTGATATAATGTATAGATGTAATTTGAGGTATAAGCATTTGTGGTTACAGAGTTATCATATAAGTTAGTTCTGATGATTCAATTCCTTCCTAATTGTTATTTATAAGCTACAATTTGTTAAACTCCTATATCTAGAATGATATGCACAAAGAACATTCGGTAAGATAGTATTTGTGGTTACAGAGTTGTCATTATGCCCTGAATTCCTTATATTAATTCATTCAACAGTTAGTAATGAACAGGCTATTATTATATAAGGGAGTAGTAGTAGATCATAACATTAGCATTCAAGAGAAGGATAGTTCATCTAAATTGTTCTTCATTATTTAGAACCGTCGAAATCCTTAATGCAGCCATATTATGTTAGTGGTGATCCCCTAGTAGTAGCTACTGTTGATATATCATTTAAGGCATATCTTCTCTAATCTGAATTTTGGGAGGGATTTAGGCCAAGCTTATCATGGCTGGTTTCTGTTCTGGTTTCCTTTTTGAATTAAAACAAAGGCATACTTATTTATTTTCATAACCAGAGTACGTATAATTAATCCAGGCCCTATAGTTCCAAATTACAGTTTAGCCTATGGCGAATGACCTAGCAATCTTTATTGGCATATAGTCAGACCATCTATTATTTAGTAAACTACCTAGATTAAGTAAATGTCCATCTGCAGTTGATAAAACCTTTTAACTTAAGGTAGAAAGATCATTGATAGTTAATGTATAAAATCATCGACTGAGACTCTACTCCTATATTTGTGAGGGTAAGAAGGTCATTGAGCTTAAGATCGCCAATCATACGATATAGTCTCATTGCCTATAGAATAAAGACAGATTGGTCATTTTAATTGAGTGTCGGTCTCTTAAATCATTCATGCATAGGATAACTTAAAGTCATGTACATAGTAGGGCTATGTTGTCAGGGTCCTTGGGTTCGAGTCCCTAAACAAAATATGAGGTAACTATTTATCAACGTTCTCGGGTTGCAAGTCCCAAAATTCTTTCCCTGTTACTTCTCGGCTGTATGCTACGCGAGCATCCCGTGGGCTTAGATCCCTGAAAGTGAAAATAAAACAGGCTTTAGACCTGTAGGTTGAAAATCCTTGACCACCTTGATCCGGTGATTTCCACGCTAATTCCTGGCTCACTAAAAAGAAATCTGCCAATCCCTGGCTCACCAATAAGGGATACGCTTCTGTTGAGGGCAGAAGGGTGTGAGAGTGTGGTCCCACTAAATTAAAAGTGATCCTGTATACATCGTCTGTTAGTTATCTTCCACACCTAATAATACTTTATAACTATTTTATAATACTGGTTGGCGCCGACGCTTAAAAATAATATTAATAATTGAACCACACTTCCTCAATGCATTGCATCTTTTATATATATTTATAGGATATTATATCACACTAGTACTTTTGTATAATAGATCGTTCAGCCATATTCAGTGACCGGTAATAATTGTGCTTGCTTGACGCCCTGCACGCTATATTTTTCAGGAGGTCGGGCACGGTAGGATTTTACTTAGTGAGGCTTGGCTGATCAGTTTCAGGATTCTTTGGAGTTCTTTTGGTCGATGAGCTATCGTAGGGTATTTATTATAATTATTTCATATTTCATCATTGTAGTCTAATTCTCGTTTTTAGAGTTAGTTGAGAATTCTATTCATTTTAATATAATTGAGTTATTTTATGTTACATTTCTTTTGTAAGTAGATGTAGTTAATTTCGTTAGAAATATAATACATTTGTGGGGTTTCATCCGTGGGATCCCCGACTTGTTAGGCCTTAGGATTTGCTTAATGATTTTTGTCAGAAGATGGATTTTAGGGCGTGACATACTTGGTATCAGCGCACTAGGTTAAATCTTTAAGCCGTTTAGATATTAGAGTAGGACTCGTTGATTTTTTAGTTTTTTTCTCGAATTTTATCTTTTTACGCTTTTACTGATTGTTAATTAGTTTTATCTTGTCTACATGGTGCGAGGACAAGGTAATGGACGTGTTGCTGCTAACCATGCTATTGTGGGTCGCGGCGCGGTGCTCGAGTGCCAGTTCCTCGAGTGCCTGCTGTAGCGCGTGGTTTGCAAACCAATGTCCATCAGGGACGTGGTTTAGGTTTTGGTGTAGGACGTGTACATTACCGGTAGATGAGGTCGTCGCTGAGACTTCGGTTTACTTGGGACAGCATTATGTTCCAGAGCTTGCTCATGATGAGATTGTTGTGCCACCTGCTCCTGCTGTGATTCCACTGGGGGATTTTCAGCAAGTATTTCAGATGTTCATGCAGCAGCAGAATGCGAATAAGGGGGTTGGTAACAAATGGTAAAAGGAGGTGCAACGGTAAAAGTTGGATTCTTTTGTAGGTCTTCTTGATCCGAAGATTTCTGAAGATTGGATGAAGCAGGTTGAGAAGATTTTCAAGAATATGGGATGCCCTGAAGAAGAGAAGGTGGAGTGTACCACTTTTCATATGAAGAACGGGGCCTGGAACTGGTGGGAGATGACTGAAAGGAATCACGGGTTGGTACCACCAATGACTTGGTCTGAGTTCAAGGTTAAGTTCTTTGAGCAGTACTTTCCACAGAGCTTCAGGCATTAGATGACAACTGAGTTCTATCAGTTGACTCAGGATAAGATGACAGTGTCACAGTATGAGGCACATTTTACAGAGTTGTCTCGTAATGCTCCAGCAGTTGTAGCTGATGAGAAATCCAAGGTTGTGAAGTTCATAGAGGGTATTATTTCGCCTATTCGAACTAGATGCAGAGGTTTTCTTGTGCAGACTTATGCTCAGTTGGTTTCACGAGCTCTGGAGTTTGAGCATGACAATCAGAGTAATATCAAGATGAAGGAGTTTAAACAGTTAGACAAGAAGAGGGAAGAGGGTGAATCGACTGTTATACATGGTCACCAGGACGCTCAGTGGCTGAACAGGAAGTGTCAATGGGATGATAGACCTCTGGATACAAGGGCAGTTGTTCCAGCACAGGGAGTTCGTACTTCAAGTCCTTGCTATTCTTGCGGAGAACATGGTCATCGTGTTAGGCAATATCATCGCAGGAATGGACAACAGTTTGTGCAGCGATCTTTTGAGCAGGTTTAGGGCTTTTATGGTCATGGACATCGTCCGTAAGGTCAGACTCAGTACTACCAGGGCAAAGCTCAGCGTCAGCAAGGTTAGGGTCAGGCTCAGCATCATCAGAGACAGACTTAGCAGTATCGAGGTCAGGCTCAGACTCAGGCTCAGGGTAGAGCGTTTGCAGTAAAGTGTGATCAAAGTGGAGACAAAGCGGTGATAGAAGGTACTTTATTAGTATTTCATACTCCTCTTAGAGTCTTATTTGATACTGGTGCATCGCATTCTTTTATTTCATACATCAACATGAGTTCCTTAAGTTTAGAGCCTGATACTTTAGAGACTGTTGATTGTGACTACTCCTTTGGGTAGTCAGCCTCACTTAACCGCATTTGTAAGGATTGTCCAATTGTCGTTTGCAATTTTTTTTACCTGCGGATTTGATTGTGTTGCCTATTGAAGAGTTTGACGTAATCCTCGGTATGGATTGGTTGTCTACCCACCATGCTAGAGATGATTGTTTTGAACGATCAGTCACATTCTCTAGACCAGACCCAGAGTAACTTCAGTTTAAGGATTCGGGTACTACAGATTTGATATGTCCGATGTTAGCATATCTCCAGACTGAGCCGATTGAAGTGTCTGTCGAGCACTTCCAGTAGTCTCCGAGTTTCAGGATGTATTCCAAGAGATACCGGGATTGCCGTCGAGGTGAGATGTTGACTTTGGTATTGACTTAGTGCCTGGGACGGAACCAATTTCTCGTACAGCGTATCGTATGGCTCCTATTGAGCTGAAAGAGCTCAAGGACCAGGTTAAAGGGTTATCGCAAAAGGGTTTTATTCATCCAAGTATTTCACCTTGGGGTGCACCTGTAATTTTTGTGAAGAAGAAGGATGGTTCGATGCGATTTTGTATTGATTATCGACAGTTGAACAAGGTGGCAATCATGAATAGGTATCCGATGCATAGGATTGATGACCTGTTTGACTAGTTGAGGGGAGCCCAGTATTTCTCCAAGATTGATCTAAGGTCTGGTTATCACCAACTTAAAGTCAAGGATGAAGACATTCCCAAGACTACTTTTCGGACAAGATATGATCACTATGAGTTTGTAGTTATGCCGTTTGGATTAACTAACGCCCGTGCGGTGTTTATGGATTTGATGAACCGGGTTTTCAAACCATATTTGGATAAATTTGTCGCCGTTTTTATAGATGACATTCTAATCTATTTGCGGTCGAAGGAAGAGCATGGAGAGCATTTGCAGACTGTCTTGCAGACACTTAGAGAGCATAAGCTTTATGCTAAGCTCGAAAAGTGTGATTTATGGCGTGAAGAGGTTAAGTTCTTGGGTTTGTGGTGTCACGAGATGGTGTAGCCGTAGATCCTTTGAAGGTTGAGGCTGTGTTAGATTGGCAGAGGCCTAGTACTGTTACTGAGATTCATAGTTTTCTTGGTCTAGCGGGTTATTATCGCAGGTTTATAAAGGACTTCTCATGGATTTCTGCGCCACTAACTTTTTTGACAAGGAAGGAAGTCAAGTTTGTCTGGGATGACAAATGTGAGCATGCGTTCGCAGAGTTGATGACTAGACTTACTACAACACCGGATCTTACTCTTCCTTCCGAGGGAGAAATATTTGTGGCTTATACCGATGCTTCGTTAGGTGGTCTGGGAGGAGTATTGATGCAGAATGAGAAGGTGGTCATCTACGCTTCTCGAAAGCTTAAGATTCATGAGAAGAATTATCCGACACATGATCTGGAGATAGCCGCAATTGTTTATGTTCTGAAGATTTGAGACACTTCCTTTATGGAAAGAAATTTTAGCTTTTCTCAGATCATAAGAACTTGAAGTATTTGTTCACGCAGTCAGAGTTGAACATGAGACAGCGTCGATGGATGGAGTTCTTGAAGGACTATGAGTACGATTTGCAGTATCATCTGGGTAAAGCCAATGTTGTGGCCGATGCCTTGAGTCGCAAGCCACGTAGTATTATGGCGAGTATTATGGTCAGAGAGTGGCAGATGCTTGAGACGCTCTCTGAGTTTGGGTTGCAGATTGGTTCTGAGTCCTCATATTGTTTTTTATTTAGTGTGGTTGTTCAGCCTTCGTTGATTAATCAGATTGTTCAGGCTCAATAGTAGGATGTCAAGTTGCGGTCTTTGAGCCCTGATAGTAGTTTACCAAATTAGGTTGTTGGTTCAGGCGGTAGTATTCGTTTTCGTGGGCGGTTGTGTATTCCGGACGTAGCAGAGTTGAAACATGAAGTTCTAGATGAGGCGCATCGTTCTAGATTTATTGTTCATCTTGGGGGTACGAAGATGTATCAGGACTTGCGCAAACACTATTGGTGGAATAATATGAAGCGCGAGATAGCTGATTATGTTTCCATGTGTTTGACTTGTCAGCAGGTGAAGGCAGAACATCAGAAGCCGACTGGGCCACTTCAGCCTTTACCTATCGCAGAGTGGAAATGGGAGCATATTTCTATGGATTTTGTTAGCGGTTTACCAAAGGCATGGAGTGGTTTTGATTCTATTTTGGTGATCGCTGATCGATTGACTAAATCTGCACATTTCCTTCCCGTTCGTACTATTGCATCTATGGATAGCTTGTTGAGGTTATACATCAAAGAGGTGGTAAAGTTGCACGGAGTACCGGTATCCATTATTTCTGATCGAGATGCCAGATGTACAGGGATGTTTTGGAAGAGTTTCCAAGAAGCTTTAGGTACGTCTTTGGATTACAGTACTGCATTTCATCTACAGACAGATGGGCAAACCAAAAGAGTTAACCAGATCATGAAAGACATGTTACGAGCTTGCGTGATGGATTTCAAGGGAAGTTGGGTTGACCATTTACCTTCGATAAAGTTCACTTACAACAACAGTTTCCAGTCGAGTATTGGTATGCACCATTTGAGGCATTGTATGGTCGACCGAGTCGTTCTCCCACCTGCTGGGCAGAGGTTGGGGTGAGGAGTTTGCTTGGGCAAGAGATAGTTCAGCAGACGACTGACAGTATTGGAGTTATTCGTGATTGGTTGCATACAACACAGAGCCGACAGAAGAGCTATGCAGATACTCATCGTAGGCCGTTGGGGTTCACAGTTGGAGATCATGTTTTTCTGAAGGTTTCACCTACAAAAGGGGTGATGCGCTTTAGCAAGAAGTATAAGCTGGCACCTAGTATTGTTGGGCCGTTTCAGATCTTGAGTAGGGTTGGGGAAGTTGCTTATCGATTAGCACTACCGCCACAGATGGACGGGGTCCATAATTTATTTCACGTATCGATGTTGGATAAGTATGAGAGAGATTCTCCCATGTGATTGATTGGCAGCCACTGAAGATTAAAGATGATGTTTTGTATGAGGAGCAACCTGTAGCGATTGTGGATCGTAAGGATCAGGAGTTTCGGACTAAGACCATTTCATTGGTTAAGGTTCAGTGGAGCAATCATGGTAGTGATGAGGCTTCATAGGAGCGCGAAGAGGATATTCGCGAGCGCTATCCTTCTCTTTTTGTTGAGTCAGGTACGCCAAATTTTGAGGACGAAATTACTTTTTAGGAGGGTAGAATGTAGTGCCCCGTTATTATATTTTTTTCTTTGCTTGTTTGTGCTAGAGGCATTTTACTTAACTTTCTTTAGGGTGTACAATAGTTTCGTTTCTAAGCTTTTGAAATTGGGGAAAATTCTTGGTCAAGACCCAGCACCGTATTCCTCCTTCTTCTCCTCCTTTAACCTTTCTTCCCTTTCTTTATTTTTAAAATCAGGAAAGAGGTTAGCTTAACCCCAAACTTATTGTTTCCATTAACCCTTGATTTTGGAAGTATTCTTTCGAATCCTTCATCGATTGTTGTGGCTGGAAATTCTTAAACGAGTGATCGTGAGTGGAAATTTTTATTGTTATAGTAAAGGGAAGGATCATTGCATTGTTCTTCTTAAACATTCAATCTTCAGGCAAGTATAATTATTTCCGAGCATCATATGACACATTGATATAATGTATAGATGTAATTTGAGGTATAAGCATTTGTGGTTACAGAGTTGTCATATAAGTTAGTTGTGATGATTCAATTCCATCCTAATTGTTATTTATAAGCTGTAATTTGTTAAACTCCTATATCTAGTATGATATGCACAAAGAACCTTCGGTAAGATAGCATTTGTGGTTACAGAGTTGTCATTATATCTTGAATTCCTTATATTAATTCATTCAACAGTTAGTAATGAACAGTCTGTTATTATATAAGGGAGTTGTAGTAGATTATGACATTAGCATTCAAGAGTAGGATAGTTCATCTAAATCGTTCTTCATTATTTAGAACCGTCGAAATCCTTGATGCAACCATATTATGTTAGTGGTGATCCCCTAGTAGTAGCTACTGCTGATATATCATTTAAGGCATATCTTCACTTATCTGAATTTTGGGAGGGAATTAGGCCAAGCTTATCATGGCTGGTTTCTGTTATGGTTTCCTTTTTGAATTAAAACAAAGGCACGCTTATTAATTTTCATAACCAGAGTACGTATAATTATTCCAGGCCCTATAGTTCCAAATTACAGTTTAGCCTATGGAGAATGACCTAGCAATCTTTATTGGCATATAGTCAGACCATCTATTATTTAGTAAACTACCTAGATTAAGTAAATGCCCATCTGCAGTTGATAAAACCTTTTAACTTAAGGTAGAAAGATCATTGATAGTTAATGTATAAAATCATCGACTGAGACTCTACTCCTATATTTATGAGGGTAAAAAAGTTATTGAGCTTAAGATCACCAATCATATGATATAGTCTCATTGCCTATGGAGCAAGGACAAATTGGTCATTTTGATTGAGTGTCGGTCTCTTAAATCATTCATGCATAGGATAACTTAGAGTCATGTACACAGTAGGGCTATGCTGTCAGGGTCCTTGGGTTTGAGTCCCAAAACAAAATATGAGGTAACTGTTTATCAACATTCCCGGGTTGCAAGTCCCGAAATTCTTTCCCTGTTACTTCTCGGCTGCATGCTACGCAAGCATCCCGTGGGCTTAGATCCCTGAAAGTGAAAATAAAATAGGCTTTAGACCTGTAGGTTGAAAATCCTTGGCAACCTTGATTCGGTGATTTCCACGCTAATTCCTGGCTCACTAGAAAGGAATCCGCCAATCTCTGGCTCGCCAATATGGGATACGCTTCTGTTGAGGGCAGATGGGTGCGAGCAGATGGGTGCGAGAGTGTGGTCCCACTGAATTAAAAGTGACCCTATGTACATCGTCTGTTAGTTATCTCATACACCTAATAATACTTTATAACTATTTTATAATACTGGTTGGCGTCGACACTTAAAAATAACAATAATAATTGAACCTCACTTCATGAATGCATTGCATCTTATATATATATTTATAGGATATTATATCACACTAGTACTTTTGTATAATAGATCGGTCTGTCATGTTTAGTAACCGGTAATAATTGTGTTTGCCTGACGCCCTGTGCGCTATATTTTTTAAGAGGTCGGGCACGATAGGATTTTGCTTAGTGCGGCTTGGCTGATCAGTTTTAGGATTCTTTGGAGTTCTTTGGATCGCTAAGCTGTTGTAGGGTATTTATAATAATTATTTCATATTTTATGGTCTTAGTCTAATTCTCGTTTTTAGAGTTAGTTGAGAATTCTATTCATTTTAATATAATTGAGTTATTTTCCGCTGTGTTTCTTTGGTAAGTAGATGTAGTTAATTTTGTTAGAAATATAATACATCTGTGGGGTTTCATCCGTGGGATGCCCGACTTGTAAGGCCTTAGGATTTGCTTAATGATTTTTATCAGAAGGCGGATTTTGGGGCGTGACAAACTATATTAGAAGCTGAGGTATACCACTTTTGAGTACTAATTAAATATTTTGATTATTTGCTAAACTTATATTAGTGCTTGCCTTCTAAGCGTAAGTACAATAGTAAACTCACTTTGGACAGATTCTGCCACACAGAGTCCCTTTATGACTAATTTTATGCAGTTTCATGTCATTTTGCTACAGTTTTAAATTAAATTTTGGAAGCCAAATGTAATAATGACTTTCATACAGGAAACTAACCTTTTAAATACTATTAGCCAAGACCATGAGAAAGCCGTTTAACTTCTAATAGGTATTTATGAGTTGAGGTCACTTTCCAGTACTAAAATGATTGTACTCAAATAGAGATATCTCGCCAATGAGTGATGAAAGGATCAAGATACCTCCCTATATTTTAGGGTATTTTGCAGCACAAGATACATATAAGGCTATCTCCAAATAACGAAAGAAAAAGGATCCAAAGGGGTTGGGGTTAGGAGATCCTCAATTCTGGCTAATAACAAACTGTGTAAGCGCAACCATTATATAAAGCAAGAAAAGATGTGATCCTTTTAGAAGGAACTCTTTAGTCTAAGTTGAAAGCTTCAGAAAAGCTAGACTATTTAGCATGTCTTCACTAAACATAATCTCTTAAGAAAAAAATATTTGGTCCAAGTGGAAGGCTCCAGAAAAAGCTAGAATATGTTGTTAAAATACTTACAAGAAAGATGGATTAAGAGCAAGCACAGAGGGGCGGAAATGGACATTTGGGAGATCAACTGGAATACTCTCATCAATTTCCATATCAGGAAAAATGTTATCTTTCAGCTCTACTTTAACAATCACCGGCCTATCAGGCTCTACTTTAACAACTACCAATTTGTTCCCTGTTCAACATTCCAACTGAGAAGCGAGTTTAATTGATCATGTGTGTGTATATATATATATATATATATCGATATATGAATGTATAGGTTCATAAATATGTACATAAACCCAAGGTACCACATGGTGATAGCCTTATTATATTTTGTAGCCTTTTTCAATCATATAAACATGAGCAGGTGTCATCTCATGGAAAATTGATTTCCAGGTTTTTCATAATATCAAATAACCGTTTGATAAAAGGCATAATGGAGATACCAAATTTATATCAGAAGAAAAGAAAAAGGTTATTTGCGGATTTAGTTCTTGTTTACGTCATAATTCATAAGGATATTGTAACGACATTTGCAGCACTATCCTAAACTAAGCACAAAAACCTTACTAACATTAACTAAAGCACATAAACATTTCATTGTTCTCAGACATTAACTCATTAATGCGAACATCTGAAAATATAAACCCAATATTAACAAATTACCTGAAAAACCTCAAAATTAAGCCTCTTTAGCATCAAATCATGTGCACTATCCTTTGACATCACAGCTGCTTTAATCTCCTGAGGCACATTACTAAAAATTCCTTCTTCGGTACAAGTTCGATATCAAGAAACTTTGACTTGAAATCTTTACAAGCCTTTATCGCTTTCACACAGTCTTCTTTTATCAAAATCGAACGATTCACCCATGTTCTCGAATCAAATATAATCATCCTTTAACAAACAATTAGAAACATTTAAGTAACCATAGAATATGGTTTTAACCCTAATTTTGATTTTTCACACTAAATTCTTACTACAATTATATTTTCACACTAAAATCAACCTAATTTTGAAAATCTTATATATCGAGTTGAGATGGAGAGACATCTGAGTGACGAAGCTTGTTGTTCTCGGTACAGTGTGAATTAGGGTTTAAGGAGGATTGAGAGGTGTGAAGAAGCTTGTTGTTGAAGCCAGTAAATTAGGGTTTTGGAGGAGAGAATTTGGAGAGAGAGATCGAGAATGATGAGGCATAAATTTACACTTTTACCCATTTCATTTTATTTCTTTTACATAAGAACACGGGGGTAGTTCTGGAAATGAACACGACCAATCACCGACACCTACGTCATCTGACGTCAGAAAGTACTGTACTCTCCATATCTAGTGTAAGCAAAAAAACCTCGTACTTGATAATAAATAAGGGAGGGGAAAGATATCAGATAGAAAATAAAGATATATCCACGTCATATACTAGCTTTTGATAAGTTTGAAGGCACAATGAAAGGTTTTGGGGGTGAAAGATCTCCTTGTTAATGTGCCATTATTATTAAACTTAGAAATTTATTAAATTTGGATGCGGAGATCTATACAAAAATGGCAGAAAAGCGCAAAGATGAAATAAGGGTCATGTTCGATAAATCAGTTGGAATGTTTTCCTAGCTCTAGTTGATCGATGCCATCCAAAGGCTAGGTGTGGGTTACCACTTTGACAAAGGGATCAAGTATTCAGAGCCGAACTCCGATTCGATTCGATTAGAGCACAAACAAGCTAAAGGAATTAACACAATTACAAGAGAACACACATTTAAGGTGGTTCGGTAAGTTGCCTACGTCCACATACAATAAAGATAGAGAGTTTTATTCCAATGATCGGAGGTTACAATCACGCAACACTATAAGGTTTTCTCTCAAGAAATTCCTCTCATAAAGATCTCACCAAGGATGGCTATCAAATACCCTAAGTCTCACTTATGTACTTGTGAGACTTATTACAATCAACACAAATCTCGAGACTGAAATAATGGTCTAAACAACCTCTAAAAAAATTCTCCGCATCGTTGTTCGAATGATTATGAGTCCTAATCGAACGGATTCAAGCAAGCCAAAATGAAGTGTTAAGGTATAAACTCGATTGATGGTCGTTCGAAAGAAACTTGGTTCTGTCAAAGTCGTTTGAACGAGACTGGAAGTTGTTTGAACAAAATACTTGTTTTTAGGTTAGAAACTTGGTTCCGTCAAAGTCGTTCGAACGAGACTGAAAGTCGCTCGAACAAAAATCGTGTATGCTGGTTTTATGAGTTTGTTTATTGGTACTTGAGTTTTCCTCGAGATCTGTTCTGTTTGTAATAACTTTCCCAAGTATATAAAGGAGACTTAAGTTATTTGTTAGGAACTATAGGTGAGATCTCAGTGAGTTTAATTCTAGAGAGAACTAGGGTTTGAGAGATTCTATTAAAGCTTGAGAAAGCTTGAGAGATTTGATTATAACCTATTTAATCATAGTGGATTGTTCGTGGGGAGTGGTTTTTTATCCGTAAGGGTTTTTCACTTCCCTCATCCAGGTATATCATTGTGTTCTCGTTTTTGTTTAATTTTTCAATTGGCATTTCCGTTTATCATTCTTGGGCGAGGGATTGGAATTGGCTATCCTAATTCCTAACACAAAGTTTACAACTGTGTCAGTTTTTTGCCAAAAAATTGAGTCTCGTTTGAACGACCATGAGCCTTCAATAGAAGATTGTATTTGGATCAGTTTTTAGGCAAAAAATTAACTCTCGTTCGAGCGACCATGGGGCACGTTCGAACGACTATGAGCCACCAATAAACGATTGTAACTGGGTAATTTTTTAGGCAAAAAACTGAGTCTCGTTCGACGGCTATGAAGCCCATTCGGACGACCATAACGACCAACCCCACAATTCTCCACTTCGGTGAAGATTTCCTCAAATCAAAGCCGAACTTCTCCACGAAACCCAAATCGAAACAAAATGCTCCCAAGGACCCAAACAAACCAACGTCCTGAAGGATCAAAATAGACTGTACCAAATCAATGGTTGCCTACGTACCGTAGATCAAGTCGCCCACAATTCCCAAAATTCAATCAACCCATATGAAGAATTTAGACCAAGTCCAAACAATGATTGAACTTAATCCCTGAAATAACTATCGTAAACATATCCGCCGGGTTATCATTGGTGTGAATCTTCTTCAACAGAATCTCACCCTCTTCCAAGACTTCTCTGACAAAGTGATTATGCACATCAATATGCTTTATGCATTGATGATGAATCTGATCTTTGGCCAAGAAGATAACACTCTAACTAACACAGAATAGATCAAGATGATCCATCTTAATGCCCAAATCGTGCAAAAAATACCATTCATCCAAATAGATTCTTTGATCACTTTAGTCACCGCCATATACTCTGCCTTAGCAATAGATAGAGCCAAGCGTTGACCTCTAATTAACCGGTCTTCTACCTAATGTAAAAACATACCCGGTAGTAGACCGTCATTTATCTAAATCACCCATATAGTCAAAATCCACATAACCCACACAAAAATGATCAATCAAATTCTGCCTACAAAATTCCAAACCAATATCCACAATACCTTTGATATACCGTAGAATTAATTTCACAGATTGCCAATGATCTCTTCCCGGATCATGCATATATTTGCTAACCATACCAACTACCTGTAAAATATTTGACCGAGTATATACCATGGCATACATCAAGCTACCAACAGCACTAGCAAACATCAAGCTGCCAACAACACTAACATAAGGAACTTGACTCATATAATCACGTTCATCATCACTTTTTGGAGTCATAGTTGCCTACAGGTTTTTTGTTCCCATCAATACCAAATCTCTTAAGTATCTTTCTCATGTACATCGTCTGAGATAGACATACCGTTCCATTCTCTCTATCTTTATGAATCTCCATGCCAATAATCTTTTTCGTATCACCCAGATCCTTTATTTCAAATTCTTTACCCATTTGCTTCTTCATCTTGTGTTTGTACTTACACTCAATAAGCATATCATCCACATACAAAAGCAAGTAAATAAAAGATCTATCACGAAGCTTGCGTAACAAGACACAGTGGTCATAATGACTCCGTTTGTACTTCTGTCTAATCATAAATTAATCAAACCTTTTATACCTTTGTCTTGGAAACTGCTTTAAACCGTACAACGATCTCTTCAGCTTACACACATAATCTTCCTTTACCACAACTTTAAACTTACTCAGCTGAGTCATATAGATCTTTTCTTTTAAATTCTCATGTAAGAACGTCGTCTTAACATCCAGTTGTTGCAACTCCAAATCAAATTGCTCTACCAAGGCTAATAGAATTCGAATGGAGGAGTGTATTACCACCGGAGAAAAAACCTCATTGTAATCAAATTCCCTTAATTTTCTTTAAAATCACAATAACTAAAAATTGGGGATACGCCCAGATCCAAAAATTAAGAAATAATAAGGAAAACACAAAAAAAACTATTATAATTTATCTTAATTTTAGGATTTTAACCATAAAAACCTAAAAGTAAAACCCAGAAAACACTAAGGCCATGTATGTTTTTTTGAGGGGTGAGAAGAGGTAGGAAGAGGTTAGAATTTTTGAGGTTAGAAGATTGAAAAAAACTCGCGTGCGTTTGGCTGAAAGTTAGAACTTGTACTTAAAATCCTAACTTCTAACTTCAACTTCTCACTAGTCTGTTTGGCTTAACCATCTAATTTGACCACATATTAGAAATTTCTCCACAAAAACATTAAAAATACATATAAAACTACATTTTCCTCTATATTAACCAGCCAATACTACGAAATGCCAAATAATATACAAAGGATAGGTACCAATACTACAAAATACTTAATAATATACAAAAGATTGGTACCAATAGAGAGTTTCTAGATTGTTCCAAAATAGGTACCAAAGCAACAAATAAGTCTCACAACAATTGAGATAAAAATAGATAAAAAGATACTCTAGAGATAAAGAGGTCGAGAACCAAGAACACCTACGCGTCTGATGCACCACCAATACCATATAGAGAACAGCTATCTGGACCAAACCTAGAACGTAAATAATGCCTCCTAGTCTCATCATCTGTGCTGAAGAACCAAGTACAAAAGGGCTTCTCCTTCGTAATCACCTCTAATGCAGTGAAGAGGTAAGTCATATCAAACCCTGTGATCCCCCGTAAAGCAGTCTCAACTTTTGACCCCATAGTCCAATCAAACTCTCTCATAACAACAACTCTGATGTAATACGAGACAACTCAGTAGTCATCACATTAATACCCATATTAAGAACATGAGTAGTAGGCCTAGTCCTCTGCCTTTTAGTAGGGGAAGTGCTCTTCCTGGTCTGAGTAGAAGTATAATCACCAGTGGTTAGAATAGCAGTGGAAGTACTAGTGGTAGGAATAGTAGAGGAAGTACCAGTGGCAGGAACAGTAGTAGGATCAGTAGTAGGAACAACAGGGGGAGTACCAGTAGGAACCTGAGTGGAAGCAGTTGACTGGTAATCCTGATCACTTTGGCTATAGTCAAACTCAATATGGTTTTGAGTAAGGGGAACAGACTCTGTGTCAATACCTATGTCGCCTAAATTATCAACAATGTCCTTATCATCTATTAAGTGCCCAATAAACCTCTTATTATCCCCATAGGCACCCTCATCACCCAGAAGCTCAAGTAACACCTCGTAATCCTTGAATTTCTTGCCCTTATGGAGTTTGAGCTTCGTTCTGGACTGAAAGAGAATATCAAAAAAAAAATCCTTGAAGGGCATCAAACTTGTAAAACTTAGGAATAAACGAAAGGAAATTGCCAGATAGTAGCAGTCGCAGTGCAGTTTATTGGATCCCAGTCAAATCTACTCAAACCCAACAAAACCTTCATATCAGTAAGCTTGCTCTTCCAAGTCTTATTCATACCCCTGCAATTATTAGTGGTAACAATTATACCAAGCTGATCAAAAAGTACTTGTTTCACTAAGGTATATGCTGGAGTCTTCCAGCCATTATCAACCTTGTTCCCTTACAGTTTTTGCTCCATATATGTTTCGATAGCCACCTTATACATAACATCAGTTCAATTAATTTGTTGAGGTTTGCCTTCAAAATTTGTAAGTGCCATCTAACAATCCAAACAAATAATACAATCACAATCACATTTACAATACTATCACAATCACAATGAACCCCAAATTCATTGCAATAACAAAACACCATTTAACCAATTTATCGATATTTCCATAAACCATCCATCATAAATTCATACAACCAATTTATCATAATTTCTATAAACCATTCATCACAAATTCCATAAACCAATAAACTAATTTATCACAATTTCTATAAATCCAATAAGCCAACTAATAAACCAATAAACATAGAGAGAGATAATGCAACTTACATTATCGTGGAAAGACACAAATAGAGAGTAGAGAGAGGTGTGAAGAGACGGTGACAGAGGCGCTATTTGTGGATGGAGAGAGGGTGGAGAGAGGATGGAGAAACGGTGGTGGAGGCGCTGCTAGAGGCATGGAGAGAGGGTGGAAAGATGGCGGAGAGAGGCGCTGCGAGGGAGAGGGAGACGAGGGTGAAGAGGCGTTGTTTTGGTTATTTTTTTAACATTGGATTATGATTTGGCAAGTTTGGGCATGTAGAGGTGGTTTTTCATTCGGCAGATTTGAGTACTTTGGGGTGAAAACCCCAAAATACCCCCACTTAAACTAGTCACGGGGTAGGAAACGACCAAACCGCGTTATAGCGGCAAAACGACCAGTCAAATCCAAGTTAAAGCTAAACTGGAAGTTCTTTGGTTAGAAGTCAAACCAAAAAACTTCTAGGGGGGTGAAGCTTTGAGGTTGGAAGTAGGCCAAACTTCCAGTTTTCATTTTTTCTGGTAAGAATGCCAACTTTTATAAATAAATAAAACAAATATGTCAAGGGTAAAAGGTTTCCAAAAGATCACACCTCTTCTCATCCAAGAAAATAAACATGGCCTAAGGCCAAGTTAAGTTTTATTAGAAAAATAAAACATGAAATATGATGTTACCCATATTATGAATTAACAAAAGGAGCATGAAAAAGCCAAAGTTCTTAAGCGTGTCATCTAGAATGAGAGGCTGAGCTAAAGATAAAGAGTACACAAATCCAGATAGTACTACTCTAATCAGCTTAGTCTCTATCACTAAGACAAATCAACAAAGACTTGGAAAAGTACATCTTGTATAAACTTAAGACTCGACTATTGATGTCACGCCCCAAAATCCGCCTTTTGATAAAAATTATTAAGCAAATCCTAAGGCCTAACAAGTCGGGAATCCCACGGATGAATCCAACAGATATAATATAATTTTAAAGAAATTAACTACATCTACTTATCAGAGAAACACAACGAAAATAACTCAATTATAAATTAAATGAATAAATGGATTAAAGTGAATAATATTCTAAACTAACTCTAATAACGTGAATAAGACTACGATACCGAAATATGAAGTGAAAATATCATAAATACCTAATGATAGCTCAACGATCCAAAGAACTCCAAAGAATCCCGAAAATGATCCACCAAGCATCACTAAGCAAAAACCTACTGTGCTCGAACTCTTGTAAAAATATAGCGTAGAGGGCGTCAAAAAAGTATAATTATTACCGATCACTGGGCATGACAGACTAATCTATTATACAAAAGTACTAGCGTGATATACTATCCTACAAATGTATATAAATGATGCAATTCATTGAGAAATGGGGTTCAATTATTAATATTGTTTTTAAGCATTGGCGCCGACCGGTATTATAAAGTAGTTATAGAGTATTATTAGGTATGGGGGATAACTAACAGACGATGTACACATGGTTTCTTTTAATTTAGTGGGACCATACTCTCGTACCCTTCTGTCCTCAATAAAAGCATATCCCTTATTTACAAGCAAGGGATTGGCGGATTCCATTTTAGTGAGCCAGGAATTAGCAGAAATCACCGGATCAAGGTGGTCAAGGAAATTCAACCTACAGGTCTAAAACCTAATTTATTTTCACTTTCAGGGATCTAAGCCCACGGGATGATCGCGCAGCATGTAACCAAGAAGTAACAGGGAAATAATCTAGGGACTTGCAACCCGGGACACTGATAAATGGTTACCACATATTTTGTTTAGGGACTCGAACCCAAGGACCTAGACAACATAGCCCTAATGTGTATATGAATCTAAGTTATCCTATGTATGAATGATTTAAGAGACCGACACTCAATCAAAATGACCAATTTGTCCTTGTACTATAGGCAATGAGACTATATCATATGATTGACGATCTTATGCTCAGCGACCCTTTCTATCCTCACAAAGATAGGAATGAGGACTCAAACGACAATATAATATAGGCTTATGCTTAACACCCCCTTGATTTAACTTCAAGGTCAAATCTATCCATCTATAGTTTAAAAGGCTGAACACGAGGCACCAATTACTGCTACCAACGCTATTGATATGGACCTAATTTACATCAATACAAGTTACCTAATACACTAACCATATATTTATTCTAAGTACACATTATACAAGTCTGCCTTAGGCTATAAACATATATACATTCTGTATATATATATAATAGACAAATCTACCTTCATTAAACATATATATACCTTCATTATATACAATATACAAATATGCCTTATTTAACATATATATATATATATATATATATATATATATATATATATATATATATATATATTATGTTTATATAATATTCGAATTTTCCTTAAAAGCATATATATGTATTCTGAATATATACTATGCAAATCTTAAATATTCTAAACAAGTCGACCTTACTGAGATCAAAAGAACTATTATAGTATGGATTTATAACTACAACAGAAACAACTAATAGTTAAATAATAGTATATCAAGCAGACGTACTGTTATGATTTATAAGCAACTCATATAATCATCCATTATACTCCTTTAAATCTAACAGACCTTCTGTTATGGGTTCCAAATAATTGTATAACAAACAATGAAATTTTACAGTTAAACAATTGCTACGAACTCACTCAATCAATAATTATATGTAATGATAACCTACTAAAAATAGCATATTATCTATAAGTAAAACACTATTCTAATCGAAGAGCAATGACAAGTAATAATGGTACTTGCCTTGATAGAATGCTAATGCTGAACAAAGCAAAGATTATCCCCTTTCTAGAACAGTAAAAAACAACTCTTGATACACTCGCTAAAAAATTTCCAGTCACACAAATCGATGACTAGAAACTTTTGCTGTAAGCAAACTCTATCAAAGGTAAATGGTCAACCCAACTCTCCTTGAATTCCCTCACGCAAGCTCGTAACATGTATTCCATGATCTGGTTTACTCTCTCGGTCTGTCTATCTGTCAATGGATGAAATGCGGTACTGTAATCCAAAGATGTGCCTAAAGCTTCTTGGAAACTCTTCCAGAACCTCCCAGTAAATCTGGTATCTCGATCCG
Organism: Kingdonia uniflora; assembly: GCA_014058105.1. NCBI lineage: Eukaryota > Viridiplantae > Streptophyta > Magnoliopsida > Ranunculales > Circaeasteraceae > Kingdonia > Kingdonia uniflora. The sequence goes on from JACGCM010001560.1 coordinate 2,122,426, forward strand.
AAATAATGGATATCGGTACCCCGTGCAACATCACCACCTCATTGATGTACAATCTCGACAAGCTATCCATTGATGCAGTAGTGCAAACGGGAAAGAAATGTGCAGATTTAGTCAACCGATCAACGATCACCCTAATATAATCTAAACCACTCTGAGCCTTGGGTAAACCACTAACAAAATCTATGGAAATATTCTCCCATTTCCACTCTGCGATAGGTATAGGATGAAGCGGCCCAGCCGGCTTCTGATACTCTGCCCTCACCTCCTGACAAGTCAAACACCTGGAAACATAATCAGCTATCTTGCGCTTCATATTATTCTTTCAATAGTGTCTGCGCAAGTCTTGATACATTTTCGTACCCCCAGGATGAACAACAAATCTAGTACAATGCGCCTCGTCCAGAACTTCACATTTTAATTCTGCTACGTCTAGAACACACAACCGCCCATGAAAATGAAAACTACCGTCTAAACAAACAACCCAATATGGCAAACTACTATCTGCACTCCAGGACTTCAACTTGATATCCTGCTGTTGAGCTTGAACAATCTGACTAATCAATGAAGGCTGAACAACAACACTAAACAGAAAGCAATCTGAGGACTAAAAGCTAAACTGCAACCGAAATCCAGAGAGTGTCTCAAGCATCTGCCACTCTCTAGCCATCATACTCGCCATAATGCCACGTGGCTTGTGACTCAAGGCATCGACCACAATATTGGCTTTACCCGGATGATACTGCAAATCGTACTCATAGTTCTTTAAGAACTCCATCCATCGACGTTGTCTCGTGTTCAACACTGACTGCGTGAAAAGATACTTCAAGCTCTTACGATCTGAGAAAAGCTAAAAATTTTCTTCTTAAAGATAGTGCCTCCAAATCTTCAGAACATAAACAATTATGCCTAGCTCCAGATCATGTGTCGGATAAATCTTCTCATGAATCTTAAGCTGCCTAGAAGCGCAAGCGATGACCTTCTCATTCTGCATCAACACTCATCCAATACCTCCTAACGATGCAATGGTATAAGCCACAAATGTTTCTCCCTAGGATGGAAGAGTAAGAACCGGTGCCCTAGTAAGTTTAGTTCTCAACTTCGCGAACGCATACTCACATTTTTCATCCCAGACAAACTGGACCTCCTTCCTAGTCAAACGAGTTAGTGGCGCAGAAATTCGAGAGAAGTCCTTTATAAACCTGCGATAGTAACCCGCTAGACCAAGAAAACTACGAATCTCAGTAACAGTACTAGGGACCTGCCAATCTAATACAACCTCAACCATCGAAGGATCTACAACAACACCCTCTTGAGACATAACATGGCCCAAGAACTTGACCTCTTCCCGCCAGAAATTTTACTTTTTGAGCTTAACTTAAAACTTATGCTCTCTAATTGTGTGCAAGACAGACCGCAAATTCCCTCCTTGCTCTTCCTTCGACCGTGAATAGATTAGAATGCCATCTATAAAAATGATGATAAATTGATCCAAATATGGTTTGAAAATTTGGTTCATCAAATCCATAAACACAACAGGGGTGTTAGTCAATCCGAACAACATAATTATAAACTCCTAGTAGTCATATCTTGTCCGAAAAGTAATCTTGGGTTTGTCTCCATCCTTGACTCTAAGTTGGTGATAATCAGACCTTAGATCAATCATGGAGAAATACTGGGCTCCCCTCAACTGGTCAAACAGGTCATCAATCCTAGCCATCGGATACCTATTCTTGATTATCACCTTGTTCTACTACCAATAATCAATACACAACCACATCGAACCATCCTTCTTTGCAAAAAGCACAGGGGCACCCCATGGCGAAACACTTGGACGAATAAAACCCTGTTGTGATAACTCTTTAACCTGGTCCTTGAGCTCTTTCAGCTCAACAGGAGCCATACGATATGTTGTATGAGAAATTAGTTTCGTCTCAGGCACTAAGTTAATTCTAAAGTCAACATCTCTCCTCGGCGGCAATCCTGGTATCTCTTGGAATACATCCTGAAACACGGAAGCTATTGGAAGTTGCTCGACAAACACTTCAACTGGTTCAGTCTGGGGAAATACTAACATTGAACATAATAAATATGTAGTACCTGAATCCTTAAACTGAAACTGCTCCTGGTCTGGACTTTAGAAAGTAGCTGATCATTCCAAACAATCAACTCTAGCATGGTGGTTAGACAACCAATCCATACTGAGGATCACATCAAACTCTTTAATTGGAAAAACAATCAAATCTACAGGTAAAACAAAATCATAAACAACAGCAGGACAATCCTAACAAAAATGGTTAAGCGAGGCTGAACTATCCAATAGAGTAGTTACAGTCAACAGAGTCCCAAAAGTATATGGCTTTAAACCTAAGGAACACATGCTGATGTATAAAATAAAAGAATGTGAAGCACTAGTATCAAATAAGGCTCTAAAAGGAGTATGGAATACTAATAAAGTACATTCCATCACCGGTTTGTCTCCAATCTGATCACGCTGGACTGTAAACGTTCTACCCTGAGCCTGAGTCTGAGCCTGACCTTGATATTGCTGAGTCTGTCCCTGATGATGCTGAGCCTGACTCTGACCTTGTTGACGCTAAGCTTGGCCCAGGTAACGTTACCCAGCGGACATTGTCCCTGACCATGAAAGTCGGGACCTTGCTCATGAGATTACTGCTGAAACTGTTGTCCATTCCTGTGATGACATTGCCTAGCACAATGACCATGTTCTCCGCAAGAATAACAAGGACAAGAAATACATACTCCCTGCGCTAGAATAACTACCCTTGTATCCAACGGTCTATCATCCCTCTGACGCTTCCTATTCTGCCACTGAGCATTCTGGTGACCCTATCTAACAGTTGATTCACCCTCTTCCTTCATCCTGTCTGACAGTTTAAACTCCTTCAGCTTGATATTACCCTGATATTCTTGCTCAAACTCCAGAGCTTGTGTAACAAACTGAGCATAAGTCTGCCCAAGAAAACCTCTGCATCAAGTTAGAATAGGCAGAAGAAGACCCTCTATGAACTTCACAACCTTGGATTCCACATCAGCTACAACTGCTGGAGCATAACGAGACAACTCAGTAAAACGTGCCTCATATTGTGACACGGTCATCTTCTCCTAAATCAGCTGATAGAACACAGTTTTCAACTGATGTTTGAAGCTCTGTGGGATGTACTGCACATAGAACTTTACCATGAATTATGCCCAAGCCATTGGTGGTATTAACCCGTGACTCCTCTCACTCATCTTCCACCAGTTCTAGGCCCCGTTCTTCATATGAAAAGTGTTACACTCCACCTTCTCTTCATCAGGACATTTCATATTATTGAAAATCTTCTAAACCTGATTCATCCAATCTTCAGTAATCTTCAGATCAGGAAGACCTACAAAAGAATCCAACTTGTACTAACGAATCTCCTTCTGCCATTTGTTACCAACCCCCTGATTTGTATTCTACTACTGCATAAACATCTGAAATACTTGCTGAAAATCTCCCAGTGGAATCACAGCAGGAACAGGTGGCACAACAATCTCATCATGTGCAACCTCTAGAACATAATCCTGTCCCAAGTGAACTGAAGTCTCTGTGACGACCTCATCCATCGGTAATGCAGCACGTCCCACACCATAACCTAAACCACGTCCCCGACGGACATTGGTTCCCAAACCACGCGCAGCAACAGGCACATGAGGAACTGGTACTCGAGTACAGGGACGAGGAGCACCACAACCCAAAATAGCATGGTTAGCGTTAACACTTCCATTACCTTGTCCACGCACCATCCAAACAAGATAAAAGCAAATAACAATCAGTAAACGTGTAAAAAGATAAAAATCTAGAAAGTCAAAAAAAACAGAAAAAATCAACGAGTCCAATTATAATATCTAAACTACTTAAGGATTTAACCTGGCGCTCTGATGCCAAGTTTGTCATGCCCCAAAATTCACCTTCTAATAAAAATCATTAAGCAAATTCTAAGGCCTAACAAATAATATAATTATAAAGAAATCCCACGGATGAACCCCACAGATGTAATATAATTCTAAAAAAATTAACTTCATCTACTTATCGAAGAAACGCAGCGGAAATAATTCAATTATAAATTAAATAATTAAATAAATTAAAGTTAATAATATCCTCAACTAACTCTAATAACGTGAATAAGACTACGACACTGAAATATGAAATGAAAATATCATAAATACCCTGTGACAGCTCAGTGATCCAAAAAACTCCAAAGAATCTCGAAAATAATCTACCAAGCCTCAATAAGAAAAAACCTACTGTGCTCGACCTCCTGTAAAAATATAAAACACATGGTGTCAAGCAAGCATAATTATTATCGGTCACTGGACATAATAAACTGATCAATTATACAAAATTACTAGCGTGATATAATATCCTATAAACATTTATAAATGATACAATGCATTGAGAAAATGAGGTTTAATTATTAATATTGTTTTTAAGCGTCGGCGCCAATCGGTATTATAAAGTAGTTATAAAGTATTATTAGGTGTGGGGGATAACTAATAGACGATGTACATAAGATTACTTTTAATTCAATGGGACCACACTCTCGTACACTTTTGTCTTCAACAGAAGTGTATCCCTTATTGGCGAGCCAGGGATTGGCGGATTCCTTTTTAGTAAGCCAGGAATTAGCGGGGAAATCACCGGATCAAGGTGGTCAAGAAATTTCAACCTACAGGTCTAAAGCTTAATTTATTTTCACTTTCAGGGATCTAAGCCCACGGGATGCTCACGAAGCATGCAGCCGAGAAGTAACAGGAAAATAATCTAGAGACTTGCAACCTGGGACACTGATAAACAGTTACCACATCTTTTTTTTAGGGACTCGAACCGAAGGACCCTGATGACATAGCCCTACTATTTATATGACTCTAAGTTATCCTATGCATGAATGATTTAAGAGACCGACACTCTATCAAAATGACCAATCTGTCATTGCTCTATAGGCAATGAGACTATATCATATGATTGGCGATCTTATGCTCAATTCCCCTTTCTATCCCCACAAAGATAGGAATGAGGACTCAGACGATAATATATTATAGGCTTATGTTTAACACCCCTTTAATTTAATATCAAGGTCCAACCTATCCATCTATAGTTTAAAGGGCTGAACACGAGGCACCAATTACTGCTACCAACGCTATTTATATGGACCAAATTTATATAAATACAAGTTACCTTATACACTAACCATATATTTATTCTAAGAACACATTATACAAGTCAGCCTTAGGCTATAAACATATCTACATTCCACATATATATAATAGGCAAATTTGCCTTCATTAAACATATATATACCATCTGTATATACAATCTACATATCTGTCTTATTTAACATATATATATTATGTTTATATAATATACGAATCTTCCTTAAAAGCATATATATGTATTCTGAATATATACTATGAAAATCTGAAATATTCTAAACAAGTCTACCTTATTGAGATCAAAAGAACTATTATAGTATGGATTTATAACTACAACAGAAACAACTAATACTTAAATAATAGTATATCAAGCAGACGTACTATTATGATTTATAAGCAACTCATATAATCAAATATTTTACTCCTTTTAAATCTAATAGACCTTCTGTTATGGGTTCCAAATAATTGTATAACAAACTATGAAATTTTACAGTTAATCAATTGCTACGAACTCGCTCAATCAATAATTATATGCAATGATAACCAACTAAACATAGCATATTATCTATAAGTAAAACACTATTCCAATAGAAGAGCAATGACAAGTAATAATGGCACTTGCCATGATAGAATGCTAATGCTGAGCAAAGCAAAGATTATCTTCTCTCTAGAATAGTAAAATCTCATTCTCGATACACTCGCTCAAGAATTTCCCGCCACACCAATTGATAAAGGATTTGACCAAATACTTCCCAGATCAAAGGTTTGTGGAAAAATAGGTTTGGGGGTTAGCTACCCTCTCTTCTGATTTCAAAATAGAAAGAGGGAAGAAAGGTCGAAGGAGGAGAAGGAGGAGGAGTTTGGGGAATTCAGTAGTGGCTGTTTGAATGGGTTTCCTCTAAAGTTAAACAAAACCAAGAACATACTAATGTAATACAGGTGCAAGCTAAGTAAATAGCCTCTAACACAAACAAGGAAAATAAATATATAATGGGGAACTACATTCTACACTTATAAAAAAAAATTTATCCTCAAAATTAGCCGTAGCTGACTCAGCATAAAGAGAAGGATAACGCTCACGAATATCTTCTTCGCGCTCCTATGAGGCCTCATCACTATCGTAATTGCTCCACTAAACCATAACCAACGAAATGGTCTTAGTCCGAAGCACCTAATCCTTACGATCCACTATCGCTACAGGTTGCTCCTCATACGAAACATCCCCCCTAATCTTCCGCGGCTGCCAATCAGTCACATGAGACGAATCTCTCTCATACTTACGCAACATCGATACGTGAAAAACATTATGGATCCGGTCCATCTGTGGCGGTAGTAGTAAACGATAAGCGACTGCCCCAACCCAGCTCAAGATCTGAAATGGCCCAACAAACCTTGGTGCCAACTTACCCTTCTTGCTAAAGTGTATCACCCCTTACGTAGGTGAAACCTTCAGAAAAATATGATCTCCAATCGCGAACTCCAGCGGCCTAGGACGAGTGTCTGCATAGCTCTTTTGTCAGCTTTGTATTGTATGCTACCAGTCACGAATAACTCTAATATTGTTAGTCGTCTGTTGAACTATCTCTGGCCCAAGCAAACTCCTCTCCCCAACCTCTGCCCAGCAGGTGGGAGAACGACAAGGTCGACCATACAATGGCACAAATGGTGCCATACCAATACTCGACTGGAAACAGTTGCTGTAAGCGAACTCTATCAAAGGTAAATGGTCAACCCAGCTCACCTTGAAGTCCATCACAAAAGCTCATAACATGTCTTCCATGATCTGGTTTACTTTCTCGGTCTGTCCATCTGTCTGTGGATGAAATGCGGTACTGTAATCCAAAGAAGTGCCCAAAGCTTCTTGGAAACTCTTCCAGAACCTCCCAGTAAATCTGGCATCTCGATCCGAAACAATGGATACTGGTACCCCGTGCAACTTCACCACCACATTGATGTACAACCTCGACATGTGCAGATTTAGTCAACTGATCAATGATCACCCAAATAAAATCAAAACCACTCCAAGCCTTGGGTAAACCGCTAACAAAATCCATAGAAATATGTTCCTATTTCCACTCTATGATAGGTAAAGGCTGAAACACCTGGAAATATAATTAGCTATCTTGCACTTCATATTATTCTACCAATAGTGTCTGCGCAAGTCCTGATAAATCTTCGTACCCCCAGGATGAACAGGAAATCTAGTACAATGCGCCTAGTCCAGAACTTCGCGTTTCAACTCTGCTACATCCTAAACACACAACCGCCCACGAAATAAATACTACCGTCTGAACCAACAACCCAATCTGGCAAACTACTATCTACACTCCAGAACTACAACTTGATATCCCGCTGTTGAGCCTGAACAATCTAACTAATCAATGAAGGCTGAACAACAACACTTAACAAAAAGCAATCTGAGGACTCAAAACAAAACTGTAACCGAAATCCTGAGAGTGCCTCAAGCATCTGCCACTCTTTAACCATCATACTCGCTATAATGCCATGTGGCTTGCGACTCAAGGCATCGGCCACAACATTGGCTTTACCTGGATGATACTGTAAATTGAACTCATAGTCCTTCAAGAATTCCATCCATCGACACTGTCTCATGTTCAACTTTGACTGCATGAACAAATACTTCAAGCTCTCATGATCTGAGAAAAACTGGAATTTTTATTCATAAAGATAGTTCCTCCAAATCTTCAGAACATAAACAATTGCACCTAGCACCTGATCATGTGTCAGATAATTCGTCTCATGACTCTTAAGCTGCCTTGAAGCGTAAGCGGCGACCTTCTCATTCTGTATCAATACTCCTCCCATACCTCTGAACGAATCATCGGTATAAACCAGAAATGTTTCTCCCTCGGAAGGAAGAGTAAGAACCGGTGCCGTAGTAAGTCTAGTCATCAACTCCGTGAACGCATGCTCACATTTGTCATCCCAGACAAACTTGACCTCCTTCCAAGTCAGGCGAGTTAGTGGCGCAGAAATCTGTGAGAAGTCCTTTATAAACCTGCGATAGTAACCCGCTAGACCAAGAAAACTGTGAATCTCAGTAACAGTACTAGGCCACTGCCAATCTAACACAACCTCAACCTTCGAAGGATCTACAACAACACCCTCTTGAGACATAACACGACCCAAGAACTTGACCTCTTCTCACCAGAAATCACACTTTTCGAGCTTAGCATAAAACTTATGTTCTCTAATTGTCTCCAAGACTGTCCGCAAATACCCTCCATGCTCTTCCTTCGACCGCCAATAGATTAGAGTGTCATCTATAAAAACGATGACAAATTGATCCAAATATGTTTTGAAAACCAGGTTCGTTAAATCCATAAACACCGCAGGGGAGTTAATCAATCCGAACGACATAATTGCAAACTCATAGATGTCATATCTTGTCCGAAAAGCAATTTTGGGAATGTCCCCATCCATAACTCAAAGTTGGTGATAACCAGACCTTAGATTAATCTTGGAGAAATACTGGGCTCCCGTCAACTGGTCAAACAGGCCATCAATCCTAGGCATCAGATACCTATTCTTGATTGTCTCCTTGTTCAACTGCCGATAATCAATACAAAACCGCATCGAACCATCCATCTTCTTCGCTAAAAGCACAGGGGCACCCCAAGGGAAAACACTTTAAAGAATAAAACACTGTTGCGGTAACTCTTTAACCAGGTCCTTGAGCTATTTCAGCTTAACAGAAGCCATACGATATACTGCATGAGAAATTAGTTCCGTCCCAGGCACTAAGTCAATTCTAAAGTCAACATCTCTCCTCGACGGCAATCCTGGTATCTCTTGAAATACGTCCTGAAACTCGGAGACTACTGAAAGTTGCTCGATAGACACTACAACTGGTTCAGTCAAGAAAAATGCTAACATCAAACATAACAAATATGTAGTACCTGAATCCTTAAACTGAAACTGCTCCTGGTCTGGTCTGCAGAAAGTAACTGATCATTCGAAACAATCAACTCTAGCATGGTGGTTAGACAACCAATCCATACTGAGGATCACATCAAACTCTTTAATAGGAAAAACAATCAAATCTATAGGTAAAACAAAATCACAAACGACAACGAGACAATCCCTACAAAAACGATTAAGCGAGGCTGAACTAACCAAAGGAGTAGTTACAGTAAATAGAGTCTCTAAAGTATCAGGCTCTAAACCTAAGGAACACATGCTGATGTATGAAATACAAGAATGTGATGCACCAATATCAAATAAGACTCTAAGAGGAGTATAGAATACTAATTAGATACCTTCCATCACTACTTTGTCTCCACTCTGATCACGCTGGACTTGAGTCTGAGCCTGACCTTGATATTGTTGAGTCTGTCCCTGATGATGCTGAGCCTGACTTTGACCTTGTTGACGCTAAGCTTGGCCCAGGTAACGTTACCCAGCGGACGTTGCCCCTGACCATGAAAGCCGGGACCTTGCTCATGAGATCACTGCTGAAACTGTTGTCCATTCCTGTGATAACATTACCTAGCACAATAACCATGTTCTCCGCAAGAATAACAAGGACCTGAAATACATACTCCCTGCGCTAGAATAATTACCATTGTATCCAACGGTCTATCATCTCTCTGACGCTTCCTGCTCTGCCACTGAGCATTCTGGTAACCCTATCTAATAGTTGATTCACCCTTTTCCTTCTTCCTGTCTGACTGTTTAAACTCCTTCAGCTTGATATTACCCTGATATTCTTGCTCAAACTCCAAAGCTTGTGTAACCAACTGAGCAAAAGTCTGCCCAAGAAAACCTCTGCATCAAGTTAGAATAGGCGGAAGAAGACCCTCTATGAACTTCACAACCTTGGATTCCACATCAGCTACAACTGCTGGAGCATAACGAGACAACTCAATAAAACGTGCCTCATACTGTGACACGGTCATCTTCTCCTGAGTCAGCTGATAGAACTCAGTCGTCATCTGATGTCTGAAGCTCTGTGGGATGTACTGCTCATAGAACTTCACCTTAAAATCTGCCCAAGCCATTGGTGGTATCAACCTGTGATTCTTCTCAGTCATCTCTCTCCAGTTCCAGGCCCCGTTCTTCATATGAAAAGTGTTACACTCCACTTTCACATCATCAGGATATTATATATTCTTGAAAATTTTTACAACCTGCTTTATCCAATCTTCAGCAATCTTCAGATCTGGAAGTCCCACAAAAGAATCCAATTTGTACTGACGCATCTTCTTCTGCCATTTTTTACCAACCCCCTGATTTGCATTCTACTGCAGCATAAACATCATAAATACTTGTTGAAAATCCCCCATCGGAATCACAACAGGAATAGGTTGCACAACAATCTCATCATGAGCAACCTCTGGAACATAATCCTATCCCAAGTAAACCGAAGTCTCAGAGACGTCCTCATCCATCGGTAAAGCAGCACTTCCAACACCATAACCTAAACCACGTCCCCAACAAAAATTGGTTCGCAAACCACGTGCTACAATAGGCACAAGAGGAACTAGAACTCGAGTACCGCGACGAGGAGCACCGCGACCCACAACAACATGGTTAGCAATAACACATCCATTACCTTGTCCGTGCACCATCTAGACAAGATAAAAGCAAATAACAATCAGTAAACGCGCAAAAAGATAATAATCTAAAAAATCTGAAAAAACTTAAAAAATCAACGAGTCCTATTCTAATATCTAAACTACTTAAGGATTTAACCTAGCGCTCTGATACTAAGTTTGTCACGCCCCAAAATCCGCATTCTAATAAAAATCATAAAGTAAATCCTAAGGCCTAACAAGTCGGGAATCACACGGATAAACCTCACAGATGTAATATAATTCTAAAGAAATTAACTACATCTACTTATCAAAGAAATGCTGCGGAAATAACTAAATTATAAATTAAATGAATAAATAGATTAAAGTGAATAATATTCTCAACTAACTCTAATAACGTGAATAAGACTACGACACTGAAATATGAAATGAAAATATCATAACCCTACGATAGCCCGGCGATCAAAAAAACTCCAAAGAATCCCGAAAATTATCTACCAAGCCTCAATAAGCAAAATTCTACTGTGTTCGACCTCCTGTAAAAATATAGCACACAGGGCGTCAAGCAAGCACAATTATTACCAGTCACTGGACATAACAGACTGATCTATTATACAAAATTACTAGCGTAATATACTATTTTATAAATATTTATAAATGATTCAATGCATTGAGGAAATAAGGTTCAATTATTAATAATGTTTTTAAGCGTCGGGGCCAACCGGTATTATAAAGTAGTTATAGAGTATTATTAGGTGTGGGGGATAACTAACAGACGATATACGCTGGGTCACTTTTAATTTAGTGAGACCACACTCTCGTACCATTTTGTCCTCAACAGAAGCGTATCCCTTATTGGCGAGCCAGGGATTGGCGGATTCTTTTTTAGTGAGCCAGGAATTAGCGGGGAAATCACCGAATCAAGGTGGTCAAGGAATTTCAACCTACAGGCCTAAAGCTTGATTTATTTTTACTTTCAGGGATCTAAGCCCATGGGATGCTCGCGTGGCATGCAGTCGAGAAGTAACAGGGAAATAATCTAGGGACTTGCAACCCGGGATACTGATAAACAGTTACCACATCTTTTTTTTGGGCTCGAACTCAAGGACCCTGACAACATAGCCCTACTATGTACATGACTCAAAGTAATCCTATGCACGAATGATTTATGAGACCGACACTCTATCAAAATGACCAATCTGCCCTTGTTCTAAAGGCAATGAGACTATATCATATGATTGGCGATCTTATGCTCAACTCCCCTTTTTATCCCCACAAAGATAGGAATGAGGACTCATACGATAATATAATATAGGCTTATGCTTAACACCCCCTTGATTTAGCATCAAGGTCCAACCTATCCATCTATAGTTTAAAGGGCTGAACACGAGGTACGAATTACTGCTACCAACGCTATTAATATGGACCAAATTTATATCAATAGAAGTTACCTTATACACTAACCATATATTTATTCTAAGTACACATTATACAAGTCTGCCTTAGGCAATAAACATATATACATTCTGTATATATATAATAGACAAATCTGCCTTCATTAAACATATATATACCATCTGTATATACAATAAACAGATCTGCCTTATTTAACATATATATATTATGTTTACTTAATATGCGAATCTGCCTTAAATGCATATATTTGTATTTTGAATATATACTATGCAAATCAGAAATATTCTAAACAAGTCTACCTTACTGAGATCAAAAGAACTATTATAGTAAGGATATATAACTACAACAGAAACAACTAATAGTTAAATAATAGTATATCAAGCAGACGTACTGTTATGATTTATAAGCAACTCATATAATCAACTATTATACTCCTTTTAAATCTAACAGACCTACAGTTATGGGTTCCAAATAATTGTATAACAAACTATGAAATTTTTTACAGTTAAACAATTGCTACGAACTCGCTCAATCAATAATTATATGTAATGATAACCTACTAAACATAGCATATTATCTATAAGTAAAACACTATTCCAATCAAAGAGAAATGACAAGTAATAATGGTACTTGCCTTGATAGAATGCTAATGCTGAGCAAAGCAAAGATTATCTCTTCTCTAGAGCAGTAAAAACCCACTCTCGATACAATCGCTCAAGAATTTCCAGCCACACTAATCAATGAAGGATTTGAAAGAATAATTCCCAGATCAAAGGTTTGAGGAATAATAGGTTTGGAGGTTAGCTACCCTCTCTCCAGATTTCAAAATAAAAAGAGGGAAGAAAGGTTGAAGGAGGAGAAGAAGGAGGAGTTTGGGGAATTCAATGGTGGCCGTTTGAATGAGTTTCCTCCAAAGTTAAACAAATCGATGAACATACTAATGTAATGCAGGTGCAAGTTAAGTAAATAGCCTCTGGCACAAACCAGGAATGAAAAAATATAATGGGGCACTACATTCTACCTCCCTAAAAAAAATTATCCTCAAAATTTGACGTACCTGACTCAGGAAAAAGATAAGGATAACACTCACGAATATCCTATTCGCGCACCTATGAAGCCTCATCTCTTCTGTGATTGCTCCCCTGAACCTTAACCAACGAAATGGTTTTAGCCCGAAGCACCTGATCTTTACGATTCACAATTGCTACAGGTTGCTCCTCATACGAAAAATCCTCCCTAATCTCCAGCGGCTACCAATCAATCACATGAGACGAATCACTCTTATACTTACGCAACATCGATACGTGAAAAACAATATGGATCCGGTCCATCTGCGGTGGTAGTGCTAAGCGATAAGCGACTGCCCCAACCCTGCTCAAGATCTAAAATGGCCCAACAAACCTAGTTGCCAACTTACCCTTCTTGCTAAAGCGCATCACCCATTTCGTAGGTGAAACCTTCAAAAAAAACATGATCTCCAATCGCGAACTCCAACGGCCTAGGACGAGTGTCTGCATAGCTTTTCTATCGACTCTGTGTTGTATGCAACCGGTCATGAATAACTCTAATACTATCAGTCGTCTACTGAACTATCTCTGGCCCAAGCAAACTCCTCTCCCCAACCTCTGCCCAGCAGGTGGGAGAACAACCCGGTCGACCATACAATGCCTCAAATGGTGCCATACCAATACTCGACTGGAAACTGTTATTGTACGCGAACTCTATCAAAGGTAAATGGTTAACCCAACTCCCCTTGAAGTCCATCACGCAAGCTCGTAACATGTCTTCCATGATCTGGTTTACTCTCTCGGTCTGTCCATCTGTCTGTGGATGAAATGTGGTACTGTAATCCAAAGACGTGCCCAAAGCTTCTTGGAAGTTATTCTAGAACCACCAGTAAATCTGGCATCGCGATCCGAAACAATGGATACTGGTACCCCGTGCAACTTCACCACCACATTGATGTACAACCTCGACATGTTATCCATAGATGCAGTAGTGCGAACGGGAAGGAAATGTGCAGATTTAGTCAGCCGATCAGCGACCACCCAAATAGAATCAAAACCACTCCGAGCCTTGGGTGATCCTCTAATGAAATCTATAGAAATATACTCCCATTTCCACTCAGCGATAGGTAAAGGCTGAAGCGGCCCAATTGGCTTCTGATACTCTGTATTCACCTCCTGACAAGTCAAACACCTGGAAACATAATCAGTTATCTCGCGCTTCATATTATTCCACCAATAGTGTCTGCGCAAGTACTGATACATCTTTGTACCCCCAGCATGAATAACAAATGCGCCTCGTGCAGAACTTCACGTTTCAACTCTGCTACGTCCTGAACACACAACCCCCCACGAAAATGAATACTACCGTCTGAACCAATAACCCAATATGGCAAACTACTATCTGCACTTCAGGACTACAACTTGATATCCTGCTGTTGAGCCTGAACAATCTGACTAATCAATGAAGGCTGAACAACAATAGTAAACAAAAAGCAATCGGAGGACTCAAAACCAAACTGTAACCGAAATCTTGAGAGCGTCTCAAGCATCTGCCACTCTCTAACCATGATACTCACCATAATGCCACGTGGCTTGCGACTCAAGGCATCGGCCACAACATTGGCTTTACCCGGATTATACTACAAATTGTACTCATAGTCCTTCAAGAACTCCATCCATCGACGTTGTCTCATGTTCAACTCTAACTGCGTGAACAGATACTTCAAGTTCTTATGATCTGAGAAAACCTAGAATTTCTCTTCATAAAGATAGTGCCTCCAAATCTTCAGAACATAAACAATTGCGCCTAGCTCCAGATCATGTGCCAGATAATTCATCTCATAAATCTTAAGCTGCCTTGAAGCGTAAGCGACCACCTTCTCATTCTGCATCAACACTCCTCCCAGACCTCCTAACGAAGCATCGGTATAAACCACAAATGTTTCTCTCTCGGAAGGAAGAGTAAGAACCGGTGCCGTAGTAAGTCTAGTCTTTAACTCTACG
Source organism: Kingdonia uniflora (assembly GCA_014058105.1). Taxonomy (NCBI): domain Eukaryota; kingdom Viridiplantae; phylum Streptophyta; class Magnoliopsida; order Ranunculales; family Circaeasteraceae; genus Kingdonia; species Kingdonia uniflora. Next base: position 2,137,604 of record JACGCM010001560.1, read on the forward strand.
AATGCATGCTCACATTTATCATCCCAGACATACCTGACCTCCTTCCTAGTCAAACGAGTTAGTGGCGCAGAAATCCGTGAGAAATTCTTTATAAACCTGCGATAGTAACCCGCTAGACCAAGAAAACTGTGAATCTCAGTAACAGTACTAGGCTTCTGCCAGTCTAACACAGCCTCAATCTTCGATAGATCTAAAACAACACCCTCTCGAGACACATTATGACCCAATAACTTGACCTCTTCCCGCCAGAAATCATATTTTTTGAGCTTAACATAAAACTTATGCTCTCTAAGTGCCTGCAAGACAGTTCGCAAATGCTCTCCATGCTCTTCCATCGACCGCGAATAGATCAAAATGTCATCTATAAAAATGATTACAAATTGATCCAAATATGGTTTGAAAACCCGGTTCATCAAATCCATAAACACCGCAGGGGAATTAGTCAATCCATATCTTATCCGAAAAGCAGTCTTGGGAATGTCCCCATCCTTAACTCTAAGTTGGTGATAGCCAGACCTTAAATCAATCTTGGAGAAATACTAGGGGCCTCTCAACTGGTAAAATAGGTCATCAATCCTAGGCATCAGATACCTATTCTTGATTGTCACCTTGTTTAACTGCCGATAATCAATACACAACTGCATCGAACCATCCTTCGTCTTCATAAAAAGTACAGGCGCACCCCAAAGTAAAACACTTGAAAGAATAAAACCCTGTTGCGATGACTCTTTAACCTGGTCCTTGAGCTCTTTCAGCTCAACATGAGCCATACAATATGTTACACGAGATATTGGCTCCGTCCCAGGCACTAAGTCAATACCAAAGTCAACATCTCTCCTCGGCGGCAATCCCGGTATCTCTTGGAATACATCCTGAAACTCAGAGACTATTGGAAGTTGCTCGACAGACACTTCAATTGGCTCAGTCTAGAGAAATGCTAACATCGAACATAGAAAATCTGTAGTACCCGAGTCCTTAAACTGAAATTACTCCTTGTCTGGTCTACAAAAAGTAACTGATCGTTCGAAACAGTCAACTCTAGTATGGTGGTTAGAGAACATTTCCATACCGAGGATCACATCAAACTCTTCAATAGGCAAAACAATCAAATCCGCAGGTAAAAAAAAATCATAAACGACAACGGGACAATCCCTACAAACGGGGTTAAGCGAGGCCGAACTACCCAAAGGAGTAGTTACAGTCAACAGAGTCTCTAAAGTATCAAGCTCTAAACCTGAGGAACAAATGCTGATGTATGAAATAAATGAATGTGATGCACCAATATCAAATAAGACTCTAAGAGAAGTATGTAATACTAATAAAGTATCTTCCATCACCGCTTTGTCTCCACTCTGATCACGCTGGACTGCAAAAACTTAATCCTGAGCCTGAGTCTGATCCTGACCTTAATACTGCTGAGTTTGTCCCTGATAATGCTGAGCCAGACTCTGACCTTGCTGACGTTGAGCTATGTCGTGGTAATGTTGTGTCTAACCCTGCGGACGATGTCCCTGACCATGAAAGCCCTGACCCTCCTAATGAGATCGCAGTTGAAATTGCTATCCATTCCTGCGATGACATTTCCTAGCATGATGACCATGCTTTCCCAAAGAATAACAAGGACCTAAAACACGAACTCCCTGCGCTGAAATAACTGCCCTTGTATCCAAAGGTCTATCATCCCTCTGACGCTTCCTGTTTTGCCACTAAGCATCCTGGTGACCCTATCTAATAGTCAATTCACCCTCTTCCTTCTTCTTGTCTGACCGTTTAAACTCCTCCAGCTTGATATTACCCTGATAGTCTTGCTCAAACTCCAGAGCTTATGAAACTAACTGAGCATAAGTCTGCCCAAGAAAACCTCTTCATCTAGTTCAAATAGGCAGAAGAAGACCCTCTATGAACTTTACAACCTTGGATTCCTCATCAGCTACAACTGCTAGAGCATAATGAGACAACTCAGTAAAACATGCCTCATACTGTGACACAGTCATCTTCTCCTGAGTCAGCTGATAGAACTCAGTTGTCATCTGATATCAGAAGCTCTGTGGGAAGTACTGCTCAGAGAACTTCACCTTGAACTCTGCCCAAGCCATTGGTAGTATCAACCCGTAATTCCTCACAGTCATCTCCCACTAATTCTAGGCCTCGTTCTGTATATGAAAAGTGGTACACTCCACCTTCTCTTCATCAGGACATCCCATATTCTTGAAAATCATCTCAACCTGCTTCATCCAATCTTCAGATCAGAAAGACCCACAAAAGAATCCAACTTTTATTGTCGCACCTCCTTCTGCAATTTGTTACCAATCCCCTAATTTGTATTCTGCTGCTGCATAAACATCTGAAATACTTGCTGAAAATCCCTCAGTGGAATCACAGCAGGAACAGGTGGCACAACAATCAAATCATGAGCAACCTCTGGAACATAATCTTGTCCCAAGTGAACCAAAGTCTCAGCGATGACCTCATCCATCGATAATGCACCACATCCCACACCATAACCTAAACCACGTCCCCGATGGACATTGGTTCGCAGACCACGTGCTGCAGCAGACTCGCGAGGAACTGGCACTCGAGTACCGCAATGAGGAGCACCGCGACCCACAATAGTATGGTTACCAGCAACACGTCCATTACCCTGTCCTCGCACCATCTAGACAAGATAAAAACAAATAATAATCAGTAAATGCGCAAAAAGATAAAAATCTAGAAAATTGAGAAAAACTGAAAAAATCAACGAGTCCTATTATAATATCTAAACTACTTAAGAATTTAACCTAGCGCTCTGAAACCAAGTTTGTCACCCCCCAAAATCCACCTTCTGATAAAAATCATTAAGCAAATCCTAAGACCTAACAAGTAAGGCATCCCACAGATGAACCCCACAGATGTAATATAATTCTAAAGAAATTAACTCTATCTACTTATCAAAGAAACCCAGCGGAAATAACTTAATTATAAATTAAATGAATAAATGGATTAAAGTGAATAATATTCTCAACTAACTCTAATAATGTGAATAAGACTACGACACTGAAATATGAAATAAAAGTATCATAAATACCCTACGACAGCTCAGCGATCCAAAAAACTGCAAAGAATCCTAAAAATGATCTACCAAGCCTCACTAAGCAAAAACCTACTGTGCTCGACCACCTGTAAAAATATATCGCACAGGGCATCAAGCAAGCACAATTATTACCGATCACTGGAGATGACAGACTGACTATTATTCAAAAGTACTAGCGTAATATACTATCCTATAAATATATATATAAATGATGCAATGCATTAAGGAAATGAGGTTCAATTATTAATATTGTTTTTAAGCGTCGACGCCAACCGGTATTATAGAGTATTATTAGGTATGGGGGATAACAAATGGACGATGTACACAGGGTCACTTTTAATTCAGTGTGACCACACTCTCGCACCCTTTTGTCCTCAACAGAAACGTATCCCTTATTGGCGAGGTAGGGATTGGCGGATTCCTTATTAGTGAGCCAAAAATTAGTGGGAAAATCACCGGATCAAGGTGGCTAAGGAATTTTAACCTACAGGTCTAAAGCCTGATTTATTTTCACTTTCAGGGATCTAATCCCATGGGATGATCGCGTAGCATGTAGCCGAGAAGTAACTAGGAAATAATCTAGGGACTTGCAACCCAAGACACTGATAAACAGTTACCACATATTTTGTTTAGGGACACGAACCCAAGAACCCTGACAACATAGCCCTACTATGTACATTACTCTAAGTTATCCTATGCATAAATGATTTAAGAGACTGACACTCTATCAAAATGACCAATTTGTCCTTGCTCTATAGGCAATTAAACTATATCATATGATTGGCGATCTTATGCTCAACGCCCCTTTCTATCCCCACAAAGATAGGAATGAGGACTCAAACGATAATATAATATAGGCTTATGCTTAACACCCCCTTGATTTAACATCAAGGTCCAACCATATCCATCTATAGTTTAAAGGCTTGAACACGAGGCACCAATTACTGCTACCAACGCTATTGATATGGACCAAATTTATATCAATAGAAGTTACCTTATACACTAACCATATATTTATTCTAACTACACATTATACAAGTCTGCCTTAGGTTATAAGCATATATACATTCTGTATATATATAATAGACAAATTTTCCTTTATTAAACATATATATACCTTCTGTATATACAATATATAGATCTGCCTTAAAAGCATATATTTGTATTCTGAATATATACTATGCAAATCTAAAATATTCTAAACAAGTCTACCTTACTGAGATCAAAAGAACTATTATAGTATGGATTTATAACTACAACAGAAACAACTAATAGTTAAATAATAGTATGTCAAGCAGACGTATTGTTATGATTTATAAGCAACTCATAGAATCAACTATTATACTCCTTTTAAATCTAACAGACTTACTGTTATGGGTTCCAAATAATTGTATAACAAACTATGAAATTTTACAATTAAACAATTACGACTAACTCGCTCAATCAATAATTATATGTAATGATAACCTACTAAACATAACATATTATATATAAGTAAAACACTATTCCAATCAAAGAGCAATGACAAGTAATAATGGTACTTGCCTTGATAGAATACTAATGCTGAGCAAAGAAAAGATTATCCCCTCTCTAGAACAGTAAAAACCCACTCTCGATACACTCACTCAAGAATTTCCAGCCACACCAATAGATGAAGGATTTGAAAGAATACTTCCCAGATTAATGGTTTGAGGAACAATAGGTTTGGGGGTTAGCTACCCTTTCTCCTGATTTCAAAATAAAAAGAGCGAAGAAAGGTTAAAGGAGGAGTTTGGGGAATTCGGTGGTGGTTGTTTGAATGGGTTTCCTCCAAAGTTAAACAAAACCAAGAACATACTAATGTAATACAGGTGCAAGCTAAGTAAATAGCCTCTGGCACAAACAAGAAAAGAAAAAATATAACGGGGAACTACAATTGAGCGACCTTTTATGAATGTGAGTGTGAGTAGTAGTGTGAGTTAGCTTTGATTTTACTGAATTTCCATTCTTTGATTGAAGAACTTAGGAGATAGGTAAGAATTGTATCCATAAACTTCCACTCTAACAAAAATTTAAAATAACTGGGACATTGAAAAACTGGTTATTTGGCCTACATACTTCAACTTCTCGCAAATTGTAATAGTTGTATATGTGATGTCATTTTAATAATGTGGGTTGTTCTGGTAATGATATTGACGTGAATACTACGAACGCGGAAGCAAAATTCGTAAGAAAATCACATTGTATTTGAGAGTTAGGAAAACTAGGGTTTCAACTAAACAAATCAACTTACTTTGAATCAAAATCAACTTAACTTAATTTAACTTAACTTAACTATCAAACAAATAAACTAGACCTCCCCTTTTATAGAACACAAGAGGGTTAGAATTAGGAACCCTAATTCTAATTGAAATAGAATTCTACTTAAACTGGGAAACTGCTAATAACCTAGGCTGGGCCTCTCCAACAGGCTTTAAGCTCATAAAATATATAAAACATTAAATAACATAGGTCACACGGAGGTAGATGACCTTATGAGTGATGATTCACATCAAACCCTCCATCTGAGAAAATTTTGTCTACGAAATCAATGGGGCGGTACTCCTGAGGACTCACGTACGCATGTAGTACATATCCCAGTCTCATCGTCTTAATCCCGTAGAACATGCACAAAATTTGTATTGTAGAACTCTTCTGGAAATCTTGAAGTATTCCGCAGAATTTTCCATACCCTGCGATTGTAATCGAGGTCTTTAAACTCCAATGTTGAAGAACGTCTAATATTGAAGAAAACATAGAAACCAACGTCTCGAACTTCGCTAAAAAACCCTCCCAAAATGGATTGACAAACGGGTGATTTTCGGTCGTGCTTTGGCTCATTACTGGGCATGTGGACTGCTGGAATACACCATGTGTTTGATTTAAATCACTACCATTGGCATGCCACATAGTATGCCTCAAGGCAAGTTCATGCATGCCCAAAAGTTGGCATGCCTCGGCATGCCATGAGGCATAAGAGATTTAACAACTGTTTTAAACTTTTTCTTTTCCCCACCAAAATTTGAATATTGTAGTATGAGTTGGGTCTGCGTGGGGTTAAAGCATGGCACGTGCTTACCATAAGCAACTTCATCTTCTTTCCCACGAACTATGTTTCTCTCCTCACGAAACTCTGTAATTTGGTTTTCTGGTTTCGTTGATTTGGCCCAAATTTCGTTAAAAACTCGAACCGGAGAGTTCCACTGGACCTTTTGAGGAACTCCGGTGAGTCCGTCTTCATAAAGTTTACATGCTCCAAAACCTCGATTACCGGCAGCAACATCAGCCAATTGTTTTTTTTTTCAGCAACTAATTCTTCACCTGCAACGACTTTATATAGGGCTTGTAATTAGGTAAATTGTGCAACCTCACCGGTGAAATCTCCATGGCCGGCAGCAACATCTAGATCTGGCTCAGGTGTTGGTTTCGGCCTAGATTGGATCTTTAATGGCTTATAACCCACACGCCACCCACGTGAGTGGTTCCACACGCTAGATTCTCGTGCTTCTTCTTCACTCGTAAACAGATTGTTAAGTTCGTCGCTCCTCGCGGCGACGCTTCCCTCTAGAGAGAAATCTTCGGTTACGTCCAACGGAGGTGGTTGAGGAGGGGAGGGGGGGGGGTGGGAAAAAGGCTCCTCTGCCCAAAGCCTCAATAAGTTTATCAAGCCTATCCGTTACGGTTGCTACATCGTGAGCGATAGTAGGTTTCTTCGTCGCGGATCTTCCACGAGGCATCTTTGCTCTTGAAACTGACTACACGTAGATCTAACGCAGCTCTGGTACCAATTGACGTGAATACTACGAACGCGGAAGTAAAATTCGTAAGAAAATCACGTTGTATTTGAGAGTTAGGGAAACTAGGGTTTCAACTAAACAAATCAACTTACTTTGAATCAAAATCAACTTAACTTAACTTAACTATCTGACAAATAAACTAGATCTCCCATTTTATAGAACACAAGGGGGTTAGAATTATGAACCCTAATTCTAATTGAAATAGAATTCTACTTAAACTGGAAAACTGCTAATAACCCAGACTGGACTTTTCCAACAGGCTTTAAGCTAAAACATAAAATATATAAAACATTAAATAACATAGGTCACACGGAAGTAGACGACCTTATGAGTGATGATTCACATCAGAAATCAATTTGCAAATAAGGTGATCCTAGTTCATAGTTTATCATCATTTTGCCCGACTAATCCTAGAGCACGTGAGAATCCCGCCAACCGACAAAACATTCTGTTTTCTGCCAGCGTAAATGATTTTCCTATTGAACACTCACCAGTCAACAAAGAGCACCCAGAGTTAAATGATTTTCCTATTGAACACTCACTAGTCAACAAAGAGCACCCACACTTAAATCAATAATGCATTCATACCCCACCAGGTAGCTTCTGCGATAGATATAAATATAAAGTTTATCCGGACCCATCACCAGTGCCCATACTTCCACGAATCGTGATAAGAATTAGTTATGCCAACTTGTGTTTGTTTTATTTTTACTTTTGTATTAGTTTATTAGTGGGTTGTTTGTGGGAGGAGATATATCTAGAGAGGTTTCTTTAGTTTTCTTAATTCTCATACCCAAATATTGTTCTTCTGTTCTTATCGTTCCCTCTAAGCTCAATGGAGCTACCAAGGCCTTTTAACTTAATGCAGCTACCTTACTCATTTCTTTTCCTCTTCAGCCTCATCTTCTCTATGAATTCTATGGTTTTGGGAACTCAAGCAACCTTTACTAATGCCACTGACCGTCTATCATTAATCGCCTTCAAGGACAGTATTACCCATGATCCTTATGGTATACTAACTTCTTGGAATGATTCTGTCCATTTTTGTGAATGGGTAGGAGTTAAATGCGGTCGTAGGCATCAGAGAGTTATTGTCCTGAACTTAAACTCTCAAGGCTTGGTTGGATCCATCTCTCCTTACATAGGAAACCTCACTTTTCTCAGGGGACTAGGTTTGCATAACAATAGCCTCCACGGGGAGATTCCTCATGAAGTTGGCAATTTAGTCCAGTTGCAAGATTTCAAAATAAGCAACAACTCTTTTGGAGGGAAGTTACCAGTAACATTGTCTCATTGTTCTGAATTGCAAACAATTAGCATGGACTACAACAAGATTGGTGGAACATTACCACCTCAACTTGGGTCTTTGTCGAATCTTCTCAGTCTCACTATCAACCGCAATAACTTGGATGGACAAATACCTTCTACATTTGGCAACCTTTCATCACTAAAATCTCTTTCTCTTACATATAATATGTTGGTGGGGAGTATTCCAAGCAACCTCGGTGGGCTAACAAGCTTAGAGCATCTTAATCTTGTTGGGAATAGGCTGACTGGCACCATACCTCTCTCCGTATACAACCTTTCTTCTCTTAAAATTTTTGCTATGGATACTAACCAATTGCACGGGAATATTCCACCTGATGTAGGCCTCACTCTTACAAACCTCCGAAGCTTCAGTGTCGGAAATAACCATTTCTCTGGCCTCATTCCCAGTTCTTTAGCCAATGCTTCTAGTCTTGAAAGGCTTCAGTTCACTTTGAATAACTTTTCTGGACCAGTCCCTAATAGTTTGGGAGACTTACAGAGTCTAAACTGGCTTGGTTTAGGTGGTAATAATCTTGGGAATAGGAAAGCCGATGACTTGAGCTTCATAACTTCCTTAACCAATTGTACAAGTTTAGGATTATTGCAAATAGGGGTTAATAATTTTGGAGGAGTCCTGCCAAAATCTGTAGGTAATCTCTCAACCCAACTCGCTTTTTTGGTGTTAGGAAGGAACTATATATCGGGAAACATACCAATGGAAATTGGGAATCTGCTCGGCTTAACTGTATTGGTATTGCAGGAAAGCCTATTCACAGGTAGTATTCCCTCTTCTATTGGAAGACTTCAAAATTTGAGTGCATTGCTCTTGGGAAAAAACAAATTCTCAGGACCAATCTCATCCTCGCTTAGTAATATCACTTCTCTTATTACACTTTCTCTAGACAACAACCGTTTGCAAGGAAACATACCTGCTAATCTGGGAAAGTTAAGGAACTTGCAAGAGCTGGATCTTTCTTACAATAACCTCAGGGGTGTTATACCTGATCAGGTTTTTACTCTACCTTCTCTTTCAATATCGCTGGACTTATCAGAAAATTCTTTTAGTGGCCCACTACCCCGACAAGTAGGTAAACTGAAACATATTGGTAAGTTGTTTCTTATGAACAACAAATTGACTGGAAAAATTCCGAGCGAACTTGGTGATTGTGAGAGCCTGGAATACCTTGTCTTAAGTGGTAACCACTTAGAAGGAACTATTCCTGTGAGTTTCAGTAATTTGAAAGGCTTACTTGGGTTAGATCTTTCGCGCAATAACTTGTCCGGTCAGATACCCAACTATATGGGTGAATTATTTTTCCAGTCTTTGAACCTCTCTTACAACGATTTTGAAGGTGTAGTTCCTAAAGAAGGTGTATTTAGAAATGTTAGTGCATTTTCAGTTATCGAAAACAACAAGCTTTGTGGTGGTATCTCAGAATTACTTCTCCCTGTTTGCATCATTTCAGCCTCCAAAAAGCATGGAAATTCGTCTCCTCTGAAAGTGATAATCCCGGTGATTCTTGTAGTTGTCGGTTTGATTATAGTGGCATGCTTCTTTGTTGTGGTGTACGGAAGACGAAGTTCAAGGAAGATGCCATCTTCCATATCATCCCCAGATCATCGACATTTAAGAATTTCTTATTCTGAGCTTTTAAAAGCTACAGATGGGTTTTCTTCTTCTAACTTGATTGGTGTGGGGAGTTATGGTGCTGTATACAAAGGAGTTCTAAAGGATGATACAAGAAATGTTGCTGTGAAGGTTTTCAACCTTCAAAAACATGGAGCTCCAAAGAGTTTCATAGCTGAATGCAATGCCTTGAGATATATAAGACATAGAAATCTCAACAAAATCCTGACTGCTTGCTCAGGGGTTGATTTTAAAGGCAACGATTTTAAAGCTCTAGTTCTCGAATTTATGGAAAATGGGAGTCTAAACGATTGGTTACATCCGGACGTAAATGGGCAAGGTCCATTGAGGAATCTGACGCTTGTGCAGAGATTAAACATGGCAATTGATGTAGCTTCAGCATTAGATTATCTTTATAATCGTTGCGAGCCACAGATTGTCCATCGTGATCTGAAGCCAAGCAATATTCTTATTGATGCTGACATGATTGCCCATGTAGGTGATTTTGGACTGGCGAAGTTCATTTCTGGTGACTTGAGTAGTTTGAACCAAAACCAAACAACTTCAATTGCAATCACAGGCTCCATTGGATACGTTGCACCAGGTATGTACCACTACCACTTAATTCCAGTTCTTAATATTTCTGAATCTTAATGGTATTACTGTTATATTAATCTTAAGTTTTTCGAGTTGCAGAATACGCTTTGAGTGGTCAAGCATCTACACAAGGGGACATATATAGCTATGGAATCATGTTACTGGAGATGTTTATTGGGAAGAGACCAACGAATGACATGTTTAAAGAAGGTCTAAACCTTCATAATTTTGCAAAGATGGCTTTACCCGAACAAGTGATGGAAATTGTTGATCCACGTTTGCATATTGAAGAACAATTTGATGAAGGTTTAAACAACGCTCCTATTCAAAGGGAATTAAGAGGTAGAATGCACTTAAATGTTTCTTTTACTCAAAAAGACGCAACAGTTAAAATGCATGAGTGCTTGGTATCCATGTTGAAAGTAGGAGTTGCCTGTTCTTCGGATTTACCCAAAGAACGAATGGATATCAAAGATGTTATCAGGGAACTGATTACAGCAAAGGAAGTGTTTCTTGGCGTTGGAATCCATAGGGAGAGACATAATGAAACCGAAGCTGAAGGAGAAGGTACTTCTTATCATGTGTATTAGCATGTAGGCTTACAATGATATACTAATTGGATGACTTACCCATGTGAGTGACTTTGTACAATTACAGCAATGTTGTGCAATAAAACAGTGAATGTGCTATATTCTTCCATCTATAAAATCCATGTATTGTTTCCTTCATTCTTGAAATTTTTAGTTATACTAATGAGAAACCCATAGTTATGTCACAAGCGAGGAAGAGGCATCGCTAGAAGACGAGGAACACTTAGCATGCGATGAAAAAGCTCACATTGTCAATTTGTAAGTGATTACTTCCTTAGTTCTAGCGATTTCTTATAATGTGTTTCTTTACGTGTTTGATGAAATACCTACAAGAACTATAAAAGAGAGTTCACAAAAAGTAATTTCCATATTAACTTTTGATATCTAAAATAAGACGGTTTTCATCCTTTTGTAAGTGATTACTTCAGTATTCATGTTCCCTTGATTTTCCCATAGTGATGTCACTGCTAAATGACTGGTTTTCATCCTTCTATAAATGATCTCATTTTACTAATGTGCATCATGCTGTAAATAACATCAATCTTCAAATTCCATTGGTGGAGAACATTTTATTTCTAGCTGCCTAGATAATTTCCTCCTAAACACACGATAGTCAACAAAAAAACTCAAGTCTGAAAGAAAAAATATAGCCAGGACCAAAAGCCCCGCTTTCATGAATCACGATTATTAATATCTCCTACTTGCATTGTGGCATTTTGACATTTGGGTTAGTTTCTTTATGGGTTGGTTAGGGAGATATCTAGAAGAACTCGATAGAGAGAAATTTTGAAGCAAGTGTGTGCGTGGCATCTTTAGTTTTCTCAACTCTCATACCCTAATTTTCTCCCTCCCTCTCCTCTGTCTCTTTTCCTCAAAGCTCAATGGAGCTACCAGGGCCTTCTAGCTTTATACAGATACCTTGCACATATCTTTTCCTCTTCAGCCTCTTCTTCTCTATAAGTTTTATGGTTTTGGGAACTCAACCAACCCTTAGTAACGAAACTGATCGACTCTCATTACTCACCTTCAAGGATCGCATTATTACTCATGATCCTAATGGTATACTTACTTCCTGGAATAATTCTGTCCATTTCAGTGATTGGATAGGAGTTAAATGCGTCGTATGCATCGGAGAGTTACTGTTTTGAACTTAAAGTCTCAAAGCTTGGTTGGGTCCATTTCTCCTTACATAGGAAATCTCACCTTTCTCAGGGAAATTGTTTTCTAGAACAATAGCTTCAGCGGAGACATTCCACATGAAATAGGCCACTTGGTAAGGTTGCAAGAAATTGTTTTAAATAACAACTCTTTTGAAGGGAAAATTCCTGCTAGTTTGTCTGCCTGCTCTCAATTGAGACGAATTCTCTTACATAACAACAAGCTTGTCGGTAAAATCTCACTTGAGCTTGGGGATTTATCGAAGCTGAGCACATTTGCTACCAACGGCAACGATCTATCAGGAGAGATCCCTGCTTCTTTTGGGAACCTTTCATCTCTACAATATCTTTCTGTATCGCGAAATAGGCTGGAGGGAAGTCTTCCAGACCTTGGTTGCTTAAGAAACTTAATCTTTCTTACGGTTGGGGCAAATAAGTTTACTGGTATTGTTCCTCCATCCTTGTACAATCTTTCTTCTCTAGAAATCTTCACTATGGAAGTTAACCGGTTGCATGGGAGTCTACCACCTGATTTGGGTCGCACTCTTCCTAATCTCCAAAGCTTCAGTGTTGCAAATAATGTCACGCCCCCAAAATTGGCTTCTTAATAAACTATTAAGAACGCGAATTCTGAGGTGTAATGTCGGGCATCCTAAAGATGAACCCCCAAAAGATGTACTACAATTTAAAACAAATCGTAAATACATCTACAACACTAAGAAACTACGCAGCGGAAGAAAATTTAAAAGAGATAAAAATGATAAATATTACCACAAGGATAGCAAGAACTCCAAAAGATGCATGTCCAACTTGCTCCAACTACTAGTATCGCTACCGCAACAATTCACCTAAAAAAATATATATGCACAAGGCGTCAGCAAGCAACGCCCAGCAAGTACAAATATCCAAGGTCATAAGACATGATAGACCAAGATAAAGACAGAAAAAAGACATGAAGATTCTAACGGAAGTATAGGAGAATATCAACCAAGCTACAAGTTCTAAGGAGGCAGTCTAAGTAAAACTAATATCTTACCAAGATATCAACGATAGCCTAAACTTAGATCTAACTACTACAACCTAAGAAGTATGGTTAATGAGAAAAGAGAATTTAGAAGTCACGTACACAAGGTCACTTTTAATTCAGTGGGACCACACTCTCGTACCCTTCTGTCCTCAACAGAAGCGTATCCCTTATTGGCGAGCCAGGGATTGGCGGATTCCTTTTTTGTGAGCCAGGAATTAACGGGTAATGCACCTGATCAGGGTGTTTAAGGAATTTCAACCTATAGGTCTAAAGCCTGTTTTATTTTCAACTTTTAGGGATCTGCCCACGGGATGCTCGCGAAGCATGCAGCCGAGAAGTAACCGGGAAAGAATTTTGGGACTTGCAACCCGGGAAAACTGATAAACAGTTACCTCATATTTGGTTTAGGGACTCGAACCCAAGGACCGTAACAGCATAGCCCTACTGTGTACATTAACTCGAAGTTATCCTAACATAATGGAAAGGAAGAAGTTTGAATCCTATAAGAATCAAATGATCTGTCTGCCCCTGCCTAATCAGCATCTGAGACTAAATCCAAAGACCTACCGCTTTTACGACCAGATGATCTATCTACCCTCACTTTAATAACAAGTGGGGACTCTATCAAATGAAGTAAAGCTCCAACATCCAATGCTATCTGTCGTAACATGCCCAATAAGTACGACTATATCAAAAGGAAACCTTAAGCGTCAAAGCGAATCTAAGTCGCGTACTTCTGAATCATGGAAAATCCATTCTCTTAAATGGTTGTCATAAAAGACAAACCAATGGATCATCTAAGTTCTAGAATAAAGGACTCGCCCAAATGTCCTAGTGATAAAGAACTTTTTTACTCCACTCGCGCCTTAGAATACTAACCTCCTAATGAATAATACCCATCACCTGGATTCCTTATCCTAAGTAGATATAACTAATATCTCTTAATGTGCTTATGCTAACATACCGACCACACGTGTCCAACCATTTCCAATATCACACATTCTTAACTCAAGACTCATATATAAATACTAGTATAAGCTACTAGTATGCATCACAACCCATATTGTTAGCCACAACATTCCATCTTAATGGGATTTTATATCTGCCTCAAACAAAACAAATGCCCAAAAGCTCTTTGTGTAACACTTCAAAAACAACCAGACAACAATCACAAAGTTCACCATTGAATTCCTAACCTAACCATAGCCTTTTTGTCTATCAATCTAAATCTAAGATGTATGGCTTAACTTGTCACTATCCTAAGTTTGCTTAGTGTCAAAATCATAACATAATACCGGGTTAAAAGAATTCTAAGAAGCCAAGAGTTTTTGAGTATGTGAAGAAAATCCAAGTATGAAAGGAAGCTATCAACTAGTCGTTACACCAAAGCTCCAAGTTAACATAACCTATCATAACTTAACATATCATTTATCAATATTTATCACCATTGTCTAAACCCCAACTCTACTGTCTATGATTTCAATGTAAAGATGACGCAGAAATACTAAAGCCATTAACGGGTATTACAAGCTACACATATTCAGCCATTATAGATGATTTAAGAGCAGTACCCATATGTACACCTCTGGGTTCAGTGCATCTTAGACATGCTTAATCAACTACTATCCATTATAGCAATAAGATCAATCCCCAACATCCCGTTCATATATACATACCAATTTCCTCATCAACTAAAAGAATTGAAGTTCTGTACAGCTATAAAAGGAAGCTCTTACACCCTAACTTATTCCTAGTTAAACATTGTACAGAGACAATCATTATATACCTGATTACAACTACAAATCAGTTCAATAACTCGGTCAAGATTCATGAATTATCAAGGTCAAATCAAGAAATAATCATGGATAAAAGCACTTGCCTGATATCAATCGGGAGAAGGAAGATGAAGGATAAACAACCCAATGAACTCGCACATCTGATCTCCAATATTACCACCACTCGCTATACAAAATGTACCCGAATACACACAGGTTCTAATAAGCATCTCCTGATTTCAAAATAAAAAGATGGAAGAAAGGTTAAAGGAGAAGAAGGAGGAGGAGTTTGGAGAATTCGGTGGTGGTAGTTTGAATGGGTTTCCTCCAAAGTAAAATAAAACTAAGAACATACTAATGTAATACAGGTGCAAGCTAAGTAAATAGCCTCTGGAACCCAAAGGAAAAGGAAAAAATAACGGGGCGCTTCAAATAACTTATTCCATGGTCGCGTTCCTATTTCTTTATCCAATGCTTCTGGACTAGAGAATGTTCAAATGGTCATAAACAACTTCTCTGGACCAGTACCTACTACTCTCGGAGATCTACAAGGTCTCGGCATACTAACTCTTGGTGATAATCATCTGGGGAGTAGTAGGCTGGATGCTGATGACATCAATTTTCTCCACTCTTTAACCAATTGTACTAGCTTACAAGTTTTGGAAATAGGAGATAATAGGCTTGGAGGGGTGTTACCCGAATCTGTAGCCAACCTTTCAATCCAACTCTCATGGTTGCATCTAGGAGGAAACTACATATCAGGAAGCATACCGACGGGTCTTGGGAATCTCGTAACTTAAATAGATTGATACTTGGTGGTAACATGTTAACAGGTGAGATCCCTGCTTCAACTGGCCGGCTTCAACGATTGACAACGTTGATCTTTGATAGTAATAATTTATCTGGACCAATACCCCCCTCCTTGGGCAACCTTACTTTTTTGAATGAGCTATACCTGGAGGAAAACAAGTTACAGGGAAGTTTACCTTCTAGTCTTGGTAACCTACAAAACTTGCTGACATTGAACCTTTCTTTCAATAACTTCAGTGGTGTTTTACTAGAACATATTTTCAGTCTTTCCTCTCTTTCTATTGGTCTTGACTTATCTCACAATTCTTTCAGTGGTCCGCTATCGCCACAGATAGGCAACTTGAAAAACATTGGGTCATTAACTGTTTCGAGTAACAAATTGTCTGGAACAATTCCTAGCGCAATTGGAGAATGTCAGAGCGTAGAATACCTTTGGTTAGATGGTAACTTGTTCCAGGGAAGTATTCCTGAATCTGTGAGTACCTTAAGAGGCTTACAGCTGTTAGATCTTTCACGCAATAAGTTGTCTGGTCATATTCCAGAATACTTGAGCAACCTCTCATTTCAGTTTCTAAACATTTCATTCAACGATCTGGAGGGTGAAGTCCCAAAAGAAGGTATGTTTAGAAATAAAAGCGCATTTTCAGTGATCGGGAACAACAAGCTTTGTGGAGGTATCCCTGAGCTAAGGCTGCCCAATTGTCTTATCTCATCCCCTTAGAAACGTGGAATCTCCCTTCATTTTAAACTAATAATATCTTTGATACTTGTATTCCTCTTTTTAGTTTTGGCCGCATGTTTCTTCTTTGCGCGTTATCAAACTAGAAGTTCAAGAAAGAAGCCTCGTTCTACATCATCTCTAGATTATTGACATCCTAGAATTTCTATGCTGAACTATTACAGGCCACAAACGAGTTTTCTTCTGCTAATATGATTGGTATGGGAGGTTATGGTTCTGTCTATAAAGGAGTTCTTAGAGATGATGACAGGGTTCTTGCTGTGAAGGTACTCAACCTTGAACAACGAGGAGCTCCAAAGAGTTTTGTCGATGAATGTGAGGCTATGAGAAACATAAGGCATCGAAATCTTGTCAAGATCTTTTCTGTTTGCTCCAGTGTTGACTTCAAAGGCAATGAATTTAAAGCTCTAGTTTTTGAGTATATGGCTAATGGAAGTCTTAATGAATGGTTACATCCCGGAGTTAATGAAGAAGGTCCAGTGAAGAGTTTGAACCTGTCGCAGAGATTAAGTATAGCAATTGACATGGCTTCTGCATTGGATTATCTTCATAATCACTGCCAGCCATCGATTGTGCATCGTGATCTAAAGCCAAGCAATGTTCTTATTGATGAATACATGACCGCCCATGTAGGTGATTTTGGGTTTGCCAAGTTACTTTCTTGTGATTCAAGTAGTACTAATCAAAATCGATCTAGTTCGGCGGCGATTAAAGGATCGATTGGATATGTAGCACCAGGTACAATGTCACGGCCCAGCCCGGGACTGCCTCTACAGTGCCCGGACCCAGCGGAATATGTGGTCGTGCGGCGTGCATGGACGTGCGGTCGACGTGTACTAGCCATCTTCACAGGCGCGGCGCGCGCCAGTGGCATATAACCCACGAATGCTAGAGCGACATCCGGATAATCCTGGATACTCGTGAGGAGTCATCGAATATGTATTCGAAATAGGCAACAACGCTGAAGGTTCCCTCAATAATCCCTACAGCGTAATCTCTCGTGACGCACACGAGGTACGGAAAATACACCTGTCCTGTGGCGGATCAGGGTAGCTCAATATGTCAGGTTCCAGATAAATGACTCATATATGAATGGGTGACGAGCCTGGACTAATTATATTGTCCATCTGTAATGGGCGGTGCATCTTGGGTAGCCCGTGGGGAATAGCGGCGCCATATAAAGCCCTCTTTGGAAAACCGGTCTGCATTGCGAGGCAATGTCCCCTAGCCTTCTCTAGGCCTAGGAGAACTCATGACTATCCCTTGTAGATAGCCCATGAGCCGGGGTCCTTGATGACCAAGCATTAAAGCTCTTTTAGTCATGGGGAGGATTGGACCAAGGTTCCTCCTTAATATAGTTACTAAGTAAATAGTTAAATTCCAAAAGGAAACGTTAAAACATGAGACGAAGCGTAATGACCCTTTTCGCCCCCTTAACTGAATCCGTTTTCGACGAAACTTGGCGTGCAGCTATATTAGGATATAGAGAACATATATATCCGGTCAAATCTCAAAACGCCCGGGTGGATTTTCCCGGCGTTCGGTAGGTCGTCACATACAACTTCTCAACTTTTCTTCCTAAGTTTCTATACTATCTTTTGAACCTGATTGAAGGAGGAAAATTATGGTTAGCAGGGGATTTGGGCTAAGTATTATCTATCCTTAGAAGCATACTCTTAATTTAATCTCAATCTTGCGGTGTAGCACTGCAATGCATATACTGGCATAATATTATTATTCTCCTAATTAATGTTGGAGTTGCCGAGTTTCAGAATAGTCTTTAAATGGACTTGCATTTGCTCATGGGGACATATACAGCTATGGAATCATCTTACTGGAGATGTTTAGTGGAAAGAGACCAACTGATGACATATTCAGAGACGGTCTAAACCTTCATAATTTTTCAAAGATGGCTTTACCCGAAAAAGTGATGAAGATCGTTGATCCCCGTCTGCTCAACGAAGAACAATTTGATGAAGGCTTGAACAACAAAGTAACTCAAACAGATGATAAAGCTAGACTGCATGAGTGCCTAGCTACCGTTCTGAAAGTAGGAGTTGCATGTTCTGTGGATTTACCTAAAGAGCGAATGGATATCAAAGATGTAAGAGCATGGGCAGCAGGATAGGTATCGCTATATTAACGATCCAAATCTTGCAAAAATCAGTTTTCCAGGCTAGCTATCGCTCAAATTATGCAAACTTCGAGAAAGTCAGTGGCTATCTGTGGCGAGCCCAGTTTAGTCAGAGAAATTATAAAAAAAAAAATTATTATTAAAAAAATGGTTTGTTAACTTTATTTTTATTTTTTTAACTTTATAGCGAATTGGCATTGTGTATATTTTTATATTTTTTTAAAATATTTTTTTAATATTTTTAATATTTTATTATTAAAAATATTTAAAAAAAATTAAAAAAAATATTAAAAACTAACATATATCCCGCCATTCCCATCCTGAAAAAGAAGAAAAAAATAGCTTTAGCTACATGTCAGATTTTCCCAAAATTTATGCCTAGGTGGCTCGCTAAGTTAGCGAGGCTGCTGCCCATGCTCTAATCAGGGAACTGAATGTGATAATTTAAGTGTTTCTTGGGTTTGGGATCCATGAGGAGAGAGTTAATAATAAAGCTGAACTCAAAGGAGAAGGCACTTCTTATCATGTAAATTAGTATGGAAGGGTTACAGTAGTATGGTGGAAGTAGTATTTTATTTGAAGAGGAAAAACATATGAGATTGCACTGTTAGTTTTATATGTGCATAACACGATGTACTTCTCCTATGAAATCAATGAAGATTTGATTAGCTCCATTGTTAATCAGCCAATATATGCTTATTCTTGGAAATGATTTCAAGGCTTTAACTATCCAGAATGAGTTCAGGCAATTTAGTGTAGGGGTTATAAATAAATATGTGTGTGTTTCACTATATTTCCTTTAGCTGCATATTTTTGTGCAATCGTCACTTAATACCATCCTTAGGAAAGCCTGAAACTGGATTTTGAGCACCGTCTCAGCATTTCTCGAAGCTTGGATCTAACCACATAAGACTTATGAGCCCCTATTAGATTAAGTTGCAACTGTCTGAATTCCCACTTAGATTAAGTCAAAGTTGTTAGATTTCCTATTAGATCTTGAAAACGGGGAGCTTTATAAGCAAGGAGATGTTTTTTTGTAACTACAAAGGAGATTTAAATATGGTTTATAATTTGGTAGTTGCAAGGATGTGGGTCCATCAACCAACTAATTATCCAAATCCCTCAAAATCCTGCAAAACAGAGAAGGGAACTCTCTCCCTTAAAATATATTTCTCTTTATTTTTCTCAAAGCTTAATCGACTGGGTTGCTGTAAGATCATTTCTCCCTAAAATCGACAAGATCAATATTAGTCGCCAGATTATTTAAGCCAATAAGACTATATCCTTCAATAGTTGAACAATTTGAAACTTCTACAAAGCTTCCATCCTCTTTGGTAGGCAAATTTAAATCGAGTAATTCCACATATTGCTTTTACTTTTGGTGAAATTTTAATTAATTTTTTTATGAAGTTTTAGTTAGGTTTTTATAAAGTTTTATGGTATTTTAACTAAGGGAAAGGATTTAGAGACATTAAAAAAGGAGACACTCAAGTCTCACTCAATAGGAACCACTCATCTAATACAGATGAGTGACTCTTATAACAGGGAGTTCCTATATAGGAAATGGGATGAAAAATCTAGTATTAGGTGGAAATGAGGTGGCTTATCTCCTCACATCTTTTTTTCTCTCTCTCTCCAATAAGTACGTGTTTCAATTTGAATTTCAATTCTCTCATCTCTCACATCACCACCATTTCTCTTTCTCTTGCTGTGACTCAAAAACAAAGCAAATCCAAGAACCCGTTGGAAGTTGATTTCAGACCAAACCTCTCTCTTTCTCACAATTTGGTCAGATTTAAATCTCTATTTGGTCAACAATGGTGTAATTGATTTATGGGTTTTTAGGGTTTTTTAAGGGTTTTTGGGCATCATGATATGCTTGAAAGCAACAGTTGTAGTTGATTTATGGGTTTTTGACTCTTATTATAACGATTGATTCTAAGTACCCTCAAACCCTTGAGAAAATGTTGATGTTTGGGGTTTTGGTTTTCCTCCCCTCTTTGTGATGGTTTTCTTTCCCTCTTTGTATTATGATTATGCATTGATGTTGTTGATGGTATTTCTTTCCTTAGATAAATTGAATGTGTATTGGTATTTGACTTTTCCTTAATTTCGTGTGTGGATAAAGAGGTTTAGACAAGAACTGGGATGACATACTTCGATTTTAAAGAGTTTATCTCAAACGTCTTTGATCCATTGTGCATTTCTGTGTAGAACCAAATTTGGGTTTGCTATCATTTCCCTCATTCTCCGATGTACTGGGGCGACATAATTTTCGAGTATGTGAAACTTGCATGATCTGAATTGTACCAGACAAAAATTGCCGATCTGAACTGTACCCGACAATAATTGTCGAAACTGACAATTTCGAATATGCGAAACTTGCATAATCTAAACTGTACCCGATAATAATTGTCGAAACTGACAATTTCGAGTATGTGAAACTTACATAATTTGAATTGTACCCAACAATTTCGAGTATGCAAAACTTGTATAATCTGAACTGTACCCGACAAAAATTGTCGAACCCGACAATTTCGAGTATGCAAAACTTGCATAATCTGAATTGTACCCGACAATAATTGTCGAACCCAACAATTTCGAGTATACGAAACTTGCATTATCTAAACTGTACCCAACAAAAATTGTCGAACCCGACAATTTCGAGTATGCGAAACTTTTATAATCTGAACTGTACACGAAAAAATTGTTGAACTCGACAATTTTAAGTATGCGAAACTTGCATAATCGATGTTGTTGAGTTCAGAGAGAGGTAAATCTTATCTCATAAAATTCGTTCTAGAGAGAAGATGATATTCCTTCTCAAATAACAGAGGCAAGGAGAGAGGATGAAAGAGTGTATGTGGATATGACTTATGAGAGAGAGAGCAAGAAGATTGAAATTCATGCCATGTCAAAAGAAGAAAGCCAACTCATTGCTTAAAGCAGTTAATGTATACTGGACAATAATCTACATTAAAAAATTGTCGAAAACAATCTATAAAGACAACAACACAACCTAAAATGTCAGCATCAATGGGTTTACAATGAGATATTCTTTAAAGACCAACACACAACCTAAACACAATTTGTTATGTCAACATCGATAAATTCATAGAAATGGGTTACAAAGCAATATCATTTTACATCGACATTAAAACTACATGTTAAAACTACAATGATGCATAATCTATATAAGAGCACTCCAAAGCACAATAATTCTCCACCAAACCCTAATTGCAATGAGCAATAATACTCCACACACTCCACAACCAATAGAGGGAGAGTGAAGAAGGGAGAGAGAAACAAACCCAAATAGCAGTGATCCTTAATTAAACCTTAAAAGAGAGAGATTTGTCACGGCACTGTCACTCGAAGATAAACAAATTTTTTTGCCATTGTTCTTTACTGAGGTAGAGAGAAAGAGAAATAATGAGATCTAAGTGAAAGAGAGAGAATATTTATTTTAAAAATTAAAACTACAGAGAGGAGAGAGGAGAGTGGAATAGAGAAATATGTGCCCACGTGAAGAGAGAGTATGTGTGTCTCTGCCAACTCATTTTTACCGAATTTTATTTGGGTTTTCTTTTCCACCTCCTATAGGAGCAATAAAAATGTCTACTTGTGAGAATCTAGAGTCTAGGTCACGAAGGGGCACCACCTCAACAACCTAAGCCAACTTATATACGGAGGCTTCGCCAAGGAAAACAAGTACCAAAATAAAAAGGCTTATAGTTATTCTCCAAAATCAATAACAAGATTCGAATTGACTAAAGTACTTGTCAAACTGACCGTTAGATTTGTTTTACAAAATACGAGACGACTAGATGTTGACTCAAGAACCTCTGAACAAAGTATTCGTAAAATAACTATTTTCACTACACTTGAGGGTATTAGAAAATTATTTGAAATCTCATATAATTATTGGATAGTATCTCAAGTTTCAAATAGTTTTCCAGGATCTTCTAGTTAAATATTTGTGGAAGAAATAAATTTTAAGGGGTTTTCTTTCTTAAATATTTTTGCCATTGTCAAATATTGACAAGTTAGATGAAATGACCTAAAGATTTTCTAAACTACTATAATTCCTTCATCAATTTTTGTGGGTATAGTCAATGTAAACCCTCACGAGAGAACTCATCCTATAGGGGTAACCTATAGGTTTAACAGCTTGTTGCATACACTAAATGCAATCGTCTTAACCACGAAAGAGTTATGCTTTTGTTCTTTTCTTGCTCGAGGACTAACAAACTTTAAGTTTGGGGGTATTTGATGGGTATGTTAAATGACCACATTTCCTATGACTAAATATTTATTATCCTTAATTTTATTATTAAACATAACTTATAAAACAAATTTTTACATTTCAGGTCACATGGAACGCATTTATCAAACATGTACAAATACTGAGATATATAGCTCAAAAGATAAACTGCTGGAGAAGGATATAGAGTTGTCAAGCACATGGGTTCCATATAGAGAGGTTACATTTTAAAGGATAACTCTTGGAGGTTACATTTTTTATGTACATTCATGGCATAGATTACATTCTCATATTAAATATAAGAAACCTTCCATTCATCTATAAAAGGAGAGGTGGTGTCACGCCCCAAAATCCAATAATCGATAGCTTGACCAATTACTAGATTCTAAGTAGTGCAAGTCGGGGAATCCAAAGATTCTACCCCACAAATAGCCAAGCCGTAGACAAATTCTGGCTCGGCTATTCACATATAGCAATAATCATCAGAGTAAAGAATAAACAATAACAATATAACGCGGAAGCAAAAGACATATATATACATATCACATGAAAATGTGATACAACATCTCTAATAAAAGCTCAGCGAAAAATGCTGAGAACACCTACCGAAATCTAGAACCAAAGAAAATCTGCAGCGGCAAAATCTGTCTCTGAGCTGGCTACCCACGCGGCAGTCTAAGCTAATCAACCTCTGAAATGGTTAAAATGCGAGAGTGAGCAAACAACGAGCCCACTAATCCAACAGAACTAAATAACTTACTAACAACTGGTACTGAAAAATAGAGTAGAGATAAATGTAATATAGAACAGGTAAATACAATCTAGCAAAATAATAAGTGACCATAATAGATACAGAGTTGATAAGGAAAGGAAATAGAGTTGATGAGAGGAGAGAATAGAAAAGGAATGTGAGAAGAGTATATGGAAGAGAATGTGATGGTATGATAATATGCAATGCCATGATGTGAATTGATGACTAGGATAATCCCATACTTATCCTAGATGCAGTGAAATGTTATGATGAGCAGGGATATTCCTATAAATATCCCCTAATACAGAATGATTCAGCATTTTAAAAGTGTACACGATCTTATTATAATGCTGGTTGATCAACCGCTAACGTCTAATTTCTTAAAGAGATCAGTAAAGGGATACACATGTACGATTTGGTTAAGCTCGACCAAGCTAGGATGGTCGCACTTGATCAAAGTGGATTTGGGTGTATTAACCCTCGGAACAATAGTCCGAACATTTCAAGGAATTTCAACCTCACCGTGGAATAAGTTGGGATCTCCATGACTCTGCCTCATACCATTCCACACTTCAAAGTGGTTGAACTAGGTATGATAGTGCCATTCCCAATCTCATCGTGTCTTTTAACCCGATCTTACAGACTCCTTGGATCCTATCAGAGGTCAACCGAAATAGAGTGTTCATGTATCCAATCTCAATAAGTTTTAAAAATGTGTCATAAGTTATTAAGCTGCAACCGGTGCACAAGAGAACAACATAGTTGCCGCTCACACGGCAACACAAATCAGGATGAATAGGGATTCGGCTGCACCGACTATGCATAGTCGACACATCAATCTAACCGTCACTACATCCAACACATCAATCTTTTAGGCTGAAAGGGGCATTCCTGGGCAAGCCACGAGAACGCTAACCCAACCACCACTAACTAAACTTAGGTCCTATGCGAACCAAAACCCAACTCCAGAATCAATTACAACCCAACTACAGGCTAACAATATAAACTGAATAATTCCTAGGTTAAATTATAGTTAATCACAAAGCCTCTCTAAGCTCAATATAACTCTCTAAAACAATACTCAGAAACTAGTATAAAAACTTAGAAATGAAGGAATAAAACTCGCCTGAAGACAATCCCAAGTCCTGCAGAAATCCAACTCAGAAAACCAACTAAAATCCATGGAATGGCCAACAGAACGCCTGACAAGCTAACACAATCACCAAGAACAACAAACAACCAATCAATTTAAGAAAATGACATCAAAACCAAACCCTTGAAATCAGACCTACGCCGAAAATGAGCGAAAAAAACGGAAAATGAATCGGGAATTTCTTACCGAGGATAGGAGCGAAGCTTACGATGAAGCGGGCGAAGAATCCTCGATGCGATGGGGAAGAGTGGATCAAGAGTATGTAGGAGAAGGGAATAGGTTAGGGAGAGGAAAGAGAGAGTGTGAGAAAGAGGAAAGTGAGGAAAGAGTGATTTAAACCCAAAAAAGCTGTAAACGCGCCTCTGTTCGAATATGAAATGATCATGTTCGAACAGAGTGAAGTGTATTCAAACAGAGACAAGTCCTATTTGAATACAAAGGGTTCTGTTCGAATATAAAGGCCCCTGTTCGAATAGAACTGTTTATGCACCAAAAATAAAACCCCAGAAAGGCAACAGACCACCCCGGACACCCCGGAAACACCACAGACCACCACCACCACCACACAAATATTATTACAAGCCCAAAAAAGGTTTCTCAAGGCAAAAACACCACCTCCACCACCTCACGGCCACCAAAATGCCTAGTCCCCCAAAAAGAAATCTTTTCCTCGAAAAAGTCCACAAACTTGCCGGCCAACCCAACGGCTCACCGGAACCACATCAAACCACACACACATCAAACAAACATTACTACCAACCCATCTAGGGGTTCCCAAAGCAAAAATGCCACCTCCACCACCTCACGACAACCAAAATGCCTAAGCCCCCAAAAATGAATATTTTCCTCGGGAAACTCCAGAAACCTATCGGCCACTCCAACGGCTCACCGGAACCACACCAAACCTCGCACATATCAAACAAACATTATTACCAACCCATCTAGGGGTTCCCAAGGCCACAACGCCACCTCCTCCGAATGACCATCGAACCGCCAAAACTATAAAAAGGAATCTAATACTAAACCACCAAAAGAAATAAATGGATGCATAATAGATGAATAAAATGGATGAAAAAGTACATGCGGAAAATGAATACGGAACTTAACGTGAAGGAAATGAATCTAATATGCCGATGAGATAAATAATAGGAATATATAAACGGAAATGGAATATGAGTAAAAATTAGGAATAAATAAAATACGGGTTATTACAGGTGGTGAGATCATAATCATCATCTTAAATTGAGAGAATTATTGTAATAGAATAAGAAAAAAGAGCCTTTGTTTGAGTAAGGTTTTGAGCATTTGAAGAATTTTGTAAGTCTTATTATCATGTAATAATTTTATTTATTTTTCTTGATTGTTTATCATGAATTCTTCTTTACTTGGTTGTTTTGCTTTATTCCTTATGGCTTGCTAAATCTCTCCTCTAGGGAGAGATAAAACCAAAAATATGCTAAATATGTAGACTTGCATGTGTTAACCCAAATAAGCTTTTATTATAAAGGTTCATCTCTATATTGGTATACTATATTATTGGTCCATGTCCAAGAGATATAGACCAAGTTTTGTGATTAAGAATATAGTTCGATCGTTTATCCTAAAGTTCTATTTTATTCACACTAAATGCCCGAACTTCAAGAGATTCACGGTTTGTTGTTAGCATTTGCATGCTTTCATATTTCGTATTTTCATACTTGAAAGTCATGTATTTTATGTAGTTTAAAATGAAACATCATGATAAAAGATGAACCAACTTGACTTGAGGTCATAAACCATTATTTTCATTATGAGTAAACTTTTATTAGTTTATATATTTGGTATAATTGAGGTGGATTATTGCCCTAAGTTCTTAATTATTATCTAAAATCCAATATTTGACTTCGTTAGCATAAGTATTTTACATCTTTGAGTCACAAGACAAAAACATTTTCTAGTTATGTTCGGAAGTGAACGACGTTTGATTTCAACCCTTACTAAACACCGGATTTTGTCCGTTATCAATGTGACAAACTGGGCCACCAGAAACGTGATTGTGCTAAATTTTTTGAAAAGGTCGGCCTAGTCGTGGATGGCAACAGTTTAACGTGATAGCAACAATTTAACGTGTTCTATAAGATTAAGATGAAGAAGAGACAAAAATGCATACTACATTCTTGCGTGAGTTCTCTAGAGCACCGCTCTCTTGATTTCGTGGACAAAATCTTCTCAGATAGAGGATTTGACGTGGCACATCCCTTATAGGGTCGTGTACCCCGTGTGAGACTTATGTTTAATTTCATGTTAACTTATGCTCTGTTGGAGAGGTCCAATGTGGGTTATTAGCAGTTTTAATTTTTTTAGGTTAGTTTTTTAATTAGATAGGTTAGGGAAGCTATAGTAAGAGTGAACTTAGGGGAACCTAGGCTATAAATGGAGAGGGTGGTGTAATTTTTATTCTCAGTTGTTAATGAAAAGTTGATTTGTTTAGTAAAAACTAGTAGTTTTCTCTAACTCTTAAACACAACGTGATATTTATATGAATCTCATTTCCGTGTTCATAGTAATTGCGTCAGAAATGTTAAGATTGGTGGATCAAAGTTAGTCCCACATTGGTTAAAGATGTGATCTAACACAATGATATAAGAAGATGCAGACTATTAAATTATACCGAGGCCTTTTTGGATAAAATCCCGCACCTAGCTCATACTAGGTGGTAAAGGTGGGGATAATATCAGTGCAATGCAGGGGCTCAAGCCCTAATAAATGGTATCAAAGATGACGGTTCGGCTGGGAACATAGTCTACTGTGATTGGCGAGTGCTCAAGGTGGAACATGGATGTGCGGAGAAAGCGCGGTGCTTGGGTGTAGCAAATAAGTCGTTGCACATAGATCTCAGGTGAGATGATGTACCACGAGAGCTCAAACCAAAGTGGAGATTGTTGGTGGGCGTATCCAATCGTATCGATGGTGACGGACGGTTGAGGACTAACAAAGTTTGATCCAAGGTTGAGATTGTTAAGATTGATGGATCAAAGTTAGTCCCATATTGGTTAAAGATGTGGTCTAACACAATGATATAAGAAGTTACAGACTATTAAATTGTACCAAGGCCTTTTGGGATAAAACCTCCTACCTAGCCCATACTAGGTGGTAAAGGTGGGGACAATATTGGTGCAATGCGGTGGCTCCGGCCCTAACAAGAAACTATATATCAGGAAGTATACCAGTAGGAACTGAGAATCTCATTAACTTGAATTACTTGTCCATAGGGAGAAATATATTCAATGGTAGTATCCTTACTTCTATTGGTAGCCTTCATAATTTGAATACACTATTTCTATCTATAATTAGATTATCTGAATCAATCCCATCTTACCTCAGTAATCTCAGTTCTTTGACTGTACTCAATCTGTAGAATAATAGCTTACAAGGAAACATACTGTTGGAGAATATGAGATCATTCTATAATACTTCTTGATATCTCTACACATTCTTCTAGATTTATCTTCACACAATACTTCTAGAAATATCCATACATAATGTAAATATATAAATAGTCTCTAGAATTTTCTTCTCTTGAACTTTCTGCTATAACCTATAAATAGTTTCTTCACACAATACTTATCAATAAGAATTTTCTCATTTCTTTACATGTTTCTCAACATAGTATCAGAGCAGGAGTTTTAAATTTACCTTGCTTGAATTTCACTTTTCTCAACTAAACAAGAAGGTAGGGCTCTGCCTCTTGTCGCGCTTGACTCAAAGTTTCCAAACATATATAAATCCTCAACTCAGAGCTGGCACATATATTTTAGCCATATTCACTTGGTCAAATTTATTCAATTTTCACTCATGGTCGACGACAATCATAACACCGGTATGAAACTTTCATCTATTATTTTCAATGGGTTAAACTATATATCATGGGCAAGAGCAGTGACGCTTTCACTTGGAGGAAGATCTAAAATAGGACACACTAATGAAAAAATATGTGCTCCTAAGTTGGAAGATCCAAACTACGAAGAGTAGGAGTTAAATGATCAAGTTGTCATGACTTGGCTTCTCAACTCTATGGAACCGAAGATCACAAAAATTTTTTCTTTTTCTGAGACCGCTCAAGACCGTTGGGACTCCGTTAAGGAGATGTATGGTCATCTAAATAACGTCGCGAGAATTTTTCAATTGAAAAAGTAAATCGCCGACTGTAAACAAGGGGATGAATCATTTCTTGAACATTTCAAAAAATTAAAAACCATGTGAGATGAATTAAATGAATATATGGCCTCCAACCATAGATCTTAAAACCCTTTAAAAAAGGGCCGAAGAAGATAAGGTGTTTCAGTTACTATTATATTTATAACCATCATAAGAATCAAGAGGTGCAGGTCCCCTAAACAGCAAAATGGATTAACTTACATTTATAGATGATAGGTCTCGTGCGACATGGGTTTACTTGTTATAGTTTAAAAGTGAGGTTTTCTCTGTTTTCAAAGAATTTTACACGATGATTATTAATCAATATAATGCACGTGTGAAAATTCTTCGATCCAATAACGGTACTGAATTCACCAAAAATATTTTTTTCTTGCAATTATATATCATTAGTCATTGAATCAATTACCAAACTAGTTGTGTTCATACTCCACAACAAAATGGAGTGGCAGAAAGAAAAAATAGGCATCTGCTAGAAATAACTAGATCTCTCATGTTTCAGATGAATGTTCCAAGTTTGGTCTCATAGTGTTTTGACCGCTACGTACATGATTAACAGACTTCCTAGCCGTGTCTAAAATTTTACGTCTTCACTTCAGGGCTTAAAAAAATAGAAAAATTGACTTATCTCACCTTCGCGTGTTTGGATGTCTTTGTTATGTGCGCATTCCTTCGGCTTATAGGGACAAACTTGATGCACGTGCAAGTAAATGTGTGTTCTTCGATTATTCTTCTACCCAAAAGAGATATAAATGCTACAATCCCAACAGTCAGAAAATAGTTGTATCCTGAGACGTTCACTTCGTTGAAAATGTTTCATTCTTTGAGTAAAGGGCTAGTGATTTCAATTGGAATCGGTCCCAGGTGGAGTATCATAATGATATGGTACATTTTCCAATTGTTAACCCTTTCCCGAATGATACTTTCAACCTACACAAAACAGAAATATTGAACATATCGTTGAAACCGAAGAAGATGACTCACTTGAAGTTGTACCCGTCACTCATCCTAAAGCAATAATACATCGTTAAACTATAGTCTATGTACCACCTCCTAAGTTCAATGATTTGTATACCCATCACCGTGGAAAGTTTCTCATACAAAATCATTTGGCTAACACAAATGTTTCCTCTTCTCATTGTGCCTTTTTGAGTTCTCTTACTGATAAAACCAATAATTTTCTAGAGTCCAATAACCAACCAATTTGGAGACAAGGTATGAAAGAAGAACTTGAAGCCCTTGAAAAAAAAATTGAACTTGGGATATTATTAGATTGTTAGAGGGAAAGAAAGTTGTGGGATGCAAATGGGTGTATTAAATCTAGTACAAGAGTGATGGGACTATTGAGAGACATAAAGCTAGATTAGTTGCCAAAGGATATACACAAACATATGGAGTTGATTACAAAGAAACGTTTGCCCAGTTGCAAAGATGATTGTTGTTAGAGTTTTATTATCAGTTGCAGCTAAACATGGCTGGACATTATTCCAAATGGACATGAAAATTGCATTTTTGCATGGAGATTTAGGAGAAGAAGTTTACATGAGTTTACCACCAAAATATCATCTTGAAGCTAAAAAAGAATATGGTGTGCAAACTAAAGAAGGCGATATATGGTCTTAAGCAATCTCCACAAGCTTGGAATGGGGTGTTAAGTTATGTTCTACTAAGCAATGGTTTTAAGAAAAGCTCGGTCGATTCATCCTTGTTTTTTAAAGGGTACATGTGGCAGGGTTATAGCCTTGGTTTATTTTGATGATATAGTTATTACATGTGACGACACTGGAGAAATTGTAAGGTTAAAAACTCTCCTTCATAAGAGATTTGATATTAAAGATTTGAGTATCTTCAAATACTTTCTGGGAATGGAAGTCATTTATTCGAAAAAAGAGATTTTCGTAAATCAAAGAAAGTATGTATTGGATCCTTTGAAGGAAATGGGAAAATTTGGTATAAAACCCGTTGAAACGCCAACAGATAGTTGCATAAAGTTTAATCATGAAGGAGTGGTCTTAGAGAATGTTAGACAATATCAAAGGTTAGTCGGTAAGATAATTTACTTGACTATTACTCGTCCTGACATCACTTATGCAGTAAGTATGGTCGGTCAATTCATGCATGCTCCACAAAAAAAATCAAATGAATGCGGTTAATAGAATTCTCCAGTACTTGAAAGCGTAACCTAGTCGGGGAATTTGGATGCGAAGAAATGGTCATAATAACGTCACAAGTTACACGGATGCAAACTACGCGAGTAGTTTATGTAGCGCCCCGGAAAAAAAATCCGTTTATGGATAATTATAGGTTTGTGGTTGTAATTGTAGTAACTTATTAAGTTGCCCCTGTAGTACCTTATCACAGTCTTTTGAGTTGTTAAAATTCAAATATGAAACAACTCAAACAGCCCAGACTCCAGCCCTCCTTATTCTCCTCCCTTCCATCATAATATCCTCCTATTTCTTCTCCTTAAACCTTCAACTCCTCCCCAACAACAACACCCCCATAGCTATAGCTGTTAGAGGAAACAATAATTCATATCCCCAAATTTCAATCTTAGAAATATCAGATTTTGAGAGATAAAAAGAGCATAAAAGTTCCAGTAGAAGATTGGAGAAGTACCACCCTATAAACATCAACAATTAGTCTTAAAGCAAGGGGTTGTAGAAGCTTAGTAAGAGGAAGAAAGCGGCTAGAAATTTAGAAGAGCTACAAATAATCTATATCTTCCACTAATCATTCCCATTTCGCCCGATCCAGGCAAGTACAATTATTCCTTGTCATTGTCCATTGATTGAAATAATATTTAGATACAGATTAGGTATGATATGCCATGTTTAGTATGATGAGCTCAGCTCCATCTGCTTCACCAGAACCAATCACAAAGATGGACGGTTGCGATACAGTGTGCGTGGCAGTTGCGAAGGATGTGAAAGAGAGCAAATCAATCTTGATTTGGGCTTTAAATAACTTCAATGGGAGTAAGATTTGTGTCCTTCATGTTCATCAACTCAGAAAGATGATGATCCCAATGCCATTGGGAGGAAGTTTTCCTGCAATCAAACTGGATAAAGTGGAAGTACAAGCTTATGAAGAAAAAATTCTAAATGATCACCTTCTCGTGTGTGATCGACAAGGGGTTCGAGCGGAGAAACTTGATATTGAAAGGGATAATATTGAGGAAGGGATTGTAGAGCTTGTGGACCAACATAAGATCAAAAGGCTTGTCATGGGAGCAGCTGCTGACAAGCGTTATTCGGGGAAAAAGACAGTGGTGAAGTCCAAGAAAGCGATCTTTGTGAGTCAACAAGCCCATACATCCTGCACTATATGGTTTGTCTGCAAGGGGCTTCTTATCGACACTAGAGAAGCTACCTCGGATGGAACTGATATAGGTCCCCTTCCATTACAATTATTGGGTCGAGCCACGAGGACTATGTTGTCATCATTGCCGTCAACGCATGTATCTGAAGAGGATAGTCTTTATCCATATTCACCAAATGAGTTTCAGGAGGAAGGAAGTGATAACAACGAAATCTGTCATCTTCTGCAACAAGCAATGGCAGAAGCTGAAAATTCAAAGAGAGAAGCATATGAAAAATCGCTCAGGCGTCGGAAAGTTGAAAAAGATTATATCGAGGCAATAAATAAAGCCAAAAAATCAGAAAAGTTATATGCCCACGAGGTAAAACAATGGAAAGAAATGGAGGAAATTCTGGCAAGAGTAACCCATGAGCTAAATAGGATGGCTAGCGAGCTTGAGGAAGTCAGGGCAAAACTCTCTTACATTGAGCTCCAAAAAGAGGACCTAGAGATCGAAATTTCTAATTCTGATGAGATGATAAAGAAGTTGGAGGTGAATCTTGTCTTGTCCGTGGAGCTCGTGAAAACATTGAAGGAAGAACGAGAAATGCTGGAATTAGAGCGTGATAATGCTATCACACAAGCCACAGAGCTTAGGACGATGAGAGTAAAATCAGTTCGCTCGCAGACACAATTATTATCTGACTTTTCTTTCTTGGATATTGAAGAAGCAACTCATGGATTCGACCAATCTCTAATAATTGGAGGAGAAAATGGGAGTGTGTATAGAGGATTCCTTCGCAGCACCGAAGTAGCTATTAAAATGATGCAATCTAATAGCTTTCAACGTTGCTCGGAATTCCAAATGGAGGTGGACATTTTGAGAAGAATGAGGCATCCCAACCTAATTACCCTTATTGGAGTATGTCTAGGAGCCTATGCTCTAGTTTTTGAGTACCTTCCTAACGGCAGTCTTGAAGACCGACTTGTGTGCAAGGACAACACTCCTCCCCTACAGTGGCAAACAAGGATTAGGATGTCTGTTGAGATCTGCTCTGCTCTTATCTTTCTACATTCCAGCAAGCCCAAGGGCATCATCCATGGTAATCTCAAGCCCGCTAATATCCTCATAGATGCCAATTTTAGTACCAAACTAAGTGACTTTGGCATATTTAAAGACCCAGCAAATGGCACCTCTCCGTACACGGCTCCCGAGTTCCTCAAAACTGAAGAAC
Organism: Kingdonia uniflora; assembly: GCA_014058105.1. NCBI lineage: Eukaryota > Viridiplantae > Streptophyta > Magnoliopsida > Ranunculales > Circaeasteraceae > Kingdonia > Kingdonia uniflora. The sequence continues at coordinate 2,171,153 of JACGCM010001560.1, forward strand.
TTACACCAAGTTCAGACGTGTATTCTTTTGGGATTATATTGTTACAGCTTTTAACTGGGAGACCAGCATTGGATATAGGAAAGGAGGTGGAAACTGCACTGGAGGAAGGGAAATTGGGTGATATATTAGATTCTTCCGCTGGAGATTGGCCCTTTGTTCGGGCAAAACAGTTGGCTCATTTAGCAATGAGGTGTTGCAGGGTGAATAGTAAGAACAGGCCCGATCTTGGGTCGAAAGTATGGAGGGTTCTTGAACCAATGAAGGTTTTATGTGGAACCTCAACATCTTTCTGGGCGAGATCTGAAGAAAGTTGCTGGGTTCCTTCATACTTCTTTTGTCCCATACTTCAGGAAATCATGCAAGATCCTCATATCGCAGCAGATGGGTTTACATATGAAGCAGAAGCTATAAAAGGTTGGATAGGCGGTGGCCATAAAACCTCACCCATGACAAACCTTGAGCTTTCACATTGTAACCTTACTCCCAACCTCTCTCTCCGATCTGCGATTCAAGAATGGCAGCAACAGCCCTAATTTTCATTTTTCCTATTTGGTTTCATACGTTATTGTTCATACGGACCGCTTCCTATTTATCTTTTTAGCTGTGGTCTGCAACATTTAGTCATGTATCTCTTCTTACATACTTGTATATATACAAATTTGTATACCTGAACAAATATTAATAGAAACTGTGGTTTTTTTTTTTAAAATACAAAATAAAAATAAATTCATATACATTTTCAACAAAACCATTTGTGACGGAATTACAGTTGACATTCATAACTCTTGTATGATCTTTAGAGCATCTCCTAAAGTGCCTCACTACCTTAGAATCCTAGGATTTTCGTCATCCAACAGTGCCTCACTGACTTGAATTTCACCCTTCAAAAGCAAGGTTGAGTCTTGGACCAATACTTAACCTTGTTTTCTAACGTCGCGATTGGGCGCCCAAGTGTTGGGTGCCTGTTATGTTTTTAAACAGGCGACTTAGGCGTCTGTGTTAATTTATTTTTTTAATTAGGCGCCCAACTCTTAAGCGTGTGTTGAACTAACTAAATTCGTTAGAGCTTCTAAAACTAAGTTATTTCACTCTCTTCACCACTTAAACAAAAACCACCTCCAATTGCATCACAACTCATCTTCTTCACTCTATCTCCATCAAATTAGGTTTAAAATTGTTTGAAATTGTTGAAGCTTGATCTCTCAAGGTAAGCTCATGTTTAATTTTACCATATCTCCTATAATTATCTAGATTATAATATTCTAGGGTTTTAAGTTTTTCTTGATTATTAATACTATCTATATTAAAATTATTAGATGAGTCCTATGAATACTACGCAAGAGAAAGATTCCACTACCGAGAGTAGTTTGAATCAACCCAACAATTGGGAGCAACAACAACTACAACAACAATAACAAATCTCACCTAATTGGTTGCAATTCACTCATTTCCCCTCAACCTCAATCATCATATTCATAACCCTTTTAATTATTTCACTCGCCCAACAATTGTGTACAACCATCTCAACCGTTCATAGCACCCAATAATTAAGGACAACCCGCTCAATTCCAACATCCTTCTCCATTCGCCAATCCCTCATAATCTCAATCATCTCAATTACGAGCATCTCAATCAATTAACTTATCTCAATTCAAAGAAGCCGGGGTTGTTGATGGAAAAAAAAGGTAAAGGCAAACGTCGTTCGACTAAGAAAAATACCAATGGAGGGGTGGGGTCTCAGTTGTTGAAATTGACGGGCATTCAAAACAAAAATCTTGTGAAAGCTTGGATTCATGTCTCGGATGATAGAATCAAAAGCAACAACCAACAACTTGATGTTTTTTGGGACTCGATTTTGGATACATTTCATGATTTTTGTGAACAGAATGGTGAACGGGTTGAGCGTACAGTATCATCTTTGAAAAATTATTGGTCGGATATAAATTGTGTTTGGAAGGTTTATGGTACTTGTTTGAAAAATGCAATACAAGGTCCCATAAGCGGTATGCAACAAGAAAATTTGGTAAGTAATTCAACATTCGTCATTACTAATAAATTTTGAACTCTTTTTACCAAAATTATGTATTTTTTTATTATCTTAATCTATTATATAAGACGATGCCACCAAAACAATTTATGAAGTACGTGGTAAATGCAAATGGGTGTATAAAGAAGTTTATGAAGTTTTAAGTTGTTATCAATGTTGAAAAATCTTGCAAGACTAACATCCGGACACTTTAGCTCACAATGTGTGAATAAAACAAACATCAAATTCTAGCCCAGAAATGTCTACTCCCGCAACACCCGACACACCCGTTAGCTCCAACACCGACTCTCAAGTATTTGTCACAGATGTGGAGATGGAACATCCCAGCGTTATCAAAAGTGATAAACTAAAGATAAAGAATGAAACAAGACAGAATCTTCTCATTGAATGGCAAAATATACTTATTAGCCGTCTTGACCAAATGGAGAAGAAGAAAGAAGAGTATGTTGCCGAGAGAGATGAGAAGAAAGAAAAGTATATATCTAAGAGAGATAAGAAGAAGGAAGAGAGAGAAGCCCGTATTATGGAGTTAAGAGAAAGGAAGACAAAGATTGTGGTGAATTTAGAAGCTCAATTTCAAGCCCAAAATGATCAAAAGGTGATAGCGATGAACATGTCTGCTTTGGACGACACTCAAAGGGTTTATTAGGAGGCACAACATAATTCGGTTATGGTTGAAGAATCTTATTTTGGAAGTTTGGTTATATTTTGGTAATTCTTGTTTAAGAAGTTTGGTTCTACCTTGTTTAAAAAGTTTGGTATATTTTGTTTAAAAACCTTGTTTAAGAAGTTTGGTATATTTTAAATAATAGAATCTTGTTGAGAAAGTTTAGTTTTTTTAATTATTTTATATTTGAATTTATATTGAAATTGAAATAAATTTCTTAAATAAATTTTATAAAATTGCTTAGTTGAAATTACATAGAATTAAAATAAACTTGTGCTTACATTAAAATTACATATAATTGAAAATGCTAGTTGTTTCCTTGATGCTTCCACAAATGCTTAATGAGATCATTTCGAAGTATCATGTACTTATCCAAACTTGTCATCTTATCGTACTTCGCAATGTATCCTTGTAAAGTGACTTCTTCCCGATTCAAGTTAATTGGTTGAGGGTCTCGGAAAAAATGCTCAGTTAGTAAGCTTACTCTGTACCAATTATCTTCTTCCTCGATGATCATGTTTTTCATAATTATACACGTTTTCATTATTTTATCAAGGTTTTTGGGTGACCAACTTCTTGCCGGACCTTTCACAATTTCAAATCAATATTGAAGGATACCGAAAGCTCGTTCTACATCTTTTCAATATGATTCTTGTTGCTTGGCAAAATATTGCTCTGTATTACATCAGGGAATTTGTAAGGTTTGAACAAGTGTTGCCTATTCCGGATATATACCATCTGCCAAGTAGTATCCCATGCTACTGCTTCCAAAATGATTGTTGGTATTTTCTTATATACCCTGTGGATTGACCCGCCCAAGTTGTGGGGTAATTTTTCCACTCCTAATGCATGCAATCCAAACTACCTAGCATGCCGAGAAATCTACTATTCTCGGCAATGTACAACAACCGTTGTATATCATCCAGAGTTGGCGATCTTAAATACTTCGCACATAATTGCCCGATCATCGCATTACAAAATCTTGTAAGGGTCTCAATTGTTGTGCTCTCTGCAACCTAAGCATATTCATCATATTTATCCGCCGACACTCCTGATACAAACATAGAGAATACTGCCATAAGTTTTTGTTGAGGCGATAAACCCAAAACATTTGCACAATTTCGCTTTCGAGCAAAAAACTTGTCATAAGCAACCACCACATTCAAAATACGATCGAAAAGTCCTTGGCTCATACAGAATCTTCGAGAAAAATGTTTGCTTCTGTAAACATTTTTATCATGGAAGTAGTCGTGCATGAGTAGTTTATAATATAATACACGAGAGCGATTTATGGTTTTATGCCCGACAACCGAACCGATACGAGTTCCAAAAGATTTTGCTTCGTTTAATTCATCAATTTTGGCTTGATTGCTCAATATCTCTATCTTAATCGCATCAATAACGTCGTCATCACTATAATCGGTTGAAGGTTCATCGATATCTTCTTCCTTTTCCTCCTCGAATGAAAAATGAATGAAAACATCAAGAACTGCCTTGAAATTCATCAGATATGGCACACAACACTAAATTTATTCTAAGAGAATATTTAAATTGGTTATGGGATAGTATAAGCCTCAATATTTGGTATATATATTCCCTTCACCTGACATAACCGTCAAATACAAAATATAGCCGTTAGGAAAAAAATATAACCATTTGAAAAAAAAATACAGGCGCTTGAAGAAAAAAATTACTCAGCGCAACTAGCGCCTAAGATAGAGGCGCCTGATTGAATTTTTTTCAATTAGGCGCCTCTATCTTAGACGCCTATTGTGCTTTCTAGAACACAACTGCATGACTTGAAAAACCATAAACCAATGTATCTATCTTCAAGTTTGGTCTTATTTCAGAGTTTGAAAACCATTCAACATTGAACCTTCAAACATGATTGACCTTCATTCCCGGTGAAGCAACTAAAATATATTATAACTGGGAACAAAATCCATTAGCTTCGGTAAAAGATCAAATTATGCTCCTGTGTTCAAACTTGTGGTTACTCTAAAGACTCAATGTTTATAGAAGAAGAAAATGACAAGCTTCACAACACTATCACCTTCAGCATGAAGCAATATCTTTTTGGAATACTTGTATGCAAACTCTGAAAGGTATCTATTTTTCTTACAGATGCATCTATGAATAGCAGAAATATACACAATCTTTCTTGACTAACGAAATGGGAGTCAAAGATAACATTTTGAAGTAATACAATTGGCAAAAGCAAATCCAAATAGCTCAACTTAAGTCCCCAAGTTAGCTTTAGCCTCATATAATAGGAAGGGTATAATTCAGTTGAACTGCTTTAAAAAAATGGTAGGAAGTGAACAGGAAATGGGATAAAAAAGATGCATCATAAAAAAAAATGTCAAAATACACTAAGAATCGAGCCTGCACAAAACATAGTCACTAAACAAGCTATCATAGAAATCTTGAAATGTACTAGGACCAATATCCTGGAAGGCCTATTATTCATATCTTCCAAAATAATTCCTGAAAGAAAAGAGATAGACTCCGAAGAGGATAAGCAATACCAATAATTTTTGCAGGCATCAACCAATGTGGTTAATAAACAATATTTAGTATCATCCAATGTACTACTTGCCCCTATAATACCTATCCTCTCCAATAAATACCTTCTCCCACAGTTCTCTACTCTTTCATTATATATCTAGAAATTCCACAAACCAAAATGCCAAATGGCGAAGGCTAGGGGAGAAGTTAAACAATAAGCAGAGTATTTACATCAAATTTAACATCATAAAATGAGCATAAAGCAATAACTTTAAGAAATGATTTGGACTAAACATATTAAAGATAAAATAAAGCTAGTCACTTTAATACATAAAGGGGGTATTACTTCAGTTCTAGATATTGTTTATATTGTTGAATGATGATGTTCTCTCATAGATCATAGAAAATTTTGATTTAGACTTAACATCATGACAATAACCATAAACCAATTCCATTCACTAAAAAGATCTCCACGTACGTCTTGATCATCAGGGAGGAACGGCCCCACCTTGAGATGTCCTTCCCTGTAAACCCCTCCCCCTTAAACCTCTCCTCCTAGAAGTCACCGCTTAAGAATTTCCCGCTTCACCTTCGTCATCTTCCAAATCGACTACAACCCCCTAAAACATACAAAATTATGTCAATATTAATTAAAATTTCAAATCTTAATTAAACGGAAAATATTAAATAAATGGTTCAAACAGCTTACTTTTCCATCTAAATAGTCATTCAATTGGGAAAGACGGTACTTTGCACGTCTCAAGTTCGTGGTCAATTGTGTAATATGACTATCATCATGAAGGTGTCGGGCCTCCAAATTTAATGTTCTATCAAGTGTAAGCTTTCGTATACCCTTAGTCATAGCGAAAAAATTATATCTTGTTGGCACGTCTACAGTAGAGATTGTAGCAATAGAGGCAATGATATGCCATGTGGTCCTATGTGGAGATCCTAACTCCATAATTCATCCAGGGTAATTACCAAGTCGTGAGGGAGGGATTTGTGTCTCTTGTGTAGAAAAATCTCCAGTGGGAAACTCAACATATGAAAAGGTAACTTCGCCTATCAAAGCACCAAGGCCTGGAATGTCAATGTTGTCATACCTCACAATGCCTGACATGAGTGCACCATGTGAGACATGCCTCTAGTAGGCATCATAGTCAACATGGTGACCCACAATATAATATTGTGCTTCAATCTAGCCCACTACTCAGAGGAAACAAACCACATCAGGACTCGGGAAGCAATAAAGTTTTTTTAGAGGGTCATAGGTTACTTCCCGATACTCTAGTTGACACAACGGTCCCCGAGATACCACTCATATCCACCAAATGGGCATTTCATGAGTACTCTTTTACGACTGATATTACCGGCAATGATTACCTCCCACTTTAATGCATCCTTCATATTTCTAAAGGGATCCCATTGCATGTTATTGATTGTACGCAAATTTAGTTGTTGCCTCATCGGTGCTAGATGATGTTTCGCCTTATTTCTCATAAGTTTTCATCTTTTAGTGTGCCAGGCTGACATCCTTGGCAAAAAATCATCCAACCTATTATCTATCAAGATATGATAGCCTATCTGACAATACTCGTAGTACTGATACTGTTGAAGATAAAAAAATATATTAATTTATTAAATAAACTTGAATAAAAAAATAACTAGAACTACTAATTAAAAATACTATACCTCGATCAATTGGAAAAGGTCGCCAATGTATTTCACCTCCTATTTTGATGCTTGGTCAAGGCAGTAGTAGAGAGCCTCTAATATAGCGAAGCCGAAGTCGATCGTAGATCCTTTTTTTTTTCTCTATGAGGAGAATTGGACCCAAAAACTCTAGTGGAGCCCAACTCTTTGAGTTCCCAAATAAGACACTTCCAAAGTACAATAGCATAAATGCTCTAAAGATTGTATTAGTATTAGTGAGATCTTTAAAATTTACTCTGGTATGGTCAAGGTAAGTCCGGAGGTGAGCAAAACTAATACATCTCTTTTTCATAATCCTTTTACTCCATATTAGGGAAAATTCTTGTATTTTGTGTATGACTCATCCAATACCATCGGCTTTCCTGTCTCGATACTTATCTCGGTATGCACCGTAAAATCTCTAGGAGTGATCCCTAGCTCTCCACAAGGTAGGTGAAATGCGTGAGTGGTTGCCCATCAACGCTCAACCATCGATACTATTACTTGGTTGCCTCCATTCTAACTTTATAATCAAATAAACTCATCAAATTGGTAGCCTTTAATTTCTGCTTTAAATGAGGTACCTCAATAAGTATTAAGTACATTTTACGGAGCTTGACTAACACCGATCAACATTTAAATCCCACTCGAACCTATAACGACATTTATAAATACAAATAAGAATATCTAAACTAAATTCTACCAGAAGTAAATACTTTGAAATAAGTATAAAAATAATAATTTACTAATTTGCCTTGTTTTAACTTACTGATGTAGTAGCAAATGATGTGGACAAATGACCCTTCCCATTCGATTGTGTGGATCGCTGAAAGTCACATGGTTCATAATTTTTTGCGGGAGAGGTGGAGGAGGTTCGGTGGAGAGATTGAGTTCTACGTAAGTGATTTTCTGCCTCTTGCCCGATAAAAATTGTATTTATGAAACGTGACCTTCGCCTTCATCGGACTCGAATTCCTCTTCATCGTCGGCTCTATCGTATTCTTCCTCCGCTGACGACATCGTCAAATCTTGCATGAAAATTAAATTCCAATTTAAATAATGACCACCACAATACCAATATATAAACCAATCAAAAACTTGACAATATTAAAGAATCTTGTATGGATGTTTAACATATAAGGGATAACAACTTACAAGTATTTAAGGCTAGAGAATAAATTTTCCAATACAAATTATGGAATATTGTAAGGTTATATTTGTGCATAATTGGTGATATATTATGTATGATCAGAGTATAAATCCCTATTGCACCACTTGCACCATGAAATCAATAGCATTACTCCAACAACTTAATCCTAACATAATATATCAGCAAATTTAAGCCTAAATTCCACATATTAAGGGAGGCTTGATTCAACAAATTCAAGCTTAAATTACAACTACTATAATACCCTAAATTTAGCAACTATAATCCAACAACTAATACCCTAAATTCGACCATGAAATCTGCTCACAATACCTGTGATGGCCGAATTTTGTAAGCTCGAAATGGCCTGGAATTCACTATCACACCAATAAACCTGTGACAATATTCAAATGGAAAGCAAGAAACTAACACTGCTAGTTTTTAGCTTGGAAAACCTCTGAATAGGTAAAAAACCACGACCTCGAGTGAATAATTTTTGTAAAAGTATATTTATTGCTTGGGATGAATATCTTATCACAAATGATTTCTGGACATAGAAGTGTTCAAACCTTGTAAATAAGAAGTTTGAATATTTTGAGAATCTAGATAAGTAGTTTCTATGTGATCTCTTGTGTAATTTTCTGGTCATGTTTCTTCTGGAACTTCTTTTTTATATAGGCCCGTTCCGCAGCTCTTTGTCGTGTTGAAGCACATTTCCTGAACAATATGGTTAGTGGCAGCTGACTAAGTAACTGACGAGTTCGTAAGAGACAGGTGTCTTTAACTTGTTTAGGTTTTTTGGTTTAAGCTCAACCCACGTTCTTCACTAGTTTGTAGGGTAGGTTGAAATGTTGACTGGAGAAGTTATGTTGAAAAATGCGTGAGCCTGAGATAGGGGTAATTTAAACTGGCAACAACTCAATTTTAGGTAAGATCGAGGGATAGGTCCTTACAATCGCCCCCTCACAACCGATGTCACGATTGGCTTTGGCTGAGAAAGAATCTGAGTGTAATGGGTATTTAGGTCGAAATTCTTAAATGTTGAAATGGAGTAATGACTGTGTTGACAGTATGGAAGTTACGCGATATTCGGAAGTGATGGGCATTAAATGATGATGTGGATGCTGATGTATGTGACATTTGTGATTGAATAGTCACGTCTGTAATAAATGATGACGCTTGGGAAAATGTACCTGTATAATAAATGTAGGGTTATATAAATAGTTCCTGTAGCAAATCTTTGAAACAGTGCATGCTTGCGCAATTTTCTATGAACTTTGCAAAGAAATGGTGAAGACTCAGAAGATGGTCCTTGAAGAGAGAATAACGACTGAAATACAGAGGTTGCAATTGAAGTACTTTAGTGACCAATCCTTGGAGTTGTCGATTCCTGCTCCTGTTCCACCGATTTATCAAGGCATGTCGGAAGAAGAAGCGGTTAAAGCTGAGGATGAATTTTACTGCAAGTAGAGGCTTCATGTTCTCGTCTTGACAGGCGAGGAACGTTGGGCTTGTCTTCGTACTCTGGCGGAGGATAATGTTTGGGCTTTTTATGCAGGGGTAGGCGTAACTGCGGGGTAGTTATGCTGATTTCTTGTATCACCATGGATTCCAAGGTTGGGCCTTCTTCTTCTCCACCAACTCTTCTAGGGCGGTGGTTATATGAGAGGCGGTGATGGCAGTGGAGGAGGAAGATGATAAGTGGGAGTCTGCTGATACATTTCTATCATATTTTAGCACTTAGAAGACCTTTACTTTATGGGGTTAGATCCTCTATATCCTTACCAGCTCTTCAGTGGTGGTGGTTATAAGGGAGGCAGTGATGGCAGTGGTGGAAGGGAATGAATGGTGGTTATCTGCTTCTGTATTTCCATCATAATTTTACGCTCAGAAAACCTTCAGCTTTCTGGTGGAGGCCAACACTGAGTCTACTGCTTGGATAGTTTCCATTTGAAGTTCGACTGAACTTTGACCAGACTCATGTGAGGGAAGCTTTTTGTTGGTTCCAATACCTTTTTTGCATCAGGGGTAAAAGATCACTGAAGTAGGATGAACTGAAGGACTTGATGTGCCAGAATGCCTGAATGACCCATTACATATAAAAGCATTGGAAAAAATTATTATCTATAAAGTACCTGAAGGTTGGTATTGGACAGATTTATGTATCTGTATTGTACCTAAGATCGATTATTAAAAGACTTGTTATCTGTTTGTAGGTCGAACGTGAGAGGTATTTGAAGGATCAAATCTTTGACTGTAGAGTTGTAATTTGAAATGGATAGTTCGCCTGTTAATGAGGCGTTAACCTCAGGTCGGACGGGAGAGTCCCATACTAAGGGTGAGGTAGGATTGGAACAATTTCCAAGCTTTCCTGGTCAATCGGTGTCTTATCCTCCTGGTTCGGATGCGTTTAAAGAATTCCATAAAGCCAAGGCTGCTGTAGGAAGGATATGGGGTAATTGTGTAGAATATGCTCGTAGGCAGTTTAGGGGTTGTATGGTACCGACGGGGGAAGAATATTTTTATTTGCTGGCAGATTTGGAGGTTGAAAAATAAGATAGGGGTATAAATGAATCGATCTCGTTAGAATACTTTGATAAGGGTATTCAGAGTGACCTTAAAGAAGGTTTTATGTGTTACCTGTCTCAATTAGAGTATGGGTTGAGTATTCCCCTCACCAACTTGGCGAAGGGGATTATGAATGCAATTGGGGCATGTCTCGTTCAATTGAACAGGAACATGTGGGAGGTAATTAGTGCTTACGATCATCTGAATGAAAGGTGAGAGAATGAGGGGAAAGTGAGGAGGATATCCACTGAGGATGTGTTGCAATTATATGAGGTGAAGAATTATCACGCTAGTGGTGGGGCATACTTCTGTGCGAGCGTAACTCGGCCTTGCTTCTTTGATCTAAACTCAGCAGGTCGAGCCTAAAATAATAATATAATATGGGTGAAGGGTAATTGCCATCAGAAAGATGATGAAGAAACTTTGGATCTTCGGTTTAGAATTGTAAAATAAAGTAAGTATAACCATGCATAGATAATATTACTGATAGATTTGAACTTATGCTTGTAGCTGCTGATAAAAATGTTGTGGATGGCAGGTGTGAAGTCCCACGTAGAGAGGAAAAATTCATTATTGGACGAAGTTGCAGAGGAGGAGACTGAGCTCAAAGTTGTGCTGGATGGACTCGGCCTTAGTAGATAGAAGAGGATAGATTGTAGGTCGAAGAAGGTTAAAAAAGCTCAATCGACCAGGTTGATGGCAGGTTCTGACGAAGGGAAGAAATGAGGAACTGGTGGGGAAGGGCGAGCCAACTTGGCCAAGACCCCTAGAGAAGATAGCTCGGTTCAGCCAAAACCTATTACATCGAGCAAAATAGCTCAAAAATATCCAAAAAAATGGATGTTAAAAACTCTATCGGCCTCTGGTACCACTGGAAGTGGTGTGGTCGCCAAAGACAAAAGGGGAAGGCTTGAACCTTCAAAGAAATTTAGGGAAAAGGTCGTTGAAGAGCGATCTTCCATGGTGGACGACCTCAAAGAGGTTGAGGAGAGGGCCAAGTTGGCGGTTCTTCATGGTGAGGAAGACATGAGCAAGATGGTAAGTTTATACTGATTATGTGAAAAATTTATATACCGTGCTTCGAGCAGATGTTGAGGTTAATTTTTGTTCTGCAAGTTGCTCGGCTGGCGAAGGGGATCTGGCTTGGAGTTGAAGAAGACAAGTTCGAGCTGAAGAAAATGAAGATCGAGCTTGAGAAGAAGTTAACTCGAGCTAAAATGGATGTTGTTAAGGACGCAAAGCAGCTGGAGGCTCTGAAGGCTTCCCATGCCGTGGTAATTGGTCAGCTACAGGTAGAGGCGAGGGCCAATCTGGGGAAGATAGTAGAGGAGTGCGATAGGCTGGGGCGTTACCTAATGTTGAAGGGATATTCCGAGGAGGAGGTGGATGCCATTAAGGTGGACACCTATATTGAGGAGGAAGATGATGAAGGGATGGAAGAGGTCACGGTGGGAGTAGTTGATGGGTTAGATGACATCTCTCGTCAGATAGTGCTGGATAACCAAGGGAATGATAATGAACTCCTGGAGGGCGAGAACGCAAAGGTAGGGTAGAGAAATGATTTGATTTTGTATGAACATTTTGGATGTGTATTGTAAACTGTTGGATTGTGTACATTGAAAAGGCTCTTGGGCTGAGTTTTTTTTTTGTAACCCTCTTGTAGGCACTTAGAGAAATGAGTCTCAGGATAAGGGACCTAGAGATCGAGTTTGCCAGGGAGAAAGAAATTTCTACCACTTCGTTGTGTTCAGAAGCGGAGCTGCAGGTTCGATCGGAAAATGCCTTTTGGCTTTTATGCTATATTGACATAACTACTAAGTAGTAACATCAATCATAGAGCGTAGAGGCATATACAAATTTAGATAGTTGTATATAGGAAATGTGTACCTGAGACACCGTTATACATGGCATGAAGTATTTCACTGAGTTGGTACTTTGACATTAAGCTTAAATATAGTTGTACACAGTAGATGTCAGAAATCGGATACCTTTTTAGAAATGAGACACATATATATGTATGTTGATGGATATTCTGAATCGAACTGTATATAATAGATTTATATTGTGCAGGTCAAATTGGATTCAGTTCGCTCACGTGAAGATGAAGCACTCCAGTGTAACCGAGAATTTGCAGAGGAGTTGGATAAGATGAGGGGAAAGAATGAGGACAGAGAAGACTAGCATGTTAAAGTATACTTCAAATACCTTAAGGCAACTCAGGCTATTGTCGACCTCACCGGTAAGCTCGAGGAGAAAGATGCCGAAGTTGACAAAGGGTCAAAAGAGCTTACGGAGATAAAAGAACATGCCGCAACACTTCAGAGTCGGATTGACACGCTAATGTCAAAGAATAGGCCGGTCGAAAAGGCTTAATATCATATTCAGGCGCTTGAAAGATTGGAAGGGCATTTTCGAGTTAATCTCCAAAATTGTAGAAGTGAGTTGGAGCGACTGAAGCAGAAACTGGTGGAAAAAGATAATGAGCTAAAAGTAGCTCGAGAGAATCTATCGGCCTCGGTGGCTATAGTGGAACACTTGCATGTAGCCTTACCTGCGAAGGATATAGAGTTTCGGGGGATGCAACGAAGATGTAATAATCATAATTAGAGGGTGGCACGACTAAAGGCTGAACTGGCGCAAGCCAACGCATGTGCCAAGAAAGCATAAGTTAGAGAGCGTTTGAGGGGGAGTAAAAAGGATGTTCAAGTTCCTCTAGTCTGAGGGTATGTAGTGAGTTTATCAGGACGAATTAGAGAGCTGGAAGGTGTCGTAGCTCGAATTTAGGGGTATGTGCAGAGAAGTAATGTAAGCTTAAGGGAATGCCAACAGAAGTTGGATGCTACTCTTATTAGGGAGAAAGTCCTGGAAGGGGAAATTAGAGCAAAGGAAATGTTGATGAAGAAGAAAGATGACTTATTAAAGGATATTCCGGCTAGGGAAGAGTTGAATGCAGAAATCAAGAGACTTTGTGCTCATATAGTAGATCTAGAGGCCAAGAACATAGCTGAATCAGCTAAGTATATCAAAAAATTGGAAGAGAATATAGCTTATGATACTCGGGTAGATATCGAAATAACTTATCAGAAGAATTTGTATGCTAGATTCGAGTCACGCTTCAAGAAGGTGAGATCAAAATTTTCAAAGATCATTGTACCTCATGCATCACGCTCAGACCTGTTAAATTCAGTTATCGCATATGTTAGAACAAGATACCTTGTTCAAAAGTCTACCGGATAAGGGATGCATCTGCGAAGTTAATATAGATCGAGGGAACTGTATGGCCTTTATGGAAACCAATTTAGGTCCTCGACCTGCTGATCTGATAGAGAGCGGCAGAGTTACTGTAATTTATGAACTGAATATTCAACCTCTTATTGTTGGGGAAAGCACGACTGACATTCTATCAGCAAAAAAGGATCCCTTGTAATGTGAATTTGACCTAAAAAATAAATAGTATTTGTCGCAGACACTTGAAATAGACGAAAGCTAGTATGACCTTTACCTTATCATATGTATGGTAGGGTCTTTGATATAAAACAAGTTCTTACATTTGTTCCAAACGCAGAGATGGGTTGAGCCAGTCAAATCAAGTAACTTTTGATTTAACTGTAAGAATATTATAGACATATTGAAAGAGATAAAGGCTAGTATTATCTTTGCCTCATCTTATGCTTGTTAGAGTCTTAGATATAAAATAAGTTTCTACATTTGTTTCAATCGCAGAGATTTAGTAGAGTCAGCCAATCCAAGTGTTATCCTTGATTTAACTGGTATAATGACCCAAACAAGTTGAAAAATATGAAGACTAGTATTACCATTGCCTTATCTCTTGTTTGGTAGAGTCTTTGATGTGAAACAAGTTGATACATTTTTTTCAATCGCAAAGATTTAGTAGAGTCAGCCAAACCAAGTGTTATCCTTGATTTAACTGGTATTAGATCGATGGAAAGCTAGTATTATCTATGCTTTGATTTATATAATGTGGTTGAATCTACGTAAGTAGAGAGATGTTGTGAAAAACTTGGAAGTTTCATTGATAAGTTCATAATTTACATTGGATGGAGATGAATATCTCACTTTTGAAATTGAAAAACAAAAGCGAGAAATAGAAATGGAGTAGTAAGACGCTTAACGATAGTACCATTTCAGTCGCCTAGTATTCCAAGGATTTGAAATGGGGATTCCCTCTTCTATCATGTGATGATATGATCCCATGCCTGAGAGACCTTTGATAATGAATGGACCATCCTAGTTGCCGGCCAATTTTCCAGCGTGAGGCTCTTTGCGATGTTGAGGAATTTCTCTGAGGACGAGATCCTCGATTTGGAAGGTACGATTTCTGACTCAGTTGTTGTATGATATGGCTAGCATATGATGATATCGACCTAGGTTTGCGATGGCGCGTTCCCTGGTTTCATCAATCATATTGAGGTTGCAAGCCAGTTTGAACTCGTTTTGCTCGCCAGTCGGCTTGTGATTTCAAACTGGGTGATGATATTCGGAAGGAATGACGGCCTCAGTGCCATAGGCAAGGAGGAATGGTACATCCTATTAACGCCCGTAGAGTGGCACGATATGCCCATAGGACATGAGGCAGTTTGCGAACCCAATTTACTTTTTTTTTAATGAGTAAAGCCTTTTTTTGAGTCCATAAACGATGGTTTTGTTGGTGATTTTGGCTTGGCCATTTCCTTGAGGATAGTATGGATTGGATGTTGAGTGGATGATATTGTGTTGGTTGAGGAATGTGAAGATATTTTTCTCCAACAAATTGGGGCCCATTTCGATATGAATTAGGTGGGGGCACCCAAACCGAGTGATAATGTGTTCCCAGATAAAAGAGATAACCTCTTCTTCTCTGGTTTGACATAGAGAAACTGCTTCTACCTATTTTGTAAAATAATCGGTAGCTACGAGTAGGTGACGGCGGTTACCTGGAGAGTTAGGGAATTTACCGACGAGATCAAGTGCCCATCTTTTGAATGGCTAGAACACCTTGCTTGCATGGAGCTCGAGCGCAGGGGAGCATATCATATGTCCATGTCATTGGCAGGTGTCACATCTGTGTGAGTACTCTTCTAAATACTTGTGCATGCCGGGCCAAAATACTCTTTTTGTAATAGCTCTGTTTGCTAGTGATCGACCTGCGACATGTGAGCCACAAGTCCCTTCATGTAATTCGTGGAACATTTCATCTACTTTAGATTTGGAGAGGCACTTGAGGTACGGCCCCACAATAAAAAGACAGTATAGCGTACCATTCTGATTTATATAGGCACTCTTTTGGATCCTTTGGAAGTGGTCAATTGCAACTGTTGTCGACGCCGAGGTAGGCTAAGAAAGGCTTTCGCCAATCGTTGTCTCCCCCTTTATCGCACCCAGTATTGATCGTGCATACTGAAATGCGATCAATGTTGGGGGTTGAAATGATCTCGATCTGGAGATATCGAACTTCTGTACCCAAGACCCCGACCAGATATGCCAAGGAATCGGCGTGTCTATTTTAACCTCGAGGAAGATAATCAAGAGTTGCTCTCGTGAACTTGCTCATCCTATCTGCAACGAGGGCTGCGTATTCTATCATCTTCCCATTCTTCTTATATTGCTCAGAGTAGTGGTGGACGATGAGTAGTAAATTTGTGTAAACTGAGAGTTAGGGAACTTTGAGCTCAAGAGCAAGATCGAGTCCATTAATGAGAGCTTCGTATTCAGTGACATTATTTGAGGCCTCAAAATCTAAGCGGATTGATTTCTCAATTCTGTTATTGGAAGGGGTAATCAATACAATTCCGATTCCTGACCTTGCGGGTCCTGCTGATCTATCTGTGAGAAGTCTCCACCCTTTCGTCATAATCTATTCAGCTCGCTTGTCAAATAGTTTGGGGGGCGGATCTTTGGGATTTTCTTCTATAAGGTCATGATCGTGCTCTTCCCACTCAAGATCTTCCACTGGAAAATCTGTAAGAAATTCGGTAACGGCCTGACCATTTTGGGAATGACGTTGTTCCAACTTGATATCATGTTCTCCCAAACTGACGGACCACTACTGCACTCTTCTTGATTTTTCTTTCTTAGATTGAACTTCTCGAAGTGGGTAGTTCGTCATGACTTTGACTGAATGAGCTTGGAAGTAGTGTTTGAGTTTATGTGAAGTTCAGACGAGAGTGAGAAGAAGTTTCTTAATTTTTGAGTGCCTCGTCTCTGCTGGAGTGAGGATTTTGCTGATGAAATAGACAGGCTTCTCGATTTTCCCTTTAAGGCGAATGAGAACCAATCTGAGTGAAGTATCAGTGACTGCTAGGTAGATAATCAGTTTCTCATTATCTACTGGGGTGCTCATTATGGGAGACCTCCTCAAGTAAGTTTTGAGGTCTTGAAAAGCTACTTTGCATTCTGGTGTCCATATGGCCTCTGTATTTGGCTGAACCTTTCCTCGTTTAGTACAGCTGTGGAGTAACAAGAATAGCCAACGACAGCGGTTTAAAGATTTAGAAACGAAATGGTTGATAGCGGCAATCTTGCCGGCAAGTTTTTGAATGTCTTATGTTATTCTTAGAGAAG
Source organism: Kingdonia uniflora (assembly GCA_014058105.1). Taxonomy (NCBI): domain Eukaryota; kingdom Viridiplantae; phylum Streptophyta; class Magnoliopsida; order Ranunculales; family Circaeasteraceae; genus Kingdonia; species Kingdonia uniflora. The sequence continues at coordinate 2,188,343 of JACGCM010001560.1, forward strand.
GCATGTTAAGGAGAACTCGAATCTGATCTGGATCAGCCTCAATCCTCTTCTTGCTGATGAGGTGACCTATAAATCAGCCAGAATGGACCCTGAATTGACATTTATCAGGGTTGAGACGCATTCTGTAAGATCGAAAGATATTGAATTTAGTCTCGAGATCCGAGATGTGATTGGCTGGCTGTACGCTCTTGCACAAGAGATCGTCGATGTAGACTTCAATGACTTTCCCTAGATATGCTTTGAACATAGTAGTCATCAACCTTTGATATGTGGTACCTGCGTTTTTGAGTCCGAAGGGCATGACTTTGTAGCAATAAAGACCACTCTTAGTGATGAAAGTTGTATTTTCTTGATCTTCTTCCAGAAGTGGAATCTGATTGTACCCCGAAGCAACGTTCATCATATATAGGAGATCATGGCCCGTTGTAGAATCAAGGATCTGATGTATTTTAGGAAGAGGGAAACTATCCTTTGGGGTATACTTGTTCAGATTGTTAAAATTGACACAAACTCAGACTTTTCCGTTCTTCTTTGGTACAACGACAATATGGATATCCAGTAAGGATATTTGGCTTCTCGAATGAATCCCACTTTGATCAATTTCTCAATCTTCATGTTAACTTCATCTCGAATTTGAGGTGACAGTTGTCGTTATTTCTATTTGACTGTCGTTGCATTGATGTTGATGGATAGTTTCTGACATGCCTTGCCTGGATCGACCCTAGGCATTTCTTCGAAAGACCACGCAAAAACGTCTCTATTGAGTTATAAGAACTTAATGAGAGCATCATTTTCATGTTGAACTAGCTTAGTTCCAATGAAAGTACCTCAGTTAGGTCCATCGAGGTTGATGTATTCTGTGGGCTCCTCTGTAGAAGATTGATCGTTGAGGTGATCAACATCTTGTAATTGTTATACAACAAATCTGTCAAAGGTATCTAGGATTGTAGAGATAGAATTTTCACAAGCTTGAGAGAGCTTCTTACTACCTCAGGTATCATAAATACCATTATCATGTTTGAATCGAAGTGTCTGATGATAGGTGGAAGCGATTGCTTCCATGCTGTAAATCCTGTAGCGGCCCATAATCCTGAGATAATGAGATTTGGCGTTGATGACAGAAGACAACGTCGATGGTGGTTGGTCCTGCGGTGATATGTAAGATGATCTTGCCTACTCGTTCTTCTCTGAAATCATTGAACACACTGATATCGGTGTCGCTCTGAATAACTTGGTCGGCCAAACCCATATGGTCGATAGTGCTCCGAAAAAGAATCTCAACACCGTTTCCAGTATCAATCATCATTGTGTGCATGACAAATTTCTTCATTTTTAGCATTATTACAACCGCATCATGATGTAGAAATTTGACATGGCTAGTATCACAATATTTGAATAAAATTCCAAGCCGACGATTGCTCGACTTAGGGAGAAGCTTGGCTTATTTGTCTTGAGGTGTGAGATTGCAGCATTCTGATAGTCTCCTGTGCTTGGATCTGTTAGAATTGGTGATCTGATTTATTTTGATCATGTTGCTGTGATGCATATAGTAGAGGTACTTTTCCTCAGTTTGATCATTGACCAGAATAACTTTAAGCTACTTCTTATAACTGCCATTTTTGTACGATTCCAGGTCGAAAATATATTCAAACATTCGTCCTTCTTTGAAAATATATTCGAGCAACCTCTGCAAAGTATAGTAATTGTCAGTAGAATGACAGTTTATTTTATGATGTAGGCAATATGGTCGATTCTCAATTGGTTCTAGTGACTGAGAGATGCGATACAGCTGATCTCAAAAGCATTGGAAACATTGTGGAGATTCGGACATTCATCTTTGGGAGGATGGGTTTATTAGGCGGACTACTTTTCCTAGGGTAGCCAGTGTTTGCCTTTAGTACGCTTCTTATCTCCTTGTTCTTCCTTTGGTTCAGTATTTTGATCTGTAGATGGACCTTTGGTGGAAAGGACGGATTTAGTAGATTTTTGTCTCTCAGACATCATCCTTTCCAGGTCGATGTAAATATTAATCTTGGTAATCATATCCTCCAAGGTCGCAGGTTTGTTGAGAAAAAGGTACTCTTTGACCTTACAATCGAGCTAGAGCGTATTGGTGAAAGCAGTAACAACTGTCTTCTGATTGAGGTTATCCACTTTACACACGAGCTCCAATAATTTCTTCGCAAAAGCCTCGAGTTTCTCTCCGTGTGACTGTTTGAGACGGATCAGAGAATACAAATTCTCCTCTTTGTCCCTGTTATGAGCATACGTCTTGATGAACTATTTATGCAGCTGCCCGAACGTATATATGGAATCTCCAGGGAGAGGGCGGAACCATCGAAGTGGTTCCTTCTCTAAACTGGTAGTGAATAGACAGTAAAGGATGTGCCTGAGATTGGAGTACAACCTCAATGAATCACGGTACTGTTAAATGTGTTCTTTCAGGTCAGTACATTTGTATTTACGAATTTTTTGAGTATGGAAACCTTTCGGTATCTCTATGTCGAATAGTTCTTTAGCAATCGTACTTCCTTGTAATCTGTGGTCTCCCCGGTAGTACCCATAAATTGTGCTTCGATTAACTCCTTAATCCATTGGTCCATATGCTCTTTCGTAACATAATGACGTGCTGGCTGAATCACTGTACGGGCAGGTATTGGATAATGAGTACCAGTACCTTCACTCACGCGATCTTGTACTGGAATTTGTTGCTGAAGTCGATGTTCTTCCTCCTGACGGATGGATAATCGATGACCTCGGCTAGCTTCGGATTGAACTTTGCCTCCTAAATGTATGGAGGGTTGTGACTAATGCGGAAGATTCCTGGAAATAACTCCTCGAGTCCCCAACCTTTTCCTTGCAGAAATACGGGAGGTCTCTGGCAATTGATCGTGACCTCGTGTTGGTGGAGCCTGCTAAGTATTTTGTAGAGCCTCGAGAGCAGTCTGCATTATTGTTAATTGGCCTTCATGTCGTTTGAGCACTGTCAAACGAGCTTGTCATTTTACATCGTGCTCATTTCCCCGGAATCCTTAACTAAAGTTCAAGCTCGGCGTGTTTCTCTATTTCGGCAACGAGATTCGCCCGTAACTCTATAAATTGTCCTGGCTTTATTAAAGTATCGAGCTAAACACCTGTAGTTGGTCATCTAGAAGTAACCATGATTGAAAATCGTAGTGAAAGACTGCCTTAGGATATTGTTGAAATACAATCTTTCCCACAGACGGTGCCAAATGTGATGGCCAAATTCTGTAAGCTCAAAATGGCCTGGAGTTCACTATCACACCAATGAACATATGACAATATTCAAATGGAAAACAAGAAAATGACATAGGTGGTTTTTAGCGTGGAAAACCACCGAATAGGTAAAAAAACCACAACCTCGAGTGAAGGATTTTTGTAAAAGTATATTTATTGTTTGGGATGGATATCTTATCACAAATGATTTCTGGACATAGAAATGTTCGAACCTTGTAAATAAGAAGTTTGAATATTTTGAGAATCTAGATAAGCAGTTTCTATGTGATCTCTTGTGTAATTTTTGGGTTCTGTCTCTTCTGAAACTTCTACTTTATATAGGCCCATTCCGCAGCTCTTCATTGTGCAAGAACACATTTCCCGAACAATGTGGTTAGTGGTGGTTGACTGAGTAACTGATGAGTTCATGAGAGACAGGTGTCTTTTACTTGTTTAGGTTTTCTAGTTTAAGCTCGACCCACGTTCTTCACTAGTTCGTGGGGTAGGTTGAAATGTTGACTGGAGAAGTTATGTTGAAAAATGTGCAAGCCTGAGATGGGGGTAATTCAAATTGGTGACAGTTCGATTTTAGGTGAGATCGAGGGATAGGTCCCTTCAATGCCCTAACCTATTAAATCATAATACTTACCTAAATTAAAGAGAGAGAGAAAGAGAGAGAGAGAGATACTTGAAGACAAAGGAGGCTTGATTTGATTGAATGGAACTATTAAAGCTCAACCTCAAACTCTATAAGTCCCTTTCTCCTTTTTGATTTAGTTTAATTTGAGAAGAAAGATGACAGAGTCGAGTTTAAGCTTCAGTCCATCGGGCGCCTAAGAGTTAGGCGCCTAATTTTAAAAAAAATAAAAAATTAGGCGCCTAAGAGTGAGGCGCCTATATATTTATATAAATAGGCACCCAAGTGTTAAACGCCTATTTGAATTAAGTTAAAATTCAAGTCAGGTATTATTGAAGGAAATAGAGCCTCACTGACTTAGATTTGGCTTTTTTCAACCAAGTCAGTGAGGCACTTTAGGAGATGCTCTTAATGTTCTAAAAACTATGAATATTATTATAAACTCATGTAGTTAATTTCCTTTTTACCCAAGCATGTTTGTGTGAGAGTTTGAATTCAAGAATGGGAGGGGAATATAGACTTGTTAGAGATTAAGCCTAATATAACTATGAGTTGCTTCTGTTAGTAGTTATATAATGATATAATAGTTTCCTTTTATTCAAACAGTAAAAGATACATTATAACTCAAGCCTTCATTGATTATATCGTAGAACAGAACTTGATTAATTTGGACGGTACCATACTCATATATATATATATATATATATATATATATATATATATATATAATATGATACCAATGTAAGTAATAGATCTAATCAAAACGGCTAATTATCACTTAAATAAAATAAACCTGAAATTTAGAACATAAATAAACTGCTAAATTAAACAAATGAAACTAAGGTTATGAGGTTGCCTTTTCAGGCCCTCTCACCTATGAAGATACCCTCAGGGGTGTGTGTGCACTTTGTGAATACTTATTAAGAACAATATAAATAAAATTTTATTTATTAGGAAATACTTACAGAGGATTACAGAAGATGGATGAAGATATACAGTGGATGGAGGTGGTAGCTTATAAACATAAACTTAGAAGTTAGAGACTGAATTTTTAAAAATGTACATACAAATGAGCTATCTGGCTCCTTATATAGGTGAAGATGAATTCCAAATGGTTTGAAGTTCGTGTAATGCTGTCCAACTTGGAGTTATTTGGTGAAAGACAAGGTAAGTGGTCTTCAGGTCCCACAAAGTGGTCTTCTGGTCCCACAAAGTAGTCGGTCCCATAAAGTAGTTGGTCCCACAAAGTGGTTAGTTGGTCCTACAAAGTGGTCTGCTTTTGACTTTGGAAAAATAATGATGGTGGAGGCATGCGTAGTACATTATAAATGTGATTCCTTCGAAGAAGTGTTCTTTGGGTCCCTTATGATTACTACTTGTCTGCATACTGAGTGCTGGAGTACTATTGTAAATGGGAAGTGAGCTGGCCTTGGAGAAAATAGTCAGGCATGATCGAGTCCATTCCACCATGTTTGTTCAGGATGGGGAAAAGGATCTGGAGAGGTTTCAGGGACCAAGTCTTGGTTGGGGCTAAAATAGGAAAAAATGGTGGTTTATTATGGGCGGATAGTTCGGCTTCTTCTTCCTATTTGGCACATGCCAGGCTGAGTGGCACTTGTTGCTGAATAATGTTGTGCAACAATTGGCCAGTAGAGGGTCTGAATAAGGGGCCAATAATACATATATAGTTGCCTTCTGCATAAATCTTGTGGCGGGTATTCCAGGGTTGGTACATTTTGAAGGTTGCAAGAGCATAGGCTCTGCTAGTTAGGTTGTCCCTGTATCTGCGGGATGCAGAATATCTATTGAAAAGATATACAGGATAGTGGTTTAGAAAAGTACAAGAATGAGTTATAATATTGATCCAGTGGAGACTGGGGTAATAACATGTTTTGTGAGGTAAATTAACCCATTCAGGTAGAATAGTGCTAATATCCAGGTAAATTCTATCATTAGATAACCGAATTATTTTAAGGTTAGTAATAGTATGATAGATAAGAGGGGGAAAACCTCGGAGGTCCTGAGTGTAAGTGACTTCCAAAACGGTGATAAACCCATTTTCAAAGAGCCATAGTTTATTAGGCTGAGGATGGGTACTTCTAATTAGATATCCTGGACTGCCATAGAAATTAATAGATTTTAGGGAAGATCCTGGAGGAGGAGCAGTAGAATAAAGATCTTTACTGCGGGCTTCCTAGTTTGCCAAAGTTAATTCTGATTTGGGGATAGCTGAAATTTTAGGGTGGTGAATTATGTCTTAATTTTTAATCGAACTTTTAGCTTTGACCAAACTGACAGATATCAACGAGTTTGATGTTTCTTTACCAGGTAAGATTGGTTAGATTCAACGAATTGTTGGATTTATAGTTATTGGAAGCCAGATGATGCGGCTTAGTGTTTTCTGGTTGAATACACAGTTTACTCAAAAATTTCCACGATTCCTGTGGTGAGTCCAAAAGTGATGTATGCCTCTAAAGTAGGATAGAGGGTTTTCGGAATTTCTTAAGAAATGAGCTAAAGCTGTCATTTTCAAAGAGAAATTACTGTTGTTAGTAAAAGAAATAGTACGACGGATAAGATAAGACTTCTTGTCCTTGCATTTAGAGTGGACCCTGTATGAGACTGTTCAGTTGGTAAAACAATTTGATTTTTGTCCAGCTGCGACCCATGCAGTAAAACTATATGGGGTTCTGCAGTAGGTAGATTATCTACCATAATTCAGATAGGGCCAGAACTAAGTTGAAGAAGTTTTGTTCCTAAAAAATACTGAAAGTTATTATGAGTAGTGATGAAGTCAAAAGTAATATCATGGCCCTGAAAAGTACTAATTATACCTGCTGGAGTAATACTATGTAAAGGCATAAAGAGATTGAGAAAGGGAACACCTAAAATAACCTATTATTGTAAATTCCTGACGCAAAGAAATACATAAGGAATATTCTGGTTGTCATTATAGATATAAACGTGTGAAGTTTTATACAGCAGTAACCATACTGAACTTCCTATATGAGATTTTCATATCTATGTGATCCATTCTTCACATATGGATTTTAGCCCAGGTTCTATTATTTGCCATTATTGTAAATTCCTAACGCAAAGAAATACATAAGGAATATTCTGGTTGTCATTATAGATATAAACGTGTGAAGTTTTATACAGCAGTAACCATACTGAACTTCCTATATGAGATTTTCATATCTATGTGATCCATTCTTCACATATGGATTTTAGCCCTGGTTCTATTATTTGCCAGTTTATAAGTAACGAATTCATGACTTCCACTCATGATGACTTAAGAAAATGGTATTGGATAACTTTTTTGAGAAAAAAATTATACCTTATTGAAGACATTTACTACCATGAAATGGAATGAAGCCAAAATATTATATTCTTTTGTGACTGGTTCGTAACATGGTATCCTGGTTCTCATAATATTATCAGTACTATAACTGATTGTCATAACAATCAGAATCTACCAGAAGGTAATAAAGTCCGATTTGTCCATTCTCCCCCTGAATCTATCCATCTGAATGTAGATAATATCAGCTCTACTCCCTTTAAAGTAGGAGTTTTGGCTCTTTCTAATAATCTAATAACTGATAAAAATCTAGTTACCCAACCGAATACAGTTAGTACAACATCTAACATGTATAGTACTAACATTAAACCTATCCTTTTGGTCAATAATCTTCAACCCTTAGATTCTCAGGACTCAGAGTTTGGTGACCCTCAGAACGACAGTCCCGGATAGTTTAATATTGACACTCTAAATAGAAACTCCACATCAAAAATCGCGCATGTCTCTTCTGATAGTGAATTCGAAAATTATATCCAAGCCATTGAGCTTCACACTCATGCAATCGAACCATCCCACAAATATTTTTCTCCAAGATTTGACCCTCAGGATTTTTTCTTTACAAAAGAATCTTATCCGAATCGATATTCTAAAAATAAAAAAACCATCTATAAATGGACTATTAATGGATTATCTGAATATCCACTTAACAGACCAAATTTAACAGGAAACCTGACAACTAGGGAGTGTTATCACCAATTTCTTTTTTACCACAAACATAGAAAATGTAAAAAGCATATAGACAAATAGTATGATAGTACTTCTAATTAGTCTACAACTAGTATTTGTTACAAGTTTATCCCACAAGGACACATAACCAGCCAGTATACCACAAAATAGCAAGAACTGCAACATATTACAGATTCCAAATTTCTGTTCAGAAAACTATTACTTAGTACCACCTCTGGACACAATTCTTCTGACCATACCGAATCAGTCAATCAAATTGACCACATTAATCCTTCCACTACAGAACCACCTTGTGATGTATGTTCAAAATCTACTTTTTAAAAGCCATTAATAACATAAATGCTTCCAACTTAATACTCTTACTACTACACCGAGTGAAATTCTGTCCATTGTGGATACAATCCCTAATCCTAACAATAGAACTAAAGTCATAAGTCTCTGTCTCTAACAAATGCTCCAGGATATCTGGATGCCTGGTACAGTACCAGAACCACCACTTTTTAGCATACCTGATAGCGATTATAAATTCTTGAATATACTCCAGCGAATGGAAACTGCAAAACCTATCACTATCCAAAATCTTCGAAAAGAAATCAATACCTTAAAATTTGAAATTAAACATTTGAAAATCTTTGAAAAAACACCGGGTTCAAACATTAAAGATAACCTCTATCTCAATCCTATTCAAAAAGTTATTTCTCAGAAATTGTATATCCAAGTTACCATTGTCATTAACAATGAATTTACAATCAAAAATGCCATCACCCTTGTAGATAGTGGCACTGACCTTAACTGTATACAAGAAAGCTTAATTCCTACCAATTACTTTGAAAAAACTATCCAATCTCTTACCTCTGCTAGTGGTAATAAGATGTAAATCCAGTATAAACTTTCAGAAGCTTTTATATGTAATAAAGGTGCTTGTATTCCTTCTACCTTTCTTTTGGTTCGCAAGCTTCAACAACAAATCATTCTTGGCACTCCTTTCCTCAGTCTTCTTATGCCTTTGCATAAGGTTGATCAGAAAGGGATATGGTGCAATTATTAAGGCTAAGAAATTAGTTTTGAATTTATTAGAGATCCTGAAATCAGGATCACTAATGAACTTAAAACTATAATTGATTTTAAAACAAACCATCTGAATTTCCTTCAAGAAGAATGTCATGTCATGGACATTTCCCACAAGCTTAAGTCTTCTAAGGTAAAAATCCGAATCAAGACTATTGAGCAGCAATTCATTAACAAAGTCTGCAGCAACATTCCTAATGCTTTCTGGGATCGAAAGTAACATGTTGTTTCCCTACCATACAAACTGGATTTTGATGAAAAAACCCAAATTCCTACTAAAGCTCGACCTAGCCAGATGAATTATGAATATCTTATATTATGTAAGAAAAAAATATAGGATCTTCTTGATAAAAACTTTATCCATAAAAGTTACTCTCTCTGGAGCTGCATAGCCTTCTATATTAACAAGAATGCTGAGAAAGAGCGAGGTGTTCCCAGACTTGCAGTCAACTATAAGCCTCTCAACGACTCTCTCAAATGGATTCGTTACCCAATCCCTAATAAGAAAAGACGTTTTAAATCATCTTTATAATGCTATTATCTTCTCCAAATTCAACTTAAAATCAGGATATTGGCAAATCCAGATTAGTGAGATCGATAAATATAAAACTGTATTTGCAATACCTTTTGGCCATTATGAATGGATTGTCATGCCTTTTGGCTTAAAAAATTCCCCATCCAAATTTTAGAATATTATGAATGATATTTTTATGCCTTATTCTGACTTCCGTATTGTCTATATTGATGATATTCTCTTATTTTCTACTGCGCTTGATCAGCACTTTAAACACCTTAAAATCCTTAAGGATGTTATCCGTTGCAATGGTCTGGTCCTATCTGCCCCTAAAATCAAACTATTTAAATTAACAGTTCGACTTTTAGGACAAAACATTTCAAAAGGACAAGTAATCCCAATTGACAAAAGCATTGAGCTTGCCTCCAAATTTCTAGACGAAATAAGAGATAAAACCCAATTACAAAGATTTTTGAGTAGTCTTAATTACATTGCAGACTATTATCAGAATATTACCCAGGATAGCGCGATATTATACAATAGACTGACTAAGACTCCTACCCCCTAGACTTTTAAACATACACAAGCCGTTCAACGTATCAAATTACCTGTTAATCAACTCCCTTGCTTAGGTCTTGCCAACCCTCACTGGTCAAAAATTGTATAAACCGATGCCTCTGATTTGGGCTTTGGCAGAATATTAAAACAAAGGAATCTTTCTTCCCAAAAAGAAGAATTACTTCGTTTTACATCTGGAAAATAGAAGATGGCTCAAAAAAACTATTTCATAATTAAATAAGAAATGCTTGCTATTGTTAAAGGTATTTCTAAATTTTAGGATGGCCTATTAAATCAACCTTTTCTACTAAGAATTGATTGTAGTCCTGTTAAAGACATCATTCAGAAGGATGTTAAAAATCTTGTATCCAAACAAATATTTACCAGATGGCAATCTGAACTATCTACTTTTGATTTCTCTATTGAGTATATTAAAGGCAATCATAAATCTCTACTTGATTTTCTTACCAGGGAATTTCTATAGGAAAAAGCTGAACATGAAACCTCATGAACAAGGCTAGGGTCGCAACAGTAGAAAAAAGAATCTGAAGCTTCCTACCAACAGTAATCAGGAACCCAAGAAAACTATTCGAGATTCCCTTAAACATGACATTATTTACCACCAGAAAGCACTGGTTAAAAAAAGCATGTTAACCCTTTATTTTGATGACCTTAAACTCCATCAAGATGCTTAGGGTCTCAAAGAACGTTATTTTGTAAATCAGAATTATATGGTCCAAGAGGGCTATTACCGGTATATCTATGAGGCCATGTTAATAGAACTTGCATCTGTTTAACTTGAGCACCATCATATTAATCCAAAAGACCTTAAAAGTCCTATAACATATTCTAAGTGTTATGCTACTAGGGTTCTGCACCTTTCTGAATGGGGTATAGATCCTACTAAATCTAGGTCTCTTAAATTGAATGACCAACAATATAATTATTGGGATTATATTCAAGCCTGACATTTTACTTTTTACTATCAGAACCCTATCAAAAAACATACTTGGTTTTTCTGCATTAATTTAGATATTATCAAAAGATCTGGTTTCCCCACTTGGTTCCTCAATTGGTGGGAAAAAATGGGGCCCGACTTGGATGTTCTTCCGAAAGCCCTTCAGGATCCTTTTACCCTTTGCCCAAATCTCAAGGGGAAAACTGTTACCAATCCACCTATCGGTAGAAATACCTTATAGTATTTTACAGAATTCCAGATCACATGGATCTAGAAATGGGACCTCGAAATATGTTTTGATGATCTGAAACTCCCAATTTTCTGAAGCACCATCTATTATAGATGGTGGGATGGGTTTGAAACTGAATGTATTGTTGCATTAGTCAACAAAGTAACTGAAGAATACGCTTTATCTTCTAAAATAGAAAATTAGAAAGCAGTCGGTACATTAGTCTCCCCCACTAATATCTTCCAAATTTTAATGGATTCAATTAAGAATTGATATCCTAATTTGTCCTCAGAAGAACGCCAAGTCAAGGTCCTAAAGACTTTGAAGGACCAGTTTGTAGCAGCCATAATATCACAGGTATCCACCTTACCCGAAGATAACTACAGTCAACAATATTGCCACCCAGGAGAAAGCCAAAACCCATATGCTGAAGAAGATATGACCTTTGTAAAATCATCAGAAGCTACTATGGAAGATTACTGGGACGCCATGATAAAATTTTAAGAATAGCAACTCAAGACTATAGTAAAGGGAAAAACCAAAGTTACGAGTACCAACACTCTAACAGCACTTTCCTTATCATCACAACCCCTTTAGTTGGCGACAGCTCAATTTCCATTCACAACAGTACCCCAGTACTCAGTATGCAGACATAAGCGGTAATCACAAGGGATCAACAGAATACTTCTCCGAAGGAATCACACTCTGAAGGGACCCATAGAAAAATTCTCTAAAGGAATCGCACTACGAACGCACTATGCCTCCACCATCTTTCTTTTTCTAAAGTCAAAAGCAGTAGGACCCACCACTGACCACTTTGTGGGACCTGCATACCACTTTGAGGGACTGGCCACTTTTTAGGACCGACCACCACTTTGTGGGACCAACCACTTTGTGAGACCTACAAACCACTTTATGGGACCTGAAGACCACTTACCTTGTCTTCTACCAGACAACTCCAAGCTGGACAGCATTACACAGACTTCAAACCATTTGGAATTCGTCTTTACCTATATAAAGAGTCAAAGAGCTCATTTGTGTGTTTGTTTTAAAAAATTCAGTCCTTAAGTTCTAAGTTTATGTTTATAAGCTACCACCTTCATCCACTGTATATCTTCATCCATCTTCTATAATCCTCTGTAAGTATTTCCTAATAAATAAAGTTTGTTTATATTGTTCTTAATAAGTATTCACAAAGTGTGCACACACCCCTGAGGTTATCTTCATAGGTGAGAGGGCCTGAAAGGGCAACCTCATAACCTTAGTTTCCATTTCTTGTTATCTTGCAGTATACTGGTTGGTTAAGTGTCCTTGTAGGATAAACTTGTAACTAATACTGGTTGTTAGCTTAGTATAAGCACTGCCATACTATTTGTCTTTATGTGTTTTGCATTTGTGATGTTTGTGGTAAAAAGAAAACTGGTGATAACACGCCCTTGTTGTTGGGTTTTCTATTAAATTCAACTTATTGAGTAGATATTCAGATACTCCATTGATAGTCCATTTATAGATGGTTGTCTTATTGTCAGAAAGTTGATTCGGATAAGATTCTTTTGGAAAGAAAAGATCTCGAGGGTCAGATGTTGGAGAAGAATCTTTGTGGGATTGTTCAATTACATGAGGGTAAAGCTCAATGGCTTGGATGTAGTTTTCGGATTTACTATCAAAAGAGGCATGTTTGATTTTAGATGTAGAGTTTCTATTTAGAGTGTCAATATTAACCCGTTCGAGACTGTCGTTCTGAGGGTCACTATACTTAGAGTCCTGGGAATCTAAGGGATGAAGATTATTGGCCAAAAGGATATGTTTAATATTAGTTATATGCATGCTAGATGTTGTATTAACTATATTTGGTTGGGTAACTATATTTTTATCAGTTATTAGATTGTTAGAAAGAGCCAAAACTTTTGCTTTAAAGGGAGTAGAGCTGATATTATCTACATTCAGATGGATAGATTCAGGGGGAGAATGGATAGATTGGACTTTATTACCTTCAGGTAGATTCTGATTGTTATGACAATCGGCTATAGTACTGATAATGTTATGAGGATAAGGATTCCATGTTACAAACCAGTCACAAAAGAATATAATTTTTTAGCTTCGTTCCATTTTATGGTAGTAAATGTCTTCAATAAGGTGTAATTTTTCTCTCAAAAAAGTTATCCAATAGCATTTTCTGAAGTCCTCATGAGTAGAAGTCATTAATTCGTTATTGATAAACAGACAAATAATCGAACCAGGGCTAAAATCCTTATATGAAGGATGGATCACATAGATATGTAAATCCCATATAAGAATGTTAGTATGGTTACTGCTGATATTTGTTCCCTGATAAAGATGTTTAAGCAGTGAAATCTTATTAACAGATGTCAGTATGGTTACTGCCGGTCTTTTTTCCCTGACAAAGATGTTTAAACAGTATAGTCTTTGTAAAAAACTTCGTTACACGTCTGTCAACAATTTATCGGCTAAACGTCCACTTCCAGGACAACAACGATATACGCGACTTGGGTGACGTACCATACCGATTTGTTCAACAGACTAGGTTGAGAAAACATCTTTAATCAGAGAAAGAATAAAGTAGTAAGCATGCCGACATTTCTCACCAGACTAGACTGAGAAAACATCTTTAAACAAGAAAGATGATAAACAATAAAGCATACCTAGTTCGCATATGATATTTAGCATACCTACGCGAACAAAGAAATTAGCCCCGCGTGGCTCTGATACCAATGAAAGATAAAGATCTAATCAAATATATATATCTATATATCTATATATATATAGATATATAAATATATATGTTTATGGAGTGTAGAAAGTAACTTGTAATGATATAAATAGGCACATGTCTATATCAGCAGTATTGGTTGTAATTAATTGGTGCCCTCGTGCTCAGCCCTTAACCATAGACGTCCAGGTTGTACCATAATATTCAATCTAGAGGATACTAAGCATAATCATATATTATAGCATGACATCTGGCCATCTAGTATTATAAATCAGTTTCTATACTAAACATCTAATATATAACTGTTGATCAGAGTTAGAAATACCTAAATCTTGTAAGTGTCAAGGGAGATATTTGGCATACGGTTTACCTTAACCGCTCTTATAGGACTTTAATTGATATAACTTTTGTTAACTAAGGGTAGAGAGATCATTGATAGTCAGAGTATAAGATCATCGACAGAGTCTCCACTTCAATATTTGTGAAGGTAGAAAGGTCGTTGAGCATAAGATCCTCAATAATATAATAAGTCTCGTTGCCTACAGAACAAGGACAAATAGGTCATTTTAATTGAGTATCGGTCTCTCAAATTATTCATGCATAGAAAAATTTAGTCATGAACATAGTAGGGCTATGCTGTCAGGGTCCTTGGGTTCGATTCCCTAAACAAAAGATTTAGTAACTGTTTATCAGTGTCCCAAGGTTGCAAGCCCTAAAATTATTTTCCGATTACTTCTCGGTTGCATGCATCGCGAGCATCATGTGGGCTTGGATCCCTGAAAGTAAAAATAAATCAGGCTTTAGACCTGTCAGTTAAAACTCCTCGATCACCTTGATCGGGTGATTTCCTCCACTAATTCCAGGCTTACTAAAAAGGAATCTGCCAATCCCTAGCTCGACAATAAGGGATATGCTTCTATTAAGGACAAAAGGGTGCGAGAGTGTGGTCCCACTAAATTAAAAGTGACCCTGTACGAGGATAGAAGGGATACACTATTCTATTTTTGTTTAGTTCTTGAGATTTATGCCTGACCATCACAAAGAAACAATTTAGAAAAAATTGACAGTAAATTGTTGGCTTTATAATATGAAATATTTCTCAGTATTTTATGTTTTAACAATATCAAATAATCTTATGACATGATGAGTACGATGCCCCCACATACATGAAAGGGAAATTTCTCGCAAGGGATTAATGGCTGTGGTGTAATCGTAACTCCAAATATCGAAAGTTTAACTATGACCCATATCCCAATGACGAAGTAAGAAGAACAAAATGTCCAAAAAGAGTTAGACCTGAAGATTGGGAAAGATTTCTTGAGTTGCAAAAAAGGAAACCCAGTATAATGGCTCATCGAGAAAGGGGCAAGGCTACGCGGAAGGCTATGAAGAGGCCACATACATATGGTAGACGTGGACGTGAAAGAATAGCTAAAAGATTGGTAATTGTGCTAATATATTTTTAAGTAATATAGATATTTTTGTTTGTGTTTACACTTTTACTTTACTTTTGCGGAGGAAGAAAAATCTTAAAGTACCAGTTTTTAGGACATATGTGTGCTTAGTTACACATACGAGAGCTGACGGATCTTCTCTTACACCAGAACTTGATGTTGAGCTAGTAGTCATTAATACAAATATTTAATAAATTTCAAATTAATCATCAATATAAAATAAACTTCAATCTTTTGATTTTAATTGCACTTACAGGAGAAAATAAGAAACATTTGTATCGCTGAATCTGAGACAGTCAACTTAGACATAAACAATGATCCCATTGAACAAGTTTCTGGTAAAGATACTAAGGGTCGTATACGAGCATGTGGACTCAATGTTTCCCGAGAAGAAATATTATCATCATATCACCTCAGAGATCAACTACTTCAGAAGAAAACTGCGCGCTTGACTCTTGAGGAAGATTTGGTTCATGTCAAAGACAAACTTACAATAATGGACAAAAAATTTTCAAGTTTGACAGTGGGAAGGCAAGCTACTTCTGGCTTTGTAACATTCAATATAATAATATATCCCCCTTAATAGATCCTCAAGTCAGTTGTTATTAGTTATTTTCATTCATTAAATTTTCTCTATATATTAAATGATATCTGCATCTTACTCTAGCTTTTTTCTTTATAATAATAAAAGGCTACAGAGTTTCCTTCAAGCATGCCCCCATCATCATCGATTATTTTATCAGGCAAAGAACGCCCTTATGAGCTACTATCCTTCACTGGTAAAATTGTTGCAAGTGGATGAGTTATAGAAGATTCATATTCTATTGTGTACAATGTTAATATTGACGATGTGATGTACAATCCAGATATTGATTCAGTAGATAGCAACCCTTCACGATCGTCACTCAACGACGTAGAATTAGGAACAATTATTGTTTAGGCAAAGATGTTGACACGCTTCTTTAATTAAATAGGTAGGTTATAGTCAATTTGGAATCTTATATAAGAAATCATTATGTTATGCAAATTGATGTATATGCATTTCTTTTCTTGCAGGTGGTGGTACTTGTGCTTCTTTTGGATTTGATCATAATAATAACACTTTTTCCATATCTCATTTTGTTTGCTCACATAGACTTATGTTATGGTGTTTTTGAAAATGGTTAAATACATTCTAGATTTTATCTTTGTTTTGGTTTCTAATGTTAAGATTTAATTATGCTACTATGTTTTGGTAAATGCATGTGTTATTAGAGCATGTACAGATATATATATTGAAGGAGCAGTGTGAATATATTGTGCTCTTTTTGGTCCCAATACTCTCTGAAAGATTCAAAAGTGTCTAATTGGAGCTTTAATCATAAAGTAATCTTTAAAAAAAAATTCCTAACACAAACCACTAATATGACTCATGATTTTTTTTGAGGTTACTATAGTAGAAAGGATATGAAGTTGCAATTATTTCTTTTTTACTGACTAATAGATTTCTTGTAGGTATTTTTTTTAAGTCTGCCAATGTAGATCTATCGCTTCATTGCCGATCCCAAGCCCGAATAAAGGAGGAGGGAAAAAGGGAATAATTCATGAAGTTGGGGATAATGGAGACAAAAAGAAGAAGAAATTTATAATTGCTTCAACTGTTATATATTGGTTAGTTGATAGACACATTATATTTACTTGTACAACTCATAAATTTATATCTAACTTGCCATTTATTAATTAAATGTAATACAAATTGTATGTTTGCTTGTATTTATAGGAATTGGTTGCATGATAAAGAAGTCGTACATTTTTGCGGTTCTCAATAAAGAAAATAATGTAATACACTCCAAAAGTTGATCATCCCTTGTATATGTCAACTAAATGCCTAATGAAGAACATTAAAGAGGCATTGATGAAGATTATCAAGCCATATAATTTTGTGCATGGGCTAAGACATGGAGTAAGAGGTTTTAAACATCTTATATTTTGTGCATAATGGAAGGCATTGTTTAGGGGATTTCTCATTTATGTTGATATTTTGTAACCCCTCCTATACTATATAAATAGGAGGGGAATCCTACCCATGAGAGACATCTTGGAGAGTGTAAAATCAAGGTTCAATAAGCAATACAACTTATTCTTGTTCTTTTCCTTTCTTGTCATTTTTTCTTTATTGTCATAATCTAGTAATATGGCGATGATCGAAGGGATGAGTAGTTAAACCTCTTAGCCAAGGCTAAAGGAAGCTCCATCCCAATGTAGCCTAGTTGTAGAAGTAGCTTTAATTTAAGTACTATTTCTTTTTTTACGTGCTCAAGTTCGAATCCTTCATTCCTTTATCCTATGCTTGGCCATAACTAGGATTTGGAGGAATGAAGAAACTAAACAACCATCTTGTTTGACCATTACAAGATAGGTTATGAATATGGAGAAGAGAAAGTAAGCTACCTTTCCCAGCATGACCATTGTTATGTAAGGTAGTTTATAGAAAATTCCCAAATGTATACCCGACCAAGGACACATGGTACGAGAATTATTACGTACTTTGATTAAGATACTTTCTCATGGACTACAACGGGGTGGAGTAGAATCGATGCAATTAGTTCCACTCCAATCTATCTTACAATTTGTTTCTTTATTCTTTTCATATGATTACCTGCAGAGAAATCAATTTTATTGGATAAAATTAATAACTCGAAGCTAATTTACACCTATAAGTTTCTTGGGATGCGACCCCGCTACCATTTGTGCTTAATGGTACACCGTGCACTTACGAGTCTTTAAGACGTCGATTTTATTATCGATCAAGTTTTTGGTGCAGTTGTCGAGGACTTACGCAGAGCATTTTATTTTGAGCTTTTATTTCTAACCCAATTTTTCTTCTATATTCTTTTATCTATTTTTTATTTCCTCTTTCTCGTCTCTTTTTAACTTTTTTATTCTAGGGAGCGTTTGAGTACAAATATCAGCTATTATTTGGAACTTGATACTTGGGATATGAGTTATTGGTTCATGGGATGTGTTTTATCGTAAAAATAAATGGTAACATAAGTGGTGTGTGATATTTGAGTTGAAGGATTTACTATATGAGGCTCGAAGTCGGCCTTAAATTACATTTACTACCCTAAAGTATGGAAAACTCTATATAGACCTTAATTCGAAAGTTCAATTTCATATTGTACCCTAAACTTCTATAATGACACAACTAGCCTTAAAATATTTACCCAATTAGCAAATTTTGTTAATTTATTTTACTCTTTTGCTTTCTTCTAAAATCAAAAATAATTCTCCATTAACTCATCTCCACCTCTAACTCGACGAGCTCTTTGATTTTAAAGCTTTGAGGATTTAGTTTACTCTTCTAATGGAGATATTATAAACTTTAAATTGTTTCATCTATACTATAGTTGTGACAGTTTATTTTATAGTTAGAAGGGACATGTCATTAAGGTCCAACTAGGGTTTTTGTTGTTCTTTTTGAATCCTTAGATTTTATTTGCTTCTTCATAAAAAAAAATATTGCGTAATTTCAATGTATTCCCCTAACAACCCAATGCCTGTGATAAGTTGGATTTAGTTGTGTACTTAATGATTAAATAAGGGTTATTGCAAGACAAAAGGTTTATAGTGCTACTAGTAACAAATCTCTAAATGAGTTTTGAATATCTTTGTAGTAAGACAGAGAGAAGGGAAATGTATCTAATGTTTTACTTGAATTAGATAATGATGAGTTATGGCCTATGGGATCAAGCTATAAGATAGAGAGAAAAATATAAAAATTAATTCAAAAAATATTAAGCCTTTTAAGGCTAATTGTGTCATTATAAAAAAATAGGGTACTACATGAAAGTAAACTTTGAAACTAGGGTCGATAAAGAGTTTTCAAAATGCTAGGGTAGTAAATGTAATTTATGGTAAACTTCAAGCCTCGTACAGTAAATTTCTCATTTGAGTTAGCTACTACACGTGATCTTTGAGTTGGTTAGTTGTAAATCTTGTTTTCGTGATAGTTATTTTTGAGTTATTTTTGGGTTATAACAGTAATCCCTTTTCTAAAGTCTAAAGCATGTGACCACATTTTAACTTCAATAGACATTATGTGTTTTAAATCCTTGTTTCATTATCAAATTGTTTGATATTTGAATTGAGTTCACCAACCACCTTTAACTTTTAACATGCTTGGGTATTTTGGTGCAAGGTTGTTGTTGCAAGTTCTATTTGAGCTCCACTTAATCTTCTTTCTTTGTTGAAACTGTGATAAAATAACCAATACAATTGTTTAGTAATCTCGTATAAACACTCCCCCATATTCTCGCTTAAACACGGACCGGTTGAACTTTGATAATTTTTTGGCATCGTTAAATGAGACAATGGAACAAAAAATGTGAAAGATGCGGTAAACAGAAATATAAAAAACTCAAAGCTCAAAGCTCGGCCAAAGCTCTTGAAAAATCCTTCTTATGCCCCCTAAGTGAAGGGGCACTTCCTTCTTTTACCCCATAAGTGAAGGGGTGGCCACAGCTTCACCGAGAAACACTTCCCATAGATTGGTATTTTATAAACTTGACGTATAGAAAGGGGATCCTATTCGCTCCACCCCGACACTAGGAATATAAAGTCGTGTGGACTATGCAATTACACGCTACTCTAATAAGAAATTTGTTGTGGTTGGATTAACCTATTGTTGTGTTTAAATTCTTTTTCATTCTAACATTAGTAAAGGTAAAAACTGTCAGAGACTTACGGGATTTCATTACCCAAAAAACTCTCTAACAAGTGAGACTACCCATTAGGGATACAAAGATATTCATATCACACAAAAATTGAACATCCTGGACCTCAAAATAACTGATAATAAAAAAGAGTAGCAAGATTCCCGCGGGATTTCATCACCCAACAGTTAGGTGTACTGGACCGGGGTACAAACACGGGTTCATAGGATACGGCCCCAGCCTAGCGCCGCAAAATACTGGTTATAGGTTTGCGATGTCACCATTCCGAGTACTGACATAAAATAAGGTGACTCGCTCGAGCGTGAGGACCAAACATCTACTTTAAGCAGGTACTAGCATAGTGACGCAGGGGAGTATAGGAACCAAAACCTTTTATCATCCTACTCATTTTGAACATAGAATAATATAGAGGAAACCTAATTATTACTTCTAAAAAACGTTGATGTGCTAGAGTCTAGGTTTGATTGATTGTTTACTACACCGGGTGCCAAATTTTATTGATTATTAATTGTGTATGATCAATTGGACACGTGGAGGAAAACAATTAAGAAGTTTAGCGGAACCTTTGCACATTTACAACCCACTACCTCATCCTAAGCGGAGAGGGCGACCAACTCTCCCAATCAACACAATAGAGGACATAGGAGCCCCAGTTTGGGAGGAAAGTGATCCATCTCGAGTTTCCCCAATTTTGGAGGAGGGTAATTAATCCACAATCGAATTGAGATTAACCTAAATGAAAAAATGAAATGAAGAACAAACATAATTGGTAGGAGAATTTTCCTTTTGGAGCTTCAATTGCTCAATGATTTAATTCCAATTAAATTATTCTCAAAGCCCTAAGTCTATGTTACAAAAACTTAGATTGATCTAAGATAAAACATAATTTCACCTTGCCTAGCCTTGCCCCTTTATGAGGGTTGCAAGTTCCTAGTTATAAGAAGGACCATTATGCCCTTAAAACGCCTAAATATTAAAGGGATGCGATAGTCGTTCGAACGACTGGAAAAAATAACCCTAAGAAAAGCCTCAGCATGAATTGGTCTTTTGGAACTCCAGTTCATTCGAACGAGTCCAATGTCGTTCGAACGAGTTGCCTATTTTTTCCTGAAAAATTACCTCAGCTTAAAATGGTCTTCTAGGAACTCCAATTTCGTTCAAACAACTCCAAATTTTGTTCGAACGACTTTTGCCTATTTTTGCCTGAAACTACTTAGTTCGAATTGGTCGAATAGACTCAACTCGAATTGATCTTCTGAAAAATCCATGTCGAATAGATTCAGCTCGAATAGACTCTTCTTGGAAATCAAGCTCGAATAGACTTGGCTCGCATTGGTCGACTAGACTCAACTCAAATAGGTCTTCTAAGAACTTCCAAGCTGTTTCTCTCATAACTCTTTCGAGCAACTCTAAGGTTCGTTCGAACGAGTTGGCATCTTTTGAAGGGGGGGGGGATCTTTAGATTCTCCTAGATCAGTAATCCATCTAGAGTTGACCCAATTAAACTTGCTGTTAAGCTAGAAGTCGATGCCCCAATCATGGCTGCCACTAAATCTATTAGGTTTTATTGGACCCTAGTGATGAGTGAAATGCCTTCGTGTATTGTATTACCAGCCGCCATGACAAACCATTATGAAATCAAGCCTAGTGTAATCCAAATATTACCTATATTTTATGGGCTTAATTTTGAGAGCCCTTATAAGCATGCCTATGAGTTTATACAAATATTTGCGCTCTTAAAATACTAACATTTTACTGAGGATTTTGTTCTCCTTCATTTATTTTTATTCTTACTCAAAGATAAGGCGAGTCATTGGCATGATTCATTAGAATCGACATCTATCAGTTCATGGGACCAAATATAGACTAAGTTCAAAACCAAATGGTTTTCTATAGAAAAACCCTTACTAATAGAAATACAATTGTTAAATTTGATCAAAATAAAAGTAAAACATTTTATGAGGCATGAAAGAGATATAAAGATCTTCTTTCACAATGTCCCCATCATGGCTTTGAGAAACAACATCTAGCCTAAATCTTCTAACGTGGAATAACCTCTAAGAATCGTTATAGGCGAGAATCCATGCATAGTGGCAAATTCCAAGATGTTTAACCTAATAGAGCTTAAGAGGAGTTTTAGACATTAGCTGAGAACTCTCAGCAGTAGGATTTTGATCCACATAAAAATGTTCGTATAGCCAAGAAAGGTGGCTTATATGAAGTGAGTGATGGAATGGCCATAAAGCCCAATTAGATACTTTTACCCAAAAAATTGAGGTTATGGCTATAAATCAGTAGTTAACAAAGTTTAACAACAGGGTTGCACCGTTTGTTATGATGTCACCCATGCGACTCAAATGTGTCCCATGTTTAATACAATGAATGGCATTCAAGAGCAAGTGAATATTTTGAATAATACCTACAAGGCTATTTGACCCGTACAAGCCAACTTGGCAGAACCCCATAAATTTTTTGTGGAAGAACAACCAACCTAGTTCGGGTTTTAGAGAGCCACAAACCTCAATTCATAATTTTCCTAGGAATTTCCATTATCAGTCTTATCCTCAGGCATCTCAGCAATCATTTCAGTCATCCAAATAAATCACACCCGCTCTACCCAAACCATCTTTGGAAGATACCATTTCTCTCTTCATACAATAATTAATGGAAAGTCAAAAGTAAGCATTGCAATTTTAGCAACAAATGATGTAATTCCAACGACAGACATTACTGAATTAGAATTTTACATCCCAATCTATCTATAATCTAGTGAATCAGATAGGACAATTGGCAAATATATTAAATGAGAGGCCACTAGGTAAGTTACCTAGCTAACTTGTATATAATCTAAAAGGACCACCGGGATTTGATTTTAGCTTAATCCTAAAATAGCTTAATGCTATTACCACCCTTCGATGTGGTAATCAAATTGATAATCGAGTTGAAATGCCCAGGGTTGAGCCAACACCAGTTGCTATTGAGGATAACGTAGGTACCAGTGAACCAGTTGTAGTAAGCAACCATAGACCTTCTAAGAAATCTAAGGAGTTGTCTACCTCCTCTGTTTCTATACCAAAGGTACATTTTAAACCAAAAGTGCCTTATCCACAGCCCCTTCTTCTTGCTAATAAAATGATTCAATTTGACGAGAAATCGTATACATTTAAGCAAGTTTATATAAATATTCTAGTACTCGATGTCATCATGCTTATCCCTGTATATGCCAAATTCCTTAAGGATGCGTGCACTAGGAAAAAGAAAATCAATGTGCACAAGAAAGTCCTCTTGACTGAGACATTAACCCCTCCTAAGCTTCAAGATCTTGAAAGCCCAACGATCTCTTGTAAAATTGGAGATCACAAAGTGGATAGAGTGTTACTTGACTTAGGGGCTAGTGCGAATCTCTTACCTTTACTCGGTCTATCAGGAATTAGGACTTGGAAAACTTAAACCTACCCAAATGACACTTCAATTGGCTGACAGGTCAATCTGATACACATGTGATATCCTTGAGGATATTCTTATCAAGGCCGATATTGCTATTTTTCCTGTGGACTTTATTATTTTTGATACTGAAGATGTCACGAATCCTAGCTGTGAGATCTCCGCCATATTAGGCCGCCCTTTTCTTGGCACTGCTCATGCTATTATTAATTGCTTTTATGGGGTCTTACAACTATCAATGGGAGACATGAAGATCAAACTCAATTTGTTAACAATAATACTCAAGTCCCTCATTCTGATGATATAGCAGAGCTGAATATGATTAACTCCCAAGTTTACAACTCGTTCCCTAAATTATTTTATAAAGACCCCTTAGAATCATGTCTTGTGAACTTTGGTGAAGACTTTGATGAAGATACGATTGCTAAAAAGATTAATGTTCTAATTGACTCAACACCTATTTTTAATAAGTCAAAAATAGAGACCTCATGTTTAACCTCTTAAACCATCCATTACTTTGCCTATTCTATTCATCGTTAAAGTATCCAAGTTAGACCTTAAGCCATTACCTGAGAGTTTAAAGTATGCCTTCTTAGGTGATTCTAAAACTTTACCTGTGATCATAGCTTATAATCTAAATGTTGACCAAAAAAGTAAATTGCTGGGTGTCCTTGGAAGATACAAATTTGCCCTTGGGTGGTCTATAAAAGACTTGAAGGGGATTTGCTCGGCCGTTTGCATGCATTACATCAATCTCGAGGAAGTTACAAAAAATTCTCGTGAGATGCAACGGTAGTTGAATCCCACCATGATGGAGGTGGTGAAGACAGAAGTCCTCAAACTTTTAGACTCGAGTGTCATATACCCCATATCGGATAGTAAGTGTGTCAGCCCCGTTCATGTTATACCTAAGAAATTAGGGATTACTATAGTTGAGAATGAGAATAATGAACTAATCCTCACCCACATGTCCACCAGGTGGCGTGTCTGTATCGACTACAGGAAATTAAACACGGTCACAAGGAAAGATCATTTTCTTCTTCCATTCATTGATCAAATGCTTGAACTCTTAGCCAGAAAGAGTCATTACTACTTTCTTGATAGTTATTCTAGGTACAATCAGATTCCCATTGCCCCAGATGATCAGGAGAAAACCACTTTCATGTGTCCCTATGGGACATATGTTTATCGACATATGCCATTTAGGTTGTGTAATGCACTCGCTACAATCTAACGTTGTATGATAAGCATATTTTCTGATATGGTTAATAAGTTTCTTAAAACCTTTATGGATGACTTTTCAGTATTTTGATCATCTTTTGACTAATATTTGCACCATTTAGAGATTGTACTAGAAAAATGTACACAAACCAATTTGGTGTTAAACTGGAAAAAGTGTCACTTCATCTTAACACAAGGGATAGTTCTTGAACATATTATCTCCAACAAAGGGATTGAAGTCGACAAGGCCAAGATCAACATTATTTTTTCCTTACCTCCACCTCGGACGGTTAAGGTCATTCGATTATTTCTGAGTCACACTGGGTTTTACCGCCAATTCATCATAGATTTTAGCAAAATTTCCAAACCCTTGTACAATTTACTTGCTAAGTTGCTAAGGACACTGATTTCAACTTTGATGATGCATGTTTAAGAACTTTTGAGAAGCTTAAACTTCTATTAACTTCAGCCCCTATCATCCAACCTCCTAATTGGAAACTTCCTTTCGAGCTCATGTGTGACGCTTCAGATTTTAACTTTGATGATGCATGTTCAGGAACTTTTGAGAAGCTTAAAATTTTATTAACTTCTGCCCCAATCATCTAGCCTCTCAATTGGGAACTTCCCTTCGAGCTCATGTACGACACTTTATATTACGTTGTTGGAGCAGTTTTAGGACAAAGAATAGATAATAAACCTTATGTTATTAACTATGTTAGTCGCACGCTCAATGACGTACAGTTAAATTAATCGACCACGGAGAAAAAGTTATTAGCTATTGTATTTTCCTTTAAGAAATTTCGATCATACCTTGTGGGATCCAAAATCATTGTTTACACCAACCATACGACCTTAAAGTATTTATCTAAAAAATATGATAAGCCTCTGTTAATGCGATTGATTCTTTTTTTACAAGAATTTGATCTCAAAATTTTAGATAAGAAAGGTATTAAAAACTTTGTTGTAGACCATCTATCACGAATCCTCACTGAAGGTACTGAAGATTTTTTCCCTATCTTTGAGATATTTTCTGATGAGCAGCTTATGGCTATCTCACAATTGCCTTGGAATGCCGATATTATCAATTATCTTGCTACAGAATGACTACCTAACCATTGATCAAAGCAAGATGAAGCCAAATTCATGTACGAGGTTAGACGTTTTAGTTGGGATGATCCTTATATATCTATATAAGTTTTGTTCAGACCAAGTGATCAAGAGATGCATCCCAAATGATGAGTTCCATAGTGTACTCACATTTTGCCACACCTTAGCTTGCGAAGGACATTTTGGTTCCAAGAAAACCGCCGCAAAAGTCCTCCAATCTAGTTTCTATTGGCCTACTCTTTTTCGCGACGTACATACCTTTTGTTTTGAATGCGATAAGTACCAGAGGAATGAGAATAATTCTCATCGAAACATGATGCCCTTAAATAACATTCATATCATTGAACTATTCGATGTTTGGGCATTGACTTTATGGACCCATGTTCTTCGTCTCGTAGATACCTTTACATTCTTGTTGTAGTAGATTATGTTTCCAAATGGATTGAGGCGGTACCATATCTAACGAATTATCATAAGCCCGCGGTAAAATATTTGAAAAACATTTTAATCGTTTTGGCACCCCTCGGGCAATTATTAGTGATGGTGATGAACATTTTTGCAATTGAATCTTTCAAAATCTTTTGAAAAATTACTCTATCACTCATAAAGTTGTCACACCTTATCATCCACAAACAAGTGGTTAAGTCGAAGTCTCAAATTGGGAGATCAAAAGAATTTTAGAAAAAACTGTTCGGACTGATTATAAAGATTGGTCTAACCATCTTGATGATGCCCTTTGGGCATATTAAACATCTTGCAAAACCTCGATTAGTATGTCACCATATATGCTCATCTTTGGGAAGGCTTGTCACTTGCCAGTAGAATTGGAACACAAGGCTCAGTGGGTTATAAAGGCCTTTAACTTTGAAATGGATAAAGCCGGATCACATAGAAAACTTTTACTTTCTGAACTTCATGAACTTCATCGCGAGGCTTATGAAAATTCAAAACTTCACAAGGAACGAACAAAAGCTTTTCATAATAAGTTGATTGCTTACAAATCTTTTGAGCCTAATCAGAAAGTGTTACTCTATAATTTATGGCTACGTTTATTTCCTAAGAAATTATGTTCTCGTTCGTACGACCCTTATGTAGTTAAAACTATTTATTGTCATGGAGCCGTGGAGAAGATCCTAAAGTCTGTAATACTTTCAAGGTCAATGGACAACGTTTAAAATTGTATTTAGAATCTTGTATTTCTGATGAAGAAATAACTTTTCTAGTTGACCCATATTATCAGAATTGATCACATGAGCCCCTTATATGCCTTATTGTTATATTTAAGTTTAGGGGCACATTCGTCTGGCTGAAGATGGTAAAACTCCTTGAACGAAGACCCCTCTCCTCTAGACTCTCCCTTATGCTCATTTTTCCAACTAGACTTGTACCCTGACTTGTTCTTGTCCCCTTCTTTGTTACTCTTCAAGTACTTGCCTTTAATTACAATTACCTTCACGATAGTGTCCTCAATATTGGCCACAGTAAAGAGCTTCAACTTTCTTCTAATGGACTCCGATAAACCCCCCGTGTACTTCATGAACACCTCATACTCGTCCATATCAATGTCCAAAACCAAAGCTTGGTTATGAAACACCGCAGTGTACTATTGTATAGATTGCTCAAACTTTTGGAACAAATTATGTCATTTATATCATCTCTCTTGCTCATACCCAATCGGATAAAACTATTATTGCATTAATACCTTGAATTCTTTCCAACTCAAACTTCTTACATCGTGGCGCTCCTAATAAGATTTCCACCACGTGAGTAAATGACTTGCGAATTTTAACGTAGCAAAGCATATTTGCTGAGCATTGGAGTATTCATAAACGGAAAAATAGGTCTTTAACTTATCTAACTAATTATCTAACTTCTCGGCATCGATTGGACCGTCGAAAACCGGAATTTCAATTTTAAAATTGATATGAAGATTATGTAAAGGATTCGATGACTTAGCAATACCCGATTATTCCTTGACGGATTCGGCATCACCAGAATCGCTATCTATCTCTGGAATATCGTCGTCTCCATCCACCTCCAAAACCAATTTCTTCCTCGAGTGGCCTCGCCATTGAGAGCGATCTCGCTATTTTACCGAAGCGGAAGCCTTTGCGAGATTCATGAAATACAATTATTCTACTAACTCCCCTACATTAGAAGTTAGGTCAGAAGTAGTATCCAAAGTTGTGAGTCGATCATCGGAATTGCCCATCCTAAATTATCCTTCTTCTTCGAATAAGGTTTGTGAAGAATCTTCAATAAACTCACTAGCTTCTCTTTCGTTTGCTTAAGACGGTCACATATAGAAACCATAAACCACAATCAGCCCCCCGAGAATCATAACCTGGATCTGATACCACTTAATCCACAATAAGATAGAGAAACCCTAGCTAGCAGAAAAGTACGAAGAGCACCAAATTGGATTGGGAAAAATCCCTTTTAAGACCTTTAAATTGCTTAAACATAATTAATTACAATAGAATTACTCTAAACCCTGAACTTCTTCCTCAAAACTTTTATTGATCTAACATAAGAAAGAAAATGGCCTAAGTCCCCTTTATATACTAGGGAATTAAAAAAATACTAATAAAATGCATCTCGAGGCAAACCCACGCCTCAGAAATACAGCCTACGCCAAGCTCGTTCGAACGGCATTCAAGCCCGTTCGAACGACATTACGCTAATTGGTCTAAAACCCTAGAAAGTTGACAACTCTTTCGAACAACATTCAAGCTCATTCGAATGAAATTTTTCTATGGGCTAAATTCCAGAAAGTTAAACATTGGTCGATCGAGCGAAAATAGGGAGTCGTTCGAACGACTTTGGGTTCTTAGGCTAAATTCCAGAGAGGTGGAATTGGGTCTCTCGCAGGACTCTAAACTTCATTCGAACGACTTTGGTTAATTTTAAATCATCCCAAGATCCTCCTGGATCAAAAATCAGGGTCCAATAAGCAATCAAACTTGTTCATTTTCCTTTCTTGTTATTTTTTCTTTATTGTCATAATCTAGTAATATGGCGATGATCGAAGGGATGATTAGCTAAACCTCTTAGCCAAGGCTAGAGGAAGCTCCATCCTAATGTAGCCTAGTTGTATAAGTAGGTTTAATTTAAGTACTATTTTTTTCTCTTCGGGCTCAAGTTCGAATCCTTCATTCCTTTGTCCTATGCTTGACCATAGCTAGGATTTGGAGGAATGAAGAAACTATACAACCATCTTGTTTGACCATAACAAGATAGGTTATGAACATTGAGAATAGAAAGTAAGCTACCTTACCCAACATGACCATTGTTATGTAAGGTGGGTTATAGAAAATTATCATGGCCAAATGCTTATTTCTTATTCATTCTGAGTATCGTGTATACCCGACCAAAGACACATGGTACGGGAATTATTATGTAGTTAGATTAGAGATACATTCTCATGGACTACAACGAGGTGGAGTGGCATTGATGCCATGGTTTCTACTCTAATTTATTTTACAATTTGTTTCTTTCTTCTTTTCATATGATTACCTACACATAAATCTTTTGTATTGGATAAATTTAATAGCCCGAAGCTAATTCGCACCTACAAGTCTCATGGGATACGACCCTGTTACCATTTGTACTCAATGGTACACCGTACACTTACGGGTCTTTAAGACGCTACAATAAAACTTGGTTTTAATGTCACTTTTATAATGACGTGATAGGCATATAATATCATTTTTAAAAGTGACTAGGAAAGCAGTGTTGTGGAAAGTCTTTTACTTTGACGTCATTTATTGGGTGACATAAAAAGCAAGAAAAAATGACTTTATTTTGGTCCACAACTTACATGACTCTAGAAACTAAATCAGTAGGGAAATAATGATGTTAGTGATCTATATTTAACCATATCACTTTACAGATGACTTCAATATTTCGCCAAAAAGTAAAAAAAAAATTGGTAGAATCCTCCCTCCCCACCTCCACCACCTTTTATCTTTCCCTTTTTAAACCATGATCTACATCTAGAGTCAATTTCAAATACTAACATATAATAAGAAAAACTAGATCACTGATTACAAAGAAATACATATCAAAAATCTATGAAGAAATACAATTCCTAAAATGCAGTTATGGAATTCGAAAGTACTTATAAAATTGTTGATAACCATATCTTATGAATCTCTTTAGTATTAATACCATTTTTACATCAAACTTCTAAGATAAAGAGTGCTTGTAAACGTGTTTCATGGTCACCATCGAAAACTTGAACACCAGCGATCTTCATTAACAAGAATGTCGTATACCTGAAACATAATCCGAGATTCATGACCAACAAATTCTACTACAAAAATATTTAGAACCATAGTCCAAAACATGAAAAAATATTAAGTTATTTTTATCTCAGTAACTATTGTAACTAAAGAACTCAGGTTTACCACCAAGCCTCCATTTGCAACCACAAACATTTTATCCTTTAAGCATTGAATACTTGTAAAATTGGAAATTCTTAAAATTTATCAAAAAAGAAAATTTTAAGTAATACATACCCATACTTAATTTTCAAATTTAAGCATGTAATGTGGTGATTTAGAATATCAAAGAGGGTAGGGTGATA
Organism: Kingdonia uniflora; assembly: GCA_014058105.1. Classification (NCBI taxonomy): domain Eukaryota; kingdom Viridiplantae; phylum Streptophyta; class Magnoliopsida; order Ranunculales; family Circaeasteraceae; genus Kingdonia; species Kingdonia uniflora. Next base: position 2,218,849 of record JACGCM010001560.1, read on the forward strand.
ACGGGAACGATACATTCCACGAAGTATGGGTATTACTGTACATTAAAAACTTAGTTAAGGCTTAACAACATAAATGCAACAAATACTGGAGAGGAGAGATGGAGCAAGAGCAAGAGACCACGTCGTTAAAGTATTTTCTAGCAAGGTCCACCGGCTTATATGGTTTTGAACCTGTACATAACAATAACAACAACAACAACAAAATGTTGAATAAGTTCCCAAGTATTATTATATTCATAAAAATATTAAAATCAAGTTGAACATGCAGGGAACCCAAGATAGAAAGAACCCAAGAATCTCAGTACTTAACTAGCCTCAGATTGGTAGCAATAGTCACCACCAACTAACATAGCTCACCCAAAAATATAACATCAAAAAATAATGAAAACCTATATCTTGAGTTTGAAAGGAAAGAGAGATAAAGGGTTACTATAGTTTAAAGGAATAATAGCTAACCAAAAAGATAAACCTGCTCAATACAGGCCATATAAGCTATAAGTATTTACAAGAAGCTCAACCAAAGCAATAATAGTTATGAATAATCTGTTAGGAATTAGGGTAACTAATCTCAATCCCTCGCCCAAGACCGATAAACAGAAATGTCAATTGATAAATTAAACTAAATCAAAACATAACGATTTACACGGAGGAGGGAAGTGTAAAACCCTTACAGATAAAAACTAATCCCCGCGAACAATCCACTATAATCAAATAGGTTACACACGATCTTCTCTAAGCTTCCGCAAGCTTTGTGATGGAGTCCCTCAAACCCTAGTTCTCTAGAATTAAACTCATAGAATATTAGGCCAACTAATAACCTAAGTCCCCCTTATATACTTGGGGGACTAACTACAAACCGAACATATCTCAAGGCAAACTCAACGTTCCAAACAAACTTCTAAAACTAGCCTACGCGGTTTTTGTTCGAACGACTCTAATTTCGTTCGAACGACTTCGATGGAACATAATTTTTATCCCTATAAACAACATCTCGTTCGAACGACATCCACTCTCGTTCGAATGACCATCAATTTGAGTCCCTTAACAATCTCCCACTTGAAATTGAATCCCGTAACCCATCTCCAGATCTCTAAATAAATTGCTCGTACTACCTAGACCTTCAACACCATGAGGACCCACTTACAAAATTTCACAATCTTTAACAAATCTCCTACTTGAAATTTAAAATGTAAGGTTCTCGTAACTTTACCTATCTTTAAAGTAACTATATTTGTAACTGTGTCAAACCAAACTCTTCACGCCAAAAGCTATCGTACCATACAAAACCACCATGTGATAATGTTTTTGAATATTTTTCAACCAAAAAATCAAGAACATCCCCTTCCAAACTTTCAAAGCTGCACTGTACTCATGCCTTTGTAATTAACCATTGACATCTCGATATCCAAGTAGCTTAGGTATAACACTACAAAATTGTAGCCCTTTACATGTCACTGACATACTCCGCAATCACAAGTGAACACAACCCTGCAAGCTGAATAAGAATCACTCCATAGCTATGAGCTACAACCGAGTCTTCTTCGAATACATAATATTCATTATCAACATCTCACAACTCCCACTTCATGGGAAAACTCCGGTCTCATGTAAACAATGACATACATTAGCAAATAAATCATCAATGAGTTAGACATTCTATAACCAAACAAACACATGTCTCGAGCCCAAAGTAACAACAAATGGTGAACTACCAAATAATACTCTAACCAGTCTCAATGTACTATGTCAATAACAACTCTAACTTCACGTTCGTCTTATTGTACAATACCATATGCCAAGGATTATCCAATCCATCGGTCCAACCCTTTATTGAGATAACCTTTCCCACAGCTCTTTAATCTCACTCATGTTAGAACTTGCATACGCAACTAGCATATCAATTATACTCTAAGAACTGATAATCCATGAGTTCTAAAAAAACTCATAACATCAACAATGATCTCTGTGATATGACATAAATCTACTAATGATATAAACATATCTAACATCGAGCCCCATCGTTTTGATGTATATCCCGAATATGCATATGAAGCTCTCATGTATGAGCCTCCATAATACAACTCCACCCGGTAACTATGTATCCATGTAGCCGACTTACATACCCATCTTCAATAAGATCAATCATGAAGATTTTATTATTATTCCGTATCAAGAATCATTCAATCTAAAAAGAAAAAAACCACCACAATACAACTAACTTCACAACTGGTGAACAAAAAAATCTTGACATAAACACATGTTTCTTCTTGAAAACACTTTACCACAAGTTTCACCTTGAACCGCTTGAACAAACTTGTTCTTGTTTAACTTGTAAACCAACTTGTGAAGTAAAGAGTTTTACCATCGGTAATATTATCTTATACCCGATATGACGATTGAGATCCTATCTCATCATTACCAATAATAAGCTCCCACATGCCCATGGCCTCACCAAGTAAAGCCACCATGTAGTCATCACCAATACCGGCTAGCCACAAATAATGTCGAGAGTAATGATAATGGGCCATAGGTCTCAAAACCTTTGTTCTTCTTTTCATTACAATCGAAGGAGTATACGGTTCTCGCTGGACCATTTCAACCAATGGTTCCAACACTACCTCTAGAGAGATTTTTACATATTCACATGACCCTGATAAATCTACTTTTACGTTCCACTTATCCATGTCTTCGCAAAAGAGATCATCATTGGATATCACATCAATAAGTTGGATAATTTTCTGATTCCTCGCATCACAAGATCGATCACCAAAATCATCACAAACATATCCAATGAACAAGCACAAAGTAGACATATAATCTAGTAATGATCTACTACTAGAATAGGCAAAAGAAGCATAAATGATTACCTTCTTTTTGTCAAAGTGATCTCTTTTAATAGTCCAAGATCCAATACATACCAAGACTCTATATCAACCGCTGAAACTAACAAATCTGCCTAAAATAGCTTTGGCAACTTGATAAAACATTTCATACTTTACGCCCTTTCAGTAATCTCACAGACCACACTTTCAGCTACAGTAAAATCTTGTAGTATTATTAGGATATTCTCAAGCCTATCAATCCCAATAGATGTTTTTTCTATAACAAACTCATCACAGCAAAATTGATCACCATCACCGTTAAACCCAAGATGCTTCAACATTAAACCCGTCTCATTCTCAACCCAAGCTTTCCATCTAGCGAAAACATTTAACCAATCCGTTTCATTCTTTAAGAAATGTACACCAAGCTCTCATGTAAAATCACCAATGAAAACAACAAATCCATAAAATCCCACGTTCGAACTAACTCTAGTCGGTTCCTGTACATCATCGTATAAGTGGTTCGATCTCATATCCAATTTTCTTCTCCTTCTAGGAAACCCAACTTTCTTTTGCTTTACAAAGACAACGTCTTCACAAAAGAACAAATCTATTAATTTTAACTTGTCAAGGCTTACCCTTGAGAGCGATGTTTTCATCCAAATGCTCACGTGACTAAGTTTTTCATGTCATGCTCTAGAGTTTACCATTGAAGTAATAACACCAATAATCTCATCATTAGTGTTACACGTCTCCTAAGAATGCATCTTGTCTTTGTCCTAAGCTAAAATAGTAACATCCTTCATGATCACAAAAACATCATCGCCGAAGGTAGCCAAAAGACCCAAATCCAATAGTTGGCTTGAAAACATATTTCTAGCCATACTAGACACATCTTGCACCATATCCGAACTTAACAAATTATCATTTGTTAATACAATCTGGACAACTTTTTTATCTACAATGTGATAGCACTCATCATTGTTTTACAATTTTCTTTTACCCAACGTAATTTTTAATAGAGCATCCAACTCTAACCTCGAACTTTTACAAATACCATAAAATAACCAACATGACTTATCCTGAGTACCATGAATCATATTACATGGTTTATCCCAAATATCACAAGTCATATCACACAAATCATTAGACATAAGATTTGATGCATTATTAAAAAATTTACCTTCCTCGGAGAAAGTCGTCGAACGTCTCTTTACAGATTTTCTATTCTTTGTCGATCTACAATTTTCCTTCTTATGACTAACTTTACTGCAATTTTACCAAATATCTTGTTGATTGTAATTCCATGCTTTTATGCTCCTTTTGCTTCCATTATCAATATGTGAAACTCTTTTTCCTTTAGCTTCAACATTCAAGTAATTACCCGATGTTAACAACAAAGATCTAAAAGGCATTATGCGAAACCCTTCACCATAAACTTCTACTGCGTCATTGAAAGTATCCTGCTTACAAGATTTTGAAGCACTCATAACACACTTCTGAGAATTTAAATTTCTCGAAGATGATTCAAATATCTTTAATAGTTTGTCCATCATCTCTAACACGGTACTCACTTTAGGTAATTTAGAAGAAATAGAACTTGAAAGTGTTGAACGAACTTTACCTAGAATATCTTGATCTAGAAGCTCACACTCCAAACGATCCATATCGGCTGGCTTCATCAAAATCCCGCCTAGAAGAAAATCATAATCCTCCACGTATAGAAAATCCTCTACTTACATCTTCTAAATCCCAAAGTTTAATCTATTGAATTCATCTATTTATAATTTTTCCATATCGGCCATCGCTCTAATCACACAAACCCTAACCTATACCAGTTGTTAGGAATTAGAGTAGTTAATCCCAATCCCTCGCCCAAGAACGATAAACGAAAATGCCAATTGAGAAATTAAACGAAATTAAAACACAATAATTTACCCAGAGGAGGAAAATGGAAAACACTTGTGGATAAAAACCACTCGCCGCGAACAATCCAATATGATTAAGTAGGTTACACACGATCTCCTCTAAGCTTACTCAAGCTTTGTAATAGAGTCTCTCAAACTCCTAGTTCTCTAAAATTAAACTCATAGAAGATTAGGCTAACAAATTACATAAGCCTCCCTTATATACTTGGGAGACTAATTACTAATAGAACAAATCTTGGGGCAAACTCAACGTCCCAAACGGACTTCCAAAATCAACCTGCGCAGTTTATGTTTGAACAACTCTAAGCTCATTCGAACGACTTCGACAGAATAAATTTTCTATCCCTATAAACAATATCTCGTTCGAACGACATCCAGTCTGGTTCAAAAGACTTCGACGGTAACCATGTTTCCAACATAGAAAATAACAATCTCGTTCGAACGACATCCTGTCTCATTTGAACGACCATCAATTCGAGTTCACCCTTAACATTATCTGTAACAAAAGCCATTTAGTAAATTACAAAAATAGTGATTAAAGAAGTTTAAGGGAAAAAACATGAAAATAGAATAAAGAAATGTGCAAAATTAAAGATAACATTCATTGTTTTGCATAGGTATCCCCTTAATAAGAGTTTTGCACCAAGTCCAAACTAGATTGCTGATATTTTTTAGATTTTGTTGATCCATTACGTTCTGCCTCTACGATCACAGGTGGATTTAACTTAATAGTTGGTGGCATTGCAAATAACATTTACCTCTTCGACTAGTTTTATAGGAAGAAAATCTGTAACTTGACCATCCTTCTGTAATGGACTTCAACTGAAGCTTCTAAAATTGGCTTCTATTAAGGTCATAATATAAGTCATTAATGAAAAAATCACCAAAAGCGAAGCACACTTAGTAAAAGCCAATGATGGTTAAGCCGCAGTCAACTCCACCATTTACACAATATTGTTCAATCCCTAATAGTATTTGATCATAAATTTTTCTAGAAAATTACAAAATTAGTCATAGAAGAGGGCAATCAAAAATTGAATGGAGTTTTATATATATATATATATATATATATATATATATATATATATATATAATTTACAACGCTAAAATTAGAAAGACAAAAAAAAAAGATCAAACCCCATTTTTGCAAGCAAACAAACACTGAAATATTATTGAAGAGAAAATACAAAATCGAAATAAAGTTCACTTACTCTAATCACCACTCAAGAGATCAACTACAGGAACAAAGTGATTATGGGCAAGCTGAAGTTCACCACTATCGAGTTACACCCTCATATTTCCCTTCACCAAAATCCCTTTTTGTCTTCAATCCTTTTTTTTCAGCCCATGCACGTAACACTAGATTTTTCCATATATCCACCATTTTTCGGCGTAGGAGGAATGCGATCCTCAATATTTGTAAGGTGGATGGTTCATGGGCGCACGATAGGAAGGATATTGGCAAAGCCTTTCTAGAGTTCTACAAGGAGATTTTTACCTCTTAAGAACCGGCTGTTAAGATTGAAAAGCTTAACATCATGAATAACTTGATTTTGCATGAAGATAACTGTCTCCAGACTTGGGAACCCACTTTGGAAGAGCTCAAGGAATCCCTCTTCCCCATGAATCCCCGCAAAGCTCCAGGTCCTGATGGGTTCATGCCTCATTTCTGCCAAAAATCCTGGGATACGGTTAAAAATGACCTCTACCAAGCCGTTCTTGCCTTTTTTCAAACTGGTCATCTCCTCGCCAAATTTAATCATACAAAAATTACTCTCATCTCAAAGAAGAAGAATCCCAATAAACCAGAACACTTCAGACCTATTAGCCTTTGCAATGTCAAATTCAAAATCATTACCAAAATTCTTGCTAGCAGACTCAAACCGCTCCTTCACAAACTTATCTCCCCGACCCAGAACGCCTTCTTCCTGGGTAGACAAATTTTTGACAGTATCATCAGGCCTAGGGGATCCTTAAATCCCTCAAAAAGAAGAAAGGAACTTCAGGAAGTATGGCGGCTAAGCTGGACCTTAGCAAAGCTTTTGACAGAGTGGAATGGAGTTTCCTTGTGGACACCATAAAAACCATGGGTTTCTGCGATAAGTGGTGCACCTGGATACACCAATGCATCTCCACCACAACTTTCTCATTTAACCTGAATGGCTCCCCATATGGTTTCCTTAAACCTGGTAGAGGCCTTAGACAAGGGGACTCCCTCTCCCCCTTTCTTTTTCTCATCTGCTCTGAGGTATTTTCCCATATTATCCTCAAAGCAAAGATTAAAGGGGAACTCCGTGGCATCAAGACCGCCAGAGGCAGTACCCTGGTCTTTCACCTCCTTTTCGTTGATGATTATTTCATTTTCAGCAAAACCAATCTGGAGGAAGCCGGGGCGCTTAAAGATGCCTTGGATACTTTTAAAAACGTTTCTGGCCAAGAGATTAATCTGGAAAAATCGTGTATCATCTTCAGCAAAAATGGTCACCCTAAGCACCACAGACTGATTCCGTGAATCCTCTATATCAAAAGAGACTCAGTTGGGGAAAAATACCTCAGAGTCCCGCTCGAGTTTGACCACAAGAAAAGCCTTAACTTCCAAGACATTATCACTCGCGTCTCAAGCAGAATCGAGGGTTGGAAGGCTAATAATCTTTCTCAAGTAGGCAGACTCACCCTTATTAATGTTATTAACTCAGCAATCCCTTCTTTCTACATGTCCGTTTTCCCATTCCCTATTAAAATCTACAAAAATTTGGACTCTATTAACGTTCGTTTCTTATAGGGTGCAAACCCGACAGGTAATAATAGGACCTACTTTATTAGCTGGAAAAAAATTTGCAAACCAAAGGATTGGGGAGGGCTAGGCATCAGAACTGCCCTTGCCCACAACCAAGCTCTTCTGGAGAATTATCAAGGAACCAGACAAATTTTGGGCTCATAATTTGAAGAAAAGATACTCACTTATGGAGTCTTCAATGATCTCCTCCTCTAAGCCCGCCGCCTCCTGGATCTGGAAAGGACTTTTAGCTACCATAAATAGAATCTGGTCTGACCTTATCTGGCATATCGGTAATAGGAAAAGTGTTGATTGTTAGTTGGAATCCTGGATCCCAGTCATCAGATTCGGGCATCCCAGTGGGCCTGTCCCTTCTCATAGAATGGTTACTAAAGTTTCTAACCTCATCTGCCCCATTCAGCGCACTTAGAAGGACAGGCTTATCTATTATTTGTTCCACTACTATGTGGTGGAGATCATTTTTCTTATCCTGCTTAGCAAATTCCCAGCAAAGGACACCCTCAGATGGCGAAAGGATCATAATGGTATCCTCACTGTTAAATCTGCCTACCAATCATCCCTTCAGGAGGTTAAGCCGAATAAGATGGACAACCATCTTCGTACGTCCAATTACCCAGGAGCGGGAAACGACCCCAATTGGGCCTTTATCTGGAAAATGAAAATGTCATTCAGAATCCAACTCTTCCTTTAGAAAGCACTGCAGGACAGTATTCCTACCAAGAGGAACCTCTGGCATGGGGAAGAAACCAAGGATACTACCTGCCCCAGATGTGGAGAAGAAGAAGAAACCACCAACTACCACACACGCCCTCTTCTTTTATAAGAATATTAAAGAATTCTGGCATGCTTTCGACCCCACCCTCAATTTGAATTTATGATCCTACAGTGACTCCCTGGTAGGTTTACTTCACAAACTTGCTCATCAGGGAAGGACTGTTTCTGACTCCGCCTTGTGGGGAAAGATTATCTTTTTCTTTTGCGTCATTTGGATGAGCAGGAATGATCTTATCTTTAATCAGAGTAACCCTAACCCTATTATTTCTGTGAATAGGGCCAAAAGTTATTGTACTACCCCAGACATCAGCACCAATTCTTTGGTCAGGCTGGCCACGACCTACCCACCCCCTGTGGTAGGGGAAGGATGTCACAATAGTGACACACTGAGGGGGCTCTGGTTTTGTCATTAAAACTCACACTCTTTCTGTTGTTGGTACAGGTTTTGACTCCTCCAAGGCGACAAACCCCAAAGAGGCGGAGGCAATCTCCGTGATTAGAGGTCTGGAGGCGGCGCACGGGATGGGCCTAGAAAGAGTACTGATGGTACTCACAGATTGCATACGACTTGTCAGTGCGTATGAGGATAGAGCAGCTGACCTTTCTTGGAGCGCCCTCACCATTGCACCAGATTTTCTGGCTCTCGCTTCCCATTTCATTAGTTAAGATTTTAGTTTTTTAGCTGTTTGTTTAATTTTGAGGCACACTCATTAGCCGCTTTAGGAGCACACTCCCCTGCGTTGTCTTTTTTTGAGCCTGTGGAGGCTTCTAACTTTGTTGACTCTGTAATTTCTGTCTTGCCCTTGGTGGTTTAATTTATTTCACTCCTTTGCTTATAAAAAATAAAAATAAAAAACAATCTAATTATTACAAATTCAAAGGAAATTCTAAACGAGAAACTTAACCTTGTAAGATTAGTTTCCAAATCAGTAACAACTATCGCATTTTCTGTATGGAAAGAAGAAGAAGATTTGGGGGGTTGTAGTCGGTCTACCTCCATTCTTAATTAGAGAGAAGACAAAAAGGGAGGACAAATCAAACTAAGGAGGAGGCCTAATCGGTTTCACTGTGAAGATTTCAATTAAAGAGTCATAGCAAAATAGGGCTGGATAAAGTTCTTTTATTTTTTATTGAGACCTAAACCACGTCATTAGATAGGAAATGGCATCGATCTCCAAATTAAATGATGTAAAATCATTTTTCCATTTTAAAGTCATTTTCAAAATTGACGCTATTTAACAGAATACATTAATTCACCCCATTTTTTGAGGAAGTGACGTGATAACAATAGTAAGTACGTCAAGTTAGTTATAGGAAAGTTAATAAAAATAGGTTTTATAAAGTCATATTTTAAAACAATGATGATAATTAAATGACATAAATGCATATATTTGTTGTTGTACGTCGGTTTTATTATCGATCTTTAGTCAATCAATTAATAATATTAATTAATTAAATTATACTTTGTTACTCTCGTAATTTTTTTCTATGAAGTTGTTAATTTTTACACTTCGTTTTATGAATCCCTTTATGGCATAGCAATTAAATAGCTTAAGTTGTAGTTGGCTCCTTGAAAAGGATTGCTTCTAGAAAGTTGTTGTTATCCATGTTCCTTCAGACTAAAGAAAGCTTAAAAAGGAGTCATATTTGAATATATATATATATATATATATATATATATATATATATAGATGTGTGTGTGTGTATATATATATATATAAGTTATTTGAGTTGGGAAAGGCCCCACAATCGCATACTCACCAGTGTCATGCTAGAGGATGATGTATTCCCTTCTGAAATTGTTGTAAAACGTACCAAGTATTGTATTAATGAGGACAAAAGTTATAAAGGTACTCTAGACTTCAGTACTTGTAGTAATATCGGTAGAATATTCAATGTTGTCATTTGACATGCCATATTTTCTTCCATTGCATTAGATTTTCCTTAATCTAAAGAAATGGAACAACACATGATACAAGCTAAAGAAGTTCACCGGAAATCACATGATGCTTTCGGGGAAATATGTGGTCTTTACATTTGTTAGGTATAGATTTTAGTGTTACAAAATATCAGTAATTGCATTCTGCATAGTTGTGAATTACTCTTGTTGTTTTCCAATTTATTAACAGTATGAAATTTATACTCTATTTTATCTAGGTTATTGGTCATTTCACATTTTGTACTCATAAAAAATTCAACTGCATCATTTATGTTCTAGAACATTTTTGGTACTCTATTCTACTAGTTGCTATTCACCAAGAATATCCAATCACATTAGCATTACAGCTCTCTCGCATCTGGTATGTTATTTAGTGTTGGCATACATTTAATAAACTTTCAAAGTGTAGGAACTTTGAGTTAATGCACGTCAGCCCATTTGCTTGGAAATGCCAATTTTGTTCAAACATTTGCCAAGTTTGAAATGGACAATGGATAATATGTGACAATGAATATTACATTTCCAGCATCGGCATGTTACCATTTATTTTAAAAGTACGAGTAATATTCTGTATGCGTGCAATTAATACTTTATGTGTAAATGTAAACAAGCCATTAAGAGAACTGCCATCTACAATTTCAGAAATTGTAAGTATCATATACTATGTAAATTTAAGTAAAAGGGATGGAATTTGATTTTGTGGAGGTTGTTCAAGTAGTGCAGGTACTAGAGTTACATGATCTCTTCTCCTGGTCTGTACATGTGAGTTCTTTGTTACCATTAATATGATTCCTAAAACATATCACATATATGATTTCTTGTTACCATTGATTTACTTGTTGATTTGAATCTGATTAATGTTTTGACCCGGTATTATGAGTTTTGCAATCACAGTATGTCTGAAGCGTTCACTTATTTTGGCTTGGCTTAAATGTCTCAACTTGCATATGTTATTCTCTTAAACTCTAAAGTTAGTCTTCATTCTTTTGCTCCAAATTGTAAGTTCTACTTCTGATAGTATTTTTTTCTTTTTGCGTTCATGTCTATGTTAGGATGAAAAGAGACTAATACTTGATTCATTGATTTTGCTTATATGGAACAACACCAGTTTTTAATGCTTTCCATGAACATGATTAGTTGACTAGGTAGAAAACTTAAACTTTAAGCCCCTTCTTGCTGAATTTCATTGAAATCAATTATCGTTCACATTAGTCATACTTTATGTTTGTGGTTCCTCATATTTTGTTTGTACTTATCTCAGGCTCTCTATTGATGGCGAGGGTGATTGATATGCTGATATTCCAAGGGTATATGATTTCCTTGATTTCAAAGGCATTTTAAAGTTCGGGCATGCAAATACAAAATATCTCTATTTTCAATGAGAAACAAGCTCTTCAAAGAAGACTTAGCCTCTGAGATTGTGGTTATGGATGCAGAAAGTTATTTTGTTATTGATTCTAATCTTATGTATTGTTAACAATTTGTAGAATATTGATGGCTAATATTTTTTGAATACTGATATTTAATAATTTTTTATGAATGAAATTTTTTTATTTTAGTATAATATTACATTTTTTGTAATGAATCAAAACAGAGAATTTTTTTTTTTTTTAAATTATTTTTGATATTTATGACAGCTTCGGTCATCGTTTCTCTCTCTTAATGTTAGCCGCAAAAGCGACGAGTTTGCTTAATCATATTTTGGTGACCGTTGGGGCTGACGTTGTTAGATAATCGAGGGTGGTACTCCGTCGCTAATTGTTCAAGTAACATGGTTTTGGATGGGGGAAACGACAACATATTATAGTCATATTTAGGCAATGGACTGGTTTAGTCGTTAATACTTTATTTGACTAGGGAAAAATGACGGTTCATGTTGTCACAATTTAGCGATGGGTGTGAGTAGTTGTACTACCCTTAAAAAATGACGTCCAATAGCGATGCAAAAAAATGTGGCTAACAAACGGCGATGGGTAAAGCAACGATAATTCTTCTCATTTTTAAGTAAAAACGGTGGCTACTGCCCTCGTTTTTTAACATTTTTGTTGGAGTGTCTGCTAGTTATCTCCTACACCTAATAAGACTCAATAAATACTTTATAATACCGGCTGGCGCTGATGTTTAAAAATAACATTAATAATTGAACCTCATATCCTCAGTAATCATTGCATTATTTATACATAAAGGTAAAATTATTATGTCACTTTAGTATCTCTTTATTATATTAGCCTGTCATGTTCCGTGACTAGTAATAATTATGCTTGTTGACACCTTGTGTGCTATATTTTTCAAAGGAGGCCAAACACAATAGATTTTGGTTAGTGAGGCTTGGGTGATCATTTTAAAATTCTTTAGAGTTCTATTGGATCGTTGAGCTGTGTCGTAGGGTATTTATGATATTTTATTTCCGATTTTATTGTCGTATTCTATTTCCCGTTATTGAATGTTGTTGAAAATAGTATCCATTTTATTCTATAATTGATATCTTTCCACTGTGTTGTTTTGATGTAGTAGATGTAGTTAATTTCTCTTGAATTATAGTGCATCTGTGGGGTTCATCTATAGGATACCCAACTTGTTATGCTTCAGGATTTGCTTTATGATTTATTATCAGAAAGCGAATTTTAGGGCGTGATAGTTTAGTTGGCAAGCGGTCTACTACTGGCTATTATACTTTTGTTGGTGGCAATTTAGTTACATGGAGGAGTAAAAGACAAAGTGTTGTTGCATGTTTTAGTGCCGAGGCTAAATATATGGCCATTACATCCGCAACATGTGAGTTAATCTGGCTTAAGGATTAAGGCTTTGTTGTTATCTGTGCAAGGCAACATTATCAAGATTCCTTATGTTCGAAGAAAAAATCAGTTGGCGGTTGTCTTCACAAAGGGACTAGCCTCAAAGATGTTTCACGAGATCTTGTCCAAGTTGGGTTCGGTTGACATATTTTCCCCAACTTGAAGGGAAGTATTGGAGAATATAAGATCATTCTAGAATACTTCTAGATATCTCTACACATTCTTCTAGATTTTTCTCTACACAATACTTTTTAGAAATATCCGTACATAATGTAAATATATAAGGGAGAGGATTCCCCTACACTCACTTTTCCCTACACTCACACTACCCACATTGACAACCACTCACCTTAAGAGGAGGTAGCATTAGACTGCCTACGTGGAGGAAAAAACTAAACAAAAACCCCACTCATCTTACTACCCTGGTCACTCACTTTTTCCCTCTCCCAATCTCCCTCTAAAATTTAATATTCAAATATGACTCTCTCCCTCATCCACGCTTATCTCTAGTTAAGGTACGAATCTCCCTCAGTCTCTCTCTTTCTTTTTAGTCCTATTTTGGAAACTGCATTTGGGAATATGAATTTGGAATAATTTAAGGGCTTTTAGAGGTAATTTTGATAATGATTTTGAATGTGCAATTTGAGTGGTTGTAGGGGTAAATTGATTGTGCACAATTAAGGGAATTAAGGGTACAAGTAGAAGACGGGAAACATCTACTCCCAACATCTACTGTGAACAGGCAAGTGGGGTGCCCTAATTTTTCTTTCTAGATTGAACACGAACTATAGTAATGGTTGTCAATGTAATTGTTGTAGACTAAGCCAATCGATACCTTATTGTCGAATTTTACCTATGCAACAATTTAGGATTGTCGCACAGTACACCAATCGACATCTTATTATCGAATTATGTATGCGATAATTTAGTACTGTCAAACACCACATTAATCGACATTATATTTTTGAATTCCACTTATGCGACAATTTGACAGTGTTAAACACTACTTAATCGACAAAATAATGTCGACCAGCTTCTGTACGATAATTTTGTCATTGACGATCTATGGGGTTGTCGACAATATAATTCAGTGAAGCATGTTTATGTTATAGATCTATGGGGCTTATTGAATGGGTGTGTAATTTATTCCATGGGAATTTTGGCATGGACAATGATAGCTACGATAATAAAGTAATTCCCCTAGTCTCTCCTCCTAATGAAGAGGTTGATGAAGTAGTAGTACGCATGGAAGGATTAGAAGCTGCAGAACAAGAAAGGCAAGCAGCCATATAATTTGAATTACAATACGGGTATTTAGAAAGTGAATATTGGCATAACAAACTTTTAGAGGAGCTGGAACAAAGCTAGGAGTCGTCTTCCAAAGAATCTGATTGAAGGGAATATGTTTGGGATTGAGGATCTGTAGACTGTACTTAGTAATTTTGGGGTTAACATGTTAGTGTAGTATCTATTTAGAACCATCTAATAACATACATGATGTACAACTGTGACCCATTATTTCCTATATAATCAAAGCTTTTGATATGAAAAATGGTGCTTTTTTTTCTTCTATATTTGTGGTTGCTTGTCTGTCAATTTTCATTCAATATGTTCCATGATTGTATGGATGCCTTTGATTAATTGTGTCCAATAATTCCTCTTATATGATAGGATAATAGATGGAAGATTTAGTTGAACCAGATTGGTCAAAGGTAATCGGAGATGAATCACCACCAAAGGCTGCAAATGAATGTACATTGGGTGTGTGTTCCAGAATACCTGACTGTGCCATTGATTCATTGTTTGTGAAGATGCCATATGAAGGGCAAACTTTTGATACAGTAGATGACTCAAGTACCTTTTATGAACAATATGGAAGGAAGCAAAGGTTCTCCACAAAGAAACACAACTCTAGAAAAAGGCTAAGATCCAAGGATGAGTACAATTTTCTTGTTTGAGCAACAGTTAGTCAAAGAAGAACAGAACTTCTTACCCAACTGAACAAGATGGGAAGAAGCGTTCTTCTTACTAATGCGGGTATAAAGCTACATTGAACATTAATTAGAGAGAAAAACTTGGTAAATTTGTTGTTACCAGTTTCTCAGATGTGCATAACCACAAGCTTGTGTCACCTCAAAACCACCATCGTATGAAGATTAATTATTTCATTCCTGGAGCTACAAAAAACCTAATTGAGACTTTTGAGCTGCATAACATCTCAATAAGCAAGGTGTCTGCCCTATTCCCAGACAAGACCTTCAACAAGCGTGATTGTTACAACTACAAAGCCAAAGTTAACAAGGAATATCTTTCAGGTGGTAATGCGCAGGTTGCATTGGAGTGGTTCAAGAAGAAAAAATTCCAAGATCCTATGTTATACTTTAACATTCCACTCGATGATGATGATGATAGGGCACTTTTTTTTTATAGATGGGTGATCACGAATGGCATATAAGGCTTTTGGGGATGTTGTCACTTTTGACACCACGTATCGGACAAACGTTTATAAGATGTCATTTTCTCCATTCGCAGGAATAAACAACCACTACCAAACAATCCAACTCAGATATGCTTTGTTGAGGAATGAGCAAGACCACCTTTACTTGGTTATTCAATACATGGCTAAAGGCGATGAGCAATAAACACCCCACGGCTATTATCACTGACCAAGATGTTATAATGGGCATAACCATCCTCAAGGTTAGTCACGAGGTCAACAATAATAAATAGCATAATTGTCGAGAAGCGACCAAGTCGATAATTTATAAATGACATAATTGTCGAGATGTGACTAAAGTCTACAACTCGAAATGACATAATTATCGATACGTCACAAAGTCGACAATTCTAAATATCATAATTGTCGATACATCACAAAGTTGATAATTTTAAATGACATAATTGTCGAGAAGTGACCAAGTCAACAATTCGAAATGACATAATTATCGAGTAATCACAAATTCGATAATTTTAAATGACATAATTGTCGATGGACTGTGAAATCAACAAAATTATGAGTTAAGGGTACATATTGTCTACTGATTGTGTACTAGACAATCTTTGTTTAAGAGTACAAAATGTCGTCTGCTTGTGTAGTCAATAACATATAGTTAACTGATATTTGTTTTTTCTCCCAGGTCTTTCCAAATATCAAGCATCTGCTCTGCCTATGGCACATTACCCACAAGTTCCCTAAAAAAATTGGTCATGTTTATCGAGATCCATCTACATTCAAAAATGATATAGATTCAATTATCCACAACACATATGATCCTGTAGAGTTTGATAGAAAGTGGAATGAGCTTTTGAAGAAGCATAATCTTGATGAGAACAATTGGATGTAAGGGATATTTAATATAAGAAAAAGATGAATACCTTTGTGGAATAGAGGTACTTTCTATGCTGGCATGAGTACTACTGGCCGAAGTAAGTCAACAAATAATTTCTTCAATGGTTGGTTGCTTCCTTCAACTGGTTTATATAGTTTTGTGACAAAATATGCAACAGCTCAATTGGAGACATTTGAAAGAGAAAATGGAGAGGACTTCCAATCCTAACATAGATATCGGCAAGTTGGACCTCATCACGCTCTACTAAAACATACATTAAAGATTTATACAGGGAAGATTTTTCATAAAGTTAAAGACCAATTTAATCAAATTGTGCATTTCGTAGGAATAGAAAAGAGAATAGACATCAACATTCGAGAAGTACTTGTGAAGTCACATAGTGGGCCGCCTGAATCTTTTGAGTTGAAGATAGACTTGGCCAGCCTTATCGGCCAATATGAATACAAGTTGTTCGAGTATGTATGTCTGCCATGTTGTCATCTCTTCAAGATTTTCTCCAAATATACTATTCTCCAAATTCTAAATGCATTCGTTCTACCAAGGTGGAAGATTAGTGCAAACAAATATTCCCCTATTGTATGCCGAGAGTTTCTTAAATGAGGAGAACTTGAAGAAACCGTTACGCCATAACCACCATTCACTTCACGTAGCAAACCTATTTGAGAGGGCATAAAAGAATAAAGTAAACTTTGAATATACAATTTTAAGGCTAGACGAACTTGAGTTACATTTAGATAAGTACGATGCATCTCTAACTCAACTCCCATGGTCAGATCCTACAATGTCAACTCTATTAACTGAGACAATGATGTCTTCAACTCCTATTTTGGATCATCTTGTGGCACAAACCAAAGGTCATGCAAAAAATAATTACAAGAAAGGTGGCAGATGGAAGGGAGAATTAGAAATAGCTATGGAAAAGAACAAGAGGACACGCAAAGCATGTGAAGTATTTGGCAGCCACGGCAAACGCACATGCCTACAATTGAAATTATTGTTTCAAAAAGCAAAAGTTGGTGAGTACCCTAAAAGCATAAATAAGTAATTCCCAACACCTTACAAAATTATTTATCTCGTTACATATGTAGGAGCTACAAATGATGATGGGCTCGAGGCATAGTTAGAACACCATGGTACAGGAAGTTGCTAAATAGTATCATATGATTATAGATTTTAAACTCTATGCGGGACTGTATTGTTATACTTAAGATTTCATTTTTAGCGATATTAAGTAAATTATAACTTCGGTATGATGGAGGGATTTTGACTTGACAACTGATATTGATATAATGTTTCTATTCCTACTGGATTATTAGTCTACCATAATGTTGAGTATATATGCTGAGTACGAATATTGTTGTAGCCTGGTACAGATGTGGCCAATACATATTGTCGATTGTAGCAATAATTTAATGTCGACTAATACTTGCATCGAGAATTGATTAGTCAAACTTTTGTCGATCACGTCATTTTCGACAATTATAAATATCGACTTGTATTATACTCGATAATTACTATTGTTGATAGTTATAAATCTTGACAATTACCACTGTCGATTGTACTTGAAATCAACAATTGCAAATATTTTATCAATATAACAGTTACTTTTGTCCATTTACAGTAAATCAAAACGACATACTTACAAGTTACAATACAAAGAGTTAGGCGATAACTTCACATCATCCAGAAACATACAAATACGTACAACATTCAAGAAAATAACTCATTTATGTAATAATCCCGTGGGTTAACGTTATTGTCTTTCATCAACTTCATCCAAGTTTGGCTGAACGTGTCAAAATAGCTCTTCACAGATGCCTTCATAAAATCATCTGGAATCTCCAATTGCACATGTGCCCACCATAGAGTAGAAATCAGAGAATTAGGTGAGAGGTACTTGGTCTTCAATTTTACAAAGTGTTCATCAGATGTCATCCCAACCCACTAAAACTTCATACTATCAGGAAGAATGATTTCAAATCGCTTCTCTTTGGTAATCTTGTTGTTTGCTTTGGGCCAAAACATATGCAAGAACATTAAGGCCTCCTTGTTTCTGATGAAGATCACGACATTCCCGTAACATATTGCCAACAAATGGCCCATATACAAATATTCCATGAAGACGCCATTGAAGTTAAAGGCCCATAACAAAGTATCATACCTTCTTCCTCCTAAAGCATTGTAAACTACATCTAACTTCTGGCTTAACACACTCTTCCAATAAGAAGAAGGTTTCTTGGTCATCAAGGTACATAAGGACTGCTTCATATTCATGAACTTCAATTGGCTTTGATACGCATATGACGTAGCAACCCTAAACCTTGCATTCCCATCTCTTTCAACATCACGTATATCAAGTTGGAACTAATTAAATGGTTGAAACAAAGTCTATCTTAGCTTGGTTTTGTAATCAATCTTCTTCAACCTCGAATTGATCATTTTGTTATACTCCTCCCCCCTGGTAAGATTAAGTCACTTGGTATTCCCCTTTAGGACCCTCTTGGGCAATAGTTAAAAGTTTAGTGAACTGGAGACTTAGTTCATCCCATGTCGGGTCTTGAGTATCCTTAAAGTTACCTCCTTCAATAGCACTTTTCAGTACCAGGTGCCACACTCCCTACAACGCAAACACAGCCACGATAGCGTAGTTAGAAATTAAAATAAAGTAATTTAAAACCAAACTACAAGTATAGAATGACAAAGGTGCACACACCCATTCATTATTGTCATTTTCAAGGTTGAATCTCATCTATTCAGATATTGTCAGTTTGGTTTCTTACATAGTATAGGGCCCATTTAGAGACACATCATTAATATTTGGTGAAACACAAATTATAAGTCAAAGTAGAACTTACAAACCTATTGGTTTCGTGAATATATTTGGCATACCACCTGTCATGAGTAGGTTTCACTTATCAATCATGTGTTTATACATAAACACACAATATCAGCATAGACATGACCTACTTGGAGGCTGGAAGATAAGTTGTCGAGTAAAGTACATATCAATGATAAATTATCGATGATCATCTGATGTGACAATAAATTGTCGATGATCATCTGATGTGATAATAAAATGTTGATGACCATCTAATACGACAATAAAATTGTCTACAAACCTATGCTTCAAAATTTTGATAATATGGTCATTGTGTGCATACATCGATAAAATATTGTCAACTAGTACGTATGTCGACAAAAAATGCATACACAACGCAAGAAATTATTGAAAACCACACATTCGACAATATATTGAAAATATGATATTATCGATTTGGTGTTAAATACGACAATAATTTATTGTATGCTACACACGATTTGTTGAGTACTATACCAATAGTCAATATTTAATGGTATGGTACAGAAGATTTTACAATAACTACATCAATAGACAAAAGGGTGTATATATAACATAAAACAACTGAGTACATAAAAAGTCTCCTCTAACAAAAAATAGTATGTTCTATCAATGTATATTACTACAAGAGCCTCGTCTAATTACCAATGTCTAAATCAACTTACATTCACATCTCTCTCACTTAATTTCCTTTGAGCTTCTTCATATTTGGCATTTAACTCATCGTATTTTTGCTTCCAGCCTTGGACTCCTACGACGCTCCCCTCTGATATTGCAACCACGTTTAGTTGTTCATAGAAAGAAAGATAATCATGAAACAACTCAAAAATGGCATATATGTTTAAATGTACTATATATATATATAAGATTTCATACTCACAGGTAAGGGTTGTGGTTCTTGTTTTGTAACTTGATCCATGAAGTTCTCATTAATAGCATTCAATTTCTCGCACTCCAACACCTATTATTACTTATAAATGAGTACATCCTAAAAAATGAGTAACTATGAATGAACTTGTTTCTTATTGGCATTCATAATACTTATTTTCTGTTAGAATTGTAGATGCAAATTTGTAAGTAAGTTCTTCAATTCAACATTTTCAAATACATCTTCTGACAATTTTTTACTTGATTCTCTCAGTGAATTGCACTCTAATGTCTAATAACAAATATATATGATTGAGGTGACTACAAATATCTATGGCATCTATGAATAGCACAGAAGGAAGGGAATGCTTAAACATTATGAACTAAAGTAGGGGACATTGAACTACGGATACCTTGTCATTTAGCCTCCTTATGATTTCTCTATAGTCTTTCTCCTAGATCGAGTCGACCACTTGCTTCATTTTAATATCTACTTCTAATATATTATTTGCCTCTCTCAAACTATTACATTCAACTATCTGTTATAGTAACAAAGTAATTATTTGAAGTCACTAAAATGAATTGTCTGCTACTTACAAATTATCGAATAAAAAAGGGTCAACAAAAATGCATGCAATAATGTCCAGACAACTATTGCTTAACAAGTGAGGGGAGTGTGTGCGCACCTTCAACTCCAAAGCCTCAAGCAATTTTGATCTCACCTAGTCTTCCACCTCCTTAGCTGACTTCAAGGAATTGACTTCAAACTTCAAGTTAGAAATCTCCTCTTCCAAACGACGAAGATTTTCATTTTGCTCCTCAACCCGTAAAAAAGTATAAGCCAATATTAGAAGAAGGAAGAAATTTACTACCCAAAATACTATAACAACAATCAGATACTCAGGTTCTCCTTATTCAAAACACCACCCGCATCTCTCAATATCATGTCATCGTCATTTTCATCTAGATCAACAACAGTTGGACAAAGATTGGTGAATGAAACTGAATTGAACCATTCAAAGTATTTATCATTACATACGGAAATTCCATCATGCTCTTTCTTCCCCCTGATTAGAATTAGAGAGTCCCTCTATTTCCCTTCAGAAAATAGATCCTCCCATTCATACTTTAGCTTGTATGCACATGGTTCATTGACAAAACATAAACCATTCGTCTCAACACATATAGGAACTCCAGGGACAGTATGCCTTTTGTTGAACTATCATTGTACTCTGTCAGTATAGTGCAGCTCTTTGTGTTTCGAACTACAAAGCAACCCTGTGAAACTAGTGATTTTTTTGAATGTATGTCTATCTTTCCTCTTCTCTAATTAAGGGTCCCACACGACCTAGAACACAAATGACAAATATGTTAGTAGGTAAGGGAATTAAAATCACACAGATTGTTGACGTATGAAATAATCGACAATAAATTATCAAAAATTGTATACTCATTACCTATAGACAATTAGTTGGCATGTAAATATTTGGTTGCCTTCTTAATCAAAAATAATTTAATAGACAATTGTCAATACTCCCTATGCTCAATAAATAAATTGTCGATTATATAAAAATTGGCAATCTGTAGATAAAATCATGCAATAATTGTCAAATTTACATCGGCCAAAGGGATTCCCAAGTTTAAGACCAGAAGATTGAATAAACTTACATCCTCAAGCTTATAATTGTCAAGAGCTTCTTTAAACATCTTTAAAGCTTCTTTACCAGTTCTTTCAGTTGTCATCCTAGTCCAAGACCACCTGATACAATACTCAGGAGCACATGAATGATTAGGTATGGGAATATCAGGCAGCTTGGGGAAGTTCTCGAATATCCGGGACTATAAAACAAATAACAAGCTTGATTGAGAAGGTACAGATAGGAATAGTTTAGCAACAAAAGCAAAAAATAGATACATAAACTTACCTCTAACAATGTCGTGCAGCAAGCAAATGCTTTACCATTCACTCTCGAAGCAGCGCCTAAACTATAATAAAGGTGTGCCAAAAGTACAACTCCCCATGACCAAGTAATATCTGAATTTTTGTTTTCAAAGAAATTGAGATACTTGGCCGATACATTTGTCCTTTTCTTGGTAGGGAAAAGAAAAGATCCAAGAACATAAAGCATGTATGCTTTTACAACTGGATGAGAAGATAAACTCACAAGTTCTGATGCCTCACCAACATCTACTCCAACGTGGCCTTGTAAAATTTTCCCTTTAAGCTTGTACGCAAAAAAATCTACAATCACCTCCCACTCAAACCAATTAACCTCCAAACATCCTCCAAAGTTATAGTCATCTCGCCCCATTTGAAGTGAAAAGTATTTGTCTCTGGATGCCAACATTCAGAGAAAGCTATAATCAAAGTTGTATTGTAGTATTTGTATGAAATGGCCCCAATTCTGCCAAGGCCTTACAGATTCATTAGAGATTGAACCTTCTCGACCTCCCTACCAATATCCCAAGAAAGACTATAATAAAATACCCGTAGGCAGTCGGGGTCTTGTAAATACAATATAATTTGTCATTATCTAAATAAAATAAACACTTGCTGAAATTGAGATTAAAACTAAAATAATTGGTTTTGTGTTCAGTACCTACCCAAGAACTATAGCTTTTAGTTTATGTGTCTCGAAGCTCATCAACAAAGAGCTATCTCTGGGACCATATTCGTCAGCTTCAGTTTCTGAACTATTTGATTCATTGTTGTTGTCCTCAAGGTACTAGTACCTTGTTCTTCAACTGAATTGTTTAGAAAAGCTTCAAATTGTGCATTATCGCTAACAGGAACTTCTTTGTATGCGAAATGATTCGTATTAGATGCAGAAGCTTCATTATGTGTACTAGAGTCTTCTCCAGACTCTCCAAAGGAATCAGTACAAGCTTCTACATCTCCTTGGGGGACTGCCACTTGTAGAAGGGGTTAACAAATCCTCATCTTCCTGAGGGGCCACCTGGGGGTCACTGGTACTTGTACAGTCTTCCCTTACTTGTTCTGCCCTACTTGAATTTATTTTGTTTCTCTTAGCATGCATATGGGAAGGTTTTTTATAATTTGAATGTAAGGGATCTTCTCGCTCTGAATTTAGCTTTTTCCTTGGGGAGGCTATCGGGCGTATCTTCCCTTTTACCTTTGGTGCTATCCTATTTAACAAACAAATAAACAAAGATTACCAACTTACAGAATAGGCATTGTGGGTTATTATCAAGTAATGCATAAAGAAAAGACAAATATTTACTGAATCAGTCTAAAACTATTGTCGACTTATTAAGAAGTCGCCAAAGAATTGCTAGGAAATTGCTGAAAGAGAATACATCGACAAATATTTTGTCAAAGCCACTAACAATCGACATTTCCCCAGACTAAATCATACATAAATTGTCGATTCAACATCGATAATTGACAATAAAGTATTACAAAATTGTCTAGTCTCCAATACGTCGACAAATAATTTGTCAAAACCCCTAACAATCGACATTTCCCTAGACTAAATGATACAGAAATTGTCGATACAACATCGACAATCGACAATAAAGTATTACAAAATTATCAATTCTCAAATACATTAATAAATAATTTGTCAAAAATAATAAAAAATGATAATTGACCAGGCAAAATGATTTAAAAATTGCCGATACATCACAAATCGGCAAATAATACATACATATATCCTCATGTTATGTGGTCTATTTGTCGATATTGTGATTACATCCCAATTTTGGGGGATAATTCATAATACTTTAGATGTAGAAACAAATAAAAAAAGACGTAACGACTTTGCGCTAAAAAAATTTAATAAGAGAAGAAGATAATAAACCCAATACAAATAGGGAGAGCCAATTGAGAAGTGTTTGGTTCTTCAATTTCAATGAAAGACTGATTTCAGAGGAACACTCTTTTCAGAACCTCCCTAGCATAGCTGGGAGAGATGATGGTAATAGATGATCGACACAGAGAAAGTTTGTGAGTGAGAGAGAGAGAGAGTGAGTGAGAATGAGTGAAAGACATAGCACCTCTAAAAATGGGGGTAAAAATGAAGATGATGATGAGGGTTTGATGAATAGCAAAGAGAAAAAGAAAAAAAAAAAAAAATAAGAGAGAGAGAGAGAGAAAGAAAGAGAGTGTGTGTATGTGTGTGTGTGTGTGTGTGTGTGTGTGTGTGTGTGCGTGTGTGTGTATGAGAGTAAGAGTGAGTGAGGAACTGATGTGAGAGTGAGTGAGGGACACTGAACACTATTTTGGTTTGAATATTGTCTTCCAAGTCATCAAAATATTGCCAGCTAATAATTTTCCCTCTAAAACCTCCTCTCTATGAGTGGTTATCAATGAGTGTAGCGTGAATATAGGGGAAAGTGAGTGTAGGGGAATCTTCTCCCAATATATAAATAGTCTCTAGAATCTTTTTCTCTAGAACTTTGTGTTGTAACCAATAAATAGGACAGCCCTATTGGAGCTACTTATCAATAAGAATTTTTATGTTTCTTCACACATTTCTTGACACATACCATCTAGTTTCAGAAACTTTAGATAAATCTTAACGTTGAGCCTATCCTACAATAATCTGAGTGGAGCCATACCTGCAAAAATTCTTGGCCTGACTCCTCTTTCAGTGATACTCGATTTATCATACAATTATTTTATTGGCCAACTACCAATAGATGTAGGGAAGTTAAAACAACTTGGGAAACTAGATTTGTCGAACAACAAATTGTCTAGAGAAATTCCTAAAGCACTTGGACTATGTGAGAGTTTGGAATACCTAAACTTGAAAAGGAACTTCTTTCAAGGAAACATTCCTTCATCTTTAAGAACATTGAAAGGTATACAAGTATTAGACCTATCACACAATAAGTTGTCCGGCTCTGTTTTAGATTATTTAGCTAGGCTAACATCTCTGATAAAGTTAAATCTTTAGTTTAATGATCTTGATGGGGGGGGTTTCTAATGGAGGGAGTCTTTAAAACTGCAACTGAGTTTTCAATCATTGGGAATGACAAGCTTTGTGGAGATTTCCTCAAATTACGGCTCCCCATTTGTAGTAATTCTACCATCTTAGCATCTAGGAACCATAACAATTTTCTTCCACTTAAATTGATAATCCAGGTGATTCTTGCATTCCTTGGTTTAATTATTGTGGCATGTTTTTCTTTAATGTGGTGCCAAACAAGAACTATAAGAAGGAGGCCTTCTACCATAACATCTCCAGATCATCAACATTTAAGGATTTCTTATAACAAACTTCTTAAAGCTACATATGGGTTTTCTTCCTCTAATTTAATTGATGTGGGGAGTTGTGGTGTTGTTTATAAGGCCATGTTTGTTTGTTTTTTGGGTGAGAAGAGGCAGGAAGAGGTAGGAAATTTTGTGGTTAGAAGATTGGAAAAAACTCGCGTACGTTTGGCTGAAGGTTAAGACTTGTACTTAAAATCCTGATTTATAATTTTAACTTCTCACTAGTCTGTTTGGCTGAACCATCTAATTTGACCACATATTAGAAGTTTCCCCACAAAAACATCAAAAATGCATATAAACCACATTTTTCTTTCTAATTCATCATACATTTTAATGCAACAACACAATTAAAATGGTGGTTTAAGGCAAAAACAAAATTAAAACATGCAAATCATATACCAAAATACCAAATATATAGGGGGCATGGTGAAACATACCCACATAGAGAGAGAGAGAGTGAGTGAGAGAGAGAGAGAGAGATGGAGAAACAACCATTATAGAGAGAGATAGAGATAGAGATGAGGGGAAGAGAAAAAAGTAAAGGTAGAGAGAGAACGAGTTGTATGAGGGTGGGAGAGAGAGAGGATAAAAAGAGAGGTAAGAGGAATAGGTAGAGAGATAAGGGAGAGAGAGAAAGAGAGAGTTGTATGAGGGTGGGAAAGAGAGGGGATAGAAAGAGAGGTAAGAGGGAGGTAGAGAGAGAGGCAGAATTGTATGAGGGTGGGAGAGAGAGAGAGGGGATAGAAAGAGAGGTGAGAGGGAGAAGTAGTGTGTGAGAGAGAGAGAGAGAGAGAGAGAGAGAGAGAGAGAGAGAAAGGTGAGAGGGAGAGGTAGAGAGATAGGGAAGGGAGAAAGAGAAAAAGTTGTATGAGGGTGGGAGAGAAGGGATAGAGAGAGAGGTAAGAGGGATAGATAGAGAGATAAGGGAGAGAGGGTGAGATATAGAGTTGTATGAGGGTGGAAGAGAGAAGGGATAAAAAGAGAAGTGAGAGGGAAGGGTAGTGAGAAAGAGAGATAGAGGTGAGAGGGAGAGGTAAAGAGATAAGGGAGAGAGAGAGATAGTTGTATGAGGGTAGGAGAGAGGGGATAGAGAGATAGAGGTGAGAGGGAGAGAGAGAGTTGTATGAGGGTGGAAGAGAGAGGGGATAGAAAGAGAGGTGAGAGGAAGAGGTAGAGAGAGAGAGTTGTATGAGGGTGGGAGAGAGAGGGGATAGAAAGAGAGAGAGGTAGAAGATAGAGGAGATATAGAGAGAGGTGAGATGGAGAGGTAGAGAGATAAGGGAGAGATAGAGAGTGAGAGAGATAAAGGAGAGGAAGAGAGGGGGGAAACGCTGGGTGGGTTTTTATTTAGCTTATTTAAGGCAAGGGTGGTTTTTCATATGACAGATTTGAGTATTTTGGGCTTGAAACGACCAAAATACCCCCACTTAAACTGGTCATGGGTGTGGGAAACGACCAGACCACGATATAGCGGCAAAACGACCAGTCAAAGCCAAACTTGAAGTTTTTTGGTTGGAAGTCAACCCAGAAAACTTCACAGGGGGGTGTGAAGTTTTTAGATTGGAAGTAGGCCAAACTTCCAATTTTTATTTTTTCTGAAGAGAATGCCTACTTTTATAAAAATAAAAAATAAAACATGTCAAAGGTGATAAGTTTCTAAAAGATCACACCTCTTCTCACCCTTAACCAAAAAACAAACATGGCCTAAGGAAATTCTTAAAAAGACTGAAAAGTTGTTGCAGTAAAGGTATTCAACCTTCAAAAAAGAAGAGCTACAAAGAGTTTCACAAATGAATACAATGCTTTGAGAAACATAAGACATCGGAATCCCATCAAAATATTGACTACTTGCTCTGGTATTGATTCTGAAGGCAATGTAATGTAAATGGCTCCTAGTGCAGGCATCGTCCACTAGTTGACGGTTTCTTTTTATTTTAGATTATTAGATTAGGGGCTATTAGAGTCGCTTTTATTTTAATGTCTAATTAGATTCTAATTTGGAGAGATAGGAGACTTGTCCACTAGTTGACGGTCTCTTTTTATTTTAGCTTATTAGATTAAGGGCTTAACTATTAGAGTTACTTTTATTTTAATGTCTAATTAGATTCTAATTTGGAGAGATAGGGGACTTGCCATTGTATGAGGATTAGGGATTGAGGCCTATATAAGGAGAATGTGGTGTAAGTTTATTTTTTAGTTGTGATTGAATAAAGTTCAAGGTTTAGCCCTAATTTAGTTTTTAGGTTGATTTTAGCGTAAAATACTTCTTGATTTAGCTTCCGTGTTGAGAGTTTATGTTATGCCCCAAAATCCATTTTCTGATAATAAATCATAAAGCAAATCATAAGGCTTAACTAGTCGGGCATCCCACGGATGAACCCCACAGATGTAATATATTTCTAAAGAAATTAATTACATCTACTTACCAAAGAAATACAACGGAAATAACTCAATTATAAATTAAAATTAATAGAATTAATAAAGTGAATAATATTCTCAACCAAATCTAAAAACGAGAAATAGACTACAATAATGAAATCATAAATAAAAATCATAAATACCCTACAACATAGCTCAGCGATCCAATAGAACTTCAAAGAATCACAAAATAATCTCCCAAGCCTCACTGACCAAAACTACTATGCTCGGCCTCCTGTGAAAAATATAGCGCATAGGGCATCAGCAAGCACAATTATTACCGGCCACTAAACATGACAGACCAAGATAATTAAAGAGATACTAACGCGATATAATATATTACATATATGTATAAATAATGCAAATCTTACTGAGGAGATGAAGTTCAATTATTAAAGTTGTTTTTAAGCGTCGGTGTTAACTGGTATTATAAGTATTTATTAAGTGTTATTAGATGTGGGGGATAACTAATAGGCGATGTACACAGGGTGTACTTTTAATTCAGTAGGACCACACTCTCACACCCTTTTTTCCTCAACAGAAGTGTATCTCTTATTGTCGAGCCATGGATTGGCGGATTCATTTTTAGTAAGCTAGGAATTAGCGGGGAAAATCACTGGATCAAGGTGGTTAAGGCATTTCGACCTACAAGTTTAAAGCCTAATTTACTTTCACTTTTAGGGATATATGCCCACGAGGAGTATTCACAAAAAATATCAAAGCTGATATGTAACTGAGAAGAATTTTAGGGGCTTGCAACCCTAGAATGCTGATAAACAGTTACCAAATCTTTTGTTTATGGAATCGAACCCTGACAATATAGCCCTACTGTGTACACGACTCTATGTTCTCCTATGCATGAATGATTTAAGAGACCGACACTCAATCAAAATGACCTATCTGTCCTTGCTCTATAGGCAATGAAATTATATCATATGATTGACGATCTAATGTTCAGCGACCTTCCCACGTACCCTTACAGATATAGGAGTAGGGACTCTGTCGAGGATTTAAATACTCAGGCTATCAATGATCTCTCTACCTTAAGTTAATAAAGGTTATATCAATTGAAGTCCTATAATTGTGGCTAAGTTAAGCCGCATATTTCACTTGACATTCACAAGATTTACAATTCTATAATTGATCGACAATCTATATTAGAATTTAATAAGAACAAAAAGAGGGGTGTATGATTCATACTAGATAGTCTGTCACCAACTAAAACTTATACACCCAGGTATAGTAATAACACTACCTGCCTAGAAGTTGTATAAACATAAGCGTGTACTAACTACTATGTTTAACTGCCCCCTGAATTAGTATACATGCTAAGTTTCAAATCATTACAAGCTGCCTTATTTTCTCCCATGTATTTCAACCACAAGTTAACCTGGTTATAATACTTACTCAGACCTAATAGAGTTATAAAAATAGATGGTATACATTGCTATCAACCCTAAACACATTAATGTATAATCATGCCACATATGGGAATTTAACAAAATTATATATCACGGATGTAATGCCGACGAATATACACAATACACACATCAAAACAAACACAATAAGTATACCTAACATCATATGAATTGATGCTCAATTATCTATATATCAAATCTGAATATTATGTCAATTCGATGTTAAACTTCCGGGAATAAATGTACTTGCCTTATTAGACTGAATTGGGAACGAGTAGTGGAGGATAGAGATTAACTCCTAAATTCCAACACTTCCCTTCTCTTACTAATCTCCTAGAACACCTTGCTCCAAGGTTAAATGTTGATGCTGAAAGGAATTGTAATTCTGCAATCTTGAACAAGAAATTTATTGTTTCTCTTAAGCACTTAAAATCTAATTTTTGGGATTGAAATTGAAATATGGGGATATGAAGTATAGTTCTTTCTGATGGCTAGCCATGGAGTAGTTGCATTTGGAGAGGAGTTGAGGGCTTTAGGGAGATGAAAAAAGAGGAGATTGTGGTGGAAGGAGGATAATTTGGGGGAGTTACAGTGGTAGGTTTGAATGGGTTTTCAACTCAAACTTAAAATATATATATATATATATATATATAATAGTGTACTACCAAGTACAAGCTAATAAATAGCACCTAGAAATGATCAAACAAGGAAAAAATAACGGGGCACTACAGTTTACCTGAAATTGGCATCACTGCGAGATTAATTCTTGGGTTTTCACGGTGTTTCATTGGGCGATTCTCACATGATTCATTATTTAAAATTTTAGGAAACAATTCTAAAGATCGAGAAAAAAAATTCAACAGCTACAGTGATTTCGATGTTTGCTACAGTATTTTTGTGTCTGCTACTGTAATTCAGTACATAAATTTATGCTAAAAATAAGGATCTTTTTCTTTGGTTCATTCCACCTTCAATCAGGAATTTTTTTTTAATGGCAAGTAAGAGACCGGTGGGGAGACCACCTAGTCTTGACATACGTGTTGATCGTATTGAGAGGTCGATCAATGAGCTGAAAGATGGGATGTCCAAGACGCAAGAAATGTTTCAAGCTTGTTGCCCAAAATAAGGTGTTAAACACTATCGGAGAAGTGACTATGAGTTCAGAAAATCCAGAGGTAATCGATGAGCAACAATCAAAATAACCAGTTTATAATGAAGACAAAGAGCCTTTTTAACCATTAACTGAGGACTTGTTTTTAAATCCTTTCCATGAGGATACTCGTTATGTACTGCCACCACATCGTCCTCAAACAACTACTCAACAGGGACAAAGTCATGAAAATGTGTCGTACGAACAATTTGGGGAAAGGGACATTAATCACATTGCTAATCGAAAAAGAGGTTGGAACAATGGCAACACCTATGGAGGCAATCCTAATCAGGCACCTCCACCTCCTCTCTACCAATAGCAATCATCAGAATGTAACGATCTATCTTCTTTTACTCACATTTTTATTTCTCTTCAACATGATGTTAAGCTTAATATTGCGGAGTATGACTGGAAACTTGATCCGGATGCCTTTATAGATTGGATCACCCAAGTTGACAAAAAATTTGCATATAAAAAGTATGGGGATCCCAATTGAGTAATGCTCATCGAGGCAAAGTTCTTGGGTTATGCACTTACTTGGTTGAATAGTGTATAAATTGGTCGTATTCAGCAAGGGTATCTGCCAATTACTGAATTGGGACATATGCGTCAGGATTTTGTAAAATAGTTTATCCCAATCGGTTATGAGCGTGATATTTTTATGCGACTAAAAAACCTAGTATACAGATGAATCTTTCTTATTGAGCACCCGCGCTAATTTGTGTATAACTAAGGAACAAAATGTGGGATGGTATGTAAATAGTTTACAAAGCATCATTTAGAAGGATCTCGAATCCAATGACTTTTTTTTATGGTGGATGCGATAAAATATATTTTGAAGTCAGAAGAGTTATACACACCAACTACCAACTCAAGTACGACTTCAACTTCTGTTATTCAAGCTAATTCAACATCTACAGTTCCACGTACTTTCATTTATGGTAATTGCTTTGGTTGTGGAAAACCGGGTCACCAAAAAAAGGATTGCCCACAAGTTGCCAAACAGGTTGGGTTAGTCGTTGATGGTATGAAGGCACACGTGATTGTTACAGTACAACAAGTGTTAGATGAAGAAGATGAAGACAAGTTTGATGATTTTGAAGGTGTTACCAAGGTGACACAAGCTTTGTCAGGAGCACACCCTATTTGATTTTGTGGTCAAAATGTTTTGAAGACAGAGGGATTTGATGTGAACAACTCCTAGTGTATATTGTCCACTCGTTGACAGCCTCTTTTTATTTTAGCTTATTAGATTATGGGATTAACTATTGGAGTTACTTTTATTTTAATGTCTAATTAGATTCTAATTTGAAGAGGTAAGGGACTTGCTATTATAGGAGGATTAGGGTTGAGACCTATATAAGGAGAGGGTGGTGTAAGTTTATTTTTTAGTTGTGATTGAATAAAGTTTAAGGGTTATCCCTAATTTAGTTTTTAGGTTGATTTTAACGTAAAAGACTTCTCGATTTAGCTTTCATGTTCAGAGTTTAAGCCACAATGACTTTATAGCTCTAATAATTGAGTTCATGGTTGTTGAGATATATAGTCCCACATCGGTCACATAGAGCCTTGCACCTCAAAATATAAGATCTTGGGGCTACTCTTCTCATTGCCAATTAGTTTTGAGATGAAACCTCAAGTTCTAATAATGGCTAATGGGAGTCTAGACGATTTGTTACATCCTGAAGGTAGATGGGACAGCTCAACTGAGGAATTTAAATCGTGTCCAGAGGGGCTAAACATGGCAGTTGATGTGGCTTCTGCATTGGACTATCTTTATAATCAGTGTGAACCAAAGATTGTTCACCGTGATTTGAAGCCAAGCAATATATTCCCATTGATGACGATATGATTGCCCATGTAGGTGATTTTGGGCTAGCCCCCACCCATGGTTCAAATAAATTGGACCAAAACAAATCAACTTTGACCCCGATAACAATTGGATATGTTGCTCCAGGTACGTCTTCCATAACTACTTCGGCTTTTAAAATTTAAATTGATTGTAATATCGTCCTTCTTACTAACATGTAACTTCTTGTGTTGCAGAGTAAGCTTTGAGTGGAGAAGCATCTACACTTGGGGACATATACAGTTATGGAATCATCTTACTTGAGATATTCACTGGGAAGAGATCCACTGATGACATGTTCAGAGAAGTTCCAAACCTCCGCAATTTTGCAAAGGTGGTGTTATCGGAACAACTAATGCAAATCGTTGATCTGTGTTTGCTCGTTGAACAACAATGTGAAACCTTGAGCAGTACTATTTCGATTCAAAGGGATAGGAAAGGAAGAATGCACTTGAACGCTAGTTTTCCTCAGAGGGAGATTAGAAGTAGAATGCATGAGTGCGTGGCTTCTGTGTTGAAAATAGGAGTTGCATGTTCCTCTGATTCACTGGTAGAAAGAATAGATATCAAAGAAGTACTCACAGAATTGATAGCAATAAGGGAATCGATTCTTAAAGTTGCATCTTAAAGGTATGATACGTAGTTTGGCTTGGAGAGAACGACACAGTAGAAAATGAAATTTTTGTTGCCTTTCTTTGGCAGAAAATAAATGTATAACTTTAGTCATTGTGCCATAAAGAACAAAAATTCACAAGCATAGATCCCTTGAGGTTTTATTAGTATTTAGAATTAATTTTGCTTCAGATAGAGTTGTTTTGATAGAATTTAGGAATAAGGAAAATTTCTTAATGGAAGTTGGAGTTATCTTAATCTTATTTGCTTCTGCGAAATTGATAATTCTTAACTACTCAGAGAATCCCATGAAGACAAAAAAATGTACATAGGAGATGTTATAGAAAAGGTTCGCAATTTCTCAAATCATCCTACCAGTGGAGCTAAGAGCTGGAGCTTGATCGTACTAAAGTAGTTATTTTCTCGTTTCTCTTTGTTTCCAAACATTACCTTAAGCATTGAGGCACTACCCCCTTTTATTAATGAAATTGATCTACTCTTATTGTGTGCCTTCGTGAATGATATTTCTCATGATCTCAAGGACTCAATCTATTTTTGCAAGTGGGTAGGGATTCAATGTGGTCGTCGCCAATAAAGGGTTACTCAATTGTGGATTAAGGACCGAAAAGAGGGAGAACTCCAATCATAAAAATAAAAATAAAAAAATCCCTCTGTCGTAGGTTTTTTTCTCTCTCCGACGATTTTTCTTCCTCTCTATGTAATTTCTCTCTCTCCGTAATTTTTTTATTCCTCGAATTTGTTCTTCAAACTCAGGCGAAGTACTAGGACTCCACTTGATATTTCCGTCATCATCGTCGTCTCTCTTTAGTCATCTTTCTTCATCTCTCTTTCTTTCTATTTCTCTCTCTGACCATATCTCAACTTAAAATTTAAAAGTTATGACAACAATACTTATAATTAAAATTAAACTTCATAGAGAAAGATTTAGGCAATTTGGGTATGTGATAGGGGTGAGCAAAAATTCGAAGAAACCGAGAAACCAAACCAAACCAAACCAAACCGATCTGAACTGAACAAAATGGTTCGGTTTTTGGGGATTCGATATCGGTTTCGGTTCCTAAATTAAGGAACCGAAATGACTCGGTTGCAGTTTCGATTTCTCCATTAGAGGAACCGACAAAAACCAAACCGAACTGAGAATAAAGATTATTAGTAAAGAAAACTATAAAAATAGCTTAACCCTTCATTACTTTATATATTTTTCATGTATTAAAATGCCAAAATGTAGTATTGTCTAGTAAATGTTTGACTTAAACAATAAATTTACAAGTTTTGATGGAATGCAAACTGAGAAACTGGTTCGGTTTTGGTTCCTTCTATTTATTTTGGTTCAGTTTTGGTTCGGTTTATACTGTGATCGGTTTTGGTTTCGATTTCGGTTTCGGTTTTGGTTTTATACCAAAACTGACACATGCTCACCCCTAGTATGTGATTCAGTGATTGTGACAAAATTTTGTTAAAATTCATGTTTCGATGAGCTTTTGAGATGAAATTTATGAAGAAAAAAAAATTAGATTTTTTTTCCCATCAACGCTAGGACCCTAACGTTTTGTATGTTATAAAAATGTCGGGCCAGTAGCTTTCAATATTACTCAACGCTAGACCCTTAGCTTTGGAAACCCATGCGTATTTTTTTTTCTAAGTTTTTCCTCATTTCGCCCCCTTGTTAAAATTCATGTTTCGATGAGCTTTTGAGATGAAATTTATGAAGAAAAAAAAATTAGATTTTTTTTCCCATCAACGCTAGGACCCTAACGTTTTGTATGTTATAAAAATGTCGGGCCAGTAGCTTTCAATATTACTCAACGCTAGACCCTTAGCTTTGGAAACCCATGCGTATTTTTTTTTCTAAGTTTTTCCTCATTTCGCCCCCCCCCCCCTGAAAGGGAAGGAACATTGCATTTTGTATGTTATAGAAACGCAAGGCCAATAGCTTTCAATATTACCCATTAGCGTTATGGCCCTAGCATTTTGTATGTTATAGAAATGCAATGCCAACAACTTTCGATATTACCTATCAACGTTAGGACCCTAACGTCAGAAACTCGATTTTTTTTTTTTTTTTTTGAACTTTTTTGTTTTTGTTTTTTTCTTGGACACTAGGTCTCTAGCGTTGAAATCTTAAAAAATATGTTTTTAACCAAAATGCTAACTAAGCAAAGTTTTTGTTGGGGTTCTCCTCTTTTTAAAAAGAATGACTACTAAGCGTAGTGATATTAGCAAAATAGTGTAGTGAAGTTATAACGACCATTAAGAACCCTTACATAAAAGGCCTCACCAATTTGTATGTACCCTACCTAGTGGTTTCTAATCATTAACTATTTAAGACTAACTAGTAGCAATCAGCCCATGCTCGCATGGGCATAATTGAATTTATGAAGTACATATTATGATTCTTACATGAAATTAACTTTTAGATTCATCAGCAAATAAAATATGTAAAAATCAACGAAATATTTTTGAACATTCCAAAAACTTTTTAAACGCAATCTTATGTTTATGCAAATTGAGTTTAATCTCATTTGAGATGACATTTATTTGTTTTTATTAAGAATTGAAATCAAAGAAACTTGTTTATTGAGGAAATCAAAAATGTTAATTGTATACAAATGTGGCTAAATAGTGTAAATTCACAACTACACACTAAGTAATTGAATGTGATCATTCCGCAAGCAAGTTGGAGAGAGTGTAAGGAGAAAAACATTAACTTATTAGAGAATCTTAGCAATATTTTTTTCTAACCAAATGTTTATCAAAAAAGTTTTTGTTCTTATTGGTATATACTTTCTTCTTAACGATTTTGTTAGCATTGTTATCCACCTTAACTTCCTCATGGTATTGCTTGAATTAACTCTATGGATCAATTTTTGCAAACCTTATAGCTTTTATATGTGGCACTATTGAAGTTATACTTTAAAATAACGTTGGCACTATTGTTGAAGTTGAATTACCGATAATGCTATGAATAGTCTTGTTCAATTATCATCACGTCAAATCCTGCAAAAGAAAAGTTAATTGCATCATTAACACAACCCCCTTGATAATTGCATTGCAGGAAAAAAAATTGGCATAGACAAATTAAGATCATATGTAAGGCATTAACAAAACATACAATATAGTCTTAAGGCGAGTTTTGTGTACTAACCGTTATTGTACAGGGTTGGCTAGCTAAAGGTGACCACTCTCGAAATGTTGTTACCACTCCACCTACATTGGTGGCCAACAGTTATTGTTTTATATCGTTACAAGCAGGGGTGGAGCCAGGATTTCATGTTTGGGGGAGAGAAGGTAGTGCAATGAATTATATTAGGATATCAGGGTTTTGCCCACACACAAAAATTGACCATTTAGCGGTGTTTTAAGCTTAAAAATCAATCACATATAACATTATATTTGGCTAAAAAATTATCCAGATTCACTTCTCTCATAAAAATTTTTTTATGTTTTTTGCGACAATGACATGGTCAACTTAAGGTGGAAAAAAATAAATTAAAATAAGGTTCTTATTTGATGACATCAAGAATTGAACCTCAAGCTCTTAGATTAGAAGCTCTACCATTTACCACTTGAGCTAACTTTCCTTGATGCCATTAGAAGAAAGAAAAATGTACCTATATAGGCATTCCCCCCCCCCCCCCCCCCCCTCTAAATTCACCCCTGGTTGCAAGAAATAATGATAATACTGAAGATCAACAATGTACCAAAATGAAGCTTATAATGGTTTTTGACAAAAGAAGAATTTAAATAAGCAAAAAACTGAGCCAAATTAATTTCTCCCATAACAAATTGTAATAAAGGTACCTTGATCATGGCAATAACTGATCCAGGAGGATTTGACAAAGACACGAAGGTTTTCAAGTTTCTATTCGAACAGACTTGTTTCTGTTTGAATACATTTATGCCTGATGGGTTTCATTCAAGCAGACTTGTTTCTGTTCGAATACATTTCTGCCTGATGGGTTTTATTCGAACAGACTTATTTCTGTTCGAATACATTTATGCCTGATAGGTTTTATTCGAATAGATTTTTGTCTATTCGAATACACTTTATTTTATTCAAACATAAACTTATTTTGTTCGAACAGAGGCACGATTCAGCCTTTTTCTTTTAGGCCGTGATTATATTTTTGAAGGGTGTTTTGCCTCGAGATGCATTGCTTTTAGGGTTTTAGGTTCATTAGTATATAAAGGGGACCTAGTTTATTTTCTTTTCTATGCTCGATCTGAAAGAGTTCTGAGAGAACCTAGGGTTTGAGAGTTTTTCTTCTTGTAATTACTTCGTTCTTGAGTAATTGAATTCTTTATTTTTCCAAACTGATTGGTGTTCTTCGTATTTCTCTACTAACACAGGCTTCTCAATCGTATTATTGATTAATAACATACCAGCCTTGATCATCATGGATTCATCACAATGAATCAGGTTGGGTTCTTGACTCGTAATGGAAGACAAAAAGGCTACTTTTACTCCAGAAAGCGTTACTCTCTGTAATGAAGGTGGTGCTATAGTATCATCAAAGTCGTAATAGGTGAAATAAGAAAATTTGCAATATAATAAAAAATTCATCTAGAACAATTTCTTTGGTGCATGTGGGGCAATGAAGCTGAAGCCCTCACCTTCAAAGAAATAGTGACATTGGCGAGATCACATGTAAACTCAAATTCTCAAGTGGTCTTTCATTTGAGCACCAACCACCATTCCTTCATTTAAAGCTCAATTTAAAGGAATTTGTACATAGGCATCTAGAAGAAGACATAACGGTTTCAAGATACATGGTTGTTTCAAACTATCATAGCATTTCAATTCCATTTTGGTTCCTCTATGGCTCAGTCCTGGATCCCAATCATGCTAAGAAATAATGTCATATAAGATCATGGCATTTTAATTCAAATTTGCCTCAACGACTCAGTCCTAGATCCCAAACATGTACTATTAAAAGGAAATGATCTTTAAATGTTAAAAAAATAACAAACATTTTATTTATTTATTTATTTTTGTTATGAAAAGCTTGTACTATAAAGTAGTAGTTGAATCTACTGTATATTCTACTTTTGTAGAAAGTTCTTTTATTAGATTTTTCATCCTCGAATATATGATAAAGAATAGAGATACCATCAAGGCATGTCATAATTCTATTAAGATACATTCTTACAGGAAGGGGGTTATAGGGGTTAACTGAATTCCCAATATTTCAGCAACGGTTAATTAATGCAACAACTTAACATGTTTATCAACATATAACTCAACTTTGAGAATACTAACAATTAAGTCCCCCCCCCCCCCCCCCATAGAAATGCTAGTAATATATAAATGTGAAATGTTTATTGTTCATTTATGCAATTTACAATGTGCACAGAAAGCATAAAAGTAAAGTACGAAAAAAGATGAAATAGAATAATCACATTTTTTGCTCGATTTGTAAATTTGGGTTCTAGTGTATGAACCAAAGCATATGTGGAGTCCCATAGATGTTCTTGCAGAGTTCGGTGTAAGAAATCATGGTAACATCTTTCACTGCAAATATTTAACGTAGAGAATATAAGTTAAACACAAGTATAAAAGATTTATTTCAGTACATTAAAATTTTGCTCGATCTTTAGATCAAGGCTTTAAACTAATATAGAAAAACATAAACTGACCAAAGTACATCAAAAGTATAATGTAATACCAAATAAAACAAAACCAAGATGTATAACATTGGAGAACAAAGATCAAAGTAATGGTTAATGAAAATATTTCAATTTACACATGGTACACATTGTCAACTATTTCTCTAACAGATTTCCTTAAATCTCTTTGTCATATCGGTCAAAAAATTTATGGCCGAGAAGATGAATTGAGGCCTTTAATTCTATATAAACCAAAGCCAGTACCATTGGTATCAAAAAAAAAATTGGCCATTTAACGATATTTTAAACTTAAAAATCAATCAAATATAGCATTATATTTGACTAACAAATTATCCAAATTCACTTCTCCTCTCGTAAAAAAATCTAAGCTTTTTGCGACAATGACATGTTCGCAAGGTGAAAAAATCAAATTAAGGTTCTAATTTGATGACATCAAAAATTGAACCTTAGACTCTTGTATTAGGAGCTCCACACTTGAGCTAACTTTCATTGATGTCATTAGGACAAAGAAAATATACATATTTTCTTGATGTCATTAGACATTTTTTTAGCAAAATTCTTAGGGGAGCGACCCCCCCCCCCCCCCCCCCCCCCCCCCCCCCCCCCCCCCTTACAAGATCAACAATTCCGTGGGCATACGTGGCATTGTTAGAACTTAACCAGGTATGGGGAGCTCACACTTAAGAAAAATAGGTGTAAGGAATTTAAAACACAGCGCGGACTAAAGAAGTCTGCGCAAAATAAATTTTTTTATTGTTGTGAGAGGAGATAAATAATTGTGGCAGACTAAAGAAGTTCACCGCAGACTAAAAAGTTGTTTTCATTAAATAAAATCCCTCCACATCAGTACTAACTGCTGGAAGACTTAAAGAGTATGGGTTGAGTTTTTTAGGTTGTGGGCCAGGTATACCCAACTGTTGGAGATGCTCTAAGGCTTTTGACTCACAGCTTTTAACACGAAGGTGTTGGAGTTTAAAATGGTAGGGTGGGACAATAAAATCAATATCTAGTAGTTCATGATCATCAATGATCCTGAGATCTAAAACCAGCTATGGGTGACCCATATTTGCATTTTTATAATTAGCATATGCTTTGAACTAAATTATATATTTTGACAGAAGGTGCATAGAAGAGAGGATACATATAATGTCCCTAACAATTGCCTCAAGATTATTTTATTCATATTAACCAACCCAGGTTCACATAATTGGCACGGACACATGTTTATCTGGTTCAGGACACCAAATTCAGAGGGGATTAAACTTTGAGCATATAAAATATATAGCACACAAGTGACATGAGACATGCTGGTAGATCAGAGTTCGATTGTAACAATGTAGATCGAGTTGGGTTTGCTTGGACTGGGTGTTGAGCCTCCATAAAACCAGTTGCCCTCCTATATAATCACCTTAACATAATATGCATGGCAGCTTACCTCAAATTTTCTCAAGAAAATAAGATCTTTGAAGGATTTTTTGATATGCCCATAATTGTAGTGGACTTTTGCTTTCCATGATCGGACATCAATAGCAAGCAGAGATGTAGTTATTACAGATTCAATGAGGCGGCTAACATGTTATAATGCACTTTGATATGATTTGTATAGACCCAATTCTCTTTAGGCATGACCCCTCCCTTAATTGCTTGGAGCACGCTTTGATTAGGGAAAATTACTTTTGGAGTTTGGAGTTTGGAGTTTGGAGTTTTAAATGGGCAAATAAGGCAAGAAATTTCTGCAGCTTGAAGATAAGAAGAGGCATATTTTGTTTGTTTGATGCGAAAATGGAAGTAATAAATTGCAAGTGATTTTGGACAATCATGATAAGAATTTCATTTCCATCCCCCTTTATTTTTTTCACATGATAATCTATTTGTACAACTTGAGGAATGAAAATTAGTCTACCATGTTTATGTGTTGCAAGTGGTAGAAATAGATTATCATGCGATTTTAGACCCATCTCATCACCACCATCAATCCAATTACTCTAAACCCCATTGCTCTTTGTTCTTTCAAGCTCCGCACGCAGAAAAAAAAACTCAAGTCTTTAGCTTTCATCTCCAACATATGAGTGTAATTTTACTCTTCAGCCTTTCACACAACTCTGTGTCCTTCTTCGGTACCCAAGTGACGTTGTCATCGCCCATTCTTCTTGCATTTAAACTTGTTTCGGTCATATATGCTTCTTGTATACGCCATGCAGCTCAATCTCCATTATGTTATAAACATCATATCTGGTTATGTCGAAGTTTGTCACAGTGTTGAGGCCTCAAAATTTTATGGCTGCAATGTCATAGGCCTCCGCTGCTTCTTCTTGGGAGGATATAAAACATTGTATATCAGGTTAGATTTGAGAAATGAATTTTCTGATTCTCGTTTCCAAGTAAAGATCTTTGGGCAAGAACTACACTTACTAAAATTTCCCAGGTAAAGATCATTGTTCTCTGTAATTCTTCCAATCCTTGCTTACAACCTTCCAATTTGACGATGCCTGTAAATGTCATGAACATGGTTTAGTCCCTACTGACGTCTTTTAGGTAATGTTATGAATTGACTGCACTTCTTTGAGACATCTTTGAGCCATACTACCATGTTATCACGGGTATAATATAACGGGAAATATGTAAAGGAAGACGATTCAGTATTCTAATCTAATGTATCATTATGTATTACTTTAGCTAGAATTCTTCTGTGAACGCATTGGGGTTCACCATTAAACGTGTAAGAATTCTTTAGTCTGGCTACTTCCATCACTACCCATTAGAATATCAACATTATATAATAAAGTAATCTTCTAGTCTTTTTCTCGTAACTCCACAATAGATAGATGTTCCCGCCCGAAGAAAACACAGATTTTCCTGCATATGAATGACAGTAGATGATCAACATACTCTTGGAATCCTATTTTGATGAAATATGTGTATGCTATGACATTGCAGATAATGTTAAGTTTTAAGAGATGCAAGATACTCTTGTCGGGTCAAGTGTTTCATTTCATCCAACTCTTTCTCAAATACAGTTGGTAATCTGAAAAGCAAAGGGAACATCACAGTATGTGAAACAATTCAATTTGAATCACCAACGTCAATACTTGGATATAATCCTTCACAAATCAAGAAACATTTCAGATGGACATTAAGAAAGATTGTTGAACTTCCCAATACTGCAAAGCGATAAGCCCTAGCTGCCATATCTTCTTTTTCATAACCACATAAAGTGGGGAAAATAAGGAGATTAACGCAAAATAGGGAAAAATCTATCTATTACAAATCACAATAAGGAAAACTAACATCCCCAACTTACCCAAATGCACTGCAATCCAGTTGAAGGAAACACCTATCAAGAACCAAAAGTTGTAAACAAAGAGATCTCGATGGGAGTGATGGTTTGATCATCGAGAAAGGAAGCAAAAATAGGTGCAATAAGAGATATCATAGATGAGAGAGAGAACAAAAACAAGTGCAATTAACAAACTCTAAAAAAATTTAGGAGGAAACTACAAGAATACCCCAAGTGATTTAGTTATATTGATGTATTTTCCAGGGGTAGTAATGGAGATCGAATAATACCCTCACACAATTGAAGTATAGCAAATTGTTGAAGTTATTTGAATTGAGATTTAAGTATTTGACAAGGGGTAAATTAGGAAGACAAAAAAATAGTCTTTCTCAACTAAGTTGTCTAAAATGATCTAATGATCCACATTAAATCCTTATTTTGAGGTTATAACCTTAGCCTTTGATGAGTGCTAAACATGTGAAGCAAAAAAGTGATTACCAGCCGAGATTAATCCTCAAATCATAATTTTTCCTTTAGTAGTATAGATAATCACTGTACCATAAAATAAATAAATAAATAAAGGTTGAGAACTTACGAACTTCGAGAAATTTGTACTTGTCTATAGGAAATATTTCTGCCACGTTATTACGATTTATGAATCTCTTCGAATAAACTGTGGTGCATTGCTCATCATCCACGAAATTGTAAACATCGATTCTTTTGCAATTAGAGGTCTTCATCGTACTGAGACGAATCAAAGTTTGGTAATTAGTTGCAGAACTTCGACCTAATTTGATAAAATCCTGCAATCAAATTACCAAAACGTTGGTTATATCTCAACCTTAGTTCCCGCATAAAGCAACAATTAAACATGAATGTGGGGAAGTTTATAGTCTATGGAACAACCATAAGCATTAAAACCAACCATGAGCAGCAGTTGTTGAAAGAAAGACAAACCTCTTCATGGCAATAAATCCATCTACTTATTACAGCGTGAAGCCCATTATCAATCCCTTTAGATTACTAGTATATCTCTTTCAACCAAATGAACAAAAAAAATCCAAAATATCTCAAAACCTAGACGCAATCGATCGATTCCAAAACATGTAATTGAATCTGGAAGTAATTGATAGAGCGATCTGTGGTGCAGAGATATAAAAAGATATATAGCGACCCTAAACATACGGTTAGTTTGGAGTTTAGAGAGAAGGGCGATCAT
Source organism: Kingdonia uniflora (assembly GCA_014058105.1). Taxonomy (NCBI): domain Eukaryota; kingdom Viridiplantae; phylum Streptophyta; class Magnoliopsida; order Ranunculales; family Circaeasteraceae; genus Kingdonia; species Kingdonia uniflora. Next base: position 2,261,806 of record JACGCM010001560.1, read on the forward strand.
GTGAAGAAGAGTCGCAAACCAAAAACCCAACCCAATTAAAATGTTGAAGAGTTGAGCGCGAAACGTGAAACAATGTTACGATTGGTTTAGAGTTTGATCAAAAGCTGCCACGTGTCAACCAATTAATACTTTGAAAATGCTTATGTGGCGGAACAGAAATTTATTGGCAGGGTTGCTTGGAATTGGAATAAATAAAGTTAGTAAAAAACATTGATGTGTCAATCAATAAGAAGTGACACATGTCATAATATAATTCAATTCTACAGTCATTCTACTATTATATGTTTATTATATAGATTGGAGGTAACAAAAGCTTAAAGTCTTGCTAGAATAACGGATATAGGCTAATCTCACAAACTTCAGTCAAATAACCCCTATAAACTTCGCCTGGGCTAACTCGTCTACCTTACACTGTATAGTTAAAAAATTTCAACCTTAGCCTATTTTACCCTTGTGACGCATCATCTTCTCTCTCCTGTTTGTCAGCTGCCTATGGGTCCAACGAAGACTGCTCGTACACAGTAATTAATTTAAAATTAAACTCCCTCGCACATTTGGACATAAATGCGGCATGGCGAAGTGTGTGAACTGCATGGGTGGGAAAAATTAGGTTAAAACCTTAAATCTATCACCCAAATTTCCTCATGATCCCCAAAATTTGACAAACGAACTCATGCATGTAATACATTCAATTCGCACATTCAACTCCCTAACTTCCAACTCTTGGAGCATCCAATTCTGGTAAACCAACCAACTTACTAAATTATGTTAAAATTTGAAATTATATCTTTGTAAACTGTTACCCGATTTTTAACTGCCATAAGAAGCTTTAATTTTTGTAAACATGTAAAACATCAATTCTGGTTACTTCGACTGATTATAATACCCAAACTGTAAGGGCTTATTTCTAATCCTCCTACTAAGCCCGATATTCGAGCTCACATAGTTCGTATAAACATACTAATAACCCAACCAAGAACTGAGAGCAAGCAAATTACAATATATACGGTCTCACCTACAGTTCGAGCATATTGAAGCATCTAGTAACATCGCAATGCAGAAGACACTCAGATATCCATCAACAGTTTGTATACGTGCAAACATCATTAGAGATCGTATCTTCATCAACAGTTTGAAGTTACAGCTAAGGTCATCAATAAACCCGTTACAGACCAACAAATATCAAGACGTTACAGAAGACCATTATGAAGACTCATCAAAACCTGATATTGTAACGTTCCTCATCAATGTAACCAACAGTCATATTATAAGACCTATGAAAAGAGACCTGGAGATCATAATCCAGGACGGCTATTATCATCTACAGAACTCCTAGAGAAAGTGATCCTTACGAGAGGTCGTGGTTTTTACAGTTTGTAATAGCTAGCACCTAAATAAACACCATTCTTTCAGAAATCCTCAGGAGAGGTCGTGGTTTTTTACCCATTCAAGGGTTTTCCACGCTAAAACTCGTGTCAATTACTTTTGGTTCTCAACCACATTTCTATATTCCAAAGGTGTAAAGCACTGTTTTCGGTCTCTACGAAAATAGGCTATTACATTTGGCGCCGTCTGCGGGAATCGAAACATACACTCAACATTCTCCGATCCAGTTTTGTCAAAAGCACTTTTTCAAAGATGGCAAATCTAGACACAACGTTCTACCTGACACTACCGGGGGAGTAACGGACCTGCGAAATACTATGCAAGCATAAATCGAACGCCGAATAGAACTGGAGAAGTAGCCCGCCAGCATACAGAGCACGATAAGAGCACTTCAAGGTCAACTAACAGCAAATCTGAGACTGCGGAACGCTCTGCCTGCAACCTCGAGGATATCGGTCCATGATCGCTTGGGAAACCGAGGCAAGAACCCAGCACCTCCTCAAATTCAGCAAGAACCAGTTCTACCTCGGAGTCACATCAATCCACCATTACCCACTGGAGCGGTAATAGATCTGCAACAATAGGAGGAACAAAACAGAGAAAAATCTCGAGTTTCAATCTATGACCGCATGGGAGAAGCAACATGAGAGCATAACCCGCCAGAAGGACAAGCAACAAGACGAGCTATCACGTCTCGACAGCATCTCAGTCCGAAACAGGTAGACAAATGCATCAAGGAGCTGCTAGACGCTCAATTACTCACTGGAAAAAATAGCTATACAAAATTTTAGAAGAGCCCGCTTCGTACAAGAGTTGTTAGACAAGGAAGTACCCACCAGTTTTTATACTTTGAAGAGCACGTCCAAGAATTTCAAGATTCTTTGGGGCTGCATTCGATGTCCAACCACATCTTTTACCGTCTCTTCCCGACCAGTTTAAAAGGTGAACCGTTACGATGGTTTCATACACTAAATGAGGGATCTATCTCCACTTTCGAACAACTGCGTGAACTGTTTGTCAAAAACTATTCGCGCAATAAAGACAAGGAGGAGAGTCTTTACTCTTTGTTCAGCCTCAAGCAGGCACCAGATGAAAAATTAGAGACGTTTACCAGGAAAATTTTTGGACTAGCCCGGAAAATCGACAACCTCGACAGGAAGATCACAATCTCTGCTTTCACCAATGCACTACTCGTAGATGGACGAGTCAAGGAGTACCTGGTTCTCAACAAGCCACTGACATTGGAGGATATGATTGAGAAGGTCAACAACTTTATCGACCTCGAGTGACTAACAACTGAGAAGCCAAGACCTCAACGCATCACCCTACCAACCAAAGGCCATCACGAGCTCATAACAGCAATAAAGACTATGAGGGTGATAAGAAGCGATTCAAGTCCAATGACAATCAAGGATGTCAAGGACGAAGGAAGCCAAATCCGTGCATACCACAATTAACAACTACTCTTGCGGACTTATACCCGTTGATACAAAAGGATGAATGCTGCAGAACTGCCAATACTCTTCTGCCCATACCAGGAAAGCCATACTGCATTCACCACCAGATTCAACATCATGACACAGAGTAGTGTTTCGCACTGATATTTTTTCTCTAGAATATATTTGCACAAGGTCGAATGCTAAAGTATATTGTTGACATCGAAAGTTATAAGGATAGCAGCTACAAGACTAACGCCAAGATCGTCCAAGCTGATGAAACAAATGAAGAAAAACACTTGTATTTCATCGAGACTCAGACAATCAACAACTCCAACAGATCCATGTGTAGGCACATCGAGCAATGCCATGATCTAACAATGGTAGACAAAGAAGCTCGTTTGTTGCCAGAATCCAGCAATCAGCGAGCTGGGATTTCTTTCGAAGACTGTGACGTTAGTCACGTCTACTTTCCGCACCATGAAGCTCTCGTCATCATGTTAAAGATGAGGACCATAGTTCTACATACGATGATGGTAGATACCGGCAGCAGCATCGAGCTAATTTTCCAGAGCATAATCGACCAAATGGGCTTAGTAGACTAGGTTGAACCAAGTGACATCAATGTCTCTGGATTCAACGGCTCTATGGAAGAGCGCATGGGGAAAATCATACTTCCCATCACAGCTGGACCAGTCACACTTAACGTAGTCTTTTATGTCATCAAGGCCAAATCCCGTTACTTGGGGATCATGGGGCGACCATGGTTGCATAACATGAAAGCTATTCCCTCTACATATTATCAGGCGTTACGATTCGACTTGAAAGGAGGGATCAACGAAATCAAAGGAAGCCAGAAATTAGCTCGAGCTTGCGATAACACTATTTCCATTGAAGATAAGCTAACTGCAACAACTCCTGCATAGCAATTATAGCAGTCAATTCCAGCAGAACCTCAGTTATCAAACGTCAAACCAACAGAGTACGTTGAGATCAGTGGCACGCAAAGAGAAACTCATATTGGAACTCTCTTGAGCACGGAGGAACGCTCAAATCTCATACAATTCCTCAAAGATAACAGTGACGTCTTTGTATGGACATTTCATAAAATGTTAGGAATCGATCAAGCTATAGCATGCCACAAGCTAGGGTTGAAAGATAAAGCAGAACCGATCAAATAAAAGCAACGAACTCTAGCACGAAAACTACGAGAGGAAGTGAATAAAGAGATCGACAAATTGATTGAGGTCGGTTTCATTCGCAAAACTATTTACCCGGACTGGATCTCGAACATTGTCGCAGTCCCAAAGAAGAATGGCAAAATCAGAGTCTGTGTTGATTTCACGGATCTCAACAAACACACTCCGAAAGATAGCTTTCAACTTCTAATCATCAATCACCTGCTCGATTCTACACCAGGGCACTAACTCCTCTCAATGATAGACGCCGCATCAGGATATAATCAGATACCATTTCTTTCTGAAGATCAAGACAAGACTGTGTTCATCACTGAACAAGGTCTATATTACTATAAAGTCATGCCTTTCAGACTGAAAAATACCGGCGCTACCTTTCAGAGATTGATGACATAAATGTTCAAAGACCATCTCGGTAAAACAATGGAGGTATACATTGAAGATATGCTCTGCAAAAGTCTCAAGAAAGAGGACTACCTTTCAGATTTGCGAGCAACTTTTGAGATGTTACGATCTTACAAGATACGTTTAAATCCTGATAAATGTCAGTTCGGGGTACAATCCGGTAAGTTTTTAGGCCATCTAAAAAGCAAAAGAGACATTGAAGCTGATCCATCAAATATACAAGCTCTTTTGGTTATGCCTTCAGCAAAGACAAAGAAGGACGTTCAGAAATTAGTCGAGAAGATTACAACACTCAACATATTTGTATTAAAATCATCAGACAGATGTCGACCTCTATTCAATTTGTTAAGATAGGGTACATCACGGGGAAAATCAAAGAAAGATCCAGAGATCGAATGGACAAACAAATGCGAAGCGGCTTTCCTCAAACTCAAACGTTATTTGGGCAAACCACCAGTTATGAGCACACTTGCAGATGGAGAAGAACTCACATTATACCTAGCTTTCACGGATACATCTTTCAGCTTCGTTCTTCTCCGACTCGAAGAAAAGGCTAAGAAACCAGCCTATTTTATCAGCAAAACTCTGACTCCCGCTGAAATGAGGTACACCAAAATTGAGAAGCTTCTTCTCGCTCTTGTCTATACATCCCAGAAATTAAAGCAATATTTCCAATCTCATACTATTCATATTTTGACGAACTATCCACTCCGCGAAATCTTACCCAAGCGCAAAAAATCTCGACGTATTCAGCAGTGGTCAATAACACTTGGAGAGCACGATATACATTTCGAACCACGCCATTCTGAAAAATGTCAAGCTGTAGCATATTTTCTAGCAAACTTTCCAGTAAAGGATCCTGATTGGGAAGAAAAATTTATTGATCAAAAAGATGAGCCACTCACGGATCAATCCGAAGATAAGTTAGATTGGGTAACAAAGAAAGGTTGGCAACTTTTGACTGACGGCTCCATCGGTCCATCCATATTTAGAATTTGAATCGTTCTTATTACTCCCTCTAATGATCAGCTCGAAAAATCCGTTCACCTCAATTTTGATACGACCAATAACGAAGCAGAATATAAAGCTTTAATTCATGGCTTAGATATGGCAATCACACTGGGAATAGCAGAACTCTCTGTCTACACAGATTCACTACTAATCGTCAACCATCGCGCAGGCGTCTATCAAACTAATTGGAGAAGGTCGACTATGCTGCTGCAGTAGTCGAACGAATGAAGAAATTCTAGACAATTTCTATGGAGCATTTTCCAAGGGGAGAAAATAGACATTCTGATGCTCTCGCTTACCTTGCTGGTATCATCGGATCAGAAGCTCGTTACTTAAAAATCAACGTCATTTCAAACCCTAGTATCAATACCATCGTGTCCAGCGCCATTAATACTGGGGGCAACGAAGAGATCAAAGATGATTGAAGAAAGCCTTTCATTACTTACATCGGACCTCAAAATAAATTTGACGGGCCACTTCCTGAGGATCCTACAGAGCGGCGGAGATTACTTGACAATGCTCAAAGATACATTGTTTAGGACAATCTCTTATACAAAATTTCGGTCACTAGTCCCTACCTCCTTTGTCTATCTGACAAATAAGCACAGTAATTCTTGCATGATCTACACGAAGGCACGTGCGGATCCCATGCAGCAGGACGATCTCTTGCAAACAGAGCTTTAACTCAAGGAATGTTTTGGCCTAAGATGAAAACATAGGCAATCGAATATGCTCGTAAGTGTGATGCTTGTCAGTGGCACGGACCTAAAATACGAGCTCCTGCACTCGAACTACACTCAGGCTAAGTCACTTGGCTATTCAGACGATGGGCTCTCGATCTCGTAGGAGAGTTTCCTACCGCACCAGGAAGACAAAAACATTTGTTGGTCGTTACAGATTACTTCACTAAGTGGGTAGAAGCAGTTCCGTTATGTCGAACCCGAGAAGAGGAAGTCATCAGATTTATCTGGGAGAACATTATTATCCGATTCAACAGACTACATCTCATCCGAATTGATAATGGACCACAGTTCGTTGGCTCTAAAATCGTCGCATTCCTCAATGAGCACAACATCATTCATTCCCCATCCAATCTTTATTATCCACAAGGAAACGGACAGGCTGAGATTTCTAATCGAACTATTGTGGATGGTATCAAGAAACGCTTAGACGACAAAAAGGAGAACTAGGTGAACGAGTTACCACACGTACTTTGGGCCTACCAAACAACTCCTAGAACTGCAACAGGCTGTACTCCGTTCTTACTGGCCTACGGGACTGAAGCCATCATTCCCACTCAATATCATCATCACCCGATACATGATCCCGAGATGACAGATGAAGAAAATGAATTTCAGATCGCATGCAATCTGAATTTGATTGAAGAAACACGTGACATAGCCATTGTTAATCTGGGAAGATATCAGCATGTTTTATCTCGACCATATAACAAACGTGTCCAACACAGAGATTTTAAAGTTAAAGACCTCGTTCTCAGAGAAATCCTACCACATCGCAAAATACCTAATGCTGGAAAGTTATCAGACAATTGGGAAGGTCCTTTTATAATAACTCGCGCAAGTGGTTTAGGATCCTACGATCTCAGTATATATGAAGGTATACCTATACCTAATCTGTGGAATACCCGCCGAATGAAGCTGTATCGAAGATAAACATGCTGTAATATCTTATATTATGCAATAAAGTACTTTTTCAGCATCATTTTGCAAGTCTACTCAATTCAAGCATTTCTACTATCTCCGTCTATCCCGGAGAATAACTGCAACATAGTTGTTCAAATAAACTCACTCTCCGAGGGTCGCTTATTGAGTCAATCAATTCGATCTGGCAGAGATGCACCATACAGCTATTCAATATTCTAGATGTCTCAGTACGGTCGCTTATTGATACGCTCAATTCGACCTGTGACTAAGACCTACAACATAGTTGTTCAAATAAACTCACTCTCCGAGGGTCGCTTATTGAAACAATCAATTCGATCTGGCAGATATGCACCATACAACTATTCAATATTCTAGATGTCTCAATACGATCGCTTATTGATACGCTCAATTTGACCTATGACTGAGACCTACAACATAGCTATTCAAATAAACTCGCTCTTCGAGGATCGTTTATTGAGTCAATCAAGTTGATCTGGCAGAGATGCACCATATAGCTATTCAATATCCCAGATGTCTCAGTACGGTCGCTTATTGATACGCTCAATTCGACCTATGACTAAGACCTACAATATAGTTCTTCCAATATACAAGCTCTCCGAGGGTCACTTATTGAGTCAATCAATTCAATCTGGCAGAGACGCACTATACAGTTATTCAATATTCTAGATGTCTCAGTACGATCGCTTATTGATACGCTCAATTCGACCTGTAACTGAGACCTACAACATAGTTATTCAAATAAACTCGCTCTCCGAGGATCGCTTATTGAGACAATCAATTCGATCTGGTAGAGATGCACCATATAGCTATTCAATATCCTAGATGTCTCAGTACGGTCGCTTATTGATACACTCAATTCGACCTGTGACTAAGACCTACAATATAACTCTTCCAGTATACAAGCTCTCCAAGAGTCGCTTATTGAGTCAATCAATTCGATCTGGCAGAGATGCACTATACAGCTATTCAATATTCTAGATGTCTCAGTGCAGTCGCTTATTGATACGTTCAATTCGACCTGTGAATGAGTCCTACAACATAGTTATTCAAATATTCTCGCTCTCCGAGGGTCGCTCATTGAGTCAATCGATTTGATCTGGCAGAGACGCATTATTCAGCTATACATCTCTGAATGGTTGCTTATTGACTTGTTCAAATCAACCTATGCACAAGAGAGTATAGCATCGCTATAATCATATCTCTACATTGTCGTTTATTGGATCACCCAATTCGACCATACAAAGAGATTACAAAACATTTTCTACTAAACGTTTGACATTTTTTTCCCAAGAAAGACATATTTACACTCTGTCTCATTACAATATAAACAATGAAACTATCTTTCACACTACGGGCGTAAAGCATTCAAACTTTCCCCAGGCCCAGACGAAAGTAAGGCAGGGGAAGGTGCAGCCGTATCAACTTCAGAAGAAGACGCATTCAGCAGTTCCATAACTCTCGACATCAGATTATCTATATAAGATAACCGCGCTAGCTGCATATCATACTCCATGTCGTGTTTAGTTGAAGCAACCAAGATTGAATCACGCTCTGTTCGTAATTTCTTTACATCAGCATGCAACATAGCCATAGCGCGCAACGTAACATTATCTGCAGTCAACATCATAGCTTCACAAAACTCAGCCTTCACCTTGTTTAGCTCGCTATCAAGATCATTGCATCGATCTACATGAAACTTTTTTTCCTGCAGCAATGAATCCCTATATCGCTTCGTTATCTTCACACTAAACTCCATCTCCTGCTTCAGACATTACAAATTCTCATCCACCTCCTTAGAATACTTGCTCTCGTTGTCTGTTGCATCCACCAACTTTTGCAACTCCTTACACTGCAGATGGAGATCCTCATAAACCACATTACCTTGCAAACACTCTAGTTCCAAGGCTTGCTTTTCCCGCTCCAAGTCAGCGATCTGAGTGCTACACTTATTTATGGTTACATTCAGCTCTTGATATCTCTTTGTACATGCTTATTCGTGAGTTTGGGCACGATCACTCTTCCTCAGACAAGAATCTCGAGCCTCACGCAAATCCCAGCTCAACCTTTTCAGACGATCTCGCATATTATGGAATTTAGCATCTTGCGTCTTTAGCATATTAGCATTATTTGTTACTGCCGATTTGTAATACAACAGATCAGTCTTCTATTTTTCAATCGTACTTGACAGATCCAGCACTTGTTGGTTTGCATACATGGTTTCCAATTTTTTCGTCTTCAGAGATTCTTTCCACATTTCAGCTTCATTATTAGCAGTCAAAATCTCTGCATCCTTACATGACAACTCTACAGTCACAGCATTTAGTCGATTCTGCAGTTCCAACTTATCCGCCTTAAGCTTCGAATTCAAAGTTTTCATATTTTTAACCGCCAACGAACACTACTGCAACTTTGCAGTCAACTCATTATTTGATACAGATAAAGCAGTCAGTTCGCCTTGTTTATCGTCTTCAGCCTAAAAGAAGAGATTACAAATGACATACACCTATCAACAGACATTCATACAAACAAGACATATCATTCAACAACATTTATTACAACATCAAGATATGATGTTGTGTCTACAACTACATACACAAATCAACTACATTATGCAAAGCACAGTTTTATGCCATAGTTTAGTTGGCTTATGGTGGAACCCTACTACTACCTACATCGACTTGCAGAGGTTCATCAAAGATTACGACCTCTTGAGGCCGAGTCTTATGTCGTGTGTGAGGTAACAGATCTTCGACCTCCTCTTCCTCAGACTCTTTAACTCGCGGTCTCGAGGCTGGAGTTCCTCCACCCTCATTACCTCTTGTAAACCACATATTTTCAACTTTATCATTATCTACTTTAACATTTTTTCCACAACTCAAAATATAACGTCTAAATTCATTATCTACTCTCTCGAGCTCACTCCCATAAAATTCGATCACATCGACTATCTGAAGTTCATGATTTGTTGTACCAGCACGTTTTCCCCGTTTTGGAGTCAGATATCCCTTCAAACGTGTTTGGGACACTTGCAGATGTTTCTACGTATTTTTTAAACGCACTTCCAACAATTTAACCCTCTTCTCCGAACTCTGCAAAGACTTATTACATTCCACCTTTTCCCTTTCCAAACACGCGTTATATCCTTTACATTGCTCCAGATCATTATGAGCATGCTTCAGATCATTTTCTAAACATGTCTGGACCCTCCTATCTTCCTTCTTTATATTGAAGAAAAGGATCCTCATCGTTCTTTGCCCCTAAAAAAGTCACGCTCATCAGGCAATGAACCTACACCATCCCATATGATGGATACACCAGCCCGAGCTGAACATCTTTTCGCCTCTATACTATGACGATTACGCGCTTCTTGCGTTAAGAATTTTACCCAAGCTGGGTCTGGCACTACGCCTCTCTAATTTACAGCTCTAAATAGGCCTCCTTCAAGCCACGCTCACTATCAACTTCGGCCTCAACGTAAAGCGTCAAAGACAATAACGATCTTTAACACTCTAACTTGTCAATCTCATCTACAAACTACTTATCCTTAAGGGATTTTGGAGTAAGACGAACCTATTGCTCTCTTTTCGCAAAATCTCATCCCTCTTAATTTTTATCTTCCCGTACCTACATTGAAGTTCAAATAACTCTTTAAAGGTGTTATCAAAGTTTAACTTATGAAGACGTCTCTCATATTCAAGTTTATTGTGTACCTGTTGAGTACGATTGATGGAATCCCTTGCTCGACTCAAGGCCTTCTCCATCTCGCTCATTTTTCCCCTCAGACGAACTACTTCCTACATACAAATTATACATTCACCATCAAACCACATATACCAACAGCAACAGAAAAAATTCAATTCTTAACAAAAAAGATCTATCACCACTACAAGGGACAAGTTCGACCAGACACTTTAAAAACTATGTTACAGCTATATAATCAAGGATTGGCTCCTGCTACCTCCTTGGTCGTGTCATCTGCCACTAAAGAAGCTAGTATCTGTTCAGAAGGTCGATCAACTGTTGGAAAGGCTTCTTCGTCTGGGAAAACTATCCCACTATACTTCCCAGCGATAGCAAGAGCGATATCATCTTCAGTCAATCCCCAGTGGTAGAAGGCTTTAACAAGATTATTTCGACCAGCAACCACTTTGTCGATAGTCTTCTTCGCAGCATCTTCAGTCTCCTTCTTCAAGACATCAGTTTCTACCTTAAACTGTTCCTTCAACACAGCAGTCTCTGCCTCGAACTGCTCCTTCAGCATAGTTTTTTCCTTTTCCATCCGGTCCTTCAACACCTCAGACAATGCAGTTCGCTCTTTATCAAACTTCTCCTTCAGTGCAGCTTTCTCTGCATTATGTTGCTGATCTAGGCCAGCACGGTCCTCAGCACCTGCCCTCAATACCTCAAAGGCCGAGTCCCACGCAGCAGACAACTGCACCACAAGAGCAACATAGTAGAGTTATCAGTCAAATCACTTCTCAAACATAGATAATCATACAACAACAATATACATACCTGTGTAATACTAGACTTAATCTCAGTATTCAGACGCGGTGAATCATGTTTAGTCAGGTCGCGCGATGTCTGCCCCCACCACACCGAGATCAAGGTTTCTCAAGGACATTTTCTTAGTTTTGCTTTCTTGCCTCTGCTTCTTCGCAGGAGGCACCATATTTGCAACAGCATCTACTACCTCAACCTCCACCTGTGAAGCTTGCTCAGATGTCATTTACTCGGAAGATGACCATGCCCGTCTTCCTCTAGGTCGTCAACCATTCAAGGTCAAAATATCGGCATCATAGACAGGAATCTCTACCATCCCATCAAAAGTAGACCCAAAAGTCACCATAGCTCGATTTTGATGAGCTCGTTGAACTTTTGGAACTACAGAGTTCAGCCGTTTCTCTCTACGAATACTGAACTCTCCAAGTCCTTGGTTCAGATCGGTTCCTTCCTAAGATAAGACGTCAAACAAGCTCGATGTATCAGTAGCACCTTTCGGATTAGGTTCTGCCAAATCAATAACAAATTATGTTAGCAGTTTGCAACAAGTTAAAAGACAAAATACAGACAGAATAAAGACACTTACTCTCGTTAAAATTCTTATATAACAGCTCGAGCGCCAGTTCCCCAGGAACTTGCATATAATTACCCCTCACTATTACAAGATGGTCGCACCAGGGTCTCCCAGCAGATTCAAAGTCAAAAAATTTCGGCCTCGCCGAATCACTAAACAAGTATCCACTATTTCGATCTTTCATATATTTAAACTTATAGTATTTCAAGACATCGTCCGCAACGAACTATCTCGCAATACCACCATCTTTCCATCTCTTGTTAAGGGCTTCACAGACCTTCATCATCTCAAAGACATTACCATTTAATTGGCCAGGGCAGCTCTTTAGAGCATTCATTACCCCCTTTTGGAAAAGGTTAGGGGAATGCCCAACCCATATACGACCTGGTTCATATAACAAAGGAATCCTTCTTCTATGACCTCTGCACCAGTCCCGTTGTAATAAGAGATATCTATATCATCTCCTATATCCATATTTCTCTTCCACTGATCCAAGGAAGGCACCTGATAGTGCTCTATATTACCACCTGGTCTCACCAGAGCCCTAAACCACAACCCCGCATTCATCACATAATGCCCCCATTTTCCATCTAAACCTTTTGTATACTGTAAAAATTTCTTCGCTACGTCTACATTTTCGGGATACTTAAAAAATTGTCCATTCTCAATCTCCACATGCAATTCCCCATCCTCCCCAGAATGAACAATTGGCATATCAACAACAATGGTACCACTCTCCTCTATATCATCTATAGTCCAACCAGACGACAATGAGTCCTCACTGGAGGATACAACTATTTTACTACTGGGTTTTAAATTTTTGACACGCATCTAACACATACAAGAAAAGGTTATTCAGTACTTTGTAATCAAACAGGCTTTATCCCTCAGCCATACCCAACAAGTCATCAATCTACCAAGCACACCACTACAATCTAATATGGCATTCAACAGACACACTATCTACCACAGCAGAAAAGATGGAAGCAAAAATACTAACCTGTACTAGTGGAGCAACAGTCGTCGACGCCGGTCACCACTTGCACCTCAGATGGTAAAATTTTGTTCTCTTTAGCAAGATCACACAACAATGGACGACTTCATTCCAAGTTTGATGACTTTCTCTCTCTAGAAATGCTCCTTCCTCTCTCTGTAAATGAATGTGGTCTATAGGAGAGAGAAAGGCAAGCTTTTATATTATCACTCAATTTCTGAAACAGTAGCTCTCTGGGACATACGTCAGTATTCTCTCTCCTAGTAGGCACGTCTTTTCGTTGGCCCTCATCATGATTTCTAGAGTAACGTGTTCTGTTATCACGTTTGTCTCTCTCCTCTGCCATTATTAAATACAATGACCCACTGCCCAAGAAGATTTGTACAAATCATACAGCACGATTACTTACGTACAGTAAGAACCTTCTGCGGCTGCACGATCCTACTACACTATTTATAGCATGAGTACCAGTTCAAAATCCTAGTACAGTTTTTTCCAGCTGTCACTTACCTCATTTTCGGTCTGACAGAAGTAGAAAATCAGCATCAGATCCTGCTTTAATTATATTTCATTCAAACATTATCACAGATACAGAAAGTGATGACAAGACGACCTCAACAAAAATAAATCATTTTATTATGATCAATCATTCATCCTTACATATAATGGCAGAATGAATAGTTCTCTTCACCACACATAATGATTTCTCTACCAACAGTTCTCTCATCCTCTTTAGCAAGTTTATCCAGCGCGATTTCTCGAACTAATCAGAGGTTGCGACCAAGTTCCACCGATGATAACAAGTGTTCAAGTTGACAATAACAATGCTCTAACAACAAGAACTTATATAGAACACGAAAGATATTATGCCCTCATCATCTCTACAGACATGACAACACTATATCTCAACAAGACCACAAATATATAAGAACGATCTACATATTTTCGACCTATGTCATCTGTGACTAGTTCGATAATTGTTTCATGGTATCCTACAACAGTTCATTCAAGCAGCTTCAAACACTTGCAAGACAAGATAATAAAGTTTAAATTTATTATTCAAGACAAACAATTTATAAGGACGAATACTTTAGTCAGTTCGAAAATCAAGATTACAAGTTCTACAACTATTTCTTTTACAAAGAATAGCCCACCTTATACATGACAGTACAACACTTGAGCAGAAACAATGGCGGGCCCAGCAGAAGAACTCAAAGCCCAAGAAGTAGAACTGGAGTGAGGTAGAGGACAAAGCTAATCCCACCACTCCTCCATAACCCCCACCTCCGCTGCCAACGAAGGACCTCTTCCACCATTACAACACCCAATCCTTCGCAGGGTATCGACAGTACTTCTCAGATACCTTCCCCGCCTTCTCATCTTCCGCCGCCACCGCATCCTCTGCAAGCATCCGCAGACAGGCCCGACGATGAACAGCAAACAAGACTATGTAATAGAAGCGCCACATTTGATGATAATCATCATCTGCCTCCTCTACTTCTTCTAACGTCATCCCATGAAAAGTCATCACAAGCTCAGATCTCCAGCAACATTTTTGGGAGACCCAACAGTCAAAATAATTATTCCTCCAGATTCCTAGGAAACCATCAATAAAGCATTTAAAATGACTAAACTTCTCAACCAACACCACTCGCTACATACGTTTCTCCTGTTATTGGCTGAGAGGGGGTAGTTATAATGGCTTATTTCTAATCCTCCCACTAAGCCTGATATTCGAGCTCATATAGTTCGTATAAACATACTAATAACCCAACCAAGAACTGAGAGCAAGCAAATTACAATATATACAGCTTTATCTACAGTTCAAGGATACTGAAGCATCTAGTAACATCACACTGCAAAAGACACTCAGATATCCATCAATAGTTCGTATACATGCGAACATCATTAGAGATCGTATCTTCATCAACAGTTCGAAGTTACACCTAAGGTCATCAATAAACCCGTTACAGATTAACAAGTATCAAGACATTACAGAAGACCATTATGAAGACTCATCAAAACCAGATATTGTAACGTTCCTCATCAATGTAACCAACGGTCATATTATAAGACCTATAAAAAGAGACTTGGAGATCAGAATCTAGGACGACTCTTATCATCTACAGAACTCCTAGAGAAAGTGATCCCTACCAAAGCTCAGATATCCTATTTCTTTCTCTTTGTAATAGCTAGCACCTAAATAAACACCATTCTTTCATAAATCCTTAGGAGAGGTCGTGGTTTTTTACCCATTCAAGGGTTTTTCACGCTAAAACTCGTGTCAATTACTTTCGGTTTTCAACCACAATTCTATATTTCAAAGGTGTAAAACACTGTTTTCGGTCTCTACGAAAATAGGCTATTACACAAACCAATTTAATTAAATGCCTGATTATCTGTAATTTGTTAAGTGCTAAGTGATTTGTAATCGCTTTTTGTTAAGATTAGTCAATCTATAATTTGTTGTTGGCAATGTTTAAGAACAGCAACCCAAGAGCTAGTTTACAACTTACAAAACAGTTAAAGGGAGCTCTAATAACCCAAGGCTTGATTTGTCCAATGTGTATGCATGACCTTGACCTTAAAGAAAGCGAAAAACAATAATCAACATCACTAATAAACGCAAGGCTTAATTTTTAATGCAAACCTTGAGGGAGGCGCTAGGTGACATCCAATTGACACTTTGATGTTTGTCTCCGATATGAACAAGGGTATCCTCACTGCAGTTCAGGACATTTTTGGTGGTGTGAACCATGCTTACTATCTTCGCCATCTCGGCGAAAACTTTAAGACATTCTACCGTGGTCTCTAACACACTCAACAGTTGTGAAGGAAAAACTATTTAAAGGGCTGACGAAATGTACGTATGTGAGGGACTTTTCCATTACAATCGCATATTCCCATTATGGCCACAAGCATGAAGGCACGCGCTAACGCGCGTGCTAGCCCGACAGTTTAGTTTTTTGTATAATCTTTAATTGACGCATGTGCCCTTATTTATGTTAAAATTTACTTTGAAGATTATTAGTGGGCCCTTATATTCATCAAGTAAATTACGCATATGCCCTTGTATGGATCGATTTATATATATTGACATGGGTTGGGTCTGAATTTTGTTGACAAGTCTACTGTTAAAATAGGTAATGATCATTACGCAATTTGGCTTATTTTAGAGATTTTAGAGACATTAAATAATCATTAGGCACATATATAACTGGAGGGATATATGAAGGTATTCCAAATCATTATTTTTGTTTAATATGTATTTTTAACAAAATTATTTTTTGACACTTTGGAAATTTTCTTCCAACTTAGCATCATCCTCCAATGCTTCATTGTGAAGTGAAATCCAATTTGTGACACAGATCTTCTAGACTTCTTCAACATTTATTGACCATTAATATGTGCCTTTTGTCCCTGTTTAATAGAAATAGTTTAATAAAATATATAAATACGTCAAATACTAGTAGAAGTAAAGATCATATAATGTCTTGATATGCTATTACCTGTACAGGTGCTACCTTAGAAGATGGTTCTATAGGTGTCGATATTACTTGATTTTAGGAGATTATTTCATTGTGTTCATTATAAATAATTACCATCTCAACTTTCAAATGTATATACATCGATGCACGCTTTTTTTGTAGAGTTCATACCGTAGTTTTCTTAAGAAGGTCAAATAGCTAGTCACCTTTGTTATTCCATAAATGATCTCCAATAGAAAGTGTTGAATTGTCTCGGCATATTTCTTTTAGGCGATTTATGATTTTGTTGCGACCACATGTGCATAAAATATTCCAAAAATTCAATTCAATACTTTGTATTGTTGTTATCTCCTCATTAGTTGAGATCACATCCTTTGTCTGACTATGAATGTACTGCCCGCATTTCAGTTACATCAGGTTGTATGGAAGCCTTTGTTGAAGCCATGTTTTTCAAGCGTTCCTCAGAGATATTTGATTGCACATCTCTTATATGGATTATTGTCATTATAACTGAACCAAAAATATAATTAAATCTTAAACGACATGCATATGAAATCATTATAAATCATATTTAAATAAACATTTTTTTTATGTTGGTGTTTGATTGTTATATACCAATATAGTATCCTTGATATAGTGTATTGAAAGTTGTGAGTAAATAAAAGAGAGGTTTAATTGTGGCAAAAGTCTTTATATTAGTAAGAATATTATTTTGTTAGGATACTTACTATCTCTCTTAGAAGATATGAATTAGGAGACCTATATAGTACAATTTATATTGCTTAAATTTAGTTAAAGACAAATAAAATATGTAATACCACACAACCAAGCTCTCATTAGTCCTTACCCTACGTTGTTCATAGGTTAGTGAAAAAGAAAACCAAAGTCTCTAATGCATGTAGATATGGCTATTTGCATCATGAAAATGGGAGTGGATAAATCAAAGGGGCTATCGCCAAACCATACACCCTTTGACATGATCATTCTATGTTGCTGACAATACACAGTGTTGTCTGGTGTCGCGACATGAGTGAGCTTCACCATCGTTAACAATCAATGTTCTTTTACGCGATGGATTGGAGGGGAGATGATGATTCTGAGTCTTTAACAGGGGAGAGAAGAGTGGAACGTTTTTTTGATCCTCTATTTTTTGATGATTTTGTGGATAAAGAGCAAAATAGTGAAAAATTGAGAATTGAAGCTAGGCTTGGAGGAGAGCGAAAGACAGAGGTCAAACCACAAAATGTCTTAATTTGAAAAATAAATTCAAGGAAAATGTGCTGATTATATCGTGCTACAATGAAGGCCAAATGTATAACAGTCTCTGGCCTTTTTTGGTGTATTGTTTCTAATATCAGACTAACTATTAATCTACTTTGGATCAGTGGGAAAATGCAACCATTACCACAAAGGCAACACTTAAAAATTTCATTAAGATGACTTACAATTTTTTAAAAGCCTAAAGTAAATACGCAGCAGATCATATGGTATTGTACTTCTTGTTGTGCACAAAAACTTGGACTTGAACTTACTTGTGTTGTTATGCCTCAGTCAAAGGTTGGTTTAATTTGGCAATAAAATTATATCAAAGTCTTAGCATATATCAAGGCAAGACAATGCACTCAACAAAGATCTGAAGCGGTAAACTATGCACTCATTGGACTACACTCTTACCTCTCTTAACCGTGTTTTCAGACCCATCCTTGTGGCATTCGCCAATGGATGTAAACATATACCAGATGAAAAGTTATGTGGTGATTTGGTTAAAGAAGTGTCCAGGGTCTTGGATTAGAAGGCAGGTTTAGGTGTTTTCTTAGAAGAATACAAGCCTAAGGAATGCTATGCAATGTTCAAGAGATGGATATCGGAGGAGCCTTTATAGCTACTACTAGTTTCGTAAGACCAAAATAAATCTACTATAATGTATGTCTTCTGTCTTCATGATGGAGATTATATTTACTGATGCTTTCTACTTAAGAATTATCATATCTTATGTAATTTAAAATGTATTGCGGTCTTGTGCAATGACTGAAGTTTACGAATAAGAGACCGTTATTGATTCTGTAATATCATTCAGGATAAGATAAAGTACTCTTACTTGTATTGCATATAAATCATGGAGGAAGTACACATTCCTTCACATTTTTTTCTTCTCATCAACATTTCACGCATGCAGTCATATCATTACCACGAAGTGTCTCCCACTTCCCATTTCTATTACATCCGCAAGATGTAGAAAGTTAACTGTTGGACTTATCGATTTCAGACTCAAAAATTAAATACTACATAAACAAGGCAGTGATCTGCGGCTCTGTCGATGCTCTTTGACCAACTTTTCAATATATCGGCCAGATATGTCACTTTGAACCATGTGTGAGACCTTGGATTCCAGCCATTGATTTGCCCAGAGGTCCGATACTAAGTGAGCCCCTCACACAGTAATTAGGGACTATGGTACAGACCAACACAGCTCTTAGAAAAATTCTCACACATGCATATGCACTATTTAGATAACATTTCTCCTGAGAAATGTGAAGTAAATTTAGGCAGTCGGAACATTGGTTGTGCACCCTACTACTCTACTAGTGGGTATAACTGTCTTCATTCATTGAAGCAATATTTATGAAGTTTAAACGTTACAAACGTTGCCCATATGATACATTATAAACCAACCCAGTTGAGTTAATTCTGTGGTGGATCAAGTATCAGAGATGAAAGAAACATATGTTTACATCTCAGTTTTACTAAATCTACTTCTGCTACAACTGCTTTGCCCAACGTTTTCTATCTCTAAATCAACAGTCACAGAGTTGCCAGGATTTCCGGGTTCTCTTCCTTTTGAGCTAGAAACTGGGTGAGTACGTATACTCCTTGTTTATGATTGTTATTTTGATGTCGGGAGCTTGAACCCCCACGGGCGAGAATTAGATATTAGTCTCTGGGACGTTTCAGGTAATGATATTTATGTTTCAGGTACGTTGGAGTGGGCGAAGGAGAGAATGGTGCAACTGTTCTATTACTTTGTCAAGTCAGATAACAATCCCAAAGATGATCCTATTATTCTTTGGCTCACTGGAGGACATGTTTGTTCTGCTTTAATTGGATTTTTTAATGAAATAGGTGACTTATATCTCTGATCTCTCTTGTTACCTAAGTTAGTCCAAATTATTCACCATTACATTTAAATGTTGCAGGCCTGCTACAATTTGTGGTCTCAAAGTACGATGGCAGTTTACCAAAGTTGACGTTGAATCCATACTCGTGGACAAAAGTATATGCCTATTTTTTCCCACATAATGATTTTTGAGCTATTTTGTTTGCATTTACCACTTTCCGTAGCCAAAAGACGATGTGTTCCTGACTTTGATGGTAGAACCCGTGGTATTTAAAGTAGAAATATGAATCAGGCATTTTGTTGCGCTTTGATATTTGTAATGGACTTTCAGGTTGCTAATATACTCTTTATCGATTCACCTGTGGGAGCTGGTTTCTCATATTCGAAAACTGCTGAGGGTAATATAAGTGGTGAAGACAAACTTGTTGGCAAACCTACGAATTTCTCAAGAAGGTAATAGGTACATCCTTCCCTTGTCACGTTGAACTTGTTCATAGAATGCTATCGGTCTTTAGTTCGTTGATTTTTCAGTGGTTAATTGGTCATCCAGAGTTCCTTCCAAATCCAATTTATGTTGGTGGTGTATCTTATGGTGGATTTACCATTCCACTCGTGGTCCAACATATATCAGATGGTAATATTTCCATGTCACTTTATCATCACTTGTGATCAGATTGAGTATAAGGATGTTATACTTTGATCCGAAGATTCGTCAAATATCAATATTGAAAATTGATAAACTCATTGCTCAAATGTTTTTTTTCTTAACTCGTTCTTGCAGCTAACAAAGCAGGGATTGAACCATTCGTTAATCTCAAAGTATGAAATTTTATCACAAATACTTCTATCAAAAAGGAAGCAACCCATTTTCTTTTTCTTACTGAACTTCTTCTGATGTTCTGATGTTTAACTAAGAGTAACTAGAAGTCCATAATCACTCACACTAGGATTAAAGTGTCTTGAAGGAGTGCAATCCTCTTCAATTCTAAATCGACATCGGTTTAGTCTAGTTACAACTTGAAGGACTGGTCCCTGAATCACTCCCCCTTCAACTAAACCCGAATGTGGCAAATACAGTGACACCCAATCAAAGAACTCACCATTCCAAACAAAGCTCCCTAACACTTTAACTTCATTCTACCAAAAAAGATTCAATCTTTACCGCCAACAACATTCCAACATACCCAAATCTTCCAAATTTGATTTACCAAATTCCCTAATATCAAACTAAAACTCCTAATTCTACGAATACCTAATTGTCAAACATTAACCAAATTTGAATTCTAACACTACAAATGAGGTCTGTGATAATGAGATGAAATAAAGGTACCTCGCCGAAGATGATATCTAGAGAAGTTGGAGAGCGTATATGCCCATGAACTGCTTGAAGAATTGCACTCCCTCTTTGCACTCATTTGGCTAAGTAATGAGTATCCTTTGAGTCTAATCGGGACTTTGCAGATGGTGATTCTTCTTCTTCGATCGCCATTAACGCTAGGGTTTTGAGGTTTCTTTGTTAGATCATAGAGCTTGTTGTTGTTACAGAGAGGAAAGGAGATAGAAGAGTGCCGAATTGTGCCGAATCATTTGGTAAAAATGACACACTGAAAGTTAAAAATCGAAGAGAAGCAATTTGGTTCAGATTAGACAGCTGTGTTATAAATTTAACTTTTTAAACCAATCCGAGCCGTTTAAAGAGGCCTCGACGCACGAGAAAAGGGTAATCTACGCAAGTAGAAAGTATGTATAGGTAGTAGTAAATAATTGAGGCTCTTGACCCATCATGTGCAGAATGGGTGAGGAATCGAAATATTGGGCACTGACATGCCACCTCTTTCCGGCTTCACGTAGGGATTGTTTAACATCTAACCACATGGAGACTTTCAACAATTGAATTTTGGCTTGGTGGATGCAATAAGGAAAAAGATAATGACCTTGTACAACAGCCGAAGGTTGGAAACCTGGAAAGAGACCTATGGGCCGACAATTGAATTGAAGCTCTGAAACTACTGTCGAAGGAAGGTGTAAATTTTAAAATTAGTCAGAGTGGAGTGGACCAATATGAGGTGAATTACGAAGCTGCTAGTATGCAAACATATCTAGATAATCATAGGTATAGCTGCAATGGCTTCTTATATACCATTTTACTTTAAAAGTTTAAATGTCAAACCAGTTGCCAATTTATGTTAAATAGTGGATTAGTTTACCATTAGTTTACCATTAGTATAGTTATTAATTGTGAGTTAATTCTCCCTAACACAGGATGGCAATCATAAAACTTTAGTACTACATTGTATGACTTACTAATATGAAATTATTCAAACAGGGCAAAACAAACACAACAAGGGTAATTCAAATGTGACAAAACATTCAAAACACTTTGTTTTCACTCTTTCTCTGGTGCCTTATTCTTGGCGGTGTTTTTCTTTGAATAAGTTTTGATAGACTCTATCGTCTCTCTCTGATGAAATATTCTTGGTGGTTTTTTCTTCTGCGGCTTCGCTAGGTGATCAGCTTTTACTGCTATTCTCATATCTTTTGTTAATTTGGCCAGCATTGTAATTAATATGGATGCAATGGTTTGTTCATAGCCTTCATCAAACTTCGTCGTCGTCGTTGTGACCACTACATCATTAACATTGACTAATGCAGTAGTTTCTTCGTAACCTTC
This sequence comes from Kingdonia uniflora, assembly GCA_014058105.1. Lineage (NCBI taxonomy): Eukaryota > Viridiplantae > Streptophyta > Magnoliopsida > Ranunculales > Circaeasteraceae > Kingdonia > Kingdonia uniflora. The sequence goes on from JACGCM010001560.1 coordinate 2,284,270, forward strand.
ATCAACCTCGGCCTCCGTCGCTTTATTTGTTATTCGCATACTCCAGCACTTCTCTACAGTAGCATTCTTATTCATCACTCCACCAATCCGTTTTAGCTTACATTTCCTACTATTGCCCGGGTCATAGATTACTTTCACACTTGAGCCTGTTCTAGGGGACCCTGCCGCATCAACTGTTGATGTGTGGCTAGAACAAGTTCCATCTGGCTCTGTTGTAGGACATGCGACATCATGTGTAGGGAGCCTGTAAAGTGAACTGTTGATTTGGGGCATGCGGTTGTGGCTTCAACTTCGACTGTTCCAGACCAGTCGTTAACCCAGTTCAAGGTCGTAGATACGATGTCATCCAATTCATCGGTAATATCTGCAGACTGAGTGAAAAACACGTAAATTGAATACTAGTCTAGAATTGCGTAAACCTTAACATCAGCAGTGTAAAGACTCTTACATTAACCCATACATTACTAAAACTTATTCAGGCATAACAGAATGAAGACTTTCTATTTAGGGAAGCGGGGTACGCTGGTCTTCAAAGATAAATCGGGGGGAAGGGGAGGATACATCGTAGGATACTATAACCGAATTAATCCTTGGTACCGTGATCTCCCTATAGCAAGTAGATAAATCTGCTGCATCCTACCTGGTACCGCCTCCACATCCCAACGAAAGCTTCCCCTCCTCGTTCTTTACCCAATGTTCAAATTGCGCTTTAAAATAAACCTTCAGATCCTTTAAGGCTACCAATCTAGTATGTTTGTACAATTTTTTAGGAGCTTCTGGAGGAACCCACTGTTCCATACCAAACTTCCTACAAGCCCTCTTTGGAGTTTGTCTAGCAACATTATTGAAATGAATAAGGTAGGTACTCATTCTGCCTGCTACAAAGGCATCCTTGGTAAAGCTGGAAGGGTAAGACTTGCTAGCAGACGTGTATGGTTGCCAAACCACCTACAAAATGTTATTTAACAAATGTTATTTTTTAGATGGTAATTTATTTAAATGTATAGATTAGGGTACTTACATCTGAATTTCCCAACTTGTCTAGACTCTGAGAAATATATGGATAATGATTTTATACTCCCACAGAAAAATTTCTCATGTCGTTATAGTACACATACCTAGCCATGGTTCTGTATAAGTATGCAAGGGCAGCTGCACCCCATGCATATCCCCCACATTGTGAGAAGTTTGATAGTATGGGGAGGTACTTCATATTCACTTAGCCACTACCAGACTCGGAGAATATGGTACTACCTAACAAGTACAACATGTACGCAACCTTGTGTCTACTGTCATCGACATTCATTGGATTCTCTGGAAATTTAGAGAATGTCACCCTCAACCACGTCAACTTCACGCAATTCCCCTTCCCATCAATGCTTGACATGCCACTGACGATTCGTAGTCAACCCCTAAATACTCCTCCAAAGCACCCAGAACTTGTATATGGCTCCCACCTATTACAGATAGTCCCCAAGGTTTCAATCCTAATATCCAGCAGACATCACTAAACTGTTGTCCATTGTAAATCCTATTCTTCATCTGCGGCATCATAGAATATTTCCTCTTCTAATAAGTCTTTGTCAATGTCATTACAATCTCTCACCTTTATTTGTCACTTTTATTTGAGACTACAGTAACCAATTAGTTAGTTTTTTTTGGAAGGCAAGCCGGTTTTATATAAGGGATCTGTAAACCTGAGTTTCCAACCCCATGAGGTTTCGAACCCACGACCTCTCCCTAGGTGGAGAGAGGTACAACCACCACTAGGCCAAGAGCCCAATGGTACCAAGAAATTGAATAATCAAATTGGAGAGAGAAATGAAGAGTAAAAATTTACACAACTTATCTCTAGTAAGACAATCGTTCAGTACTGCCAATTGTAGTTCAATCGTGTAGTTTTCAATCGTACTTGAATTAAACTAAATAAAGAAAATGGAATAAAATTGAATTAGTGTAACGAAATGAATGAATTGGAAATTGGGGTAAAACTATTTCAATCAAGGGTAAAACTTAATTAAGAATTTAGGTATCAATGATCTAAATACCATTCTTAAACATTATAGTAGGCAATAAAATGTACACAATCAAAGCATAGAAACTAGGGCACATAACAAGGAAATTGGGGATTAATAATCTAACCTCTGGTTTTGCGATACAAAACTTAGGTCTGAAAAGGTCGAATTGTAGTTCTTACAATGAAATGAAGTTTAGTTGTCGACTACACATAGAAAGGAGGAGGGAAACCCAAAAATTTGATTTATTTTATTGGGATGGTTTTTTTTTTTTTTTTTTTTTTTTTTTTTTTTTTCAGTCTTAGATTAATGACGTCAACAATAATAACTGTGTGTCAAAAGTCAGGAATTCTTTTCTCAAAAAGTGAAAAAGTATAAAAGACATTTCCCAAACGTTATAAAATATAAGATAGCTAAAGCCAAATGTCTGACATACACTGTTTATGTCTCTGCAGATGAACGGGTTTAGCCACTAGCCAGAGGGGTCTTATTCGATCGAACTTTCGCGTTTTGAACCATATCCATAATTGTAACACCCCGGCTGAGCGGGTATTGGAAAAAACACCTAGCCCATTAGTGGTGATGGTAGCACTGATGGTTTAGCCCCACATCGCTTAAGATTCTACAAGGTGTATGGTCATTAAGTTAAAATTTCACTCTACATGTCATCGAGGCCTATTCTTAAGAAGAAAAATTTCTCACTGTAAGAGATCCGCAGTGGTTAAGTGAGAACAATATCTACACTCGTAGATTGAGGTCGTGACAATAATCATCCCTAAAGTCTTTTAAGTTTAAAATCAATAACTGATCAAACCAAAGGGTACCACAATTAATGCCTAATGTTATCTACAACTTTATTATTAGTATTGATGAGAGAAGCAGAATATGAAGTAACAAATGAGTCAAAAGTCAGCCTCCTCTCAGTTTAATTAGCACAGAGGTGGGCTCTAATATTCTCAATTTCCTTTGTTTTCCATTTTCTCCTCTAAGCTCAATGGAGTTACCAAAGACTTTTAGTTTAATACAGATTCCCTGCTCAATTCTGTTTCTCTTCACCCTGTTCTTCTTTATGAATTCTATGTGTTTGGAAACTCGGCCAATCTTTAGTAACGAAACTGATCGACAGTCATTACTCGCCTTCAAGGATGGTATTGAACCTGATCCTAATGGTATACTCACATCTTGGAATGTTTCTATCCATCACTGTGACTGGATAGGAGTTAAATGCGGCCGTAAGCATCGGAGAGTTACTGTCTTGGACTTACACTCTCAAAGTTTGGTTGGGATGGTCTCTCCTTACATAGGAAACCTCACCTTTCTTAGGATACTTCGCTTGCTCAACAATAGTTTCCACGGAGAAATTCCACGAGAAGTCACCAACTTATTAAGGTTGCAGTATTTCATTTTAAGCGGTAACCTTTTTGGAGGAGAAATACAAGCTAATATGTCCCGCTGCTCTGAATTGTTAAGGATTAGCATATCTAACAACAATCTAGTCGGAACATTGCCAGCTGAACTTGGGTCTTTGTCCAAGCTTCTTAGTCTGACTATCAACCACAATGATCTAGCAGGACACATCCCTTCTTCATATGGTAACCTTTCATCACTACAGTTTCTTTCTCTAACGCAAAATAGGCTGGTGGGAAATATTCCAGGTGACTTAGGTCGTCTGAAAATTTTATATACTCTTTCACTTGGTGGAAATAGGCTGACTGGGATGATACCATTATCTATATACAATCTCTCATCTCTCGAGACATTCACTGTGGAAGATAACCAGTACTTGTACGGGAATATTCCACCAGATGTAGGACTCACTCTTCCTAATCTCCAAATCTTCAGTGTTGGAAATAACCAATTTACTGGTTTAATTCCAGTTTCTCTGTCCAATGCTTCAGGACTTCAAGCCCTTCAGGTAACTGGAAACAACTTTTCTGGGCCAGTATTTCCTACTCTAGGTGTCCTACAAGGTCTCCTTGAAATTGGTTTAGCTGATAATCATCTAGGAACAAGGGAAACTGATGACTTAAATTTTCTATCATCATTGACCAATTGTAGTAGCCTAGAAATGTTGCAAATAGGAGGAAATAATTTTGGAGGGATATTGCCTAATTCTGTAGCCAATCTCTCCATCCAACTCTCTTGGTTTGGGAGTTACGGTAATTACATATCAGGAAGAATACCCACTGGTCTTGAAAACCTCCGTAACTTAGATGTTCTCGTAATGGATCACAACCTTTTAACAGGCGATATCCCTTCTGGTATTGGAAGCCTTAGAAACCTGGCAATTTTTTTTTTAAATGATAATAGATTATCCGGACCGATCCCATCCTCATTTGGCAATCTCACTTCTTTGATTAGACTCACTTTAGGGAATAACAGATTGCAAGGTACTATACCTTCTAGTCTTCAAAACTTACAGAATTTGCAAATATTTGACCTTGCTCATAATAACCTCACTGGTCCGATACCTGGGCTAGCTCTTTCTCTACCCTCACTTTCAATTTTGCTCGATTTATCACACAATTCTTTCAGTGGCTCACTACCACTGGAAGTAGGCAAATTAAAACATCTTAGCACATTGATTCTCACTAACAACAATCTTTCCGGAATGATTCCTAGCAGTCTTGGGAATTGTGAGAGCCTGGAATTTCTTTATTTGGATAGTAACCTCTTCGAAGGAACCATTCCAGAATTTCTGGGGATGTTACCTTTACAAGTTTTGAATCTTTCCTTCAATAATTTTGAAGGTGAAGTCCCAAGAAAAGGCATATTCGGAAATACAAGTGGAATCTCAGTTATTGGGAACAAAAGACTCTGTGGTGGTATCCCTAAGCTACGACTGACTGCATGCGTTGTTTCACCCTCTAATAAACGTAGATCCTTTGTTCCTCGGAAACTAATAATCATTGTGATTCTTGGCATCTTCTGTTTAGTTGTGGTAACATGTTTCTTTCTTTTGTATTACCAAACAAGAATTTCAAGAAAGAAACCTGCTTCAACATCATCTCCAGATTATCAGCAATTAAGGAGGATTTCTTATGCTGAATTACTGAAAGCTACAAATGGTTTTTCTTCCGATAATTTGGTTGGAATGGGAAGTTATGGTTCTGTCTATAAAGGAGCTCTCACTGATGGCGAGGGATTTTTCGCTGTGAAGGTATTCAACCTTCAAGAACGGGGAGCTTCGAATAGCTTCTTAGCTGAATGCAATGCTTTAAGGAATATAAAACACCGAAATCTCATCAAAATCTTGTCTGTGTGCTCTAGTGTGGACTTCAAGGGCAATGATTTTAAAGCTCTAGTTTTTGAGTTTATGGCTAATGGGAGTCTGGATGATTGGTTGCATCCTGAAGTAGATGGGCAAGGAGAATTGAAAAGTTTAAACCTTAAACATAGATTGGACATAGCCATTGATGTAGCATCTGCACTGGATTATCTTCATCATGATTGTGAACCATCAATTGTCCACCGTGATATGAAGCCAAGTAATGTTCTAATTGATGATGACATGTGTGCCCGTGTAGGTGATTTTGGGCTTGCCAAGTTCCTTTTTTCTAGTGTTTCAAATGATTTTAACCAAATTCAAACTAGTTCAGAGGCGATAAAGGGGTCGATCGGATTCATTGCGCCAGGTAAGACTTCTGAAATGTTATTGTTTAATTCCCGCAAATGTATTTCCTATTTTATTTTAAGGCAAAAAATAAATTTTATTAATAGTGAAGAACGAGATTATAAAACAGATTACGTAGAGCCCAAACCTAGTAGACCAAGGGTATAGATAGTATCATAAATATCATATACTATCAAAGGCTAACAAGTCCTATGGGAGTCTTAACAAAATCTGAAGTAAGGAGGTTACAAATATCGTGAGTGAGTAATCCATCTAAGAAGGAGGGCGTAGTAGACCACAAAGTAAAAATCGGAGCTGTAAGGGATAGTCATATTGGTTATTTTGTCAGAAACTGTTTTCCTTCTCGAAATATATGAGTAGTTCTGCAAACGATCAATCGATCCCAGATAATGTAAACAGTTTAACCTGTTTCAATCTTGATTACATTTCAATCTATCTGAACACAATTTCCCTTCATTATGAATCAGAGTACGCTGTGAATGGACAGGCTTCTATACAAGGGGATGTATACAGCTATGGGATTTTGTTACTGGAGATGATTACTGGGAAGAGACCAACTAACGACATGTTCCAAGATGGTCTAAACCTTCACAACTTCGCAGTGATGGCTTTGCCTGAGCAAGTGCAAGTGATGAAAATCATTGATCCACTTCTGCTTAGTGATGAACAACATTACGAAGGCGTAACAACTGCTAGTGGTCAAAGGGACAAAAAAGTTGGAATCCTAGAATGCTTGGTTTCGGTGCTTAAAATTGGAATTACATGTTCAGCGGAGTCCCCAGGTGAACGAATGAATATCAGAAACGTAATGATGGAACTGAGTAGAATAAGGGACAATTTTCTTGAGGTTGGGATCCACAGGGAGAGATAGAATAAAGCAGAAGTCCTAGGTGAAAGTTCATCTTATCATGTAAACTAGCTTTAGCATGTGCAAATGTATCAAGATGCACCCATGTCAACTCGCTGTGACCAGGTTATCTTCTCTCATTGTTTGTGGAGAAAAACTGTGCTCAAAGTCAAATGTGTTGAGTCAGTGTGTGTGTAAACTTGTCCTAAGCGATTCTCTATCCGATAATCTGTGTTCTAAGGGACTGTTTCGGTACTCATTTGCTAAGAGCGATTTTACCTTATCGATATTGATTATTATTAGTGAATAAATTCCTATTAGATAATGGTAATGATCTGTAAGAGACAAATAATAATGAAGGGGGCCAAAATAAAATGCAAATGTTTGAAGGAACGATAGTATTCTCAGTATTAAGTAGAGGCAGAAGTAGAATTGATCAAACAAGGTAGCATTATATGACAGTATTGAAACTATGCTCCACAAAATCACAATATCGACGAAAATGGATAATGCCACATTACATAACAATATGTAGATACTTGCTTTTGGAATTTTATTTTTTTTGATGTCCAGAAGTTCGTTGGGTTCATCATATTTCACCATTCTCTTAACTAGTCTCCCGGGACTCGCCACGGTAGTTCCGCAAGCCGCACGATCCATTTTAAGTCAAGATAAATCTTGGCAGATGACCCCGGTGTTGGGCTTCGAACTCGTGACCACTCTCTCATCTCTCCTCTCTCCTCCAAGAGGTGGTCCTAAACCTCTAGCCATACAAGAGGTGCCTTTGGAATTTTCTCTATCGAGTAAAAGACAGAATATCTCCTAATGTGATTCCGGTTTTTGTGCATCACCAAGACCTTATCTTACAAACGTATATGTTGCCTAAACATATTACAAATTAACAAAAGGAAAAGATCTTTCAGTCATACCTTTCCCCGAAACAAACATAACATTATGTCATCATGTGTCAACTTTGAGCCGTTAATTAAGGCTGAAGAAATTCTTTCTTAACTATAGACTCTGCATAAAACCATTCAATGTTTAAGGTTATGTACATATAAAACATATTAAATTTACAATCATAGAGTTTCACAAATCTTAAAATATTACATTTAAATAAAGGAATCACATTTTTGAAGACACAGGTCAAGATGTGTATGAATTTTCACAATACACATTAATCAAATTTCATTGATAGAACTTTGTAAGCATTTGAGCTTATTTATCTTCCTCGTCGATCTCTTCTTTAGCATAATATCTGTAGCAGCCTTGAATAGGTCATCACCCTTGTCTTAGAGTAATGAGACTGATAAACTCTCATTGCTCGCGTTCAAGGATGGTATTACTAATTATCCTCATGGGATACTGAGTTCTTGCAGTTAGGAGGAAATTATCTCACCGGAAACATTCCAATGGGGTTCGGGAATTTGCTAAGCTTAACTATAGTTGTATTTGAGCAAAACCTATTCGTGGGTAGTATTCCTTCTGCTATTGGCAGACTTAAGAATTTGAAGTCATTGTACTTAGGTAAAAACAAATTATCAGGACCAATCCCATCCTCCCTTGGCAATATCACTTCATTCATTACACTCACTCTAGCTAACAATAGTTTGCAAGGAAATGCACCTGCTGATCTCGGAAAGCTAAGAAACTTGCTACAGTTGGATCTAATTTACAATAACCTCAGTGGTATTAATACCTTATTCAGTTTTTACTCTGTCCTCACTGTCAATTTTCCTCGATTTATCTGAAAACTCTTTCAGTGGTCCATTACCATTTCAAGTTGGTGAACTAAAACAAATTCGCAAAAAAAAAAATCTTACAAACAACAAGTTTTCAGGAGTGATTCCTAGCTCACTAAGAGATTCTGAAAGCTTGGAATACCTTTACTTTGATGATAACTTATTTGAAGGAAACATTCCCGCATCTTTGAGTTCCTTGAAAACCATACAAGACTTGGATCTTTTGCGCAACAAGTTGTCAGGTCATATACCCAAATATATGGGTAGGATATCTTTCCAGTATTTAAACCTTTCATTCAATGATCTTGAGGGCAAAATCCCAAAAGAAGGCGTGTTTAGAAATGCCAGTGCATTTTCTGTTAGGTTACGACTCAAAACAGGGGAAGTCGTTCGAACGAGTGGGGAAGTCGTTGGAATGGCAGAGTTTGCATTGAAGTCGTTCGAACGAGTCATAAAGTCGTTCGAACGAAAAAGGCTCTGTTTGTTTGTTTATAAGTTCATTTTGAAGGGGATTTAATCCAAAGCGATGGCTTATCTCGTGATGCGTACTTCGGAGATGACCTAATGGAAAATTTATAAATATAGAGTGTAAGTTAAAGGCCTCTGTACAGGGAGAAAGAGTTATAGAGAGAAAAAGGAGAAATCTAGGGTTTTTCTTTAAAGAGATTTCTTGGGGGTTTTTTTCAAGGGTTTCTTGCTGGGGATTATCTGTAAGGGTAGAGGTGAGGTTGAGTGATCTCTGTAACTTCTTGTAACCCTAAGTGATAATATATTCGTCGTGCTTGTCAGGGGTGGTTTTGATCCTGTTTAGGGTTTCCACCTAATTTAAACCTTGTGTATGTGATTAATTGTTTTGGATTGAATTCTCAAGTGTTAAAGTAAGATCTTAAGTTCTTGTTAATTTATTGTACTTCCGCGTTACAATTTTCCCCCTCGGTTTCCCAACAATTGGTATCAGAGCGAGGTTTAAGGCAAGTAGAGAAACAAGATGGGAAGATCTAAGTACTCTAACGCGATCAAGTTTGATGTGGAAAAGTTCTATGGGAAGATCAATTTTGGATTGTGGCAAATACAAGTCCAAAATATTTTGATTTAAGGCGGGTTACGCAAGGCACTGAAAGGGAAGCCTATACCTAAAACTCCGGTTGAAGGTATAGCGGCCCAGAAAGCGGACGACGATGAAGAAGAAGACTGGGAAGATTTGGATTCAAGGGTTGCTAGCGGGATACGCCTTTGTCTCTTTAAATATGTTTTGGCAAACATGGATGGAGAGAAGACCGCAAAGGGTCTTTGGGAAAAACTAGAAAGTTTGTACCAAATGAAGAGTCTTTCGAATCGCTTATACCTCAAGGAGCGACTTCATACTCTTCGAATGGATGAGGGTACGAGCGTTGGTGATCATCTAGGTTTTTTTAACGGGATCGTTTTGGAATTGGAATCGATCGGAGTTAAAGTTGAGGATGAAGATAAGGCGCTTCAACTCATTTGGTCTTTTCCGCTTACCTTCAAGCATCTTCAACCTACGTTAATGTATGGGAAGGAAACCTTGAGTTTTGAGGAGGTTACAAGTACACTTCTTTCCGAGGAGAGAAGGCTTAAGAGTAGCTAATCCTTGGTGGAAAACTCTGCGATGGTGGTTAGTGGGAAAAAAAACTTTAATAGGTTCAGAAAAGGAACTTGTTGAAGCTGTGGTCAATCGGGTCATTATAGATCGGATTGCAAAGCGGGGAAAGGTAATAGAACAAGTTCGGCAAGGGGCTCCGAAAGTGACACTAACAAACTGGCGACGGTTACTAGTAATAATGGTGACAAGGCGCTCCTCGTGGTGGCCACTGATGGCTCTTGCCACGATAGAGGATGGGTGTTTGATAGTGGGGCTACAATGCACGTATGCGTACACAAGGCATGGTTCGAAAAATATGCAAGGTGTGAAGGTAGCAAGTTTGTGTTGACAAGCGATTGTTCTCGAAGGCCAATTTCGGGAGTGGGTGATATTCGCGTGAGGATGTTCGATGGACGCATCATAGTTCTTCATGATGTTCAACATGTGCCGAGTATGACCCATAATCTAATTTTACTTTCCAAGTTAGATAATGAGGGTTACAATTACTCCAGGCGAAGTGGAGTAATAAAAGTTTATCAAAAATTCTTTTTGATCATGAAGGGAGTTCTAAGCGAGAACTTGTATGCATTGGTTGGTAAATCAATAGGTGGAAATGTAAAGGTTGTGTGTAACAAGAGAGCTATGGAGATTTCTCAAAAGGAGAATTTAGTTCAAGGTGGGGCAATGGCACGGCCTACAAAGATGATCAGAAAATGGGTTCCGATTGGTGGGTTTAGGAAAAACCTAGACTCGGGTAATTCTCTTAATTGAAAAGTTGCCCATAGGGGCAACGCGACAAGGATACACGACGATTGCAGCAGAAGAAATGGTTTTATCAGCGAGGTGGAGATTGCTAGGTTATGGCTCAAAATAGGGGAAGTCATTTGAACGAGTGGGGAAGCCATTCGAACGGCAGAGTTTGCGTTGAAATCGTTCGAACGAGCATGAAGTCGTTCGAACGAAAAAGGCTCTGTTTGTTTGTTTCTAAGTTTGTTTTGAAGGGGATTTAATCCAAAACGATAGTTTATCTCGTGATGTGTACTTCAGAGATGACCTAATGGAAAATCTATAAATATAGAGTGTAAGTTAAAGGCCTCTGTACAGGGAGAAAAAGTTAAATAGAGAAAATGGAAAAATCTAGGGTTTTGCTCTGGTGAGATTAATTTCTTGGGTTTTCTTTCTAGGGTTTCATGCTGGGGATTATCTGTAAGGGTAGTGTAGGGGCCAAGATTCATAGGAAAGGAAGCCGGCTCTTACACCAAGGGGTTTAATCTTCGACTAGGAGGTTACAAGTATATAAACTACAATAATAAGAAATACTACTGAGACAATACACTTGCGTAGAGGCCTAGAATGGGTTACTCCACGACCTCTAGCGAGGATCTTAAGGAGGAATGTATATATATATATATATATATATATATATATATATATATATATATATATATCGAGTTAGTCGAGGGATCGAGGAGTAAATTGTTATAGGGTATTCGAATATAATCTTGTAGGACTTTGCGAGAGAGATTTTCTAACCCCTTCATCGTGCCTCCTCCCTCCTATTTATAGGATCTAGAAAGGGCTGAGTCACCATGGGAGGTCAAGTTACATGTATATCCTCTGGGGACAACTGACTTGTACCCGGAGTCGGTTATGACACTGTAGTTATTGGTTTTGACACTGTAGCTGTTAATTTTGGCATTGTAGTTATCGAGCGGCTTCTTTCACTATTCTGTTTGGTGAGCTGGTTGTCAGACGTGTTTTCCTTTGACCATGTACGACCATGGTCGAAAGATTTCTGGTACTATTGCTAAGTTCAGGCGCTATTCTTCTATCTTCGACTATGGCAATTAGCTTCGATGATTCCTTCGAGTGTTCGACTAGTCTCGGAAGGCTTCGTGGGCTTGATTATTGTCTTACTGGGCTTCGATTCACTAGGTAGGCTTTGATGTAGCCTTTGAGTATTTGATTAGAGCTAGAAGGTTGTGAGTAGGCTACTACATTCGCCCCCTCTCAGCAGGGGCCTCAGAAATTGGTGTAGATGGCGCGTGCTGAGAAAAATGATTGGGCGTAGGAAGTTGAAAAGTTGACTGAGTGATTGTTGCAATTCCGAGGAAAGCATTTAAGGAGAGTAATTAAATTAAGTTGTGATTAAGGGGTAATTATGAGAATGTAGAGGGGGAGAAGGAGTATGGACTGAAGCATAGGATGTATAATCCAAGTGAGTTGATAATTAAGTGTTGTTTATAATTTTGTTCGAAAGGGTTGTTGAACTTATATTTGTTGTCTTTGTAGAGCCCAACAATAATACGCTACAGAATCCGAGGAGGTATAAAGATGAACTAATCGACGACGATGAAGAGTGGGTAAATTGGGTATTTAGGAAGATAGGTGTCGTGAGGAAGAGGCGAAAGAAGACAGATACATTACTGCAAAACGTACCTGTTGGTGTTAGATCAACGAAGAATAGAAGAGAAGAAGGTACTTCGACCGGGCCTGAAGAGATGGAAAAAGGAAAGTAGATTCGCAAGATGGACTATGTGCCGAGGAAACGGCGAGGAGGGTCGGGTACTGTACAACCGAGTGTGCCCAAGGCTGTTCCCGAGGTGTCGAGGTAGGCCAGCAAGGGTAAGGGCAAGGCTGTTCCCGAAGCTTCGACGGTTCAGCAGAGAAAGACTACTCAGCGTAAGAGGCCTCATGAACAGGTAGCCGATGATGTGGGTGATACGGTCGAGGCGCGACACGAAGCCGAACTAGAGGAGCAGGCTTGAGCAATAGCCGCGTCGATGGCGACCCTCTGCGGAAATGACCCAGATGAGGCAGCGAAGAAGATGAATAAGGCTCTCTATCATGTAACTATTTTCTAAAATTTTGAAATTTTGAAAAAGGTCGCTATGCTTTCGAGAATTACTGATGAGTCAAGTATTCCAGCGGGTGCATACTTGGGCCCAAGCATTTGCCAAGGCCCAGAGGGTAACAAGTAAATAACTGAAGTAGGCAAGGGATAACCTGGAGCTTGCTCGAGGGACCTTGTTGTCGCTGGAGACCAAGATTAGTGTGTTAAAGTGAGAGAAGTTACAGATTAGAGTCGAGGCTGCGAGGGAAGTTGATGCTGCGATTGTCAACAATGACCAAATATGCATAATGTTGGAGTCGAAGTTGGCTGAGAAAGAATAAGAACTGAAGCAACAAAAGCAGACTACCAGGTGTAATACGATGAAGAGTGCAACACGACCACATCTCTGAAGAACTTCATAGATAGTCTGGGGTATAATCCTTTGACTTTCGAGTGCTTTCCTGCGACTGAAGGGCCTTCTATCGAAGATGTTTCTCGGACAGAAGGGATGGAGGTGGACCCTTGAGCGGGGGGCGTTGGAGATGGTGTAGCTGATGCTATGGTCGAAGAGGGTGTTGCTGGTGCTGGCAATGTTATGAGCGGTGTTGTACTCGATGGGGTAGCAGATGCTCTGTGACTGAATCCTGCTGTCGAGAGTACTGGAGGCATTGCTGTTTAAGAACCTGTAGGTAGAATTAGTGTTGGCATTCCTGTGCGAGTGGAGTACTGGTAGAAGGTATATATCTGCTGTCTGTATACTGCAATGAACTCTCTCCTCTTATCTTGCTGTGTTGTTTAAATTTGGTTGATGGGCAGTGCTCGAACAATATGTAACGGATTTGAACTTGAGCTGCTTGTTTGTAGTTGATTTGAATAGCTTGTAAGAGCTCTGGATATTGATCGCAACCAGGTGCTGTAATTATCGCCAGATAATGAGGGAAAAACCAAGATAGTTGTGGGACTATCAGAATGATGGATAAAATAGGGATCATCTTATCCATAATCAAGCGATAATTTTGTGGCATTTTTGCAGTTTCAACAACAATTTCTTTCGTCGTAGTATATTGACGGGGTCTGGAGAAGATGATTCTAAACTTGAAGAGAGAGAAAAAAATAGCAGCGGAATTGCTCTGGTACTATATTAGAACTGAAGGTTCCATCTCAAAACCAATTGGCTCTGAGAGGATTTGCTCCAAGATCTTATATTATTGAATTGCAAGGCTTGAATATCCGATGTGGAACTATATATCTCAACACGCCCCCTCACATGTGGCGTAATTTATGAGCTCAACACGTGGGCGAATATTTGGGTGATGCGAAGTAGCACGTGGCGTTGGGCTCGACTCATGGAAGAAATGTCCGCTCTTATACCATAATAAATATGGAAGCTGAAGGTTGAATTGAGAAAGAGATTACTAGAAATTGTATATATTTACTTTTTGATTTACAATTCTTTATATAGACTTTACATTGTAACAAAGTGCATAAAATTATAGCATAAATATCTCAACAACTAATCTATCTACAAACAAAGAATATATCTAAAATCGAGGAAGAGATCAAAATTGTGTATAGACCGAGTCCTAAGACATACCTTTCCCTCAAACAAACAAAAGATTATGTCATGTGTCAAAGACTTTGAATAGTTAATAAGCTTTGAACAAACTCTTCCTTGACGGTAGAATCTTCATAAAACCATCAAAATCTGAAGTTAGGTACATAAAAAACATATTACCATGCATGTCAAGTCAAGTCAACAGTTGCGGTTTAAGACTTTAAGAGAACATAGGTCGGTGCTGACCATTGTGATCCTTACACATGGCTGTTGGCTAAATACTATGTTTGACATATTACATTCAACTCCCTAGGATTTAAATCCCTTAAATTGGAAATTACTACGAATACATGTTAAACTTCATTGTTATGACATATGTAACAAAATATCTTATGGTAATGTTTTTATGGAAATGCTGTATGCATTATTAAATTCTACTATAAGAGTGTAATGATATATGCGCCTATCTTTTGCTAACTTCACTATAATGTTGTTATATCTTAAAGTAAGATTTATCTCAGATTGTAATTCATATAAAAAACTGCATTTTATCTCTGCACATTCCATGGTTTGGAAGATTGACACCTGCTTCAATCAATCATAAGACTGGAATTCACAGGAAATAGAACATGAATTGTGTCAACTGTTTCTAGCAATGTCTCCCAAAATTTTATTTTCCATTCTCTTCTTTTTAACTTTTCTACCCCACCATGGATATCAAAAAGTAAATTAGCATGGAAGTACTGGAAAGTGTGGATGTCAAATCACTTTATGAATTCAAAACGTGAGAACATAGATTACCTTTTCCTTCACAAAAACGTTTGATCCAAACCTTCACCTAAATAACTTGCAACACATAATCATAAAGAAAACAATATGAACTACAAATCATAAAGGTTACAATCAATAGTTTCTCAGTCCAAAGAGAAGCTTCAACGGTATAACTAAAATACTGTCCAGGTCGTATGGTATTGGTGGCATGCACATTTGATGAACATTACAGCTAAGATATTGTCTTGGCAATTGATGCACTTTTTTTTTATTTAGAAAATGAAACTCATAGGACTTGGAAAACCTAACGCACATAAAATTTGAAAAGAAAACAATAAATTACACTAAATCATGGTGATAATATGTTCACCCAAATAAGAAGCAATGGTCAAAAGGATGATAAAGTATAAACCCAACACGAATAAGAAAAAAACATAACACATATATAACTGCCAATATCTCTTTGATAGTTCTCCACAAAAGAGAGAGAGAGAGACTGACCTGGATTCTAAACTCATTGCTTCTTCACCAATGAGTAGCGGTTTGCTAATCATGTCTAGAAATTGTTAAGAATTTCAGGTGTGTCGTCCTGTGAGTACTGTAGCAGAGTTGATCATTGTTGTTCCACAAAATGGTCCTAGATCGTTTCAAGCTTACAGATTGGTGAAGACACATGTTTCTGAATCACAGTAAGTTGCATAGTCGTTGGATAACACAGTTGGGCTACAGTTTAGTTGTACGGGTTACCTCAGACATGATCTCAGACGGATCAATGCTCTGGGATAAAAGATCCTGAGCAGAATTGGATGTTAATCCCAATTCCTTATCACTTGGTGGTTGGCAATAGGGTCGAATTCCCGCGCATGTTTGTATCAATGGAGTACCTCAAGAAGATCATGAAACATCCATGTTTGGAGTTTGTTTCATTCTGTGTCTAGTTTAGATGTCAGCACAATATCGTGGTTACTCGACGTCAGAGATTGCACATGGAGCGACTACAGTTAGACTGGCACTGAACAGCTAAGTGGGTTTCTAACTCCTTGGTCTATAATATCAAGCCCTATGTATTTTACAGAGTATGAAAAAGTAATAAGAATGTTTCATTAAAGAAAACAGAAGTTCTATTCGAATAACATTTAATGTTGTTTGAATATGTTGCAACAGATAGAATTATATTTGAATAGAATTACTTGCGTTCGAATAACTTTTAACATATGCATTTCTATTCGAATAGATTGATTGTTGTTCGAATAACTTTCAACATATACATTTCTATTCGAATAGATTGATTGTTGTTCGAATAACTTTCAATAGATAGATTCTTGTTCGAATAGATTAATTTCTATTCGAACAGAGCCCATGTTTTCTGTTTTTCTACTTAAGACATACATACCTTTTTTCAAACTCACCTCTTCCAAAACCTATTTTTCAGAGCTTTATATTTTAGAGAGAGGAGAGATTTTAACGATCGATTCAATGCGAAGTAAATCTCAAATTGAATCAATCGAAGAAGTTTAGAAAACCTAATAATTGATTTGTAAAGTTTGAGCGATTCAAGCTTTGAATCTTTGGCGCGTTATCCAAGGCGAGGCATTGCGAGAACGAGGAATCGGTTGCTAGGAGCTTGATTAGAAGAGAGGTAACCAAGGGATGTGTTTATCGAGTCTGTAAGTAGTCAAACTCTTGTAATTTGATTTCAATAGTGGATTGTTTAGCTGTCGGGTGATTCGACAGCGACCTGTGGGTTTTTCTCCTGAGAAATGTTTCCCACAGGGTTAAAATTTACTTGGCCTTATTTTTAATCTCCCATTGTTTGCTTGACATTAGATAATCTTATCGACTTGAACTAGGTTAAGCCTTGACCATTAATTCAGATGATTTAGGATCTTTCGATTTAGACCTAAAACAATCGAAATTGGTTAGTCTCAAGCGACTAGTTATTTTAATTGATATCAGAGCGGTCACGTTTCAAGGTTTAACAACCTAAGCGTGAATCCCGGATAGTTCGCTTGAGAATAATGAGTTCCGAGAAGTTTAGAGGTCCTATAAATTGCCCTCCTGCCTTTGATGGCAAAGAATATCCATACTGGAAAGTCCGAATGATTGCATATTTATAATCAATCGGAGAAGATGTATGGATTGTTGTTAAGGATGGATGGACACCCCCTACTATGATGCAAGGTCAACCTGGGAGTGCTAAAGAGGTTCTTAAACCTAGGAACCAATGGTCAAAAGAAGAAAAGGATATTATTGGTTATAATTCTAAAGGCCTCAATACGATCTTTACGGCTCTGAGTCAAAGTAAGTTTCGACATATCTCTGCATGCACCACTTCTAAAGAAGCTTGGGACATCCTAGTTCGAACTCATGAAGGCAATGATACAGTCAAAGAAAGTAAGCTTCAAATACTTACTTCGCAATTTTAGAATATTAGAATGAGTGAAACGAACCTTTTGACGAGTTCTATACTAGACTAAGTGATATTGTAAACACTAGTGCCGCATTAGGAGCAACGTACTCCAATGTTCAAATAGTTTGCAAAGTTCTAAGATCCCTTCCTAAGATCTTTAGATCCAGACGTGATGCTATAGAGGAAGCTCAGGATCTTAAGAAAATGAAACCAGATACATTAACTGGTAAATTGCGAACGTTTGAACTCGAGATGAAAATAGAAAACCTTGAGAAGAACAAGAGTGTTGCTTTCAAGTCTTCATCTTACTCATCTTCTTCTAAGGATACCATAGCAGCTGACAACTCATCTGATTTTAATAATGATGATCGACCTGGATTCACATATTGCCTCTATAAGCCACCAGCTTAAGAACCTTGTAAAACAACGCCAATTTCAAAAACAAGGGCAATCGGTTAATCATAAGTCGCGGACTCATGATCAACATAGAGTGAATAACCGACAGACCAACCTTGACACTAACCTAAGTCAAGTTAAATGCTATAAATGTCACAAGTTTGGTCACTATGACCATAGTTGTCTCAATAAGAAATATGGGACCAATCACAAAGTTATAAATGTTCGCGTTACTTGGGATGACATTGATGATGAGAATAATGACAATAAGAGTCATCCCCAAGTAGTTGATAACGGAAATTATTGTGCATATCCTACTATTTTAAATTGTGGCAATAATAATTTTGACGTTTTTGAACTTAAAAATCCTGATGATAATTAGAGTAATCAAGAACAAAATAAGTCTGAGAAGTTTAAGGACCAGCATCTTAAGGACTTGTATGCTCAAACTCTCGCCAAGTGTATGAAACTCGGTAAACTTAACAAAGTCTTAAAAAACCAAATTAATACACTTACGTGCGAACTTCAAGGAAAAACTGAGAGTACAAGTCACGAGATAGAGGTACTTGAGAATGAGAAATAAGGCCTTCATGACAAAATTGCATTTTAAGAAAAAGAAGTTAATGATGCAAAGGAGAAAATGAAATCAACTTTGGACGAATTTTATTCGGCCAAACTTGATGTAGTTCTATATGAGCTGAAACTCAAGAAGTTCTGTCATGGGGACAAGAACATTGATAAAATGTTATGTATAGGAAAGACGGATAGTGATAAAAAAAGGTCTAAGATATGAGGAACCTTTTCCTAAAGCCAAGACTCCTCAAATCACAAAGTTCATAAAAGCAACTGCTTCTACTTCGGTGCCCAAACATAACATGATATCCACTACTCATAATCACTCCAAACGGGTATCTTACTCTCATATTTATCATTATAGTATACGTGGTCGAAAGGGTCATATTGCTTCTTATTATAGATTTGTTGGACCCTATCAACCATATGCTCGCCCTTTCAATGGATATAGATATAAGTCATATGTGAATGTTTCTAATGTGATTAGTGAGAATTTGAGTAGGAAGCCTGCTTCAGAAACATCACCTCAAAAGGTGATTCGTGCAGCTTGGGTACGAAAGACTGATTTGGAACCACAGAAAAGGTGTAATATTGTTCAAATAAGGTAATGAAAGTTTACTGAGAAGGGTTATAAGTATGTTTCATTGATTAGGTACGTTTCTTACCCTGTCTCAGTTTGTTTTTGCTTTTGTTTTTATTGTTTTTGGATAGTAGGATATTGTCCTGTCTTTTTATCTACACTTTGCACTTTAGGAGTTTTTGTATGTAGAATATTCTTGTTAGACTTGGATTTTGCTTGTGTAGTATATTCATTTATGAGATAATTATTTGGTAAAACCACATTTCACAATAGTCACTGAGTCTCTTGTTTAAACTAAAATATCATCATGACTAGAACCACGTGAGTATAACTGTAAAGATTTCATACCTAATTTTATGTGAGGATCTGACCTTATTTCTGAGCTTCGAGGGTTATTATAGTTACTATTTGCCTTTGATCTCATAGTTTTTTTATCTCATTTCGTTTCCTTACTCAATTGTCAAATCGTAACATCAAAGTCAAGTTATACTAGTAATACTTTCCTACTTTTTACTCGAGGCAAAAAAGGTGACGGTGCCCAACCGAAGATTTGATAATAGGCATTTTTATTGCTACATCTTTTTGGCCTTTGTTTGTGCTTACCCAAATTTTTATCCGCTTGCAGCCCCTTATATCTTCAAATATGCCATTCATTTTTTCTACCTAAATATTTTATTATTTTACCCATTTGTTCTTAGACTTTTCAGTAAAAAAAAAAAAAAAAAAAAAAGAGATGTATGATTTTTTGGGGGAAAATGAATAGAAGAATACTATACCTCCCCAAATGATGTTTGTTAGTATCCCATATCAGTGTCATGAAAAAAAATTGAAAAAAAGAGAAAACAAAAGGGGAGGAGAAGTGGTATTTAATTTATGTATACTCAATAAGAAAAAGAATGACAAAAGTTGAATTTTGTTTCAAGTGAAAAGGGGAGTTAGTGTAACTGTAGTCTCAGAATGCCAACAAAATACCTACTCCATCATAAGCCTACCCATGCATACATTATATCCTATTCAAAGACCTATTTAATCTTGAGTTCGACGCAGTCACTATTAGTGGAGAGTAGATATAGGGAGTCTTTATTAGTTTTAACTTGACACCATATATGACAATTTAGGTTCTTTTCCATGAGATCTTCCAGCTTACAGTGCGCCGTTTTTTGATGAAATATTATTTTTCTGCTGCTTTATATTCATATTCATATTTTACACATAGTGTTTGCTAGTTAATTCTCAGTGGTTTTGAGTGACCACCAAGAGAGGCCTAAGTTGAAACAACTTTCCAATATAGTATTCTAACTGCGGCTGAGTAATACGTTGAAAACTGGGTAACTCTTTGACTATGCACACACACACACCAAATATTTTATTTAGTAATTCTTTTATAACACATTGGCAATGTCTTGGTCTCTATAGGATATTTTAGATTCATTGACTTCTATCATGCCTTGTGCTTAGGGGAAGTGTTGATTTCTTTTGCTTACTCATTTCAGAGATACTCCTCGCGTGTGTTTTCCTTTTATTTCATTTTAAAGGGGGTTATCATTATTTTGAGGGGGAGATGCATATTATTTTGGGGTATTGGTTCTGACTTTTTTAGTATTTAAAATAGTCTATATGTTCAGAATATTTGCTCTGCCAATTAAAAGTATATATTTTTCATTTATTCTATGTTCAACTCATGGTTTGTTTATCCCCTTATGGGTTATTTACCATTTGTTCATCTGTGCCAAAAAGTGAGAGAAATGATCCTGACAAGTAAGTCAGGTAAGTTATGTTCTTTTTACTGAACATAAATGATCCTGACAGGTAACTCAGGTAAGTTATGTTTTTTTTGGATCCCTAATTTTTAAATGAACAGTTACGTGATGTATCTTATTTAGTGTGCAGGGATTCCAGAGTATATGCTATATAAGATGAAAGTGGAGCTTTGAGTATGTATATTCAGTGATTGAGTCAGTCCATCGAGTTGTATTTTTATTTCTTATAGTTAGTTTTTGTTTTGACACGAAATGAACCAAATGGGGAGATTGAAACATCCATGTTTGGAGTTTGTTTCATTCTGTGTCTAGTTTAGATGTCAGCACAATCTCGTGGTCACTCGACGTCAGAGATTACACATGGAGCGACTACAGCTGGACTGGCACTGAACAGGTAAGTGGGTTTATAACTCCTTGGTCTATAATATCAAGCCCTATGTATTTTACAGAGTATGAAAAAGTAATAAGAATCTCTCCTTAAATAAAACAGAAGTTATATTCGAATAGCCTTAAATGTTGTTCGAATATGTTGCAACAGAAACAATTGAATTTGAATAGAATTACTTGTGTTCGAATAACTTTTAACAGATGCATTTATATTCGAATAGATTGATTGTTGTTCAAAAAACTTTCAACATATACATTTCTATTCGAATAGATTGATTGTTGTTCGAATAACTTTCAACAGATAGATTATTGTTCGAATATATTATTTTCTATTCGAACAGAGCTCGTGTTTTTTGTTTTCCTACTTAAGGCATACTAACCTTTTTTTCAAACTCACCTCTTCCAAAACCTATTTTTCAGAGCTTTATATTTTAGAGAGAGGATAGATTTAACGATCGATTCAACGTAAAATAAATCTCAAATTGAATCAATCGAAGAAGTTTAGAAAGCCTAATACTTGATTTGTAAAGTTTAAGCGATTCAAGCTTTGAAGATTTGGTGTATTATCCAAAGCGAGGCATTGCGAGAACGGAAGAGCGTTACGAGAACGAGGAATCGATTGCTAGGAGCTTGATTAGAAGAGAGGTAACCAAAGGATGTGTTTATCGAGTCTGTAAGTAGTCAAACTCTTATAATTTGATTTTAATAGTAGATTATTTAGCTGTCGGGTGATTCGACAGCGACCTGTGGGTTTTTCTCCTGAGAAAGGTTTCCAACAAGGTTAAAACTTGTTTGGCCTTGTCTTTAATATCCCATTGCTTGCTTAATATTAGATAATCGTATCAACTTGAACTAGGTTAAGCCTTAACCATTAATTCAGAGGATTTAGGATCTTTCGATTTAGACCTATAATAATCGAAATTGGTTAGTCTCAGGCGACTAGTTATTTCAGATCACATCCAAATGACTGAAGTTTAGCTGGCTGCGTTGGTAGAAGGTAGTTCAGATACAGAGAATGATACGCTTCAGTTTAAGATGATTGCAACATTATAAAGGTTAATCTCCTTGAGTTTAATAACAATTGGAAGTGGCGAACCAGCGAGCTTAAGTTATAGGTGCAGTGGCAGCATTTTGTTCCCAAAGTTCCCCAAGTTACTCAGGTTTGAGTAGGGACAAAGAAATAGATAAACACTTCAGCAGTCAATCAGTTAGAAGTCACTGGCTATGGCAGAGCAGTTATGACGCAGTTGTACGTAGATTCCAGGAGGGTCATTACCACCAAAGTTTAACATAGTACACAAGATGATTTGTGGTTGTTTCCAAAGTATATTGCCTCGCAACAGTATGGGATATTAATGACACATGACTCAAAATACACCAGGAACAAGTGCAGATTTGGGCGTGAAGATGTCGGTATTAAGTCATCCTTAGGAAAGAGACAATGAAAAGTCCTCCGAAACTGAGAGACATTTGTGGTGCCGAAGTAGCGATCACCTTTCTTGTAGCCGAGTTAGGTGCAGATGCATGCGTATTTGCATATTCCATCTATCGTTCAATAGTTAGATGATGGGGTACCAAGAAGTTTGGTAGAGCACAACGTTGCCATACAGATAAATGTCTCATGGGTTTTTCAAGTTCACACAATACGCCTTTATGGTGGGCCTCGATGGTTTTGTCGGCGGTAGGGTCAATCGGAGTCCCGCGCCTTCCTCGAGTGTTTATTGGCGGAAGGACAAAGTGTTCGCGCCTTTGTTGAGAGTATTCTACCTTATACGGAGCTACCTCCTTTGCCCAAGTGAACAATGAGCACCAGTTCAATTCTATACTGGTAAGGCAAGAGTGCCGCATTTTGATCTTGTGTCCTAGATGTTCCGCAAAAAAGGCGAACGCCGATTAAAAACCTTTACAGATTTAATTGAAGGGAGAAGTCATGTAGTTTGAAAATGCGGGATGTTTCCCAGAAGTGAAAAGAGTTTACACCAGGTTTTATCAAACTTGCTCCTCACCCCTCGAAGAAGAAGTCCTCGACGAGGACGTCGAGCTTATTAAGTGTGGGAGAGTGTGGTTTGAAGCCGAGATTTACATAAGATTGAATCCTCAGATTGTAAAGGCATTGTGCGACTCAAAGAAAGAGCGCACTGGTGTGACTCAGATGGGAGCGCACCATACATTGACGGGATTACAGATATCCACGTCGGGTCTTCCGAATAAGACGTCAGGTTTGTCGAGATGAACGACATTGGTAAGATCAGGAGAGACGGCGATATGCGGCAGGATGCAGTACATTTCAGAGAGCGCAATGCTAGATGCACCGCCTATACACATATCAGAAGGCTAAGACCGCGAGACAATATTTAGAAGAAGAGGCAGACTCCAGAATTGAATGAAGCTTCAGTCACCGTAGCACTCCAAGTTGAAGGCCGAAGATCAAGGTTCAGTTGCGAAGACCACAGTTATCAGCATCAAGAATAGCAGTTTGATTCAGTATTCGCCAGTGCAGAAGAATGTGCAATACTCTGAACTGAGTGCGGGAGAGTGTTAGTGTCTTTAAGATACAATAGATTGAATCCGTGGAAAGTCGTGTTGAAAAAGAGTTCTCGATGAGGACGTTGAGATTATTGAGTACGGGAGGGTGTGACGCCCCAGCGAACGCCAAGGAAATTTACCTGAGCATTTTGAGTTTTGACCTTGGATATATGTTCTTTATATCCTAATATAGCTACATGCCAAGTTTCACTAAAAACAAATTTTGTTAAGGGTGTAAGAAGTGCCAGTACGATTCGTCTCCACTTTTGATATTTCCTTTTGGAGACAAGGTATTTACTTAGTAGCTATTGATAATCCGTATCAAATCGGGTTGTTGAAACATAAGGGTTTCGTTCTCAGAGATGCAAAGATTAAAATCGTGATTTAAGAAAAAAACATTCTTTATTGATTAAAAAAAAGGTTTACATGGAAACAAAAATAAAAGCTCCGGTTCAAGAAAAAGGATAAAAAACTAAAAAGATAACTGCCCTCTCCCTTTACACTCTCTCTTTTAACCTAACTCCAGCCCTCATCTCCCTCAACAACCCTCCTTTTGTGGAGATCTTTTAGCCAAAATCTTTGACTAAGTCTTCCAGCAGTTGTTGACTAGTACTAGGCCATCTCCAGCAGCTCTTGACAACTGGTAATCTCCAACAACTCTTTAGTTTGTAAAAGTTAGGCTTTAAGACCGAGCTTGGTTGCAATTATCTTATTACCTGCAATAGTCAAACATACTTTAATTAGGCTCAGTGAAACATAAAATAAGGTCCTAGATAATGTGAATTGAAGGACAAAAATAGGCATTTTTTATGCCTATCAAATACCCCCAAACTGACATATTGCTAGTCCCTTAGCAAAAGAAAGGAAAACTAAACTCTTTCGTGGTTTTTTACGATTGCATGTAGCGTATGCAACAAGCCTTTCAACCTATAGGTTACCCAAATAGGACGAGTTGTGTCTCGTGAGGGTTTTTAGTGAATATACCCACAAAATTCTATCACAGACGTTCTGGTATTATAAACAACTAATAATCATTACTCCTGGTATCTCTGAAAATAGATTAAATTTATCTCCTAGATATAACACTTAAAACAATGGTTAACCATCAGATACGTTTAGAATTTATCAAGTCAATTATACTACAATCAGATTAGATCAAGTTTCAGAATTTCATCATTTGTGTAGTGAATTTCGTTTATGGAATCAAGAAGTTTGATAATTCTTTCAAATAACCTTAGCCTTATCTTGAGTATGGTGAAAGAAATCTAAAAGTTTATTCGACAACTACCTTAGTTTGTTCGCTCTCTTTTATTGATCTTTCAGGGAAAATATCTATCCACACAAGTTTTTCATGGTAAGACTTTTGCATTTGAGTTTTCATTTGTTCTTTTATACTGCAACTTGTCCTCATTCACATAGTTCTCAACTATACTCATAGAGACTAGATTTTTACTTCTTCTTTTTTGGTCTCTTACTTTCACATTGATTCATGGCTTGCCTCGAGATTAATAAAAATTCTTCCTCTTTCAGTCCTAAATCTTGCGAGGGGCCTTGAATTGTGAATGACTTTTTTTTTTTTTTTTGAGTATGTCAGTTTTATAAAAGGAGCCAATAACTTGTGAAAATACATACAAACCCTTAGTATGAATTTATGAGAAACGAAATTTTCCAAGGTAAATGTCTCCCTCATTACAGATTTTTCCTAACCCAAACTGCTGATTAATCAAAAGGTGATAGTAAGTTTTAACAAAACCTTGATAACATAACTACGTGAAGTAAATTTATAAGGGTGATTGTCTTCTGAAACACATCTAATAGGATGGTAGTACCAAAAACATAAAAATTCTTAACGCACTAACAATTTACGGTTTAAACTATAACCTTATAATTTTATCCCAAGTGTAACTCTAGGATTCTACGAATGTCCAAAGATCAGAGTATACAAAAAAATTGTCTACAATACCAGAATGCCCTAGAATAATAACTTTTCTTGGAAAAAGTTATGAAAATCTTATTTACCCCCACCCTCAAACTGAATCAGCATGTGTCCCTATATTTGCCAAAAATGAAAAAAAGAATAGGAGAAAATCTATAAATATTACCTGAACATGATAAGGGTTGCCTCCCCACAAGCGCTAAGTTTAACGTCTTCAGCCAGACGATGGTAGGTACCCCCAAACTAGATAAGACTATGGGTAGAAATAAAGATACCTATGTTTCATATGATGGGTCCCGTAGATTCATATCCTCACTCGAACCCGTAAAATACTCGTGAAATGGTTTAAGTCTCTTCCCATTAACCTTATTAATGTAACCAGTACGAGGGTCAAGAATTTTAATAGCTCTATGGGGGAAAACGGCTTTAACAATGAAAGGCCCGGTCCAACGGGATTGAAGTTTTCCAGGAAACAAATGAAGACGCGAAGAATACAATAGAACTTTTTGATCCACTTCAAAAGTCTTTCGCAAGATATTTTTATCATGGAAAGCCTTAGTTCTTTCTTTGTATATCTTTGCGGATTCATATGCATCGTTACGGAGCTCATCCAACTCATTGATTTGTAGCTTACGATGGGACCCAGCCGTTGAAGTGTCAAAGTTAAGCGTTTTTATTGCCCAATAAGCTTTATGCTCAAGTTCTACAGGAAGGTGGCATGCCTTGCCGTAAACGAGTCAGTAAGAAAACATTCCAATCGGGGTTTTATATGTAGTACGATAAGCCCAAAGTGCATCAATTAATCTTACAGACCAATCTTTGCGATTTAGGTTAACCGTCTTTTAGAGAATATTTTTGATCTCCCGATTTGAAACTTCGACTTGCCCACTCGTTTGCGGGTGATAAGGTGTTGCCACCTTATGGGTTACACCATACTTTTTGATAAGGGCAGCAAAGTATTTGTTGATAAAATGTGTCCCTCCATCGCTAATGATAACCCTAGGTGTTCCAAATCGAGAAAAAATATTTTCTTTTAAAAAATTGAGAACAACTGCACTGTTATTCATTTTCGAAGGGATGGCTTCAACCCATTTTGATACATAGTCCACTCCAACAAGGATGTACTCATATCCAAAAGACTTGGGAAAATGGACCATAAAATCAATACCCCAAACATCAAAATGTTCAATAACTAAAATAGGGTGTAAGGGCATCATATTTCATCGAGAAATGGCTCCTATTTTCTGGCATCTCTCGCACGCTTTTCAAAATGCATGCGCATCGTGAAATAAGGTAGGCCAATAAAAACCGCACTGCAAAATTTTTGCCGCGGTCTTCTTAGAGCTAAAGTGGCTTCCACAAGCTTGGGTGTGGCAAAATGATAGAATATTGGTAAACTCAGACTGGGGAACACATCTCCTAAGGATTTGGTCAGTACAATACTTAAACAAATCTGGATCATCCCAAAAGAAGTACTTCACTTGACTAAAAAAATGATCTTTGTCAGGTTTAGTCCAATGATCAGGAATGGTATCCGTGGCTAAATAATTAGCAATGTCAGCAAACCACGACAACTCGGGAACTAAATTCACAGCCATAAGCAGTTCATCAGGGAAGGATTCCCTAATCGGCAAGGACTCATCCACAGACTCAATCACTATACGGGAAAGATGGTCGGCTACAACCTTATCTGACCCCTTTTTGTCTCAAATCTCAAGGTCAAACTCCTGCAAGAGTAATACCCACCGAATTAGCCGTGCCTTAGCATCTTTCTTTGACAAAAGATGTCGAAGCGTGGCATGATCCGTGTAAACAATCACTTTAGATCCTATAAGATAAGATCTAAATTTTTCTAGCACATAAACAATGGCCAGAAGTTCTTTCTCGGTGGTCGTGTAATTTAATTGGGCGTCATTTAACGTTTGCTGACGTAGTGGATGACATGGGGGCGTTTTTCTATCCGCTGTCCCAAAACAGTGCCTACAGAATAATCAGAGGCATCACACATTAACTCGAATGGTTCATTCCAAACAGGTGGTCTAATAATGGGTGATGTTGTGAGCTGGGTCTTAAGCTTATCAAAAGCTACAACACAAGGTGTATCAAACTCATATGCCACATCTTTGGCCAAAAGGCTGCTTAAAGGACGAGGAATCTTACTAAAATCTTAGATAAAACGACGGTAGAAGCCTGCATGTCCTAGAAAGGAATGGACGTCCTTGACATTTCGTGGTGGGGGGAGGTTAGAAATGACATCTATTTTGGCCTGATCAACATCTATTCCTTTTTCAGATATGATATGCCCCAAAACTATCCCCCTTTTTACCATAAAGTGACATTTCTCCCAATTTAAAATAAAATTCTTTTCCTGACATCTGAGTAATACTAGAGAAAGATGATGAAGGCACTGGTCAAATGAGTTGCCAAATAATGAGAAGTCATCCATGAAAACTTCAAGGAATCGCTCTACCATGTCAGAAAAAATGTTTAACATGCATCGCTGAAACGTCGCAGGAGCATTGCATAAGCCAAAAGGCATGCGACGGTAGGTAAATGTACCGAAAGGACATGTAAAAGTTGTTTTCTCTTGGTCCTCGGGTGCGATGGGTATTTGGTTGTACCCAGAGTAGCCATCTAAGAAATAATAAAATTTGTGCCCAGCGAGTCGCTCAAGCATCTGGTCAATGAAAGGTAAGGGGAAGTGATCTTTCCTAGTGACCGAGTTAAGCTTCCTGCAGTCTATGCAAACTCTCTATCCAGTGGTCATTCTAGTGGGTACGAGGTCGTTATTCTCGTTCTTTACAACTGTGATTCCTAATTTTTTCGGGACAACATGGATTGGGCTAACCCACAGACTATCAGAAATGGGATAGATGATCCCAGTATCAAGGAGTTTTAAAATTTCTTTCCGAACTACTTCGGCCATAGTCGGGTTCAATCTCCGTTGTCCTTCCCTAGATTTTTTGGAATTATCTTCCAAATTGATTTTATGCATACAAACCGAGGGACTAATTCCTTTAATGTCCTCAATACTTCAGCCAATAGCTTTCGTATTTCCCTTAAGAACACGAATCAACTTTTCTTCCTGAAGGGGTTCTAGGTCAGCGGCAATAGTGACGGGCATAGTTTCCTCAAGACCTAGAAAGACATACTTAAGGTGAGCGGGAAGAGATTTAAGCTCTATCTTTGGAGAGGTTACTTGAGCCTCCGAAATGGGTTTCTTAACATCTAAGATTTCATGCTCACTTCAGGCTCTAAAATTTCTAAAGCCGAATCTAATAAGGTTTTCACCTCATGGGTGTACGAATCGTCCTCACAATCTCCATCAAAGTTGGACAAAATTGCCCCTAAGGGATCTGAGGTACTTGACCTCTTAAAAGTGGTACTCACAAGACTCTGGATCATATTATACTCAAGTGGTTCAGAATTAGAAGGGGAATGTGACGCATGAAAAATATTCAACTCTACAGTCATGTTCCCGAATGTCAACTTCATAATTCCATTGCGGCAATTGATTACCGCATTAGCTGTTGCCAAAAAGGGTCGACCTAGAATCACAGGGACCTCGTCCTCAGGGTTTACCACTGGCTCAGTATCTAACACAACAAAGTCAACTGGATAAACAAATTGCTCAATCTGGATCAACACATCTTCAACTACACCCCTAGGAATCCTAATAGATCGGTCAGCTAGCTGAAGGGTCCTATTAGTGGGTTTAAGTACTCCGATATCCAATTGCTCATAGACAGAGTAAGGAATGAGGTTCACGGCGGCACCTAAATCAAGTAGAGCTCTTCCTATCTTACGGGTCCTAATCGTACATGAAATAGTAGGGCATCCAGGTCCTTGTATTTTGGAAGGGATTTACGCAAAAGGGCAGCACTAACATGTGCATCTAAAAGAATAGACGTATCACTCTCGTGAACATGAAAAGCCTTTTTCAGGACATGTATGCGCCGCTTTAAAGTGCAAAGATCTTTAAAAAAAATGCGTAATTAGGAATATGTCTTATGGCCGTAAGGATAGGAATGTTAATCACACAATGCTTAAAAATCCCTAAAATTTCTTCATAGACGTTGCCCTTCTTAGCAAGAGTTAACCGCTGAGGAAAAGAAGCCAGCGGTTGAACATGTGTTATCGTGATTTCTTCCTCACTCGCACTCGCAGGTTCTTCTATAGGTTTACTTTGAATTTCCAGCTCGGGTTCCTTAGGCATTTTCACCAAATTATCAACTTTCGTACCGCTCCCAAGAGAAATGATGGCGTTGACTCCATCACGATTGGAAGATTTAGGATGTTCAGTATTCCCTTTAGGATTAGCTTGAGTTTGACTGGGGAACGTTCCTTTGTATCTCGTGCTTATCTCTGTTGCCATTTGAGCTATTTGTCCCTCAAGTTTGGCAATAGATGACTGAGTTACTTGCATAAATGCTTTAAGAGTATCTTCTAAGGACGTGGTTGGAGGAGGCAGATTCCTATTATACAGAGAAACATAAGGCACATTAAGGGGAGCTTGGTATGATGGATTTTGTTGCCACAAGGAACTAGACTGCTGATGGTTTATTTAGTTATGCGGTTGATAAGAGGCACTTCCAGAAGAGCCACCTTGGTAATTTCTACTTCCCCGAGAATTGGAGTTATTAGAATTATTATTCCATCCACCATTGAAAGGTTGGCTATTAGGACGTTGATACATGGCATTGGCCTGGTCTTTTCTACCCTCCCTTAAACTAAGCACATCAGGGAAATCTTGGACCAGATGGTCCGAGCTCTCACAAACCACACAATTTGGCATCGCCACATGGTTAACAGACGAAGTGTTAAGGTGTCTCTCCCTTTTGCCAGTCTCTAAGTTCTCGATTTTCTCAAGAATGGTTCTAAGAGTGGCGGACTCTGAATTAGAGTCCACTTGGTGCACATTTGCACGGTGACAAGGTATTTCCTCTCTCATCATTTTCCATTGGTAGGTCTTATCCGCTACATCATTTAAAAATGTCCAAGCTTCAGTGTCAGTTTTCTCATCGAATGTACCTGCGCACATAGACTGAACACGAGCTCTAGTGTCATAGTCTAGATCTTCATAGAGAGTTTGAACTATATCAATTAGCTGAATCTCGTGATGTGGGCATCCTTGCTCTAAATCCCTAAACCTTTGTAAGTAGTCATATAATGACTCTCCTCGGTTTTGTGTGAAGCTATAGATACTCTGTCATATCTTAGCAGTTCCATGGTTAGGGAAATACTTATTTAAAAACTCTTTAACGAGTTGTTCAAATGTGTTTACAGAGTTCTCCTCGAGAGTGTACAACCAATCGCGTGCGTTTCCCAACAGAGAAAAGGGAAACACACGTAATTTCAAAGAATCCTCTGTAATACGTTTGAAGTTTAATAGAAGCATATGATCCCTAAAGTCCCTAAGATGGTTATACGGGTTTTCAGTAGGACTACCATAAAATTTGGGGAGCATAGACAAGAATTCCAGTTTTAACTCAAAGTTCCCTACATTTCTGGGAATCACAATACATGAAGGTTTGCTAACTATTGTAGGATGTATTCGATTGCGGAGAGTGGTTCTCTTCGCAACAGCATGTTCGGGACCATTTTTAGGAATAGCAGGTTCGGGACCATTAGTCCCATCAGTCTGACTCATATTTATTCTAGCAGTGTTCTTAGTCTGAGCTTGGGTGTTACCCCAATCTAACATATAATTCAATCAATATATGCAAACACACTAAAAGACCTAAGAATGATGCAAGCACTCAAGAACGTTTTACTGGTCTCTTTTTAGGTTAAGTTGTGAACCCGGTTTCAGGGTTCAATGCTCCTACTCCTGGCAGTAGATCGGTTCGCACTTGAGTTGTTTTTACTCGCTTTGGCGATAGCTCGCATGCTATCTAGTCACCTAGATGCACCTGTGCTGGAAGGAGGGGCGAACCGCTTAGAGTCACCTATCCACACTAGTTATGCCAGGGAACGTACGTCCTCCAGCAAACGTAGCCACTTATCAGGTTTTCTTAGTGAGCGTGTTACTCCAGGTCCGAGCGAAGCCTTTTGATTAACTATGTTTTTTATGGCTTCTTATCTGAAAATCTTTTAAAGAGGTTGGGATTGTCGATATCGAAAAGATTAAAAACCGGGTGATGAACTCCCGGAGTCCTAATGCGTGGGCACGCACGGGTGATGAAATCCCGTTTTGATTCACCCTTATCTAGGCATTGTTACAAAATTTAAACATTTAATCAATCAAACAATAGTTACATACCCCGACAGAGAAGGTGCGGTGAAAAGATGATTACCTACAGGGTAGCCTTTTTAGGGGCACGTTGGTTACCCTGGTGAAACCATTGGGAAGGCCCACTCAGGATCGTTTGCGAAGTACGCGTTGAAACAATTTCCGGCCTGAATAGGGATTCTGATGTTGTACCTGCAGCAGATTACAATTTCCTCACCTTACAGAGCGTCACTCATTAAAACTTTACATAAACATTTTCTTAATCCTTACAATACTAAAAATACATAAATATATATATAAATTAACAACTAGAGGTCTTTTTGGTTTCGTCGCCTTTCTTTGATCAACCATATCCATCTCCTTCAATAACTGAAAAACAATGCAAAATTTAAACTTTAAATCACAGCTCACTAAAATTAATCTAAAAACAGAAACTAGAAACTAAGTAAAACCCTGAGTAAATAACTACTGTAGCAGATTAAACAACTCCTGTAGCAGAGTAAACTAACAAAGTAAAACTCATAGTAAATAACTACTGTGGCAGAGTAAACTAACAAAATAAAACTAGAGATTGTGATGCGATTTGCCCCTCACAAGAATAATCAAAATCACAGTTACCAAGCTTCAAGATTCATCAGTAATACTCGTGTAAACAGCGCAATAATTAACAGTTTCAGCAGCAAGGTGTTCAGCAATCTCCGTTCGGTAACAGCAGGTCTGAGTTAGGAAGCAACAATGGTAAACAACGGTAGGAATTACCGGTTTGCAGCATTGGCAGAAAAAACTGCAAACAACAAAATCCCAATTCCAACTTGCAAACAAATCAAACCCAACAACAATAGCAACAGTAACAGAGAGTTATAGGAAGCAGCAGCAGCGCAGTTACAGACAGGTTCTCCCTTAACAACAAAATCCCTATCTTTGCTAATCGTAAGTCAACACAAACCCCAATTGCTACCAGTCAGACCATCACCGTAAAATCAGATACTCGTGACCAATCAAAATCCAAAGGCAAAATCTGTCGAGACCAAACAATTACGAACAAGCAATTCGCAAAGAGCTAAAGAGATAGAAATGAGAAGTACCAACCGTGAAGCCGAAGAGCAATGGAAAGATCAATCACCAAATAAACTACTTTCAATCAAGAAAAAATCAAGCTAAAACAGATTTAACGCAACCCTCTCTCAAATCCAGAATACCCAATTGGGTTTGGGTTTCTAAACCCAAGAAGTATATTCGATTGGTAAATCTTTGAGGAACAAAGTGATAGAGCACAAGGGTTTGTTCTTCTGAGAATAACTGTGTGGAGAACAGCAAATAGAGAGAGAACAACTGCTCTAAGAACCAACTGCGTAGTTTGTTCTAATTCTCCTGAAAACAAATGCGAGAGAGAGAGAGAGAGAGCAGTTTTGTTCGTAAAGAGAGTCACAGAGAGATATTGAGGAGAGAGATGATGAAAAAATAGATAAAACAACAAATAAAGCAACCAGAGTAGAAGAAAAATCAATAATTACTGAAGAAAAACTCGTCAAACGAACAATAATTTAATACAAGAAATACAATTTTAAAATCGATTGCATCCCCGGCAGCGACGCCATTTGATAATCCGTATCAAATCGGGTTGTTGAAACATAAGGGTTTCGTTCTCAGAGATGCAAAGACTAAAATTGTGATTTAAGAAAAAAACATTCTTTATTGATTAAAAAAAAGGTTTACATGGAAACAAAAATAAAAGCTCCGGTTCAAGAAAAAGGATAAAAAACTAAAAAGATAACTGCCCTCTCCCTTTACACTCTCCCTTTTAACCTAACTCCAGCCCTCATCTCCCTCAACAACCCTCCTTTTGTGGAGATCTTTTAGCCAAAATCTTTGACTAAATCTTCCAGCAGTTGTTGACTAGTACTAGGCCATCTCCAGCAGCTCTTGACAACTGGTAATCTCCAACAACTCTTTAGCTTGTAAAAGTTGGGCTTTAAGACCGAGCTTGGTTGCAATTATCTTATTACCTGCAATAGTCAAACATACTTTAATTAGGCTCAGTGAAACATAAAATAAGGTCCTAGATAATGTGAATTGAATGACAAAAATAGGTATTTTTCATGCCTATCAGCTATATTAAGGAGGAGGTTGGTCCAAACCTCCCCATGACAAAATAAGCTTTATAGCTTGGTCATCTAGGAACCCGGCTCATAGACCATCCACAATGGATATTCATGAGTTCTCCTTGGCATAGGAAATGCCATAAGACATTGTCTTGCAATACGTGTTGAGAATCGAGGTAGCTAATCTCTAGAAACACAGAACAATAAACAACACAAGATTTCCCAGAGGAGGGAAGTGGAAAACCCTTTCGGATTAAAAATCATTCCCCGAACAATCCACTATGTTAATCAAACGGGTTACAACGATCTCTCCAAGCTTCTCAAGCTTAATGGAGTTTCTCAAATTCTAGGTCTAGAATTAAACTCACGTAGGAAAATATAGGCTAACAAAATAACCTAAGTCCTCTTTATATACTAGAGGACTAAATACAAGTAGAACGGATCTCGAGGCAGAACTCAACGTCTCAGAATAACTCACAAGGGCAGCCAGGCAAATCTCGTTCGAACGAAGCACAAAGTCGCTCGAACGACTTTAGTGATTAAGGTTCAAATCCTAGAAAAGTATACAGGTCGTTCGAACGAAATCCCATCTCGTTCGAACGACTTCTTCGGTCTTTGAAAGTAAAACGTAACATTTGACAATCTCGTTCAAACGACTTTGACCTACTTTTAGCTCTTCTTCAGCAACTTGAACAGAACCAGCTCGAGTCTTCAGGCAACATAACGAGTTTGAACTCCAGGTAACTTAACCAGTTCGAATCTTCAGGATACTTAACCAGCTCAAACTTCTGTCGATCTTAACCAATTCGAATCTGAACATTGAAAATCTCATTTTCAATCTGACTCAATCCTCGAACTGAAATAACTCCAACTAAAATGACCTCGAACATAATTCGAGTTCATACCTCAACAACGTGGTCCGCTTTTCCAGATAGAGCTGAATAGTGGGCCCGTTATGCCCTACTAGCCAATCGAGATGCACCGCCCCTTATAAATGGACTATGACATTCGGGTTGCCTGCCATCCAGCTAGTCCAGGCTCGTCGCCCCTTTTATGCCCTTTTATATATATCTGGGACCCGACATAATGAGCTACCCTGATCCGCTGCCATGACAGGTGTACTTTCCGTACCTCGTGCAAAGTCGGGTGATTACGCTGTAGGGATTATTGAAGGAACCTTCAACGTTGCTACCTATTCCGAATATCTATTTGATGACCCCCTCACGAGTATTCAGGATGATCCGGATGTCGCTCTAGCATTCGTGAGTATATTCCACAGGCACCGTCGTGCCTAGTGAATAAGGCTTGTACATGCCGGTCGCATGTGCATGTGCGCCGCACGGCCTCATATTCCGCTATGCTCCGGGCACTGTAGAGGTGATCTTGAGCCGGACCGTGATACTCCGGGATCCCTTAATTGTTTTGGTTCCTTGCATTTAAGATTTTAGCTCCACCTACATCGTGGACCTGCACACTGAGAGTAATGTTAGTGGCCTTGAGCTTCCCTCGTCGCTGTTACCATTTGACTTATCCCATTGAATGGCTCTTATAGATAGATAGATGGGTTGGTTTTGTCATGTTCCCTGATCAGCTCATGATGGAGCTACCTTACTATCTTTCCCTCATACTAACCATCCCTCTGTTCATGCCATACTCTCTATGTTCAGAAACTCATCTTACCTTCAGCAATGAGACTGACCGAATCTCATTGCTCGCGTTCAAACAAGGCATTAACCCTGATCCTCTTGGTATACTAACTTCGTGGAATGATTCCATCCATTTCTGTGAGTGGGCGGGAGTTAAATGCAGTCTTCGGCATCAAAGAGCTATTTCGCTGGACTTAAACTCCCAGAGCTTGGTTGGCTTCATCTCTCCTTACATAGGAAACCTCACTTTCCTCAAGGAAATATCTCTACATAACAATAGCCTCCACGGAGAAATCCCCTCAAAAATCGGCAACTTGGTAAGACTGCAAGGTATCAACCTAAACAACAACTCTTTAACAGGAAAAATAACGTCCAATCTCTCTCACTGCTCTAAATTGCGAATAATTAAACTATAATACAACCAGCTTGTGGGAAAAATTCCATCTCAGCTTGGTTCTTTGTCGAACCTTGTCAGACTGTATTGTCACTTCAATGATCTAACCGGAAATATACCCTATTCTTTAGGGAACCTTTCATCTTTAGAGTATCTTGTTCTAACAAGTAATGGATTACAGGGAAGTATTCCAGAAGACCTTAGTCGTTTGACACGCTTAGATTTTCTCGGACTTGGTCTAAATAACCTTACCGGTACAATTCCTATCTCCATATACAACATTTCATCTCTTCGCGTCTTTGGTGTGGGCGATAACCAATTGCATGGGAGTCTTCCTCCGGGCATAGGGCACAGTCTTCCTAATATACAGTACTTCTTTGTTGGAAAGAATCACTTTACTGGATCCCTTCTCATTTCTTTATTCAACGCGTCTAATCTACTATATCTTCAGTTCACTCTGAACAATTTTTCTGGACCAGTATCGAACATAGTGGCACCTCCGAACCTTGCCGAGCTTGTCTTAGCTGCTAATAATCTAGGAAAAAGGGAACCAAATGACTTGATCTTTCTCACTTCTCTAACAAATTGCACTAGATTAAAGACATTAGAGATAGGAGATAATAATTTTGGAGGGGAGTTACCGAAATCTGTTGCTAATCTCTCTATTGAGCTCTCATGGTTGCAGCTAGGAGGAAACTATATATCAGGAAGAATTCCAACAGGACTTGGCAATCTTGTTAACATAGTTAAATTAACAATGGGACCAAATCTATTCACGGGAATGATCCCAGTTTCTTTTGGCAAGTTTCAAAATTTGGTCGAATTGTCTTTGATTGGAAATAGATTATCAGGACCAATTCCATCCTCCATGGGCAATCTCACTTCTTTGAGTGCACTCAATCTGGGGATCAACAACTTACAAGGAAACATACCTTCTAGCCTTGGAGACTTGCAAAATTTGCTAGAACTAGACCTCTCTTACAATAATCTCAGCGGGAACATACCTAAATCAGTCGCTGGTCTTTCCTCGCTTTCAATTTCACTTGATTTATCTCACAACTATTTGAGTGGCCAGATACCACTACAAGTAGGTAAATTGAAAAGGCTTGGGAAACTGGCTGTTTCGCATAACAAATTATCTGGAGAAATTCCACGAGCTTTCGAGGAATGTGAAAGCATGGAATACCTGTATCTCAATAGTAACTTTTTGGAGGGAAGCATTCCTTCATCTTTGAGTGCTTTGAAAGGTTTACGAGTGCTAGATCTTTCAAGCAATAACTTATCAGGAAAGTTTCCAGAATATTTGGGTTTGTTACCAATCCAATATGTAAATCTATCCTACAATGATCTTGAGGATGCAGTCCCAAACCAAGGTTTGTTCAGAAATGCGAGCGTTGTTTCAGTTACTGGGAACAAAAGGCTATGCGGTGGTACCCCAGAACTACAATTGCAGGCATGCCTTTCCTCAACCCCTAAGAAACATGGAAAGTCTCTCCCTCTCAAATTAATAATCCCTTTGATATTTGTAATAACTTGCTCATTTTTTATGGCACTTTTCTTTTTTATGCGTCACCGTACAAGAATTTCAAGAAAGAAACTTTCCTCCTCCCCATATTCTCCAGATTGTGAAAATTTGAGAATTTCTTATGCCGAACTACTTCATGCAACGAATGAATTTTCTGCGGATAATTTAATTGGATCGGGAAGCTATGGTTCAGTCTACAAAGGCTTTTTAAGGGTTGAAGAAAGAGTTGTTGCTGTGAAGGTATTCGACCTTCAACAACGAGGAGGTTCTAAGAGTTTCTTGGATGAATGCAATGCATTGAGAAATATAAGACATCGAAATCTCATCAAAGTATTGTCTGTTTGCTCAAGTGTTGATTTCAAAGGCAATGACTTCAAAGCTCTGGTCTTCGAATACATGGCTAATGGGAGTCTAAATGATTGGTTACACCCTAAAATAGATGACCAAGGTCAAGTGAAGAACTTGAACCTTACCAGAGATTAAACATAGCAATCGATGTGGCTTTTGCAGTGGATTATCTTCATAACCATTGTCAACCTCCAATTGTCCATCGTGATCTGAAACCAAGCAATGTTCTCATCAATGACGATATGTGTGCCCACGTTGGTGACTTTGGCCTAGCCAAATTCCTTAATTCAAATGTTTCACAAAGTTTTAGCGAAAATCAAACTAGTTCAGTGGAAATAAAGGGATCGATTGGTTATATAGCACCAGGTACATTTTCCTACAACTATCATTCTCTAGTTTCTTCTAGTTATTCTTGATTAAAATCACAATGCTCTTTTCCTAATATAGAAGTTGATACTGCAGAGTTTGCTACGCATGGAGATGCCTCTACAAAAGGTGATGTCTACAGCTTCGGAATCTTATTATTGGAGATGTTCACAGGGATGCGGCCGACCGATGAAATGTTTAAAGAGGGTCTCACCCTTCACAGGTTAGCAAAAATAGCCTTATCAGACCAAGTCACGAATATCATTGACCCACGCCTGCTTATTGCACAACGATACCATGAAGGTGTGAATAATGGAGGGATTGAGGAGGACATGAGTTCTGAAGGTCAAGAATATTTGGTTTCGGTGCTTAAAATAGGAGTTGTGTGCTCATCAGAATCACCAATTGAGCGGATGGACATGGGAAACATAGTAACGGAACTGAGTTTGATCAGGGACGCGTATCATGGAGTTGGGTTTCACGGGGAGAGGAGAAACACATCACCACTCGAAAGTGAAGAAGCAGGTCTTATCAGGCAAATTAGCATGTCTGGGGTACAAAATCATGTTTAGATAGTTTTTTTTATTTTACGCGTAGGTAACTTTATCATGATAGCAGGATTATAGGAAACATGGAGTTGTTGTATAAAGAGCAAATTTGTGTTTGCCCCCCCACTATGATAGACGGATTCGCAATTGCCCCCAGCGTTGGCATTTATTGGCATATGACCCCAATTTTTGAGTTGACTGGCCTTTGACTGGTCAGATTTTGGTGAACTGTCAAAAATACTCTCGCGTGCCAAGCACGTGAATCATGGCAACCGGTTGTCATAAGTTCTTGAATTAACGGCTCAGATATTTTCCACGCCGCCCTACGAT
This sequence comes from Kingdonia uniflora, assembly GCA_014058105.1. Lineage (NCBI taxonomy): Eukaryota > Viridiplantae > Streptophyta > Magnoliopsida > Ranunculales > Circaeasteraceae > Kingdonia > Kingdonia uniflora. Next base: position 2,323,329 of record JACGCM010001560.1, read on the forward strand.
CATGACACGTGTCATTTATTTGAGCAGGAGATTTCCCCAACAACTCTCTCTCTCTCTCTCTCTCTCTCTACTGTTATTACACCATTTCTCTCGAGTTCAATACCATAGGAAAGGAAGCCAAAGCCATTAAAGTAAAGGAAGCCATTGTACCAAAAGAAACTATTGTACCAAAGGAAACCCTAACTCAAGTTTAGTACCAGAGAAAACCTTATCTCTCTCTTCTCGATGTAAGTACTATTTGATCTTGTTGTTTACTATAACCCAATTTGGGTTTGCTAACACTATAACTGTTTGCGGATTGGGGTTTTCGAATATAAAATAATGATTTTGATTAAATTAGGGTTTGCTAAATATAAAATTATGGATTTTGAATAATAAGGGGTTTGGAAGTTAATGATTATGTAATATATGTATTGGGTGTTTTTTTTTTTTTTTTGTGTGGATATAACTATGAGAAATGTGATTTTTTATAGAATTTGTTTTTGTACTTATGCTACAGGGATGAAACTATGAGTAATGTAATACTTCATTGGGGGGTACTTGGATAAAACCTATTTCGGTTATTGGGTATACTCGTGACTTGTATGTGGGAGGAAAGGTAGAAAAATATGATAAGGTGGATGGGGATAGGTTTTCTTACATATGTTTGATGGATTATGTGTTTTCTACCTTGACTGAAGTGAGCAATCTTATGCCACCTGGGACTGTGTTTAATTTGAGTACTATCCACCTTGGTAAAATTATTCGATAATGACTTGTTGTTTTATTGGGATCATGTTGATTTGGAGGTGGTGGGTAATATACACTTTTATTTATATAACAATGGACATGCTCTACCCCTATCACAAACCAACCAAAGCCAAGAATACCCTGAAGTAATAACTCTTGACATTGATGAGGGTCCTGCTCTCCCAACCCAGCCTGAGGTGGCCTCACCTATTATTGATGTTGATCCTCCTATACCTAATGTGGGTAATGTTAAGAGAAGTACAAATGTTCTAACTGTTAAACCTAAGAGTAAGGACAAAGCTCTAATTGAATCAAAGAAAAAACCCACAATTGAAGCTAAGAAAATAAGGGCCAAGAGAAAAGAAAAGTGTACTTCAAGTGTTGCACCCAAACCCAAAAAGGTTAGAGTAAGTAAATTACTATAAGATACCCTAGATGATATACCAATTATGAATGGCAGTGATGATGATGTGATCATATTGGATAGGGGTGCTGGTGATGGACTTGGTGATGATATACCAATTGGTGATGGAGTTGGTGATGGAGTTGGTGAGGGACTTGATGATGGACTTGGTGATGATATATCAATTGAGTCCACATTTAATAATTATTATCCTGCTGAAATAGACCCTGATAACTTAGTTCCTGAAGAAGGATATTACTCTACTCACACTTCTTTGGATGGTAATGAAGGGCCTACTCAAGAAGACATAGATAAGTGTGATGAGGAGTTGAGAAATTTTGCTGAAGAAACTGAGAACATCTTTGGAGTAGAAGAAAATACCACAGTTGTTGATGATCCATTTCAAAAGGTTTATGACTTGGTACCTGAGATGGAGTGGCCTACAGTGCATGCTGCAAGAGCTTATATTAGGATATGGAGTATAGTGAATAAGGTACTCTATCACCAGATAAAGAATGAGGGCTATAGGATTAGACTTGAATGCATTGAAAAAGGTTGTAAATGGCTCTTTTATGCCAGGGTAACACCTGATGGTCATACCTTCAAACTGAGAAAAAGTAGTGTGTTGATCCATACTTACAAAGGGCAGGGTAAATCCAAAAATAAATTGGCTCATGCTGGATGGGTGGAAAATGAAGCTGAGAATAGAATGAGAACAATTAGGTCCACTAAGCCTTGTGATGTGATAGAGTTAATTAGAGTAAACTATGGGATTAACATTTATTACTACACTGCATGGAATGCATGGACTATTTGTATGGAGAGGATTGTCGGTTCATATGATGAGGGGTATGTATTGTAGCCTGAGTTATGTAGACAGATAATGAGTTCTAACCCTGGAAGTATAGCTAGGACTAGCAAGGACATTGGCACTAATCAGTGGACTGGGACTCGTGTTGCTTACAAATCATCTTTGGATGGATTTGTGGATGGTTGCAGACCTATACTTGGTTTGGATAGATGCTTCCTCAAGGGGAAATATGGTGAAGTATGTTTGTTTATCATTGGACTAGATGGAAATAATGGGTTATTCCCAATAGCAGTGTACTTGTGCAGGTCTAAATGTTTTAAAACTTGGTTTAATTTTATACAAAAACTGGAACCTTATTTAAACTAGCACAAAAGCAAGTTGACCTTCATCAGTGACAGGCAGAAAGGTCTTATACAGGCTATTGCAGATGTATTCCCTAATGCAAACCATAGGTTTTGTTTCAGACATATGTACAAAAATATGAAGAAGTACCACAAGGGCACACATTTGGAGAGTTTTGTTTGGGGGGCAGTAAAAAGTTTAAAAAAAAATGATAAAGATGTGAAGATGGACAAACTCAAAGTTGATAACCCTGTAGCATATGATTGGTTGGCGAAGGAACCATATGAGCATTGGGTAAGGTCACATTTTGACTTCACATCCAAATGTGAGCACATAACAAACAACTTCTCAGAATCTTTCAACAATTGGATATTGAAGATTATAGATAAGCCAGTTCATAGAGCCTTAGAGAAATTGAATTTGATGCTAATGAAGCTAATGTATGACAGAAGATTAAAGGCAAGGGAATGGGACCAAGATGGTATGATACTATAACTTAAAGGTTTTGTTTGTAAAGATTTTGTTTAGTTTATAACTTGCTAAGGTTTGAACTCTCTTTTTAAGGTTAGTGCCAAGAGTTGTGAAATACATTGCAAAAATGGAGACATTCTATGGGCACTACCATCCTGAAGGTACTACTGATGGATGTTTTGTTGCTATTGCTATAAATGGGCAAAGATGGAGGGTTAATACTGAAAAACATGAGTGTGATTGTAATGAGTGGCAACTCACTGGCCAGCCATATGTGTATGCAGTGAGTATATTGTTACAATTTAGAGAATCTTGGGTTGAGTAAGTATCACATATTTAATTAAATTTCAGATTAAATTTATTGTCTTAGTTTACATTAGTTCCATGTTTTGATGTTAATGCAGGTATTATAGTCCATATCATAGAGTGTCTTCATATGTTGCCACATATAGAAAAGATATATATTCAATGGTTGATTCATCTGATTGGAACAAGGTAAAAATACAAATCTTACTATTTTGTACATATGCAAGGTGTTCTTTATTTTTTGTTAACTAACTGGGGAATTGTGTTCTTTATTTTTTTTAGCCAAATGATGATTAGTTACCCCCATCATTGGTGAGGGACTCTGGAAGACTAAGGAAAGTGAGGCTAGTGGATCCAGATGAGGCACAAGGTGCACACAAAAAATGTGGTAAGTGTGAGGGATTTAAACACAATAAGAAGACTTGTAAAGATATTCCTGCTCCACCAAGGCCAAATATACCAAGACAAGGCTAAGAGTTGATACACACTCTAGTAGAACTAAGCTTAGGATGAACACAATTTATCTACCTATAACACCTAATGTAAGTGGGAGGGGTAGAAGTCCTGGAAGGAGTGCAAATAGAGCAAGGGGTAGAAATGGAGCTGGTGTTCACTATAACAATTATGGAGGTTCCATTGGGATTGACATTGACCTTTTAGGAGATGGTGCTGCAGTGAGAGGTGGTGCAAGGGGTGGTAGAGCTTAAAGAAATGTTGGTGGTATAAGAGGTGGTGGTGCTACAGTGAGAGGTGGGGAAAGTAGTGGTAGAGCTGGAAGGAATGTTGGTGGCACAAGAGGTGGTGGTGCAAGTGGTGGTCATGCTACAGTAAGAGGTGGGGCAAGTGGTGGTAGAGCTGGAAGGAATAGTGGTGGTAGTGCCGGAAGGAATAGTAGTGGTACAAGAGGTGGTGGTGTAAGTGGTGGTGGTGCTACAGTGAGAGATGGGGAAAGTGGTGGTAGTGCAAGGCCAAACTTCAACCCACCAAGACAAGTTCCAGCACAGTCTCAATCATCAAGTTCAAACCCTTACAAGAAGAACTTTCAACCACCAAACAGGACTTGGAAGCCATAAATAGCTTGTTGTAAGGAATTTTCTACTTTTTTTGGCTATTCACTATTTTTTTGTGATAGTAATATGCAGTGGTTATTGTTTGTAATGGGGACAATGTGAGACAATGTCATGTGTTGGATGATTGAATGCATGGTATATTGTTGTTATTGAAAATGTTATTGATATTTTGGTTATTCTAGTTATGTTTGAGTGGATATTTCGTTGCTATTGAAAATGTTGTAGGTTTGTTTATTTTTTGCATGTTCTAGTTATGTCTAAATTTTGTTTGAGGTTTATGTGTTTTTTGCATGTTCTCGTTATTCTGTCTGAGTATTCTGTCTGAGTTATAGATGTATTGTGTATTTTTTGCAGGTTGGAGTGTGTTTTTTGCACATTGGTGGTACAAGATGAAAATGTACCACATTAGAGTATTAAGCTACTTCTCTACAAGGTTAGTATCACATTGGAGTTCTTATGTTTATTATTTTGCATGTTCTAATTATTAAGCTACTTATGTACAAGGCTTAAGTAAACAAGTCTTGACTGAAGAGATACAAAAAGACTGAACTATGGATGTTATTGTTTTACCCAACTGATGAGATACAAAAAGGCTTAAGTTGTAATGTCCCGGATTTTCGGGTTATTTTTATTATTATTAAGTATTATTATTAGTATTCCTCCACGTTAAGTTCCGCACATATATTCCGCATATATTCCGCACATACTCTTTCATCCATTATGCATCTATTTATTCCTTTCGACTGGTTTTGTCCATTAGATTCCTTTTATGCAGTTTCGGTGGTTCGGTGGTTATTCGGAGGAAGAGGTGGCATTGTGGCCTTGGGAACCCCTAGATGGGTTGGTGCTGATGTTTGTTTGATGTATTTGTGGTTTGGTGTGGTTCCGGTGAGCCGTTGGATTGGCCGACTGGTTTTTGGAGTTTTCCGAGCAAAGATTCATTTTCGCGGTTTAAGCGTTTAGGTAGCTGTGGGGCGGTGAAAGTGGTGTTTATACCTTGGGAAACCTTTGTTAGGTCTGTGGTAGTGTTTGTGTGGTGGTGAGGGTGTTTGGCATGATTCTGGGGTGTCCAGGTTTGGCCGTTGGGTTTTTCAGGGTTTTCCTTCTTGCAGTTTCTCTTCACTGTCAGAAAAGATTCCCTTTGTTCGAATATTTTTTTGTGTTTACTCGAATATTTCTTGGCAGGGGAAAAATATTCAAATATTTATGGGTTTACTCGAATATTTTTCTGCTGCGTCTGAACTTGGTTTTTTTATGTTTTAAGCCGGGAAAATTTATTTGAATATTAATGGGTTTACTCGAATATTTTTAGCGAAAACTCAACTTTTCCTTTTAAAACCTCAAACCGGTTTTGGTCGTTTACACTCTCTTTCTCTATCTCTCTCTCTCCAAATCAACTTCTTACCCTCCCCAAAACAAATCATCTCCCTCTCCTCCTCTCCCCTCTCCTACTCCCTTACTCATCTCGGCTCCAATTTGGGTTTGGGTTATCCTCGTTTGTTGTTTACGAGTGTGGTGGTTGGTACTGCTGATTTTGGGCATGGAGAGAGGGTTGTGTTCCCCTCGTCCGTCGCCGTTCTTGGTCGTCATTCCTTGCCGATCTCAGCCGTCCTCCTTCCGGTAAGTGAATCCCCTATCCCTCTTCCTTGATTGTTGTTTAATTTTAATTTTCGTTAAACCCTTGTTGGGCTAAATTTAGGGTTTGTGAATGTTGGTGGATTGGGTTTGATTGTGGAGTATTGGGGTTTATAGAAGTGTGTGATTTATTGTAGGTGTGGGTTTGTTGTTGTGATTGATTTTTGAAAGATTGGGTTTCGTTGGTGGTGGTGTTTGAATGGGCATAATGCCGGTGTTAGGCGGTGATGCGTGATCGAATGTTGGCCGGTGGTGGTGTTGTTTGAGTTGTTGCGATGGCTGCGGTGTTGCGGTTGGGTTGTTCCGTGATTCGGATGGCATATCCGCGCGATGCTGTCATTGGAGCTTCGGGTTGCTTGCTCAGATTGATTCTGCTGGAGCATTACATCGGGTTATCAGGCGAGTTTATTCTTCTTGAATAACTAGCTTATTATCCTGATTCGTGAGTTATTGAAATGCCTAGTATAACATATTATATCTGTGATTAGGTTAGTATAAGGTTAATTGTTTATGACACTTTTACGGGTTATCCATTTATCATACCTTAGGCGAGAATACTTAAGGGTTTGGTAGGTTAGTAAAACTTGCAACAATGAGAATTTAGTTACTAGATAGAACCCGTAAGTTATGGTTAGCCAGAGGAGGTTATTCTCTGTTGTCGTCGATGTGACGAGGACTCCTGAGATTCCTCTTAGACCGATTCATCGAAGGTGGTTATCACGGATTTTTTCTTCGTTGAGGTTGAGAACAAATGCAATTCTCAGTGTGTTACGACACCTCAGCGTCACTATATATATATATATATATATATATATATATATATATAATATATTGAGTGTAGTATTGTTGGTTAGTTATTAGGGTACCCAGCTTGTTTCAGAGCACTAGTAACTTGGTTTAACGATTAATGGAGATATATGGATGGCTTGTGGTTTAGCCACCATTTCTCTGAGATAGTGTAGTTCAGAGACTATAATTCTCACCTTATAGTATAGCACCATGGTTAGTTTAGGTTGCTAGACTTGGTTCTAGGGTAGTCTTGGGGCGACATAGCTTCAGTAAGACATGGTCTTCGATTCGGAGCTCATCCTCTTACCTGCTATTGTTTTGATTAGCCTTAGGACTAGTCGTGGTGTACTATGTATTCTTGAGGCTTGGTCCTTGAGCACTGTCATTGTGATTGGTGGTTGTTTGGAATGCTGGATTCCATGTAGGAGTGTGGTATCTCCTGGACTATTTATTGTTGGTGGTGAGCAGAGGGCTTGTCCGCGGTGGTTGGTCGCGGATGTTGAATATCTGATAGTTTGCCTTAGGATTGTTTGCCTGTTCACATGATTCTTTGAGCTAGTAGAGCTTACTCGTTAAGCCTTCTATCTGTGGGATGAGGCTTATATATAGGGCTGTGTAACATTCCGTCATCTAGGAATTCGTGTATGGCAGGCTTTGATTAGCCAGGTGGTTTATGAAGTTGTACGTCACCAGTGATGTTGGAATCGGCTGGGGTGGACTGTCACATCCTTGGGTGAAGATAGGCCTAGTGGGTTCCTGTACATCCGTGCTGGTGAGTTGTGTACATGATTAGGGGATTGTGAGGCAGTTCTGTTATTGGGGATTGTTGACTACTTGTTGGACACTTGTAGGTCATCCCATGAGTACTAGTCTATGTTGACAGCTAGAGTACTGTAGCACTTGATGGTAATCATGTTGCTTTGAGGAATCTTAGAGACTGATGTTATTTAGATGTCGTGACGGTTAAGTTGCTCTTTCATCCAGGTTCAGATGGTACAACTGAGTCACAGGAGGGCATCTGTATTAGTTTTGGTTACCACGCTCTCTGGCAGGTGGTTATCTTGTGTGTATTGCCGGGTTGACGGTAGTTGTGTTTCAGTCTCTAAGATCATGTTCACATCAATAGATAATATTCTCTTATCTTATTGGGATCGGATACATAAATAACTCCGCATCGGCTAACCCTCAAGAGGTTTAGGGATTCCTTAATCGGGATAAAATAGAAGGTGGGTCCAGGATGGATACTATTATAACTAGTCACCCATTCGGGAGTGTGGGATGGTACGAGACAATATTTATAATACGGTACAGGGATTATCCTGGTGGTTGAAATTCCTCGGAATATGAATATAGTTCGGACGTTGGCTCCGTAGGATTTGATAAATTGATGTAATATCCTCATAGTCTGGTCGAGCTAGTACAGTACATCGTACCCTTGTATCCAATCATGATCTCTTTAAGGTAATCCTTCTTTAGCTGTTGTCAGCCTACTTTAGTCATGGGGTTTAGCCCTTTGGGTTGACTTCTTTAAACCATTCTGGATCATAACATCATCATCATCATCATCAGGCATATCATTGCATCTCTGCATCCTTCCAATTCGTAAGTTCTTCTGATAGAAATCATTAACCCTTTCTGCATTATGTTTAATATAGAATCTTCTGCACTTGGGATAATCATAAGATTATCTCATTCCATCATATCATTATCATAACATATCATTGCATTGGGATAATTATGGGATTATCCTAGTTCATCATATTCTTCTCCTCTTATTTGAATTCCTCTTCTCCTAATTAATTTACGGTGTAATTAGATTCATCTTCCTTCTGCATACTCCTCTCCTCTCTGCATTTATTCCTTCCTCTTCTGCATATAGTTAATTTATTAGATTAATTAGTCTGGTTGGTTACTATGAGCTTTAGGATGGTATCTGGCTGTAGGCGATCTCATTTAGCTTGTGATAGCTTCGGGGTTGTGCCTGGTTGGGGTTTGGATAACCCGGTTGAATTGTAGTCGACCGAGGGTTGTTTACCCTCGTGCGTGATTGTATTTCTGAGGTAGGTTAGTCGCTTCTGGCACTGAGGACCATGGTAGTGATTAGAGTGTAGTTAGTAGTCCTTGGGACTGGAGTGTAGTTATAGTCTTAGCACTCCTTTGCTCGAGATGTGTATGTATAATTATAGTATAGTTACATATAATCATTAGACTAGTTATGTACTTATTAGATACCTATTAGGAATCTTGTATATATTTATATATTTTTATATATATATTGTTTATCATTAGATATTATTATATCCTATTATCATTAATATATATATCCCATCTCATTAGTTAGTATAATTGTTTAGCTATTCTTGGGAATTAGTGAACTCGTTGTTTGCTCACTCTCGCATCCCCCTTTCAATGGTAGGTTATTTCAAATTTAGTTACTGCTGTGGTGATCCTTGGAGAGCTGAGCTGGAGGCTCATTTTCCAGCCATTACCGTTGGGCTTGCTGCGTAGAGGTTTGTAGAATCTTATGTTTTGATTTTGCTTCTTAGTCTTCCGCTGTTTCTGTTTTTCCTTATTACTCTGTTGTGATATTATTGTGAATGACTGGACCAGAATTTGTCTACGGCTCGGTTGTTCGTGGGGCGAATCTTTGGATTCCCCGACCTGCACTTTCTCGAATCTCAGTAATTGTTCTAGCTACCGATTACTGGATTTTGGGGCGTGACATACTTGGTATCAGAGCTTTAGGTTAACACTTATCTCGGTGTCTAGCACTCTTAGGTTGAGTTATTCTTTAGGACGAGTTAGGACGATTCCTTGATATCTGGTATCTTTATCACATGTTGGGTTATAGAGTAAATCTCTTGAGACCTTTTGCGTATAGGCTTCTAGCTTAGGTCTAGTGTGGAGGCTTTTGCTGTAGATTTAGAAAACTCAAGATGCTTATCTTAAATCCTTAGAATAGCGATTGATTAGCTTCTAGTGGTAGTGGTTTTCCCCATTTTGTTTTGAGTATTGGGTTTTAATTTTAGCTGTGTGATCTTTCGTTATTTGGGTGACGCTGTGTTTGCCGTCGTAGTAGTTTTGACGTGCATCCTATTTTAATATTTCTCTTACGAGTTTTGGTTATCTGCTCCTAATCGAATCTAGATCGATCAGGTTATTGGATCTGATCGTTTGGATTGGTTTTCATTATTTATTGATTACATCGTTTTAACCGATTATTTTCATCTCTTGTGTCGCAGACCTGATCTCATAGCAGACGTGTTATGAGACTGGGGATGTTGTACACATCAGATTTCAACGTTGCTCATATAAGGAGAGGGGCATCATATTCCACTTTCCCTTATGTTGTTATGCATCTATAAACAATTAGTTTCTATAATCAAATTATATAAATTAGTATATATATATATATACAAACTATATATTGATATATTTTTACCCAGAATATTTGCTAGGTTACCTAGAAATGTTTTGTCGTCCACCTGGACGAGGAGTTCAGGGGGCTTTCTATTTTATCGACCTTGTGTAACCACTAGTACGATATGGTTACACATTGTAATTTGAAATATACTACCATATACATTAGTAGGTATTTTAAATTTGGGGACAAAATTCTTCTAAGGAGGGTAGATTGTAATGTCCTGGATTTTCGGGTTATTTTTTTTATTATTAAGTATTATTATTTGTATTCCTCCACGTTAAGTTTCGCACATATATTCCGTATATACTATTTCATCCATTATGCATCCATTTATTCTTTTCGACTGGTTTTGTCATTAGATTTTTTTTATTCAATTTCGATGGTTCGGTGGCTATTCGGAGGAGAATGTGACGTTGTGGCCTTGGGAACCCCTAGATGGGCTGGTGCTGATGTTTGTTTGATGTTTTTGTGGTTTGGAATGGTTCCGGGGAGCCGTTGGATTGGCCGATAGGTTTTCGGAGTTTTCCGAGCAAAGATTTATTTTCGGGGTTTAAGCGTTTTTGTGGCCGTGAGGCGGTGAATGGGGTGTTTATACCTTGGGAAACCTTTGTTGAGTTTTTGGTAGTGCTTATGTGGTGGTGTTGGTGGTTTGGTATGATTCTGGGGTGTCCGGGCTTGGCTGTTTGGTTTTCAAGGTTTTCCTTCTTGCAGTTTCTATTCACTGTCAGAAAAGATTCCCTTTGTTCGAATATTTTTTTTGTGTTTACTCGAATATTTCTTGGCAGGGGAAAAATATTCGAATATTTATGGGTTTACTCGAATATTTTTTTGCTGCGTCTGAGCTTGGTTTTTCTATGTTTAAGGCCGGGAAAATTTATTCGAATATTTATGGGTTTACTCGAATGTTTTTGGCGAAAACTCAACTTTTCCTTTTAAAACCTCAAACCGGCTTTGGTCGTCCACACTCTCTTTCTCTATCTCTCTCTCTCTAAATCAACTTCTCTCCCTCCCCAAAACAAATCCTCCCCCTCTCCTCCTCTACCCTCTCCTCCTCCCTTGCTCATCTAGGCTCCAATTTGGGTTTAGGCTATCCTCGTTTGTTGTTCACGAGTATGGTGGTTGGTGCTGCTAATTTCGGGCATGGAGAGAGGGTTGCGTTCCCCTCGTCCGTCGCCGTTCTTGGTCGTCATTCCTTACCGATCTCAGCCGTCCTCCTTCCGGTAAGTGAATCCCCTATCCCTCTTCCTTGATTGTTGTTTAATTTCAATTTTGGTGAAACCCTTGTTGGGCTAATTTTAGGGTTGTGAATGTTGATGGATTGGGTTTGATTGTGGAGTATTGGGGTTTATAGAAGTGTATGATTTATTGCAGGTGTGGGTTTGTTGTTGTGATTGATTTTTAGAATATTGGGTTTCGTTGGTAGTGGTGTTTGAATGGGTTTATCGCCGGTGTTGGGCGGTGATGCGTGATCGAATGTTGCCCGGTGGTGGTGTTGTTTGGGCTGTTGCGATGGCTACGGTGTTGCGATTGGGTTGTTCTGTGATTCGGGTGGCATGTCCGCGAGATGCTGTCATTGGAGCTTCTGGTTGCTTGCTCGGATTGATTCTGCTGGAGCATTGCATCGGTTTATCAGGCGAGTTTATTTTTCCTGAATAACTAGATTATTATCCTGATTCTTGAGTTATTGAAATGCCTAGTATAACATATTATATCTGTGATTAGGTTAGTATAAGGTTAATTGTTTATGACACTTTTACGGGTTATCCGTTTATCATACCTTAGGCGAGAATACTTAAGGGTTTGCTAGGTTAGTAAAACCCGCAACAATGTGACTTTAGTTACTAGATAGAACTTGTAGGTTATGGTTAGCCAGAGGAAGTTATTCTCTGTTGTCGTCGATGTGACGATGACTCCTGAGATTCCTCTTAAACCGATTCATCGAGGGTGGTTATCACGGATTTTTTCTTCGTTGAGGTTGAGATCAAAGGCATTTCTCAGTGTGTTGGGACACCTCAGCGTCACTATATATATATATATATATATATATATAATATTGAGTGTGGTATTGTTGGTTAGTTATTAGGGTGCCCAGCTTGTTTCAGGGCACTAGTAACTTGGTTTGACGATTAGTGGAGATATATGGATGGCTTGTGGTTTAGCCGCCATTTCTCTGAGATAGTGTAGTTTAGAGACTATAATTCTCACCTTAGAGTATAGCACCTTGGTTAGTTTGGGTTGCTGGACTTGGTTCCAGGGTAGTCTTGGGGCGACATAGCTTCAGTAAGACATGGTCTTCGATTCGGAGCTCGTCCTCTTGCCTGTTATTGTTTTGATTAGTCTTAGGACTAGTTTAGGTGTACTCTGTGCTCTCGAGGCCTGATCCTTGAGCACTGTCATTGTTATTGGTGGTTGTTTGGAATGCTAGATTTTATATGGGAGTGTGGTATCTCCTGGACTGTTAGTTGTTGGTGGTGAGCAGACGGCTTGTCCGTGGTGGTTGGTCGTGGATGTTGAACATCTGATAGTTTGCCTTAGGATTGTTTGCCTATCATGTTGTGGCACTTATTGTTCTCATGATTCTTAGAGCTAGTAGAGCTTACTCATTAAGCCTTCTATCTATGGGATGAGGCTTATATATAGGGTTGTGTAATGTTCCGTCATCTAGGAGTTTGTGCATGGCAAGCTTTTATTAGCCATGTGGTTTATGAAGTTGTACGTCACCCGTGATGTTGGAATCGGCTGGGGTGAACTATCAGATCCTTGGGTGTAGACAAGCCTAGTGGGTTCTTGTACATCTGTGCTGGTGATTTGTGCACATGATTAGGGGATTGTGAGGCAGTTCTGTTATTGGGGATTGTTAACTACTTGTTGGACACTTGTCGGTCATCCCATGAGTACTAGTCTATGTTGACAGCTAAAGTACTGTAGCACTTGATGGTAATCATGTTGCTTTGAGGAATCTTAGAGACTGATGTTATTTAGATGTCGTGACGGTTAAGTTGCTCTTTCATCCAGGTTCAGATGGTACAACTGAGTCACAGGAGGGCATCTGTATTAGTTTTGGTTACCATGCTCTCTGGCAGGTGGTTATCCTGTGTGTACTGCCGGGTTGACGGTAGTTGTGTTTCAGTCTCTAAGATCATGCTCACATCAATAGATAATATTCTCTTATCTTATTAAGATCGGATACATAAATAATTCTGTATCGGCTGACCCTAGAAAGGTTCAGGGATTCCTTAATCGGGTTAAAATTGAAGGTGGGTCCAGGATGGATACTATTATACCTAGTCACCCATTCGGGAGTGTGAGATAGAATGAGACAGTATTTGTAATCTGGTACAGGGATTATCCTGGTGGTCGAAATGCCTCGGAATATGAATATAGTTCGGACGTTGGCTCCGTGGGATTTGATAAATTGATGTAATATCATCATAGTCTGGTCGAGCTAGTGCAGTACATCGTACCCTTGTATCCAATCATGATCTCTTTAAGGTAATCCTTCTTTAGCAATTGCCTGGCCACTTTAGTCATGGTGGCTAGCCATTTGGGTTGACATCTTTAAACCATTCTGCATCATAACATCATCATCGTCATCATCAAGCATATCATTGCATCTCTGCATCCTTCCAATTCGTAGGTTCTTCTGATAGAAATCTTTAACCCTTTATGTATATGTTTAATATAAAATCTTCTGCACTTGGGATAATCATAAGATTATCTCATTCCATCATATCATCATCATAGCATATCATTGCATTGGGATAATTATGGGATTATCCTAGTTCATCATATTCTTCACCTCTTATTTAAATTCATCTTCTCCTAATTGATTTGCGGTGTAATTAGACTTATCTTCCTTCTGCATACTCCTCTCCTCTTTGCATCTATTGCTCCATCTTCTGTATCTGGTTAATTTATTAGGTTAATTAGTCTGGTTGGTTACTGTGAACTTTAGGCTGGTATCTGGTTGTAGGCGATCTCGTTTAGCTTATGATAGCTTCGGGGTTGTGCCTGGTTGAGGTTTGCATAACCCGGTTGAATTGTAGTTGACCGAGGGTTGTTTACCCTCGTGCGTGATTGTATTTCTGAGGTAGGTTAGTCGTTTGTGGCGCAGAGGACCATGGTAGTCGTTAGAGTGTAGTTAGTAGTCCTTGGGACTAGAGTGTAGTTATAGTCTTAGCACTCCTTTGCTCGAGATGTGTATGTATAATTATAGCATAGCTACATATAATCATTAGACTAGTTATCTACCTATTAGATACCTATTTGGCATCCTTTATATATATATTGTTTATCGTTAGATATTATTATATCATATTATCATTAATATATATCTCATCTCATTAGTTATTATAATCGTTTAGCTATTCTTGGGAGTTAATGAGCTTGTTGTTTGCTCACTCTCGCATCCCCCATTCAGTGGCAGGTTATTTTAGATTTAGTTGCTGCTGTGGTGATCCTTGGAGAGCTGAGCTGGAGGCTCATAGGCTCATTCTCTAGTCATTACTGTTGGACTTGCTGCGTAGAGGTTTGTAAAATCTTATGTTTAGATTTTTCTTATTAGTCTTCCGTTGTTTCTATTTTTCCTTATTACTCTGTTGTAATACTATTGTAAATGACTGGGCCAGAATTTGTCTACGGCTCGGTTGTTCGTGGGGCAAATATTTGGATTCCCTGACCTGTACATCCTCGAATCTCAATAATCTGTCTAGGTACCGATTACTGGATTTTGGGGCGTGACATAAGTAAAATGTCACATTCTATACTTATAGCCACTGGTACACCCTGGTACTTACACAAAAAGACTAAACTATGAATCTTTAAAATGGATAGCTTCTTGGAGTCCAGTTTTATAGTCACTAGTACACTCTCCTAAATTTAGACTAAATTTAGACCAAACTAAATTTTCCTCCCTGCTACCACAGCTACTGCTATACCCTCCCTACTACTACAGTCTTACATCAGAGTACCATCAGTTGGGGCTTTGTCCATTTACCATCAGTAGGGGTTTCAATCAATAAGTTTCAGTCAACAATACTCTTGGTATCACAATATAGAGAAGACCTAGCTATCACAATACTCTTGAAAAACAAAACAATAAAACTCAAACTAGAAAAACAATAAAAAAACACAATCACATTTACTGAAACACAATCATATTTACTAAAAGCAAGTCTGGGTTAAAGATTAATCTTTCTAAAAGCACAGTATTTTTCTCAGGATTACCAATTGAAAACTTGAACTCATCAAGAGTGTTCTCCAAAGTTTTACTGTGTATTGGGTAGGGTGTTTTGGGTTTACCAAAAGTGTCCTTAACAAGATTGAGAGTCTCTTTAGAGATTTTCTTTAGGCTAGAGTATATCAAAAGAAGGTAGTTGCAAGTGTTGCTTAGGTTGATATTTGTGTTCATAAGAATGAGGGAGGTCTTGGCATTAAAAGACTAAAAAAAAA
The DNA here is from genome assembly GCA_014058105.1 of Kingdonia uniflora. NCBI lineage: Eukaryota > Viridiplantae > Streptophyta > Magnoliopsida > Ranunculales > Circaeasteraceae > Kingdonia > Kingdonia uniflora. Next base: position 2,338,760 of record JACGCM010001560.1, read on the forward strand.
CATAATCACATTTACTGAAAACACAAACTAGAAGAAAAAAAAAACAATAACACATTTACTGAAAACACAAACTAAATGAAGAAAAAAAAAACACAATATGGACAATGATCTACACACCAACTCCCTTCTCCCCACCATCTCCTTTCTCCTCACCACCATATTTCTTCTTCATTTTCTTCTTGCCATCTGCACCATCCTCCATGCCATCTTCTTCTTCTTCTTCTTTTGCATCTCCAATCTCTATTTCATCAAAATCAGGGTCAACCATACCATCATCCCACTCATTCTCAGACCCTGTAGATGAACCATGAAAGCCTAGGTCTGAGACAACATTATTCTCCTCCTCCTCCTCCTCTTCATCTTCATTACTTAAGAAGAACCTGGTTGCCTTGGGAGAATCAGTTCCATCCCCATACATCCATTCATTCTTACTGTCAGAATCCATGGGGATGGTAATGAAGGGTCTTTGAGAAAAAAAAACACAAGATGGTAATGAAAGGCCTTTGAGAGAGAGTAAAAGATGAGAAATAAGAAGTAAAAACTGCACCTTTTAAAGATATACGAATTTACATTGGGGGGTTACTTGGTGCAATTAATGACTGATGAATTCCCTTAAACTAGTCAAAAGGGGTAAGTGGTTAGGAGTTGGGGGTTTAAGCCAAGTCTAATTCCCATAAAACAGTGTTCAAGTAATGATAAAATTATACAATAACAGATGTGCTTAATGACATTAACCACAAAAATGTGTTGCATGGCATAAAAGAGTGGGGGGCTTTGGGGATTAAAAAGAAAATCCATCACACAAATACATTTGAAGTACCATTACAACATAAAAATAAAATCCATTACAGCATAATCTTAAAATCACTTACAACATACAGAGAAAACTCTTACAAATAGATAAAATAGCATGATCTTATACACAAAACATGTCACACAAGTACATAAAACATGTCACACAAGTACATAAAACTTGTCACACAAGTTTTGCTTTTCCTTTGAATTCCCTACCAAATTCATTCAAGTCAATTGTAACTGACATTTTGACTTTGAGGTCTACATCATTGTTCCTCTCATTTCCTTTTTTATTCTTCATCTTTTCATCTTGCATGAACACCTTAAGCCAATCAAAGTTCCCACAGTGACTATTGACACACTTGAGAAATTTTTGCCCCTTGGATTTATCAACTGTAGAAGTAAGTAACCTCCTTGGAGCACCACAAAGATCACAATTGGTGAACCACCATGGGCATAGTTTCCACCAATGCTTTGAAGACCCATACCCAAAACAACCACCATTAAAAGAGGTCTTAGTCTCACATTTGGACTTCTTAATTACAATATCCTACCACTCGAAATCATTGCATTCACTAACTGGCAACTAAGGAACTTCCTATTAGTGCTTTTTTCAGTGTTGGATTTCTTTAGCATCATAATTCCCATAAAACCCTCTCTCTTGCATTTGTTGTAAATCCATGGACAATCCAATCCTGTTTCATGGCCACCATTACCACAAATCACACAAATTTCAGCCTGCTTCACGAATTTATGTTAGTTAGTTAGACTATACCCCCCATATTAGTTTCTGCACTTCGTCTTTACCCCTCAAAGCTTAAACAAACTTTAATGGCAGAAAAAATTAAAATTTAAACATAAGCACAAAAGCATATAAAATTAAGATATAAAAATGTTACCTTAGACTTGGAACCTCCCCCCATTGTCCAAAAAATAAACAGAGGCTAAGTTTTTGAGCGAAGAGAAACAGAGGTTACGCCTTGTTTAAGCTTAAGTTAACGGTCAAATTTGATTTTAATCTGGATCGTTAGATCTTGATGAGTAGATCGAGGATTTTTTTATTTATTTTTTAATCTTTTATAACCGTTAACCTGGGTCATTGATTCACGTGTTTGGCACGCGAGGGTATTTTTGACAGTTCACTAAAATTTGACCAGTCAAAGGCCAGCCAACCCAAAAATGGGGGTCATATGCCAATAAATGCCAACACTGGGGGGCAATTGCGAATTCGTCTATCATAGTGGGGGGCAAGCGCAAATTTTTTCTTGTATAAATCAGCTAATACAATTATATAATGTTTAGAAGAAAAAACTAGACCTAAATATTTTCTATAGAAATCGGACTCAAACTAAATGTGAAGAAAAGAAAGTTATAGAAGAGAAAGTGAATGTACCTGTCTTTTAACTTCATATAGGAATCCTTCTCTGGGAGATTACAATGGAGAAAAGGGTCACTCAAGAGATCTGTAAAAAGATTTGAAATAGAACTTGGAGAGGTTTCGCGGCAAAGCCCATCGTCAATAGTTTAGTTTGAGTGGATGACTATTTTGAGTAGGAGTGGGACTCTAAGAGCATCCATAGCAGCCTCCCTTGAAAAATAGGGAGTTGCTGTGACTTGGAACTCCATTTTTGTTTTTTTCATTTTCAAACTCCTTTAAAAAAGGAGCCAAGTAACCATGCATGTACAAAATAAAGGAGAAATAACTTTTCACTTTCCACGTAAGGATAAACATTTACTTGGCTACCCAAATCTTTTTTCTCCCTCCTAATGTTGAGGAGAGAGAATGTAAAAATAGAGAGGAAAAGAAATTTGAGTCTATAAAAACATTTTTTCAACTTTATTGCCTCCCTAAAATAAGTTGAGGGAGGCTGTTGTGGATGCTCTAAGAGCATCAGGTGTAGCCTAGCTAAAGTATAGCTAGCAAGATGAGTTGGAAAGTGATATTTGAAAAAGTCAAAAAATAGACTCCCCAAAAACTACTCCATGTAAAAGAAAATATGATGTGTAACAAGAAAAGTTTTAAAAAAAGGCTAAAAAAAATAGTTTTAATATTTTCAAACACTTTCTACGTATTAATTTTAGTTAAAAAAAGGTTTACACGTAATAAAGTTGTCCTAGTTGGCTACCCAAAAAAATTTCTCTCTCCTCATTGATGAGGAGAGATAGTATCAAAACCTAAAATAACTACCTACTTAAGGAGGCTAAAAACATGATTTTAAATATTTTCTCCTCTTTATTTTAACTATAGAGAACCTATACTAGATGCTCTAAGAGGGTAGTTATTTTAGGCTTCGATACTTTCTCTCCTCAACAATGAGGAGAGAGAAAAAAAAATTGGGTAGCCACCTAGAATAACTTTATTATGTGGAAAATCTTTTTTAACTAAAATCAATACGTAGAAAGTGTTTGAAAAAGTTAAAAAGTATTTTTTTTAACCTTTTTTGTTTGCACGTCATACTTTTCTTTTGAGATGGAGTAGTTTTTGGGGAGTCTATGTTTTTAACTTTTTCAAATATCACTTTCCAACTTATCTTGCTAGCTATACTTTAGCTAGGTTACACCTGATCCTCTAAGAACATATGCAACAGCTAGGTGAAGGATGACATGGCAAGGTGAATTCACTCCTTCACCTTGTTTGAGCTCAAATCGACCTACAGCAGCTAGGTTAATTAGCTTACGGGGTAACCAAAAATCAACCTTGAGACCACCCTCAGGGTGGATTTTTATTTTATTGATGCCCCACACTTCTGAACTGCGGGGCATCAATAACTAATTATATTATGATATTTGTTAAGATTTAAGTGGCTCTCATGCCCCACAGTTCAGAACTGTGGGGCAAATATACGCTTATGATGGAGACACGTAGACAACTATGGTATAAAGTTGAGTAACGGCTAGTTGATTCCCCATAGTTCAGAACTGCGGGGCAGAGCCGAACTGCAGGGTAAACCCTATTAAAATGAATTGTTCAACACTCCTCCCTCCTTAACTTATAAAAAAACTCTATCAAGTTCCTAAACTTCCACCATGTTACCATGTTAAAATGAATTTGTCACAAATGCTGAACCATTCCCAATATCGCGACCACAATATTCAACAACTATTCCCGCCACTCGACATTCCTTTTTAATCTCAATTTGATCCCCAAAGAACCAATTATAACCCTCATTACTAAACCCAAAGATATTACCCTCAATTCAATGCGTAATCAAGCTCGTACTCTCAACCGGCGAATCCATATTTTTCATCTCAATTGATTTCGTCGGTGGAAGTTCGAGTTCCACGCCGATGAGAGGTATATGGGTCTTAAATGATTTAAACCTCAATACATCACAGGTTGTATCTCCGGTTGTATCTCTGGTTGTCACGAGAAGTAATGCGTACGGAAAGGCAAAGGTTAAAAGATAGACGGCACCGACACCAATTGTAGTTGATGATGGAGTTGAGGTTGAGGATGGAGTTGAGGTTGAGGATGGAGTTGATGTTGATAAAGAAAGATACAAGAACTCAAAAAATTAGATGTTCGATGACTTCGTAAATTTTACATGTGCTTGGTCCTAAGTTTTACAAAACCTCAATGTCACGAACAACCAAAAAGATACTATAATATGGTTTAATGTGCGTGACCAATTCAACTCATTCTATAATGACCAATCGATGTGGTGATCATGTAATAGTATCAATTACGCGTTTAAGGGGTGGATCAATAAGAATTGTTTGATCTTTAAAGGCATCATTCAGGACCTTGAAAGTCAACATTTTACCAGTATTGGAATGGGCGACATAGTAAGTATTTAATTTATTTCGCATTTCATTAAATTTGCTGGGTTAATCGTACTCATAAGAATTTAAAACTTGATTTGTAGCATGGTATGGCATATGAGACCTTCGAAAAAATATAAAATAAATCATTCCAATTTTGGAAGACTTACAAAGTTTTGGAGAAATGCCAAAAATAGTCATAAATTCATCACATCGAGCAACCCGGCCGCAACGTCGCGAGAAAGTTAAATTTTAGCGATAGCCCGAGCAACTCCACCAACACCGAACCCTCTATACCTACTTTTCCCACTCCAAATGTCATAATTCTGGATGATTCTATCGACATGGATGCACCACTATATGTTTATGGGGAAGTACGACCGGACGTCCAAAAAAAATATGGCAAATGAAGCGGCAAAGTCAAGTGTAGGTTATTAGGGAAAGAAGATGTTTAAAACGACGACAAACATGGTGGAGGCATGGAATGAGAGAGATGAGAAGGCAAAATAGGATAAGGAAGCTAGAGTTGGAACACGAGAAGAACAAAAATTGGCTAGAGAAGTAGAGATTTAAAGGAGGCGTGAAGTGGAGCTAGCTAGAAAAGAAGCCATCGAAGAGTAAAATTTAGTCAAGGCGATGGCAACGGACAAAACTAACCTACTACCGGCAGAAAAGCATTGGATGAAGAAGCAACTTAAACTTTATTCCAAGAACTTTAAAGAGCAATGTCCAAGTGATAACGAAATTTCAAGGGATGAAGATTGATGTAATCCTTAGCGTTAATAGTAGTTCTTAATTTTTATGTTATGGTTTATTTGAATAAAATTGTTATCAATCCTTTTATTCTACAAAATATATTTCAATCAAGTAGAGAAAATACATTACAACTTCAACATAAAATTATAAACTTCGAAACAAAATGTCTTACTTTAGAAAATAAATAAAAACAATCTACATTACTCCACCCTTTTTTATTCCACAAATGCGCAATAAATTTATTTCGTAATTGGAAATGAGCACCTTCATTTCTGATTTTATGAATCTTCGTGATGTACTCCGCCATAGTGTTGAGACTGTGTGTTAGATTTAACGTCTTATGCACCCTATTCACAGATTCTCTAAACTCTGGATCAATATTCACTTACCGAATGTAAGTATGATGTTCATCTTCGACGATCATGTTGTGCATGATTATACATGCGTACATAAAATTTCATATATCACTAGGCTTCCAAAATCGCGTACTGCGTGCCAAAATTTTGAACCTAGCTTGTAATACCCCAAAAGCAGCACGCTCTACGTCTTTCTGATATGTTTCTTGCATCTTTGCAAAATATCTTTCGGCATCGTTCGACGAATTTATTACGATTTGAACAATTGTTTGCCAATTTGGATAGACTTCATCCGCTAAATAATCCCCCATAGTGTGCGGGAACGTGCCTATATTGTAATTACATGGAGGCACAACTCCATTAGACAAGTTGTTGAAAAGTCATCCTTGATGCAAGGCATTCACGTCGTTGTTAGAACCAGGCACCCCAAAAAATGCATGCCATATCCAAAGATTTTGCAATGCAACTGCTTCTAAAATCGTTGTTAGATGCCTCTTATACCCGATATATTGTCCTGCCCACCCGGTAGAACAATTCTTTTATTTTCAATACATACAATATAAACTACCTAACATCCCTGGGAAGCCTTGCGATCCATACACTTCTAACAACCTTAATGTGTCGTTTTCATCGAGAGATCTAAGGTATTGAGCTTTGAATTATTTGATAATTGTTATGTAAAAAATTTCAAACTCAAATTACCCGCAGACTGTCCAATCTAAATGTATTCATCTTGGGCGCCTACGCTCGTACCGTAACATAACATGCGAAGTGCGTACATTATCTTTTGGTACGCCGATAAGCCCATTGTTTTAGCGGCATTTTCTTTTTGAATAAAATAGGTGTTCGAAGAAATAACTTGATCATAAATACGTTGATATACACCTTCGCTCATACGGAATCGATGACGAAATGAGAGACTGGCAAAGACTAGGTTGGCACCAAAATAATCTTTCATAAGGTTGAACTCACCCAATTTATGGTTATACCCTTTCCGCTTGAACAAGTTAATGAAAAATTGACCGTTGAGCTTCTTGTTGAACAAGTTTATGAACAAAACTAGCCGTTAAGCTTCTTGTTGAACAAGTTATTGAAAAACTAGCTGTTGAGCTTCTTGTTAAAAAAAAATTTCCAAAAATATAGCCGTTTTGATCACCAAAAAAACCAAGCATGGAGGGGGGAGCAAATAATATTTCATGCAGACCTAGCCCCGCAGTTCTGAACTACGAGTTATATAGACAACTCAGATGGAGCCACGTGTCCCCCTTGTTTACCTCGCTGTTTTAAACTGTACGGCTAGGTCTAGATGAATTTTGTGTGTGCATCTCTTCATACTTAGTTTTTTTTTTGTTCTCCCTTTCTTTTAGGTATTTCCTCAAACACCTTCCTTCTATTGCAAAATTATCATCACTTAGTTTTTTATGAGCTCTTCTTTATGGGGCATTTCTTCAAATACTTGAAAAAACCAAGTATGGACAAACATATTTGAACAAAACACAAGTATCACAACATATAATTCTCAAACATAATGCATAATCAATTAAAAATAGTTTAAACATATCATATCAAAGTTCAGAACAAAAAAGAAATACTAGAAACGGCAATTTAAACAAGTAAAACAAAATGTAATAAATAAACAGAAGCCTAAGTAGGACGACCTCTCCTTGTTTGGCGGGCACGTCTGCTACATGTGAGGCTCTCGTTGTAGGTACATTGCACATCCGGCTCTGTCTGGCAGGTGATGAACATATCAGCTAGTCTCTCTCTCGTGACTCAGATAATATTATGTGACCGTCTCAGCTATTCCTCTAAGTTCCTTGTGTACTCAGCGTATTGCCTTGAATCTTCATATGCAGCTTGCCGCATTCTAACAGTTTCATGCCACAACTCATCCATAGTATTCCTAGGTGGACATGGGTATGATACTTGAATGGCTAGGATCGGTATCCGTCTACGTTCTCTGCTGGTTCCTGCCATATCCATGAACCATCCAATATCATGATCCTCATTGGTCGCATCAACACCATAGTTTTCCAACTGAGAAAATGTAGCTAAACTTGAAGTAGGTGGCACCCGTACATCGGGCCTAACTAGATCACGCCTGAACATCCATATATTTTCGACCCTCTTGACTAAAGTACAACCGATCTTGGGATTTGGATGAGCAAAATGCCAATATATCATGTAATCCACATCATCAATGAGATAATGGTTTCCATTGTAGAAGTTTACATCTTTAAATCTTTGATACAACTCTTGATTGTACCGTGGAAATTCTATAATCTCATGAGGGGATCATAGGAAACACTATCATTTATCTGATCACAGCAAAAGAATGATGGATTTTAGACCCCGAATTGTCCATTTCATCTTTCCACGCACTCATACGGGGATACACATGGTTAAAGTTTAGAACCTTCACTAGATACATTCCAACCCGATAATACTCAAAGAACTAGAACTTTAACATCGCATAGAAGCATGTGAGCGATTTCTTCCCCTTTCTTTTCTTTAGAACTGAGACTTCATCTAGTCCCATATACAAAGTCGCCATAATTGGAGTACCCTAGTCGAACTTTGTCGCACCTATAATATGGTAGTCTATCAAAGCTGCAAGATAACCCATCGAAAGAGATGTGCTAGTATTTGAGAAAAACAGATTACCCATCATATACCCAACAAATGCCCTCGCATACACTATATCCATGTCTTGGTTGTAATTGTTGAGTTCTAGATTCAAAACCGTTTTTCACGTTTTCAAATACGCAAAATTGATGTTACCATACCTGATGTCATTGCTTGTGATTCTGGGGAACATCTTTTTCTATTTCATCAAAACTCGAGTACTTATCATCGTACGGCAGTTCGATACCCATCCCACAAAATAAACACGTTAGCATGACGAAGTCTAATGGCGTAAAGCCAAGTTCCCTGTAAGGGAAGTAAAATATATGGATGGAAGGCCACTACTGTTCCACGAGAGTATGAATCATACGGTTATCAGAGTTTCCCGCCTTAATCAACAGAAACTCTTCAAAGCCCATATCGTCGGCCAACCTCTTCAACATCGGATACTTGGCAATTCATTGGTACTACTTCAATACTTTATTTAGTGATCCCCTACATTGTATTTTAACTTAATTCTGAAAACAAAAACACATTAACACCTTAAATTTTTCATTCTGCCATTTTGTTAAATATTTCGCAAACAACGTTAATAACACTTAAATTTTGTCTAAAAAGCTTAATGGCATGTCCTCAGATCCAACAAAAATATAAACCCAGTTGTCCTGGAGAATATCAACTCGGTACAAATCACCGAGGGTTGGGACGGGATCATTTTCCTTGAGGTGCAACTGCCAGATGTTGGTGACCATTTATTTCCCCCTTCGTTTAACTTTGGCGTTTACGTTACGTCTCGTTTTCAAATATATATATATATATATAGCACGCCTGCAAACTAGACTCTTCCGCCATTGTGCGGGTCTTAACGGCGTTCAATTCGGTAGGGAAATATGGGTTTGAAGGAGGTTGGGAATATATTGGTTTTGAGTTTATTTGATTTAGAGGGAAACTTGTGAAGAAAAACAAAGTATGAGATGGAGAAGGGAGTGGTCTTTTCTTTGCAGACCATGCCGCGTAGTTCTGATCTGCCCGACTTTATTTAATTTAAATATGCTACGCGGTGTTGTTTGATTGGTTCTCATACCCCGCAGTTCAAAACTGTGTGTAGGGTAGTAAGCGTTGCGATGACAATACGTGGCTAGATCTTAGGCGTTGTTTTTGCCCCATAGTTTTGAACTGCTGTAAGTAAGATCACCATATTTTTTAGGTGAACTGTTATGGGGTGTAGGGTGGATTGGGTTTGGGGTGGATTTGGGTGAATTCACCTACCTAGCTGCTGCATATGCTCTTAGTGGCAAAGAGAGAGGTGAACTTGATAAAGCATATGCAGCAGCTAGGTGAAGGATGAAGTGGCAAAGAGAGAGAGAGTGAATTCACCCTCTTTTCTCTCTTTTCCACCCACAACAGCTAGGTGAATTAGCCAGTAACCCAAAATCCATATTCACGGTAGATTTTCACTTTATAGATGCCCCTCACTTCTGAACTGCCCGGCAGATATGCGCTCAAGATTATGCCACGTGGATGGTTGTGGTTTAAAGTTTGGTAACGGCTAGTTCATGCCCCTCACTTCTGAAATGCACGGCAAAGCCTATTAAAATCAACTTTTCAACACTCCTACCTCTTTAGCTTATTAAAAAAACTTTATCAAGTTCCCAAACTTCTGCTATATCATTCTCAAACTCTCAATCTAATTCTCAAAACCACTCCCAATCCTCCAATACGAACCAAAAAGTAAACTTCTTTCCGTCTCAATTCGGTGCATTTGATTCGTCACAAATGCTTAACCCTTCCAAATATCGCGACCACCATATTCGATAATTATTCCCGTCACTCGACATTCCTTTTCAATCTTAATTTGATCCCTAAAGAGCCAATTATAACCCTCATTACCAAACCCAAGGATATTACCCTCAATTCGATGCTCAATCGAGCTCGTACTCTCAGTCGGTGAATCCATATTTTTTATCTCAATTGATTTCGCCAGTGGAAGTTTGAGTACCACGCCGATAAGAGGTACATGGGTTTTAAATGATTTAAACCTCAATGCATCACTGTTTGTATCTCTGTTTGTCCCTCCGGTTGTCACGAGAAGTAATGCGCACAAAAAGGTGAAGGTTAAAAGAAAGACGGCACCGACACCTATTGTAGTTAATTATGGAGTTGAGGCTGAGGATGGAGTTGATGTTGACAAAGAAAGATACAATAATTCAAAAAATTAGACGTTCGATGACTTTGTGAATCCCGCATGCGCTTGGTCCCAAGTTTTACAAAACCTCGATACCACAAACAACCAAAAAGCCATTACATTTTGGTTCAATGTACGTGACCAATTCAACTCGTTCTATAATGACCAATCGATATGGCGATCATGTAACGGTGTCAATTGCACGTATAAAGGGCGGCTCATTAAGGACTGTTTGATCTTTAGAGGCATCATTCAAGACTTTGAAAGCTGACATTTTACCGGCATTGGAACGGGCGACATAGTAAGTATTTTATTTTTTTCTCATTTCATTAATTTTGTTAGGTTAATCTAACTCATAAGAATTTTAAACTTGATTTGTACCTTGGTATAGCATACGATACCTTCGAAAAAATACAAAATAAAACATTTCGATTTCGGGAGGCTTACAAAGTCTTGGAAAAATGCCCAAAATGGTCATAAATTCATCCCTTCGAGGAACTCGGCCACAATGTTGCTAGGCATTCAAATTTTAGCGATAGCCCGAGCAACTCTACCAACACCGAATCCTCTACACCTACTTTCGCCACTCTAAATGCCACAATTCTGAAAGATTCTACCGACATGGATGCACCACTATAGCATCGAATTGAGGGTAATATCTTTGGGTTTGGTAACGGGGGTTATAATTGGTTCTTTAGGGATCAAATTGAGATTGAAAAGGAATGTCGAGTGGAGGGAATAGTTGTCGAATATGGTGGTTGCGATATTGGGAAGGGTTAGGCATTTGTGATGAATCAAATGCGCCGAATTGAGACGAAATGAAGTTTCTTTGTTGGTTCGTATTGGAGGATTGAGAGCAATTTTGATAATTAGATTGAGAGCTTGAGGATGACATGGCAGAAGTTTGGGAGCTTGATAGAGTTTTTTTTTTTTTAAGCTAAGGAGGTAGGAGTGTTGAGAAATTGATTTTAACAGGTTTTGTCGCATACTTCAGAAGTGAGGGATATGAACTAACCATTACCAAACTTTAAACCTCAGTCGTCCACGTGGCATAATTTTGAGTTTATATCTGTTGCACAGTTCATAAGTGAGGGGCATGAAAGCTAGTAAAATCTTGACAAGTGTCATTATATAATTGGTTTTTGATGCCTACCAGTTCAAAAGTGGGTGGCATCAATAAAGTAAAAAAATTCACCTTCAGGGCCAATCCACCTAGCTGTTGTAGGTGGAAAAGAGAAAAAATATGGTAAATTCACTCTCTCCCCTTGCCACTTCATCATTCACCTGGCTGCTGCATATGCTCTAAGGACATCTCCAACAGTTGAGAAAATGAATGTGACACTATTTCCCTCTTAGGAGACGAAAAAACGAGTGTGAGTTACTTGTGTGGCATTCTCAAAACTCAATTCGATATACGGAGTTCACACTCAAAAAAATGAGTAAGGCGGAGTTTAAGAAACCGTGCCGACTTCTTTACACCGCATGCACTTTTGAAGTCCGTGATAAACTTCTAAAAGTAAAAGTTGCTCGCGACTTCACTCTATGTTGGGACGACCAACCCGCTTCCGCGTCACTAAAAAAAGGTACTCTCCGAGGCAGTTCAAACTCCAAAGTGGCGTTGAAGAGTTAAAATATTGTCATTGACAGATTATCGTAGCAGACTGATTGTCGTGATACCGTAAATTTAGCTTACGTGTCATGTATCTAGACCGTTGAACTTCCGCGACAAACATATTGGTGTGGCACCCTAAGAGGCCGCAAACTCCCGCTTTTGAGCGCTTTGACACCATGACTCTCTCTCTCTCTCTTTTTAAAGTGACTTGACCCTCGGTTAGGACCTCAAAACAACTTTTAATGAGAGTCAACTCTCTTTTGAAGTGGTTTTCAAATAGACTTTGGCCCTCAATAACATCCGAATAAAAAGGCAACTAGTGAGAGTCAACTCTCTTTTGAAGTGGCTTTCAAATAGACTTGGCCCTCAGTAACATCCGAATATAAAGGCAAGTATTAGTATATGCTTGTAAGCTGCACAATCTATTTCACAGTCTATTAGGGGCGTCACTCCGGGCTAGTTACCCGTCCCTTCGGGGCTTAGTTGCCCTGGGGTTTGCCTTGGCCTCTCATGTATATTTCAAATTTCAGGACTTAGGACCATACTTGGTTTGTAAAAAACTAAAAAAACTGTAATAATAATAAAATTAGCGAGGCACATGTTACTACTTCGTACAGTCTCCAGCAACAAACTCTCCATCAGAAACGGGAGCGCAATTGGAGATCTTGAACTTCTCTCACTCAAGTCCTCCATTAAACCTTGCTTAGTCTAACCAGCTTCATCAAGCCACGTGTAACTACCCCACCATCACCATTCGAACCTTCTCTCTCTCTCTCTCTCTTCACCTCGTTCTTATATTAACCCAGTCACCATAGCCACCAAATTTAGATCACTCTCTCTGTTTCTCTCTAATGGCAGCAATAACAAGTTCATCATCAACAGCAACTGTGTTAAAAGGGGAGAACAGAGGGTTCTATATTGTTTCTTCTGCTACTAAAGGGGTTTTGAAGAAAGTTGAGATTCGTTTCTTGGGAACTCAGAAACGTAAAAATGTTGGGTTGTCAGTGAAGTTCAAGGCAATTCAAACAGTTGTTTGCTCTTCTGCTTTGTTGGAACCAGAGGTACTACTACTTATTTACTTCAATGGGTATCTGTATTTTGCCTTGTTTATAAATAGGTGTCTCTTAGTTTATGTTCATATGTATTAGAGTGACATGGGGTAGTTTGTGTTTGTACATATGTGTAAATGATAAGTTCAGAACAGTAGGTTTTTTTGGTATGAACTTTTTCGGAGATTAAAACCCATGTTTTGGAGATATTGGGAGACCTTAAAGATTGCTCCTTTGTGATATAAGAGGTGTTTGTAAGAAATGGGGGGTGTTTGTTCAATCTTAGTTAGGCTTGTTTCGTCACTAGATGCGATATGAAATGTCTCTAATCATAGTGATGCTGGGACACACTTGCTAAGTAGACTTGTTTACTATGATTTTTGTGACTAGTTTAAGTGAACTTCAGTTTCTTAGGATTTGATCTTATGTAAAAAGAGTTACATTGGTGCAGGAAGACAAAGTGGTTCAAGAAGTGTTGATGCAAGAGGCGGGTAAGCTATGATATTGATCTGATTTTCTTCAAACGATTTATCTTATTTTGTTATGTTGAATATCAAATTTATATCTTTCTCTCTGTTTCGATACTCAGATCAAACCAATACGGTCCTGGCCCATGTGAAATTTCAGTTACAGAAAGAGTGTTGCTTTGGCCAACGATTTCTCGTAGTCGGAAGTGATCCCATATTTGGTATGTGGGACGCAAAGAAAGCTGTCCCGATGAACTGGTCAGAGGGGCATACCTGGACAGTTGAGCTGGTAAGAAAGCAGCATAGATTTGCATGAGACTGCAGATTTTATTTTCAATAGTTACAATAGTTGATGTATCCGCTTCTTTTGTTCTTTGATTAGGATATCCCCGTCGGAAAAATTATCCAGTTCAAGTTCATCTTGGAGAGTGATTCAGGAGAACTTATGTGGCAACCAGGACCTGACAGGGTTTTGGAGACTTGGGAGACGGAAGAAACAATTATTGTTGCCAAAGAATGGGATGTTGAAGTTAAGCCGGCAGAGGAGGCTTTGATGGCCAACTCAAACATGGAGTTGGTCGCAGAAAACATTATCTTTGGAAATGGGGAACCTGCTACTGCAGACGACATTTTTTCTCCGAAAGAGAACAGTGGCACCAATGTAAACAAGGAACCAATCGTTGGTGAGGTCAATTTACTTGAAAGCAATGAAAAGAAGGCAATAAGCGAAGCAGATGTGGAAAACCTGTTTCTCCTTGAAGGGGAACCCATTTTGGTACCAGGATTGACGCCATTACCAACAATGACTATTGGAGAAGCTCCCACTAGCGAACTTGGAGGTATCGAAGCTGAAGATAGTTACATTTCTAAGGTAACTATTTGATGAAACGTGTCGTTTGTTAGTCTACCCCTTTTATTGAGTTCCTTTTAGCAAGATAGCTTCTGTGTGATAGTCCCAATTGGCTTATATTCCATACAACTTGTACTGTTTCCAATACAAGTCTCAATAAAAGAAAGTTTTGATTCTAGCTTGTATTTTGTTGGGAGCATTCTGTGTTTTAGCCCAATTCGCAGTAGTTTGCTCTATTTTGGGAGAGTTGGAAATGCAAAATAACTACTTCAATAATTTCTTATTTCCATTGCTTACAAATAATTACATTAAGGCCAATTTTTTTTCTTCTCCTTCTCTCTCGAAATAGCAGGATACACCTTGTAAGAATCCACCTGTGTATCAAACATGTCCACTGCAAATAATCATTAAACTATGCCCATTAGAGCTCCTTCTCTAACTTTACTTTTCTGTTTCATCTGTGGAATAACTAAATGAAAACCAGAAATACGAGATGAAAGCACCTGATGAAGAACCACATCAAGAACCCCGTTTAACCGAGGAGCAAGAGAAACCTGATTGCCAAACAACTGAGGAGATTGTTAAAGATGATTTACAATGGAGTCGTAAATCTGTACGGAAGTTTCTAAAGGATCTTCTGAATTTCCTTTAGAATCAACTGAATTAAACTGAACTGTGATTTATCTCTTGCGCCAGGCAAGCATTGAGGTGTTGTATGTACATGTTCTCTTCTTTTTTTCCTTTGGCTAATTGTTGTTGTACAATATTCTTTGAGCACCAGATCCGTGATATGTCAGATAACAGTTTTTTTTCCCTTTCCGTCTGTTCGATATATTTTCTGTACTCTACCAGTAACAACATGTATCATTAGGAATAGAGGATCAACTGTTGTCACGAGCATTACATTAACGACCAACAATGTTGTAGGTATTTTCAAGTAATACTGTCTGATAGAAGGTGTTATTGATTCATTTTACAGTAATGAAGCTCGTGTTGAAATTATTTTTCAAATAATACACTCAGAGAAAATATTATTGATACTATTTCAGGAAAAGTTTTATCATTATTTTCGTGCCTCACTGGGATAGACGGCTAGTCAAATGTTCTGATGATGATGCATGTGTCTTTATCATAGTAACTATGAGATGGCTGAGAAATGCAGCATTTTGAATGGACTGCTCCTGCGACTCTGAGTGGCTTGTATTCCTAATATATCTGTTAAGCTAATCTGAAAGTTCTAGTACATAATAAGCATAGTTCCAGACTCAGCTCAGATGAATTTCTATAACCCTAAAGAAAAACAATTTGGGTTCTTGGATACCTATCTCAAAAAGAAAAACCAAGTCGTGCAGTTTAAGGTATCTTCTTGTTGGGAAAAGTTGTGATTGTAACTTCAAAATGAAGCTAAATGAATAACATTGGTCCTCCGATGTCACATATGATTATCTCTTGATTACTAAATGAGTGGCATTGGACCAGGCAATGGCAAATACCGGGTTACATACGTTTACTTCTTCATTAATGAATAATGAATATAAGCTGACATCAATCAATGATAAAAATGTACTGGTAGGTCCGTGGTATAGATTCCGAAATAGAGATACTTAAAAGCATCTCCAACAGAGTGGTATATTAAGGTTTTTCTATACTTTTCAAAAAAAAAACCCATCCAACACGGGTATGGTGTTTAGCATACTCACCCCCATACCTCTCCAAAGTAAACCTGAACTTAGCGAGAAGTTTGTGCATACCGCCTAGGTGGTGAACCGTTAAACGCCCAACCATTTTTTTAATACAGTTGTCCAAAGGGAAAGTGAATGATTAACAGACGTAGGCGCTGAACCGTTCAACGCTCAAAAAAAAAAAAACGTAATTTGCTGTTGGACCAAAACAGTATGCGATTCTAGAATACCGGTATAGTAAACCGGAACAGCATACCACTCTCTTGGAAATGCTCTTAGATAGTAAAAGAAAATAAAAAACATAATTTTGCTGTAATTTGCTACGATTCTAGAATACCAGTATGGTAAACCGGAACAACATACCACTCTCTTGGAAATGCTCTTAGATAGTAAGATATACAGGTAGCATATCTTGAGGACATTGATTTAATCCACACACATTGCCTAAAATTATCAAACAATTCCCAGCCATTGCAATAAACCAAATCGATCTAGCAATATGAAGAACATCTAAACCGCATAAATATCAAGTGCCACAAATTCTTGAAAAGTTGATCACAGAAATGTGAGAGAATAAGCTTTGATCAAAGAAACTTGATATCCTTACACAGAGATCAAACAACTTGCTGGCAGAGAAATGCTAAATGGTGCAACAAACCAAAATATTCTTCTTTGTAAAAGCTTGGATACATATGAGGTTTTGAAACTATAATGTCAATATTGATATTACAACCATAGCTAAAGATACAATCGCTGTACAAAGACGCAAAGGAAAAAATTTATTTCCATTTCAGAGCTTCCTCCACCTCAAGAGAAGCTAACACGTAAAGAAAAGGTAGAGTAAAAGAACCCCTGGAGCAAATGATGCGCCAATTTTTAACTCCCAAATTTAAGACTGTAACTCTAACAAAAACTGCCTTGTGTGTGTTCCTATAAGTTGTCATGATACTGCACTTCCACTCTTATGGTACTCCGAGGATGATACTTGCAAGCCACGTGAATTTCCATCTTTGAATCTTTTAGCAGTCACAGTCTCAAATAATCTGTTAGTTGCATGCAAATATACAAAGGCCTTCAGGAAGAAAAACGAAGGGGGGAAACTAAGTTTGCAAGCTACTAATCAGGAAACATTAGATAAAACGATAACACCAACATTATAATGTCAGAATAAAATCTCAGTGTGATTTATTGCATATAAACCCGGTGAACACACCAGAAATTTAAGACCCATACGAGATATCGTGGGAGGGATATTGGTCAACAATATCAAAGTTTCAGCCGAAACTGGAATGCAAAAATATCATGAAAAAATTGTTTATATATCAGCATTGCCAACATTTCCTAATTTATCCGGAAAAATAATAGACCAGCCAATTTAAGGAATATATGAAAATTCAGGGGTCGCACGCACTCCCATGAATTTTTCTAATGTTTCCAATTTTCCTCTTCCAATGTTTCTAATGTTTCCGGTTTCAGATGTTTTCACGCCAGATAGATATTTCAAACCATGTTGTCAAAAACTAATGAAGAATCGGAGAAATGTTCACTACATGCAAATCTACAAAGATGCCCCAAAGCAAAAACACATTCAATATTTGCATATACGATCTCAAGCTTCTATAGAAGAATCTTCAATAATGCTCAGTTATCATGTGAGAAGGGAGCAAGGTGCCCTTCACCACTTATCCTTCTCAATGAAATTATCGTCTATAAACGACATGCAAAGGAGGCCCTTCTCTTTTAAGAAATATAGATTTTATTAACAAAGAATTGAGTAAACAGAGAGGGCAAAACATTTCCTATTTAAGATTTAATGCACTCCATGTTTTATATCTATCTTCATATATCAGCATCCTAAAAAACTGACATATTGGGATACGCATATAAACTATAAAGATATATCTATAAGGAATAAAAAGGATTGAGAATTTCAGCAAATGAGAAGTCGATCTCACTGAAATATCAGGAAAATATGTGAAAAGTAGGAAGCTGCAAAAAATGGCTGGTTTGAAATTATTAATATATCCGGATATAATATCAGTTTTGTTAGATGACCAAGATATATCTTTATAGAATACACTGGTCATGTATTGCGATAAGTAAACTTCAATTCTTTTTAAATATAAGTATCATCTAGTAATCTGATATCTCATATGGAGTTTCTTTATATTCTTTAAATCGGTACGGGTATCGGGCTGACATTTTATTCAGTATACCAGCCAAACCATATTTAACCAAATTTTTACTGTACTTGGTACAATAGAAAATGATGCCAATAGTATAGTAACTTCCTAATCATGAGAATTCATCTGCACATAAATTAGCTTCACTGTGCATGATGAGATAGCTTATGATAGTCCAACATCGGCAAGCTCCTGTAAGTAGGCTTACACTCTCACTAAGCACCAATTGTGGCAAAAAAAAAAACCCACACCTTTAGTTGAGAGGTGGTCAAGGTGGGGTTATCAGTGGGGTGGAATGAGGCACAGCAAATGGTATCAAAGTTGAGGGCGCATAGTTCCTAATACGGGAAATTGTAATAGTCCCACATCAGTTAAGGATGGTGATAGTCACGCATCCTATAGGATCTCGTCTGCAGTGAGATTCATAAGTAGACCTACACTTTTACTTAGCACTGAAGTCTATTGTGGGAGTGTCCAAGAACACACACCTTTATGTGGGAGATGGTTAAGGTGGGAATGGTATCGCGGCGGTGGGGAGTGGGGCATTACATGCTATCGTTGGAAATGCGAGTAAAGTCTCCTTCACCTCCTTCTCAGTCAGTGGCCTTAAGAGGTTATCATTATCCTCATCTCTCACAGGTTGTGGTGCAACTCAAAAGGTCTTCAACATTACGGACATCCACACTATATAAACAGCTAAAGAAATGTTCAATGGTTGCATCATGAATTATTGTGCCTAACGTGCCCATGATCCTCATCTAGAAGAGAATTTAAATGACAATATTTTGCCTACATGCCCATGATTCCCACAATGTAACAGTACATCACTTAAACTCTTCTTAGCGCCAATAAGCTCCTCATGCACATTATATCTCATCCCTCTTATGTTAAAATTCCATGCCCAAAATCCGATATTTGACATTATTAAGATATTCTGATATTGAAACAAATTACCAAACACTGACTTATCATACCCCTTACAAGCACCTCGTATAAGCTAGAGACTGTAAGTCTGTAACCCATTCCCAAAAACCACTTAGCCAATTTTGAAAAACCACATCATGAAACTTCTCATATTTATATCACATCTCAAATTTTAAATGGTCTAAGGAGTTTTTGTAGCCAAAATTATCATATGAAAGCAGGATATTTCCAATGTGTGAGAATAAGCTCGAGAAAAGCACCAAAAAAACCCAACATTTTCCAACAATCTATCAAGTCTTGCTCCTTAGGAGACTGAATGGGTGTTACTTCACCCTCATATGAAGCAGCTACTTGCTCCTTAGAAACCACAAACTCCTCCATGGCAATATGATTGGCATCCAACTTCCTGAACTCTGGCTTCTGTACTTTGTCTCGGACTTACTTCTTTCCTTCTCTAATATCTTGCCTCTTATTAATTTTGAGAAAATCTGTAATTTCAACAGATTGGGACTCCACCACACTAAGGAAGCGTTTTCAATATTGAAGTCGACTAATACAAATTAGAGTTCACTTGCACAATCTCAAGAAGTGCTACACTTCGATAGAACTACTGGACTAGACATAAACTTCCCAAAGTGTCATTATAGTTCAATGTAAAAAGAAGAAAAAAATCTGTTTTTAATTGATTTTGTTTTCAGCTTCTAATTATGATTATTATTTTGTAGAAATTTATCGCTGAGAAGATTGCATTAGCACACATGATATACTATATAGCATCTCACCTTGGTGATTTTATTTGCTTCTCTGCTTCTGCATCTCCCATAGATTTCAAAGTTATGAGTGTGTTTCCAGCCTGCGAAGTGTTTCTCGCAAATCAGACACATAAATATGCTTTGAAACTTGAAAAAAGTAAGGCCATCAAAGATTAGAAAAAAAGAACTACAACCCAGAAGAAAGAAAAATGATTTTTAGGATCCCCTAATGGGTTAAGACATGGGTATATGAGAAACGTATGCCAATAGAATAGTTGAAGTAATCAATACATGGGAAGCTATAGTTGTGAGAATCCAAAACGTTCACGGTTCGATGTTGGTAATAAACTGTCCAATTATACTTTCTACAGAATGAGGAGAAAAAACTTTCTTTTGGTAATTAAAATAAACATAAATTAGGTGGACCTAATTCATGAAGTTTTGATTTAGTTGTGAATTTTGTAGAAGTAACTTCTTATTGAGCAAAACAAATAGGAATACAGATAAAAAGTACTGTATAAATGCTAAAATCCCCACCTCGGAAATACTGACATTAGGCAACATATCATTCCTGGGTACTGCATCCAATCCAGGGCTGACATCATCCCATAAAAATCCATCTTCATCTCGATGAGAAAGCTTATCGAAATGTGTACTCATAGCTCCAGTATCAGGTCCGATATAGGCTACATATTTCTCTGCATTGTAGGTTTCATTACTCTTCATGTGTAGTTAATAGAAAGATTATACGTATCGAAGACGTAATAGCGATGAGTAAACAAATGCAAGATCCAGTTTATAATTATTGTTACAAGTTTGAAAGAAGATAATACGGTGGTTTATACACCAACATAACATTTATCATTCATAAAGTTAAGGTCCAATCATCAATCAAAAAGCTGTTAAGCAAACGCTAATAGCAACAAGATCCGTATTTATATTGATAATATCTAAGATTGACCCATATGATAGCTATATGCTGTAACAAGCCAGTTTTATCATTCTAATGTTGTAATCATATAATAAGTATTTATACCAATAACTTTATCTAGATGTCTACAACCCATAAGCTCATAATATGATACCTAGCATACCTGCACTACACCTTAAGAACCGGTATTAAAATGCATATCACATAAGCTTGAAACTAGGGGTGACCAGTCAAAACGAAAATAACAAAAAGTTTCGCTAGTATTGAAACCTTGAGGACCCTATCGGAAAACTTATTCCCTTTAACTAGACGAACATAAAACATGTATAATGCTAATACTATATTTATTTTGATCTTTCTAATACTATATTGTATGCCTACTAAGATTGTTTCTTGTTTAATCCGTTTATTCAGTTGCAAATCTAGTATCTAAATCTATTCTCTTTGCTACAGTCTACATCCAGTCTGCAAGTGCAGCCTCCAATAGTCCAACCAATTCAACCCCATGTTTGGCGACACAATCAGCAATCTAGTACACCTTAATTTTCATCCCTTCCTTCTCTTTTGGTTTGTTCATTTTGTCCTATAATTTATTCCTCGTTGTTTTTTCTATAGTGGCAAGCTTTAAACATGCAAAGAGAAATTGCGTCGCATATGCAAACACATCTGTCGCATCTGACTACCTTGCTACTGTAATACCCCTTCATCTACTTCCCTTTTACTACGAAAATTGCATCGACTAGTCCGTGCCTCAAATAAAGGACCCCCTATCAATTAGGTGTTGCTGATGCCTTGGTCTACACTAAATAAATAGTGCAAATTACACAATATCAACTGTATAATCTTGGGGTTTTCAGGTAAGGAAGCTTTAGCCTCTCACAACACATTCCCATTGTTCTCCATAAAAGGTTGTGGACGAGTAGCACAGATAGTTACAGACTGACAATAGCACGAACAGATAAAAAAAATGTCACAAAGGAGAGCATGAATGTGTCTTCTAACTCAATAACAAAATGATGAAGCAAATAACTAAAGTTGTACCAGCCAGGCCTCGAAGCGCACTCTCGGCAGCTTGTTGCTGAGCATCCCTCTTAGTTTTACTTATTCCTACACCTATCTTCTCACCGTCAAACAAGACCTGTACATAACAGTGGCCAGTGTACTTTAGACAAGGTGATTACTATTAGGATTCTACATGATTATAAGAAAAGTAAACAAGTCATTAGAGCTATCAGATAACAACATATATCTATGGAGTATAACTTTCTCCATATTCCCAAGAAAAAGATAACAAATATATGGAGTATGAGTGAAGTAAGAAAGAGATTTTTAAATTGAGAAAATAAATATAGAGAAAGGGAACTTTTCATTGTTGTACGGATTATGATTGGGTATATTCACACATAGCTTATATTACTTTCATTCGTATGAGTACTTTTTTTGACAAACCAACACGATTAAAAAGATACCATCCTCATACGATAATATTTTAGGGCTATCTTGAATTATACCCTAATGCAGTGTAAACAACGTTATGAAATTAGTCCAGACAGTGCTGCCTTGTTGCAGTTATTAAGTTTTTACTGACCTCAACTGTAAAATGTAAATCTTTGCTAGTGCTTACAATAGACTTCAACTCAACCTGTATAGAAAAAGGGTTTACAAATAAAATAAAAAATTGAAAATTACTAGAAATTCAAAAGTATTGAATATCTCAACCTATTACCAATACCTTGGATCCACATTTTCGGCCAATTTCTTGCACCACCCCAATAGATATTGAGGGGGGCAACAGAGTAACCTTTCCACCTTCAGTTGCTTGAAGATCTCTATTACTCATAGATGTTAGTTCTGTACTTAAACCATTGCTGCCTGAAAAAGTGAAACTAGTTGGTTAATAAACCATGAGCAACACTGACAATCAATTTGTAATGCATTAAATTCATGAGTCAGACCTGGTACTCGGTTATTATGCTGCACTATACTGGATTCCTCTTCTTCCAACCAGCCTCCATGAGATTGCACCAATGGTGATATTGAAGGTGCCGTTTGCTGTGAAGGTGGTATTGGTATAAGCGGAGGGACCCCAAAATTCTGCTCGGTTATGTTTGAACCGTGATATGGGCTGAGGAATCTTCCCAATTCAGAGGGAACGAATTCTCGTCTAACAGAAGCTCCAGGAAGAAGAGGTTCTATAAGATGCAGAAGTAAAACATGATTAAAAAATTGATAATGTTAAAAATATTGCATATATCAGGTAAATAAAATGGTCCATCTTGAGAGAGAGAGAGAGAGGCTCATACTTTGTAAAGGCAAAAGTGGTCTCGAAATTATTGCAGGACCGAGAATACCTGGTGAGGCATGCTGAGAAACTTCAGGCCTCAAAGCAGTATTTGTAAGAAAGGGAGTAGCAGAATCAACATTACAGTTCCCATCCTAGAAATGAAAAAAAGAAAACAATCACCAGTTAATTAATTGATTGCTCAAATAAAAAGTTCATTTATTTTTATACTATACTATCCTCTCACAATTGAGCCAATAAAACCACCTGTCATCTAGTAATCTTATGTAGTAATCGGCTTTCTTACATGTGCAAAAAAATTAAAGGAGAGAGAGATTTATTCATAAGAGATTATTCCAACTATTACATCAAGGCCTATCTATAGGCAACGTACTTACTAATTTCTACTCCTATTAGAAATAGAAAAGTCCAATTTCAAGTAGTAGGAAACATATAATACCCACACCGCAACTACAGTGCTTCCCACCTATAATACCACTAACATTAAAAATCTGCATTTCCAGCTTGAATTATAATAATTAAATAAAGATAACCCTCGCTTTAATTTTTCAAGCTTCACATGTATATTGCAATCTTCAATCATCAATCTTCAAAATTAAGTCTTAGAATAAATGAAAAGGACCCCTCAAACCGATGGGCTCTATAGACCAATAATATTGGTTCCACGGCTAACATGCGGTAATAAAGGCCAAATAACAAGCAAACGGTATACAATCCTCGAAACTTGTTGGTTTCATGAATCTCCACTTCCAACTATGTACAAGTTAATAACATCACCACAAGCAAATCAAACGGAAAAACCATGACCCGCCATATAAAATGCAATCCAACGAGGGTACAAAACTGTCCAAATGGGCGATAAAAACTGAACTAGTAGGCATGACAAGAGATAAGAAGATGGCACAAACCAAACTGATGAGCAAAAGAATAAAAGAAGACTCAAATTGAACTACTGAACACTCAAACAAAACTGGTGAGTAAAAGAAGAGATAAAGATAGCTCAAACGAAATTGGTGAGCAAAGAGAGCTAAAAGAAAAGAGGAGGATACCCATAAAGAGATATAAATCACGGTGAGAGAAAGAGAAATTACCATACGATAAAGTGATAAAAATCACCGAGAGAGAAAGATAAGAGAAAAATTCAAGGGAAAGAGATAAAAATATCACCACGATTGAAACAAAAAAGAGTAATCATGAAAAGAGATCCCAAAGAGAAGGGAAATAAAGAAAATGATAGTGATGCAAAAAGTCATAGCAGTACTTCTTTATGATTCAAAGACTCGTAGAAAAAAAAATTGTGATTAATGGTAGAAGAAGAAGAAAAAAGGGATTTAATTTGATTGAAGAATGTAACTGCTGGAGATGATCTCGTTCAAAGCATAGGTGTCAAATCAAATCACAAATCACTAAATAAGCACACAGTACTTAATCACTAAGGATTTGCTTGAACCCTTCAAATCTTAAGTCCAAACACGAGAGTAATTAACTGCGTAAATCATGGAAAGTTCATAATTGTCTTAAAGGAAATGAGGAATTTTCTTTTAGACTTCATGCTTAGATGAGAGCAGATCACAGGTACATTATAACCATTAATGAGTAGCCATGTGACCCAATTCTAAATATTTTTGGTTTCTTTAGTTTTTAAATGCCATAGTGGACTCTTGTTACACCGTCACGTGCATTTAGTGTAACATAATCAATTTGCATCTTTTAAATGTGTGGCTTTGACAAATGAACAATTGAAATATTTTCATTTGTCAGGGGAAAAGCAATGTTAAAGAAAAAATTGTATGTAGATTACTGGTTCATTCAGTCTCCTCCCAACTTCAGGACCAGTCATACCCTCAGGAACCGGAAAATCTCGATTGCCATTTGGTACAGAACCATGATCCTGAAAATGCAGCAACAATTGTATTGTAAGGCGGAAGGCAAACTGTTGTTTTGAAGTACGACATAAATATAATCAAATTTATTACCTCCAACATGCAGTTACGAACATCAGGTGAAAAATGTAAATTAGCAACCTCGTCTTCAAAACAAAGTTCAGAAACTCTTTGTGATAGATTCTCATCGAACTCTCTGCCGAACAAAACATGCTAAATATTAACAGTTGTACAAATATTACAAAAAATAATGAAATTAATTATTCTAGAGGAACTTGAAGATCACATTATATATTTAATTACATACCTGAAAAAACGCGTTCTGATATTGGACACGAAGTTTCTTGCTAGACACAACACTGCCAAACCATTTGCTGTCTATTGAGAAAGTATCACCCCCAACATTACTTTCCAAACGAAAATAATATATTTATTTGGAGATACCACCCAGGCTTTGGGTCGTTTTCTGATACCCCCTGTACATTCAAAGGATAACCCTTCTGCCATCAATGAATGACAAAGAACCCTTGCAATAGAATCAAGAAAACGAAACACCCAAAAGATAGGGAGGGGTATCTCCGAATGTATGAGAACTGAACAAGCATCCACCTAATTTTAACCTCTTACCTCTGCCTGAGGAGCATAATAAGGAGCAAATGCAGGTACTACATGAACTCGAAACTGATCCTTATCTTCCCAAACATTGAGGCGGTCATCAACCACCATTGCCATCTTTGGATCGCAAATGCTCTCTTGGAAGACATTGACCAAAGATTTTCTACAGCCTACCAGGTTCAAAAATCACCAATATCAAGTTCGTCAGGAAACGGATAGAAGAATGACCCAACATTACGTGTTCATAATGATTTGCATCTCCAAGGAGTTAACGAAATCAAATCATTGTAGTGAATTAGGTTAAATATAATCTTTTGAGAAAGCAAATGTGTTTACATCATCTCAATACAACATAAAGAAAATATTTGTAGAGATAAAGTATCAATCATAGAGTACTAATGAGGTCATTTGGATACACGACCGAAATCTGTTATAAGCCACAGTAATGACAAATCATTTAGATGCTTCACCACTACACACATAGCTACAGGTTTGTAATCACAAAAAGTAAGAAACATGTTGAAGGGTGCCTGGGTCTACTAATTGATACAATTGCTAAAAAGCACAGTAATACCAAAGCATTGAGATACTTGCCTGATTTCACACATACAACACGACTCAAAAGTTTCGATGGGTCTATTAACTGCGCCTCTGTATCAAGAAGCCTCCACATCTCTAAAGCATAATCTCTTTCAGCCATAGTGCAAACATACACTTCAAAACGCTTGCGTCCTTTTGCAGTTAAATAACTCCTGAAAAAGTCCCAAGCAGGTCGCAATCTCACAAGCACGCTAGTATCCCGAATCTGTAAGAAAGACGAAATAACGATGACAAGGGCAAAAAGACAACACATAGAGCTATACAGTTTAGCAAATTATACTATAAATTAGCTGAAAAATCATAAATGGCATCGTAAGGTACAAAACAAAATCATATCCATAAGCAAAAAGGGCTAACATACCATTATAACTCTAAAACAAAGAACCTGAGAGTATTATTTGCCTTAAACGTTGCAATCATCATTAATAATATCTACTCTTTCAAGATCAATATCATGATTTACCCTAATAAGGAACCTTGGTATTATCCCACTTTGTTGGAATATGGGAAATGGAAGAAGAGAAGAAGCTATCATACGACACCTAGACATTTTAAAGTTATTTATCATCTGAGCTATGACACAGTCCCACTCTACCGTCGTATTATCCCCACTAAACTAGCCCGAAAGGAGGTACGGGGGGTTTACCTCGAAAGGCTCAATGTCAAGTGGGGTCTGAACCCACCTAATGAATCTAACTCCAAGCAGACCCTAGTTGATGCAATTCTAACATGGTGCTACCAACATCATCACCTCACCTACCTTTCCAGCATACGGAACAGACCATCTCACTCTGAGAAAGCCACACTCCACCACCAAATTATCCACGCTTAACCACCCCCAATAAAGTATGAACCGACCTATGAATCTCTCTCCGACGGGATCCTAGTCAATCACTGAATTAGGTGCCTTTCCAGCAAACCCCTCGTATCACAAGCTACTTCCAAAGACTAAGGGCGATCAAGGATTTCACTACCACAATGAATACATGTAACAGAGTTATCAATGCTATTAACAGATTCATTCTAACAGCAAAATAAGTTGTTCGTGCAAAACACACACATACACACACCATCTTCCGCACATACCAATCAATGTGATACTTATACTCCTATAATATTAGTATAACGTGTGTATTTCTAACTTAGGCTAAATCATACATTACTACGGAATACACTTAATAATATGATACCAAGATCTTTAATTTAAAATAAATAAACAAGGATAAGAAATCGTGAAACCTCTGGATTAATCCTCGTTAGGACAATATTCTTGTCATGCAATCTTATAACAGGTCGGAAAACTTGCTCATGGTTATTCGACAATCGAGGAACCGCCTCCGGTTGAACTCTACAAAATTTCCCATCATCCATCACAAAGTCACTCTCCGAATACTGCTTCAATATCATTCTATCTTCTAAATACCGTTTCAATTCAGCCGTCATTCCCGAAACTCTAACCGGATCATTCTCATATGAAATCCTACGTTGTAACACATCAATCCTATCCTCAAACGACTTCATCGTATTCGCAACAATAAGTGTCTCATCAAGATCAAAAGCAATAGCAAGACACCTCTGATTCAACATCCCTAAACTAGCTCCATATAGTCCTATAGGAACTGAACAACACCAAAAACTAGGGAAACTGTTTTGCTTACTTGGCATTGCCACCAAGTGAAGCTCTTCATTCCCAAGTAAAACCACAGCCGTCTGAAACAAAAATCACACAAATCATCAAATGGGTACTCATAATTCACTACTCAAAACTCATAAAAGCATTAAAATTTCTAAAAAACAAAGTCTGGGTATTATATTTATACCTTGAGCTCATTAAAGCAAGCTGAGTACAAGAGATTCAATGGAGATTGATCAGATACAATTGGTTTCGACTTAAGCTTGCATTTCACGCTAAAAGGTGAGATTGTTTGAATGATTGATAGAGGAAGACATCTCTCACTGGGTGAAGAAATGTGATTGATTCGAATTTCATTGTTTGGGAATTGGATAAAAGTTTGATTTTTCTCTGGAAAGACTTCAACTTCTCCCAAAGTGTACTCTCCATGGTACACCATAACTGATGTAGGAACCCCCAAATCACTCATTTTGTGATAAATTACTCAAATTTGAATCAAATTGAAATTAGGGTTTTGAGAATTTGAGACAATTGGAATGGTTTCAGTGATCTCTCAAATAAAAACTTCTCCCTCTCTTAAAGAGGTTTCAAATTGAAGGGATTGGTCTCTTTATATAGGCACTCGGAGAAGTACTTGTGTTGGTGTTAGCGTGGGTAGACCGTCCACCTTATGTGGTGACCGTTGAGATATGAAGATTGTGGGAGATAGGTGTAAGGTGGAGGAGTATGTTGGATAAAAATCAAATGCCATGTGTAACACCATCTCCAGCAGTGCCTCTCCAGAGTGTTATTCTCTCGCGATTTTAAAATTTTCAGCTACAATCAGCAAGCACTGTTGAAGTATTAGACTTTAAATGAGTTAATGAGATGGTATATCGTGGAAATTTATACCATGATTTTTTAGGGAGTCACGAAATTTCGTGTAGCCACTGAAAGTGGGAGAATAATATAAAGAGTGAGGGGACGACAACACAACGAGATAAGAGGAGAGAGAGAAGAGCGATTCACTCGACTCAGTCGGAGCGTTCTCTCCAACTTACTCACTCACCCACCACAATGTCTACCACTTCTCCTTCATTCCCCGATTTCCAGGACAACTCGTCCGAGTCTACTCGTCCATTCGACGATGCCTACACAAGTTATGACTCTCGTTTCCCCTCTCAACGATTCGACTCGTTCACCAATTTCACTGATACCGACTCGTCCGTCATCGATGACTCGTCCCCGATCTTCATTGATACCCCACCTCAGCCTCCGATCTATGTTTCTAGTGGTGGGTTTGAGTCGTATGAGATTGGTTTGAATGGGAAGGATTTTGATCAATCGGATGGGCCGGTTTTACCTTCACCTGAGGAGATGGAGGCTGATGTTGGGTCTGCGCTTAGAGAGTGGAGAAAGTAATCTTGGGTTTGATTTAATTTCAATTTTGGAATTAGTAGTTTTTTAGGGTTTATGCTCATAGTGATAGATCTGCAAATTGGGTCATTTATGTTTTTTTACCTTTCATAGTATTAGATTAGTTATTGGAATTGTAAAAAAAAAAATTGGGTGTGAAAATGTAGATTTTTTGGAAGTAAAAGTTATGTTTTGGTATATGTATGCAGCAACATGCGTGAATTTTTACTAGTTGACAAGACATTGGTTGTGATAAGGGGCGTTAGGGATTGTGATATATTCGGAAAATGGAGGGCAAAATGAAGAGAAATTTTGTTGTTATACCAATGTGGAATTTGTTTACTCTGATTTTCCTTACATTTCAAACACAACGATGTTGGTTTCAGGGAGTTTATTTTCCGAGCTACCGTTGTCTATGGAAGAAACACACCTAGTGTCATTGGGTGTGTGTGACTTGTTTTTCTTACTGAGTCATGTGGTGTTTCATCCGACTATTAGAACAGTACTGTTGTATCCTCCTATTAGATTGTACCAAAAGGTTGTAATACTAATTTGGTATGATTCGTTTCGCGTCGTAGTTTGAGTGATGTCACCATAGGTACGTCGAGATCGTCTCGTACGTCAATGCTTATTGTTTGTCGTTAGACCGTAGATCTTATTGTTTTAAGGTGAAGGTTGGTTGATTCTTATGATATGGCTCATCATTTCATAATTTTCTAAATTTGTTGAAACTTTTTCACTGATGTATGATTTGCAGGCAGAATGCAATTCGTCTTGCAGAGAAGGAGAAGAAGGAGAAGGAATTGTTGAACGAAATAATAGAAGAGGCCGAGGATTATAAGATTGAGTTCTATAGGAGAAGGAAGCTAGCCATGGAGACAAACAAATCCACAAACAGGGAAAAGGAGAAGGTGAGACTGTTTCTTTAGCACATGTTTTTTTTTCCGCAATGAGTTGGTTTCATTTATTTGTGTTTTTCTGACTTTAATGACGTAGTTACTTCTTATAACTTATCCATTTAAGCTCTCTATAAGACTATAACCAATGCATCATCTAGACGGTAGAGAGTAGATGTAAATGAGCGTTAAATTTTGGAGTAGACTTCAGCAGATTCAAAGAGGATTGTGATTTTTTCGTTGCAGTAGTCAAAATAAGAGAAACAATTAACGGAATCAAATGTGATTTTGGGTATGTTCCACAATAACAAGGGTTGTGGCGTTAGATTTACGGTTTTCAGTATATGACTGGCCAACGCCTTTCACATACAGGCCAGCTGTAATGAGCCCAGGTGTGAAGGCCTGAGCATCTTATGAGATGTTGCAAAAATGGGTTACCAACATCCTATACCGCAAGTAACTTCCATTCCATTTCCACCCTGGTTTTCCCCTTCTTGATTAATGTCAAAAGCAATCACTAAGATCTGATTTACAAACACTAAAAAGTTGATCAAACTTCTTACTTTGTTACCGGGGTTTTGATTCCATCACTTCCTATGACTTTTGTGAAAGTATGTTCACAATACAGTGGTTTTAATATTGCAAGTGTTAGGAAGTTGGATACGTCTATCTTGGGGGTTTCTCACTTCTTTGGAAATTGCATTTTCCAATTAGTTTTGCTTCTACTTTTATTCATGTCTCGTCTGGATGATGTTTGATATAAGATGTTGATAATACTGCCACGTATGTTCGTTTTAGTGTGGCTTAACAATTTAAATAATAGGAAACAATAGTTAAAACCTATGTTTGTTAAAATTCTAGTAATTTTTATGTTGTATCTATTTCTTTCGAGACTCTACTGGTTCTCACCTTGGTGTCTGACAGAGTTGCTTCTTGAGGATTACTAATGTCTTACTAAACATAGATTATGTAGAATTAGGTCACTAGACAAACTCAATGCTACAGGATTGGATTATTGCAGTTCTAGGGACTAGGATAGCACTGATTATATTTTATAATAATCATGATAATCAGTTTAATTTTTTGGTCTGTCAGGTCTTTGTCTCCAACCAGGAAAAGTTTCATGTGGAGGCTGACAAGAATTACTGGAAGACCATAGCAGATCTGGTCCCGCACGAAGTGGTTTCTTTAGAAAAGAAGAGGGGCAAGAAGGACAATGAGAAGAAACCTTCAATTGTTGTGATCCGTGGTCCTAAACCTGGAAAACCAACTGATCTTTCCAGGATGCGCCAGATTCTCGTGAAGCTTAAGCAGAATCAGCCTCCTCACATGAAGACAGCTCCACCTCCAGCACCAGCACCGGCACCGGTACCAGCACAGCCCAAAGACCCCAAGAGTACTTCTGCAGCTACAGACATTACTAATGCAGTGCCAATAGTACAGCCTGTGGCTGTTGCTTGAGAGTATTATGTTCGACCATTGCATGTCCTTGTATGTCAGAGTTGAGTAGCTTGTGAAGGTGTAACAAGTGCCTTACAAGTTTATGGACTTCAGTAGGGGGTTCATTATCTGGGCACGATGCCTAGTGGTTTCCTTGTAGAAAAAAAAAATGATGATATGAGACTTTAGTTATATTGGATTTTGTTGTGTTCAGGATATGCTTTTTTTATGTTTCTAACAGAGTTCCTAGATTTAACTCAAAGTCGAATTTTCAAATGCTCTCGAAATATGGTGTGTTTTTTTATTGTTGATCAACAGTGACCTAAATCTTGATTTCAGTGGTATTCCCATATGTTCAGGCGGTTCTGCTGGATAATACAATTTTTCCAGAAACGGCATGCAGGAAGGATGATGGTAAATTAGTTTGTGGTACACGATGTTCTGTGTGCAACAGTGGCTAAGATAGATTTCTTTTGCTGCAGGCAGCACTGATCCAGAAATTACCTACAGTGATGATTATCAAATGTTGAGTCGCTTTTTGCTGAAGAAAAGTGACCTTAAATAATGCTCAATCAATTGACATGTTTAAGTTACTCTCAAAAGATTATCAAATGTTGAGTCACTTTTTGTTGAAGATAAGTGACCTTAAATAATGCTCAATCAATTGACATGTTTAAGTTATTCTCAAAAGATTACAACAACAATTCGGCACATAAAACAGATACCTTAACAAAAACACCTATTTGCACACACACACAAAAAAAAAAAACCTATTATTTTGTCTACTTCAGTGAGGTCCACTCAAGAAAACCCTAGTACAGGAGAAAAAAGTCTGACAGCGAAGTTATGTAATAACCTATTTAATAAGCCTGCACAACATTAACCATTTTAGAGCAATGGAATACGACCTCATAGATCACCTTTCACAACTACTTAATGCAAAGACTGGACACCTGTTTCACTGCCACGGTCGTCGTCTACTTCACTACCATCAAAGCAAAAGATATTGTTGTTAACACTCATCTCAGAACTCGCATTGCTGCTTGTGGCAAGCGGAGAATCCGAAACACTAATTGTCCCGCTTCTTGTAGGTCCTGATCTCACAGTGTACACAGATGAGGCTGGAATATTTGTTGTCAGCGGGCGTAGGTTTCCTTTAATACCTCTTATATCCTGTTCAAGGAGAAATCGTTCAATCATAATATAAATGCAGTATGTTTCAATTAAAAATATCAGAGTTACTATGTTTGTTTATGTTTTGAA
This sequence comes from Kingdonia uniflora, assembly GCA_014058105.1. Classification (NCBI taxonomy): domain Eukaryota; kingdom Viridiplantae; phylum Streptophyta; class Magnoliopsida; order Ranunculales; family Circaeasteraceae; genus Kingdonia; species Kingdonia uniflora. Next base: position 2,371,716 of record JACGCM010001560.1, read on the forward strand.
AAATATGAATATCTTGTGTGCAATCTGTTATGAATGACATACCCCGCAGCAGCGAAGCCGGAGCCCATTGCATTGAAAAACCATTTTCTTATTTTTCAAACAACTTCTTATCCTACCAATATCATATATTTGCTTTAGAGGAATGTGGAAACCAAGGTTCTTTCTCCATTCTTTTTATTAATTATATTTTTTGCAAATGAAAACATCGTGAGTAATATATCTAACAAAATCTCATTAAATTTTGGTGGAAATAGCATTGGCAAAATTTATGAGTTATGAAATTATGATTCATCCGAATCTACAGCAGCAGATACAAAATTATACTTGTAAGAGCCTAAATTCGGAGCTCGAACTTAGTTTCTCACACACCAAAGATGAACAAAATACTAGACAACAAACAAGTAACCACAAATGAAAACTAGATCTAGCATGGAAACCTTTGAATAGGTAAAAACCACGACCTCTCTTGAGGATTTAGAAACAATGATGTTATTGATTGAGTAACTACTTATTACAGTGAGTATTCAAGGTAGTGTTGCTTAGAAATTCTAGATAGAAAATATGTCATTTATCTATTTTTTATTTATACGTCTCATATTATGACCGTTTAATGGCCACTATTTCCTTTTAATGAAGGGCGTTATAAAAAAAGTTATAAGGCATCTTTGTAACGGTTGTATAACGGCATGAGTGACTTTTCTTCTTTGTAACTGCCTCATAATGTACCATAAATGTGCCACATTATCGTATGTTGACGAGGTCGAGTAAATGTATGTTGGTCGAAGCTAGGGCTTGAGCTCGAGATTCGGAACAGACCCTTACAATACTAGATAGTAACAAATTTATACAGTTTTTAGTACTTGCATTCCAACCGAAAAATCGTGATAGTTTTGTCTCCAAACTTAAAATTCTGAATTTGGAAAAAAAATAAACAAATATAATAACATGGAGGAAGCAACTAATAAGGAAGACATATAAAGCTGAACATACCATATGCCGCAATGCCATATCTAGAGATGCCCTTGAGATTGTTCTCCCAAACTCTGAGCTGCCCAAGGACGATGACATTTTCCTAGATGAGTTATTCTGGTTGTGTTTCCTATCTTGGTTTGGGGGTGCCAGCTTCCGCATATTTATCACCCTTTCAACCATCTTTGTTCCAACTAGAACGGGGCTCACACTATCTCTGTTGTTAGAATGTTCGCGTTTCACTGCATTTGGAGCTCGTGCTCTTGATGGAGAACATGATTGTCGCGTTGGTTTTCCATCAGCACTAGACACTCCTTGCCTTCCTCTAGAGGCAGAAACTGATCTATCAAATACTAAAGTCCTTAAATTTGGAGGAGCATTGAGTGAGAAACCAGGCATCTCTGAGGGTTTCCACGGGTGGGATCTTACTGTAGGAGAGCTGCCGCGTGAAGGAACTGGTCTTTTTGCAGTTGTAGGACCCAACATTGTTACTGAAGAGTGTCGAGCAGTTGGGGTCGTCGATCTTGATAAGGTTTTAGAGGTGGGAAATGTAGGCCTGAATGTTGGTGTAGAGGATCTCATGACAGGGGTTGACGATTTTGTTCTAGGAGCCGTGGGCCTAGAGGAAGGTAAAGTGGATCTTGAAGTGGGTGTAGAAGATCTTGAAAATTTGGAAGAGTTCAAGCCAGAGGTCAATATTGGTTTTTTAGATACTATATTTCCCCTTGAAGCAAGCTCCGTTTTATTTTCTAACTGCAACCAAAGTAAACAAATAATTGCCAATATGAATTCAATTATATCCCAAACAAACCCAAAATGTATTTATGGAGGATTTTTTCTTGTTTGAAAACTTTGAAGAACTGAGAGAATGACTGGTGGTAGAATTTCTTACCCTAGACATAAGTATGGTGGGGCGAGCTTTAGGAGTTACAGCTGGACTTATGGCAGTCTTCTCTGATTTCGTTTCCAAAGCAGGAAAAAGAGGCGTCTGAGGTGGTGTGATAAGCCTTCCAAAAGAAAAAAAATCAATTAGAATCATCGAAAAACAAATTTTTTTACTTTATCCAAATTAACAAGGCCATAAAACCTGATCTTAACATATCATTAATAGTACATCTATTAGAAACGGCACAAATAAAATTCCTGAAGAATCCACAAGGTTAGGGGGTTAAGAGATTTTCTTTATTACCAATCGTAATCGTTCTTATCGCTGTTATAATTCAGGAGATCATAAGATCTAGCCTTGCGTGCAGGCGGCGATGAAGCATTCTTGGATATAGGGTAACTTCCTGGTTTTGATCCTGCATTTATAGTAGAGAAAGAGATTCTTAAGATTTGAAATATCAACTTACGTCGCCACATTAAGATAGAAGCATTTTATACTATCAGGCCAGATAATTTTTTTTTGGAAGATAGAGTCTAAACCAATTTAGCATACAGCCTAAGAAACTAAAAAGTCAATCAAAATATACATGGAGGACAAGAAAAAGACAATTAGATGCAAGAAAAAGCAATATTGGCACAAGTGAGCAGAATCGTGCATAACGTGAACAATGACAGTTGTTGCAGTTACTTAGTTTCTAGTAAACAAAGATACGGATACGGGTGTCAGTGTCCGACACGGGTACGGGGTGTCAAAAAATAGAAAAATACATTGTAAGAAGTGTTGGACATGTATGTCCGAGTGTCGGGGTGTCAGAAATTTATTTATTTATTTGATAAAAGTGTAGTGCTGTTACTTTTCTTTAGATAGGCCTTATGAACAAGATTGGTATTCATCTTATTATCAACAATGAAATTCATTTTCAACTATCTTAGTCCTCTCTTGGGAAATCAAGAGCTTCAATTATCTTCTTCGTGGATTTTAAGAAAAAACCTCATCTATTCAGTGTAAACCAACTGCAGCTTGTCGTGCTCATAAATTGTGGTTCTATTTTTAACTTATTAACTTTCTTATTTTATAGGAAGTGTTAATAAAGATGCATAACAAATGTTTCCCATAACGGTCAATTTTTCATGCAAAATCATATTGCATCATAGTAGATTTTCTCGCAACTCTAACATTTAACATAAATCAAATATGGGATACTTAAATAACAATACATTTACATACATTATCTAAAATGTGCTCTACATAGCAATTAGACTGAATGCCACCGAACATTTGGGTATACCAAAAAAATCCCTCTTTAGAAGATGAACTTTATATCATATTAATATTAATATCTATCTAAAACACTGTAATGACTCAGGATAAAAACATACCGAGCGAAGAATCTATTTCGCTTGAACTGTTAATGAGACTATTCCTATCCTTCCCGCGTTTCTGCATTTCGAGAAACAAAGCAAGCTCTTCCTCCTTCTCCTTCATTACCACTGAACCCTAACCCTGCAATTCATCGCGCAATCTAAACTCTATTAATAACAACAATAATAATAATAAGGTAAAATAAATAAATCCTTCAACCTTTACCTCTTTAAACTAAAATCTAAAGGTGTTTAAGAGATAGATGAATCTCGGCTTTAAAATTCTCTGTTTTGCTAATTTTCACGAAATGCTTCGAAACTTTGACTGATTCTCACCTGAAACCTTGCTCACGTATATCAATTGAGGTTTTGTTTTGAGTGAATTCGGAGATAGTTTGCTTCAATTGAGCTCAAGCGAAGAAATTTGAGCGGGAAATTTGAAATTTGAGCTTTGATTTGGTATGAGCTTCTGAAGTGAGAAAGAGATCGAGTGTACTCTTAAAGGGAGGAGCGTCTTGTTTTGATTTTATTGAAGGACAATTTTTTTATTTTTTTACAGATTATCCGGCTTTCCAACTTTAATCAATGTTCAAAATTTCAAAAGAATAAAATAGAAGCATGAGTGAGAGAAATTCTCCCCTTGTTTTTAGAACATCTCCAGCGGCTGAAGATGGGTTTTTATGCTCTCCACTTCAGATTTTCCAGTTTAGAAGTGTATGGGTAAGCACCAACTCAAATGCTTAAAGCAGTGCTCATGTTCCCAACCAATTTTTCCTTGAAAAGATTGTGTTGAAAAATTACGCCTCGTCAATGGTTTAAAACTCTAGTAACTTGGTGTTTTTGAACTTGTGTGTTTTAAGCACCAGCTAGTCAGTAATGGAACTAAAAATCTGCAAGAAAATTATGTTTTCGGCACCAGCTACAAGCAGTGTTGGGGTGTGTCAGGTGTGTGAAAGGCACATGGCCCAAAAGAAAAGGAGTCCAAAAAGCCTACAAGAAAAAAATAATTGTTTAAGCTACATATAATTTACTTTAGCTTAGTTGGTTGATACTTCTTATAGTTTGTTTAAGTAATATGTAGACCCCATTTTAATTTATACACAGGGGCGGCCTGCCTTCACGAGCTTGGTGCTAATCTAACTAACTGCTTAAGAGTATGACAAGGTACACATAAATGTTATGCACCTCTCTAAAATTAGAAAAAATGGACAAATGGTTTTCCATTGCAACATTTTGCGGAGGGTGGCTTTGATATCTTAACCGGATCCAAACTGTGATTTTCAGCACAGACTACCAAACAATCAAGCACTAGTGGAACATTTATGTTGGTTATGGTTTCTCAAGCTCCCATCGAGAGCTCAAATGAGTATGTATGGGTCGAGCTGCTATTACGGCGGATATTCTCATAGAAAGCCAAATGAAATAACGGCTTTTGGAAAAATAAAGTTCAGTGATATGGCACATTTCTACGAACTCCAAAACTGTCAAATGAGATGGCTAATGTTTTAAAACTCACAAAATACTAAACAACATTGTAATGGCTTAATTCCGTAAACTCGAGATGGCTTGGAATTAACTTTTACACCAATGTTCCTGTGACAAAAACTAAAAAGAGAAATGACACAGGTGATTTAGCGTGGAAAACCTCTGAATAGGTAAAAAAACCACGACCTCGATTTGAGGATTTTTGTAATAGTAACTTTTATTGTTTGAGGCTGATATCTTATTACAAATGATCTCTCGACTTAGAAGTACTTGAATCTTGTGAATAAGAAGTTTTGGATATTTTGAGAATCTAGACAATGTAGTTTTCTTGGTGATTTCTCGTGTATTTTTCTGGTTCTTGTCTCTTCTAGAACTTTTTCTTTATATATGCCTTCTCCGCAGTTCTTCATCGTGCTGAAGCAGGTTCTCCGAATAATGTGGTTACTGGAGGTTGACTGAGTAACTATTAAGCTCGTAAGAGACAGGTGTCTTTGACTTGTTCAGATTTTTCTATTTGAGCTCGACCCACGTTCTTTATCAGTTCGTGGAGTAGGTGGCAATGTTGTCTATTGAAGTCAAGTGTAGAATGTGTGAGCCTGATATGGAGGCAATTCGAACTGGAAACAACTCGATTTGGGTAAGATCGAGAGGTAGGCCCCGACAATCGCCCCCTCGCAACTGAAGTCACGAGTAGCTTTGGTTGAGAAATAATATATGGATATATGGGTATTCGGGTTTGAATTTTTAAAAATGAAGGAAGAAATTATGTGTATTTGACTGTATGGAAAATGCGTGTGTTATGGGGGACGTTTCATTATTAAATGATGATGGGAATACTGATGTACGCGGCGGTTAAGATTGTAAAGTTTCATCTGTATTGAATGACGACGCATGGGAAAGCGTACCTGAACATTAAATGTAGGGTTATATAAATAGTACATATACCGAGGTTTGTGGCAAAGTACGTTTGTTTGTTGCCAAATTCTCTGAAGTTTTGACGATGGTAAAGACTCAGAGAATGGTTCTTGAAGAGAAAATTACGATTGAGATGCAAAAGCTGAAGTTGAAATATTTTGGGGATCAGTCTTTGAAGATGCCTACTCCCGTTCCCGTTCCTCTGACGTATCAAAGTATATCGGATGATGAAGCGGCTGAAGCTAAGAAATATTATAACTGTATGTGGAGATTTCACTACGTTGTTTTGACAGGCAAGCAACATTGGTTTTGTCTTCATATCCCTGCGGAAGATAAGGTTGGGGAGACAAATGCGAGGATCGGTGTAACTGCAGGGCAGTTGCGCTAGTGTCTTGTGTAGGACTGGATTCTAAGGCTGGGCCCTCTTCATCTCTACCAACTCTGCTGAGGTGGTGGTTATAGAAGAGGCGGCGATGGTAGTGGAGGAGGAAAGCGAAGAATGAAAATCTGCTTTTGCACTTCCATCATTTCTTGGCGCATAGAAGACCTTCTGTTTGAAGAGTAGATTCAAGCACTGAATCTTTTTCTTTCATGCCCAGACTTTATCCAAACTGAGTTTCTGGTCAGAGTAAGATGGTATGAAGGAAGAAGGACCTATGGTGACTTCCAATGCTTACTTTGCATCAGAGGATTCTTGGAGTGAAACATCACTGAAGTCAGATGAACTGAAGGATTTGATGTTTCAGAGTGCCTGAAAGACCTACAATCTGTAAAGCACTTGAAAAACTTGTTATCTATAAAGTACCTGATTTCGAAGTACTTGAAAGACTTGTTATCTGTAAATTACCTCAAAGATTTGTTATCTGTAAAGTACATATAATTTGTATTCGAGATGAATAAAATTTGTTATCCAAACTCTGTGTTGATATAGAATAGAATAACTCTAGAAATCGAGCTACGAATAATTCAATGACTTTTGAATATAAGATGAAATAAAATGTATGAGATTAGAACTTATAACTTTTTGGAATAATCGAGTTGTTAAAAATATATTTGTTAAATGAAATATGTGCAATATATGATGTTCAACCTGGGGGCTAAAATTTTATTGGGGGAGAGAGAAAATTATAGAAGTGCCAGAATAAAAATTTGATCTCAGGGAGGTTATTCTGGAATACTAGATTGGGAAAGAATAAGCTCGATATGAAATAGGATGAAATGACAGAAGTCGATAGGAAGAGATATGTTTAAATATCATCTCAAGATACTAGGGTTTTTATTACGAGGTAATAGGATAATATCACGAGTTGTGGGGAATTTACAGTAAAAAATGTATAAATGGTGGAGATAAGTTTTAAATAGGTGGAAGAGGATAAGAATGGTGTAGACTCGATCTGAGAGAATTTGGTATGCCGCAAAGGGGCATTAGCGATAAAGATAGTTGAAGTGCGAGAACGGATTTTTGGACTATTAGATTACAATGCTGAACTGCCAGTAAGGGAGGTTCAACCTGAATGCTTAGATGGGATTGGAAGAGAACTCGAGTATGAACGTCATTTCTATGAGGAGCTATTCCGATAAATCATGGTGGATCCTGCAACTCGAAAAGATGTTGTGTGATTGATTATTGTAGAGGAGATCGAATTGGAAGATGTGAGGATTGTTGGAGGACAACTGATCAGATATCATTCCCCAGGATATCATGGTTGTTTTAGGTGCAATTATATGTAAGGTGAATAAAGTGAATGTGAATAGGAGTGGCATGAGTATATATAATTATAGAGTTTGAATAATTGGCAAAGAAATGAAACGAGAATAAAGCGTGAATTCATCCTCTATTGTTGCGAATGTTGTTTGTGACTGTTGTGAAAATTGAATTTGAATATTCAAAAATTTGAGAACTTTGGAAATGACGTCAGTACTTCTATAAGTAGAAGAAGCAAAAATATAAAAAACTGGGGGTTTCTAATTTTGTCCCTTGTGTAAAAGTTGTGAAAACCCGATTGCGTGTAAGCGTGAGTCATCATGAGTGTGGGGAGGTTAGAGGGAGATTTGAAATATAGAGATGCAAATAAAATAAATTATAGGGTAAAAGGTAATGATGGGAAGGGATGCCTCAGTTCTAAACCGAGGACGGCTCGTGCGAGGCTCAATAACTGCCAGCAGTTAGAGAGAGAAAATATAAATAATGCTTCATCTTCGTCATTCAAACGTTTTTCAACTTCTGAAAACTTGGAAAGCAGTGAGAGAGGAAGGAGAAGAAAGAACAGAGAATCTCGTGAGAAATTAATTGAAAGTGATCAACAGTATAGCGTGAAAGAGTTGTAGAGACTGAGTCACGAAGGTGGCTTTACAACAGCGTTATGAGGGGATTTGGAACGGCGTCAGACTCACATTCTGACATAGAAGGCTAATAGAGGATTTGTGATGTTGTGCTTTCGAAGATCATATTCTGTGTTTAAGCAAATCTAAAAATTACTATTTATAGTAATCTATAAAAACTTGTTTGTTATATGATAGATATATGTATATGGGCGATGTATATGTAAAATATAATGATGAATACCTGGACCAGTATGTAGGTTGATCGTGAGGAGTGTTGTGTAGGATTAAACCCTCGCCTGTATAGTTGTACTGATATGGACATTTCACCTGTTAGTGAGGCGTCGACCTCTAGTCGATTGGATTTCGAGATTGTAATGTCTGACAGTGAGGAAGAAGTAGGGGTTAATCAATTTCCAAATTTCCCCAGAAAATTGGAAACCTATCCTCCTCGCTCTGACTTGTTCAAAGAGTTTTGTAAAGCCAAGACTTCTATAGGGGAAAGATGGGGTAATTGTATAGAACATGCCGGTAAGCGTTTTAGGATTTGTATCGTTAGATCTGGGGAGGAATATTTTATTTTGCTGGCTAATTTAGAGAAGAAGAAAAGAGATAAGGGCTTAAATGCATCGATCTATATAAATTATTTTGATGGGGACATCCAGGGCGACCTGGCGGAAGGCTTTTTGTGTTACATGTCTCAGTTAGAGTACGGGTTAAGTTTTCCCCTTAACAATCTGGCAAAAGAGATTATGAACATTATCAGGGCATGTCCTACTTAGTTAAACGAGAACATGTGGGAGGTGATAAATATTTGTAAATTTCTAAATAAGCTGTGGAAGGGAGGATGAGAGTGAAAGGAGGATATCTCCTGAGGACGTTTTACAGTTTTATGGGGTAAAAAACTTGTCTACAAGTGGAGGGCATATTTTTTTGCGAGCTCGACTCGGCCTCGATTCTTCGATATGAACTCAGCAGGTCGACCATGGAATGATAATATGATATGGGTGAAGGGTGATTACCTTCAGAGAGATGACGAAGAACCCATGGAACTTCTGTATAGAACTATAAAGCAAAGTAAGTATAACAATGTATAATGCATAAGATTGATATGCTAAAATTGTATGTTGCTCTGCTGATGATCATGTGTTGTTATTAACAGGCCTTAAATCCAAGGTGATGAGAAAGGAGTCTATGTTGGATACAGTTTCTCAGGAAGGGACAGAGCTCGAAGCTGTGCTGGAAAAACTCGACATTAGCATAAACAAATGTGCTAACAGCCGATCCGAGAAAGTACAAAAATCTTAATCGACGAGGCTAATGACGGGCGCTGATAGTAGCAAGTAGAAGGGAACTAATGGGGAGAGGCGAGTGAACTTTCCCAAGGCCTCTGGAGTAGACTTCGCGGGGGTATCGAAGTCTACTATGTCGAGCAAGCTAGCTCAAACGTTTCCCAAGAAACAAATGTTGAAGAATGCTCCGACCTCTGGAACCACAGGAAATTGTGAGGTCGCAGGAAAGGCGAAAAAGAGAAGGGTCAAACCTTCCAAAACGATGTGGGCGAAGGTCATAGAGAATTAACCTGCTGTAGAAGACGACCTTAAAGAGGTAGAGGAAAAGGCAAGGCTAGTAGCTCGAAATGGGGAGGAGGAGATAAACAAAATGGTAAGCTCATTTGCTTGAATATGTAATGAATTTTTGGTATTGCGATTCGAGCTTACAATGAGGTTGATTTTGTTTATTTTGTAGGCTGCTTGGCTGGTGAAGGAGATATGCCTTGGGGTTGAGGAGGAGAAAGCTGAGCTGAGGAAGGGAAAAGTCAAGCTTGAGAAGAACGTAGCTCGATTGGAAGCTGACTTGATCAAGGAGGGCAAGCGGCTGGAGGACCTGAAGGTTTCTCAAGTGGTAGAGATCAGCAATCTCTTCGCAGAAGTGAGGGTGAATTTGAAGGAGGTGGTAACTGAGCATGATAAACTCGGGTACCACCTTATATTAAAGGGGTATTCCGAAGATGAGGTAAATGCCATCATGGCGGACACCTATGTTGAGGAGGAGGAAGATGATGAAGCGAAAGATGTTGTTGTTAAAGTTGAGGACAGGCTGGATGATGTCTCTCCACAAACGGTGCGAGACAACCAAGGGGATGATAATGAGCGTCCGGAGGGAGAAAACGAGAAGGCAGAGTAGAATGTTGATTATATAATTATTCGAATGGTTTTTGGAATGTTGTAAACTGATGGGATATTATTAGTTGGATAGAATTTTGTAGGTTAAGCTGCTCTTGTAAACCTTGTTGTAGGAACTTAAGTACATGCGCCTCAGAATGAAAGATTTAGATATTGAGCTCGCTAAGGAGAGAGAGGACTCAGCGTCCCTGTTGTCTTCGCAAGCGATTTGCAGGTTAGAATTGAGCAAGAAATATTTGACTTGCATACATCATTAGTATAGAGCTACAAAGTAATAAATAGAGTGTAAAGACAGACCTAGAACCTGTTATCAGTTTAGGGGCAATGGTAATGAAATGGTGCATAGGAAATATTAAAGTATTGTCAAATTATAATATAGAGAATGTGTACCTTAGACTTAGAAGTATATGTTATTGAACATCCATCTGAGATTGTACTTCGACCTTAAGTTCAGAAGTAGTTTCACACAGTAGATGTCAAAAAATAGATATTTCAGTAGAAATAAGATATGTGTTGAGTGAGTGTTCTGAATCGGACTTGATATATTGTATCTGTAATATACAGGTCGAATTAGAGTCAACTCGTTCGAGCAAAGATGAGGTAAGCCAATATAACCAAGAATTTACGGAGGAGTTTGATAGGATGAGAGAGACAAATGAAGATAGAAAAGATCAGCATATAAATGTACATTTCAAATTTGTGGAGACCACCCAAACTGCTGTCAACCTAGCTCGGAAGATTGAAGAATAAGATGTTAAAATCAATAAAGGGCAAAAAGAGCTCGCTGAGATAAAATAATACGCAGCGAAGCTCAAAAGCCAAAATGATGTTCTGATGGCAAAAAAGTAGGGATGCTGATATGGGTCGATACCGTATGCATGCCCTAAAAAGATCAGAGGAAGGACTAAATCATTTTGTGGCTAGTCTGAAGGACTAAATGATCAGCAAAATGAATGATCATGAGCAAACTTGAGCTGATCTAGTGAAAACTAGAAATGAGCTCGAGCGATTAAAGAAGAAAATGGTTGAGAAAGATAGAGAGCTGAAGAATGCTCGAGATGATCTATCTACCTCTGAGTTACAGTTGAGCAGTTATCTACAGCCTTACCTACTAAATATATGGAGTTTCGGACGTTGTAACGGAAGTGTGATAAGTTGAATGAAAGGGTGGCACAATTGATGACCGAATTGGCGCAGGCCAATTCGCGTGCCAGAAACGTCAAGGTTGGGGAGCGCTTGAGGAAGAATAAAAGTGATGCCAAGGTTTCCCTTATTTAAGGGGATGTAGTTAGCCTATCAGCTCGAATAAGGAAGCTGGAGAGAATTGTGGCTCGAACTTAAGGCAATTTTCGGCAAGGAAATGAGCGATTAAAGGAGTGTCAAAGCAAGTTGGATGCTGCTCTTTCCAGGAAACAAAGATTAGAGCGGGTTATTAGAGGGAAAAAGATTTTGATAAAGAAGAAAGATGAATTGTTAATGAAAACTCTGACTATAGAATATTTAAATAGGAAGCTAGAGGAACTTCGTACTTAGGTGACAGATTTGTGGGTGATTAATCAGGCTAAATTAGATAAAGCTAACAAAAAGTTGGAAGAGAACATTGTATTCACGACTCGAATAAGCAGCAAAATGGAATATAAAAAAGATTGATATAAAAGGTTGCATGATCGCCTTCAGACAGCGAAAACGAATTTCTCTAAGGCGGTTATAACCGAAGCTTCGCATTCAGAATTGATAAAGGCGGTGATCGCCTATTTTGTAGAGGAGGTAAAAAGGCTTGAGTTAGAGAAAGATAACTTGTTCGACTATTTGTTAGGCAGGGGATGTATTTGCAGAGCTGATATAGATCGAGAAAATTGTATGAACTCCATAGAAACGTATTTAGGCCCTGGACCTGCTGAATTGATCGAGCAGGGCAGGATTGTTGTGATTGCCCAAGCTTGAGAATTTATGGCTGGTCAACCTTCTATTATAGGGGAAAGCGTAGCTGACATCCCAGTAGTAGAAAAGAATCCATTGTAGTGGTTGTATATGTAACCTGAAAAAAGTAATTGTCGTAGACATATTGGGACATGAAAGCTAGTTTTACTTTTGTTTTATCTTATGTCTAGTAGAGTCTTAGATTGAAAACTAGTATTACCTTCATTTTAATCACAGAGATTTAGTAGAGTCAGTCAAACCAAGTATTATCCTTCTTTTAACTTTTATAATGTCGCAGCCATATTGAGTGAGATAAAAACTAGTTTTACCTTTGCTTTATCTTTTGTTTGGTAGAGTCTTTGATTGAAAACTAGTATTACCTTCATTTTAATCGCAGAGATTTAGTAGAGTCAGTCAAACCAAGTATTATTTTTGTTTCAACTGGTATAATGTCACAGCCATATTGAGTGAGATGAAAGTCAATTTTACTTTTGCTTTATCTTATGTCTGGTAGAGTTTTTGACTGAAAACTAGTATTACCTTCACTTTAATCGCAGAGATTTAGTAGAGTCATTCAAGCCAAGTGTTATCCTTGTTTTAACTGGTATAGAGGTTGAAAGCTAGTATTACATATGCTTTAATCTATGTATTATCTACTAAGTAGAGAGATGTGTGGGAGAAAAAAAACTTAGATTTCTTATTGAATATAAAAGGATGTATATTGGATGGAGATGAAAATCACACTTTTGGAATGGAAAAAAGCGAGAAATTGAAATAGAGTAGTGATAGACTTAACGATAGTACCGTTTCAGTCGCCAAGTATTCCAAGGATTAGAGATGTGAACTCTCTCTTCTGTCATGAGGTAATATGATCCTAGGCCTGAGAGACCTATGATAAGGAATGGACCCTCCCAATTTTCTGCTTGTTTCCCAGTATGAGGCTCTTTTTTGTGTTGAGGGATTTTTCTGAGGATGAGATCATCGATTTGGAACGAACAGCTTCTGACTCATTTGTTGTATGAACTGGCCAGCATATGGTGATATCAACCGAGGTTAGCGATGGCGTGTTCCTTGGTCTCATCAATCCAATTAAGGTTTCAGGTCAATTCAAACTCATTTTCCTCGTCAGTTAGCTCGTGATCTATGACTGAATGTTGGTATTCCTAGGGAATGACGGCTTTGGTGTCATAAGCAAGGAGGAATAAAGTGCAGCCGGTTGATTGATGTAGAGTGGTACGATATGCCCATAAGACATGAGGAAGTTCTCGAACCCAATTCCCATTTTTCTGTGAATGAAGCCTTTTCGTGAGCCCATCTACGATAGTTTTGTTGGTGATCTCAGCTTGGCCATTGCATTGAGGGTAGTAGAGATTGGATGATGAGTGGATGATATTATGTTGGTTGAGGAATGATATGATTTTTTCTCCAACGAATTGTGGCCCGTTTTCGATACAAATTAGGTGGGGGCACCCAAACCGAGTAATAATGTGTTCCCAGATAAAAGAGATAATTTTTTCTTCTCTGGTTCGACAGAGTAGAACTGCCTCTACCTATTTTGCAAAATAATTTATAGTTACAAGTAGGTATCGGTGGTTACCTAGAGAATTAGGAAATTCACCGATAAGATCGAGTGCCCATCTTTTGAATGGCCCAAACACCTTGCTTACATACAGTTTGAGCGCATGGGTGCGTATCAATTGTCCATGTCGTTAACTTTGTAGCAATAAAGTCCTCTTACTGTGATGAAAGTGGTATTTTCTTGATCTTCTTCCAAGAGTAGAATCTCATTATATCCAGAAGTAGCATCTATCATAGATAGAAGTTCATGACCTGTTGTATCAAGGATTTGATGAATGTTGGGAAGAAGGAAACTGTCCTTTGGAGTATGTTTGTTTAGATTGATAAAATCTACATAAACTTAGACTTTTCCATTCTTCTTTAGGACAGCGACGATGTTGGATATCCAATCTGGATATTTGGCTTCTCTAATGAATCTCACTTTGATCAATTTCTTAATCTCTATATTAACTTCATCTCGAAGTTGAGGTGAGAGTCGTCAATGCTTTTTTTTACCGCCGTGGCGTTGATGTTGACGGCCAATTTGTGACATGCCTTGGCCGGATTGACTCCAGGCATCTCTTCGAAAGTCCATGCAAAACCGTCTCAATTTAGTCGTAAGAACTGAATGAGAGTATCTTTTTTGCGTTGAGCCAGCTTAGTGCCGATGAAAATATATACCTCTGCTAGGTACATTAATGTTGATGTACTCTGTAGGCTCTTCTGTAGAAGGCTGATCAAGATGACAAGCCTTCTATAATTGCTATGCAGCATATCTCTCTGAGGTATCTAGAATTGTTGAGACGGTATTTTTGTAAGCTCGAGAAAACTTTTGACTGCCCTTGATTTTGTAGATACTATCATTGTATTTGAAGCGGAGTGCTTGATGATAGGTGGAAGCGATTGCTTCCATGTTGTGAATCCAGCAGTGGCCCATAATCCCGAGATAACGAGATTTGGCGTTGATTACGTAGAAGATGACGTTGATGGTGGTTGGTCCTGCGGTAATAGGTAAAATGATCTTGCTTACTCGCTCTTCTTTAGAACCATTGAATCCACTGATATCGGTGTCAATTAGAATAACTTGATCGACCATTCCCATTTGGTTAATAGTACTCTAAAAGAGAATCTCAATGCCGCTGCTAGTATCGATCATTATAGTATGCATGACAAACTTTTTCATCTTGAGCATTATTACTAATGCATCATGATATGGAAATTTGACATGATTAATGTCGCAATCTTCGAATGAGATTCCAAGCCGGCGATTTCTCGACTCAGGTAGAAGCTTGTCTTCTTTGTCTTGAGGTGTTAGATTACAGTATTCTGACAGTCTCCTGCGCTTGAATCTGCTAGAGTTGGTAATCTGATGAATTTCAATCATGTTGTTGTGGTGCATATGGTAAAGATACTTTTCCTCAGCTTGATCTTCAACCTGGAAAACTTCAAGTTCCTTTTTATAGCTATCATCCTTATATGACTCCAGGTTGATAATGTATTCAAACATCCGTTCCTCCTTGAAAATATATTCCAGCAACCTTAGTAAGCATAACAATTGTCAGTAGAATGATGGTTTACCTTATGATGCATGCAGTACGGGCGGTTCTCGATTGGTTCAAATGGTTAGGAGAGACGGTAAAGCTTATCCTTGGAGAGGATTGGAAAAATTATGGAGATTCAAACATTCATCCTTAGGAGGACCGGCTTGAGTTGTGAACCGCCTTTCTGAGGGTTGTCAGTGTTTCCCTTAAAGTATTTTTGGACATACTGATCCTCTTTGGTTCAGTGCTTCGATCTGTGGATGCATTTTATGAGAAGGACGGATTTAGTAGATTTATGCCTTTCGAACATCATCCTTTCCAGGTCGATGTAACTATTGACCTTGGTGGTCATATCTCCCAAAGTCACAGGTTTGTTGAGGAAGAGGTGTTCTTTGGCCTTGCAGTCGAGTTGGAGCGTGTTGGTGAAAACAGTAACAACTATTTTCTGATCGAGATTGTCTACTTTACGCCGAGCTCCAAAAACTCCTTTACAAAGGCTTCGAGCTTATTTCCGTGTGATTGTTTGAGACTGATAAGAGAATATGAATTTTCTTCTTTGTATGTATTATGAGTATACGTCTTGATGAATTATTTCTGCAGCTGGTCGAATGTGTGTATGGAGTCTTCAAGTAAAGAGTGGAACCACCGGAGTGGTTCTTCCTGTAGACTTGTTGCAAATAAACAACAGAGGATGTGGTTGGGGTTGGAATACAACCCCAATGAATCACGGTATTGTTGAATGTGCTTATTTGGATCGGTGCCCTTGTATTTTCGAATTTTTGGAGTATGAAAACCTTTCGGTATTTCCATATCGAATTGTTCTTTGGCGATTGGACTTCCTTGTAACTTGGTAAGGTCGTATGTAGTGCCCAGAACTTGTGCTTCGATCAACTCTTTAATACGCTGATCCATATGCTCTTGTGTGACAAAATGACGTGTCGATTGAGTGGCTTGTCGAGGAGGTTACGGATTGTGAGTACTGGTACCTTCACTCAAACGATCTCGTACCGGAGCTTGAGGTTGAGGTCGTTATTCTTCCTCTTGACGTATGGAAAATTGGTGACCTCGGCTGATCTCAGACTGAACTTTACCACCCAAATGAATTGAAGGCTGAGGTTCGTGTTAAATATTTATGGAAATAGCTTTGCTAGTGGCTCCTCGAGGTCCCAACCTTTCCCGCACAGAAACTTAGGAGGCTTCCTATAATTGATTATAATCTCTTGTTGAAGGAGCCTGCTGAGTATTTTGTAAAGCTTGTAAGGCAGCCTGCATGGTTATCATCTGGCCTTCATGTCGTTTGAATGCTATCAAACAAATTTGTCATTCGGTTTTGAGCTCCTTCTCACAGAGCTCTTAGTCAAGTGTTAATTGATGTTTGAGCTCATTACATTTCTCTGTTTCGGTGTTGAGATTCGCCCGTAGCTCTGTAAGTTGTTCCGGCTCGACTGAAAGATCGAGTTGGATTCTGGTTGCTGGTCATCTGGAATTGACCATGATTGCAATTTAAAGTAGAGTGAAAGTATGCCTTAGGATATCCTAGAAATGTAATCTTTCCCACAGATGGCGCCAAATATAATGGCCTAATTCTTTAAGCTCGAGATGGCTTGTAATTAACTCTTACATCAATGTTCCTATGACAAAAACTAAAAAGAGAAATGACACAGGTAATTTAGCGTGAAAAACCCCTCAATGGGTAAAAAAAAACGACCTCGATTTGAGAATTATTGTAATAGTAACTTTTATTGCTTGAGGTTGATATCTTATTACAAGTGATCTCTCGACTTAGAAATACTTTAATCTTGTGAATAAGAAGTTTTGGATATTTTAAGAACCTAGAAAATGCAGTTTTCTTGGTGATTTCTCGTATATTTTTTTGGTCCTTGTCTCTTCTGGAACTTTTTCTTTATAAAAGCATTCTTCACAGTTCTTCATCGTGCTGAATCACGTTCTCCGAACAATGTGGTTAGTGGCGGTTGACTGAGTAACTATTAAATTCGTGAGAGACAAGTACCTTTGACTTGTTCAGGTTTTTTTGCTTGAGCTCGACCCACGTTCTTCATCAATTGGTGGAGTAGGTGGCAATGTTGTCTATTAAAGTCATGTATAGAATGCGTGAGTATGATATGGAGGCAATGGAGGCGATTCAAACTGGAAACAACTCGATTTGGGTAAGATCGAGGGGTAGGCCCCTATAAACATGGAAACATGGATACTATTTGTAAGAAAATACCTCAATAAAATGAGAGAGTCATTACAAGATAAACACCATTTAATAGCATTTTTTTGGCGTTATTGAAATCATTTCAAAACATATTTTTAATGCTATTATATGATATGATATCGTTTATTCCATTGCATTTTTGCTAATGTTATTAAAGTATAACACTTAATAAATGTTATGGTAGTTAAAACCAAAGTATGTTTTCAACTCTATTATATCTTCTAACAACAGTAGATGAATGATATAGTTACTTACTGATAACAACATTTTAATAACGCCATCGATTTTTTACGTCCGATCTTGAATAACAATTTGTAAATGTTATCTTTGCTCCACAATTGCATTTTCTTTCCTACACCCTTTCAATTTATTTTAAGAGATGCAATTAGCACGAAGCAGCAGTAAATAAATATAGATGACACATGCAATCTTTTAATCATCCTCTATACAAGAACCTAGCAGAACAACATGAACTCAATAAAATGATCCATACACTAGAACATTTTATAACTTTACATGTTTAGAGAGGAAAAGGAATAATTAATGAACCTCTGGGTTAATATTCGAACAACAAAAAACTTAAAAGAATAAGCAAAACTAGTTTTCTAAAGTTACATAAATAAACTCAATCAAGAGGATTTTTTGAAGCTTCATCTTCAACCTTTTGCTACCAACAGTAAAGGCTACAAAAAAAAAAGAAATTCAGCAATTGAGCAAATTTTATATTGTCCAACATGGAGAACCTGGAGAAAAAGTAATTTAGTTTCACAAACTCAAAAGGAAAATACACAACCTAATCATTAGAAAATTTATCCTTTCTTACCCAGAACTCTTCACTTTCCACGCGTATAATTACACCAAAGCTCATATTCCTACGTCATTCCAAAATAAACTCAGTAACGTAACAGAAACATGGAAAGATCCCGTTGTCTATTAGAAATTAAAACCAATGGGTACCTAAATAAGCATCAACTATAAAGATTAAGCTATTTTCACTTGGAAAAAAAAACAACAAAACAAAGATGCAAACCTCCTGGATCTCGCATCGAAGTCATAAAGTTATGAAGGGGAGTTCTTGAGGGATGCATTGGTGTCTCACTTCCTGAACCATATCGAGGTGTTTTACTAATAAAATTAAGAAAGTTGTTATGGACATTTAAAGCCAATCTAAGCAGGAACAAAGATGAAGAACTCGATAGTACAGGAATTTATTGGCTTGAAGCTAAAATAGCAGCGTCGTCAGAAACTATGTCTCGATTGATTACACATATTTAAACTGGGTCTAGATCCCTAATTATATCATCTCTCATAAATTTCGGTAACAAATTTAAACTCAATATTTTTTCTTCTCTTCTGTATTTTCAAACGACCGAAGGGAGTGTTAGTTTTACACTAGATACAATGAAAAGCTAAAGATGTCACAAAATATGTATTTCCGTCCGTCATCGCCTTCATCTTCTTCTTCTTCTTCTTCTTCTTCTTCTTCATCAGCCTCTCTTTCTTTCTTCTCTCCAATCTTTCTTCCTCTCTTTTCCACGACTAACCTCTTCTTATTTCTTCTCTTCTCCATCTCCAATCCTTTCTTTTCATACTCTCTCTCTCTCTCTCTCAAACCAATCTTTACCCATCTCCTTTTTATTTTTCTTCTTCGTCTCTTTCCCATCTCTCTCTCTCTTCTAAACCAAACTCTCTTTCCCGGTCATCTCTCATCTCTCGGTCGTTGAATCCATCATTCCATGATTTCCTAGCATATTTACCTCATTAAAGACTCTATGAATGAGAAATCATACAAAACATCTAGGAAAACTAATTTAACACAATGGATAAACTTATATGAAGAAATGTTACAATGGGTAAGTGGAGATTTAGTGAGGAGTCGAGAGGAACAAGATAGGGTTCAAAGAGCTATAGCTCGATAACCCCGACATCATTTGTAATTTAAAGACACGCTCATCTAAAACTGGTAGGAAAACTAATATAACAAAATGGGTAAAACATGCCTTATAAATGCTGCACGAAAGAATTGTAATACTTTCCTTGATTTTATTCATACAGAGACATAGTTATTTATTCCCATTACATAGAAGAGTTGGTTCCTATAATAGAGGTAGAGAGAGTCCCTTATAAATCTGGGACGTTACAACACAAAAAATAGGAGTCCTAGCAATTACAACCACCTTCTCCACTCTTTAGTCCTGTAGAAAAGGTCTTGAATCCCTAAATAGTTAGACCTAGATTAACCATGGTGTAATGTGTGCTATTACTCCCCCGCAGGCTGAGAGGAGGTGTGGGAACCGTAAACTTGTATCGCAGAAATTTGAAGCGGCCCGAGGAGAGTCCCTTAGTGAAAACATCGGTTACTTGGTTATTAGTGGAAACAAATCGAATAACAAGATCATTCTTAACAACTTTTTGACGAACATAGTGATAGTCGACTTCCAAATGTTTAATCCGAGCATTGTGGACCGGATTTTTTGCAATATAAATTGAGTTAATATTATCGAACCAAAACAAAGGTGCAATTGTGAAAAAAAGACGTAAATCACAAAATAATTTGCGTAACCATGAGATTTTGGCAGCTGTGTGAGCTAGTTGTCGGTATTCAGACTCAACGCTAGACAAAGAAACAGTTGGCTATTTCTTAGAACTCAAAGAAATTATGTTTAGACCCATGTAAATACAGTAACCTCTAGTGGATTGCTGACTAATTAGGCATCCAACATAATCGGCATCACTGAATGCTTGTAGATGAAAAGGTCTCGGTTTGAATAGAAGACCATCGGTGATCATACCCTTGATAAATCGTAAAATATGTTTTACCGTTGTCCAGTGAATAGTCGTTGGTGAGTGTAAAATTGGCAAACTTGATTCACCGCATATGACAAATTCAGTCTTGTTAATGTCAAATATTGAAGATCGCCAACAACACTACGATACTCTGAAGGTTCGAGAAGAGGCTCTCCATCGATGGGTTCCATTTTTGACCCAATATTTGTTGGAGTCGGATATGGCTTCGTATCGGTCATCTTGAGTCGGGCAAGGAGATCAACAACATACTTGGTTTGTGTTAGGTACAAACCATGAGATGAATAGTGAGCTTTCAAACCAAGGAAATAATGTAATTTCCCAATTCTTTCACCAAAAATAAAAAAAATTGAAGAGGTAAAACAAATATGTCGTGAGACTTTAAGCTCTGATACCATGAAAGAATTGTAATACTTTCCATGATTTTATTCATATAGAGACATAGTTATTTATAGTCATTACATAGAAGAGTTGGTTCCTACAAGAGATGGAGAGTCCCTTATAAATCTGGAACGTTACTGTAGTGGCTTATTCCCCATCTCGCACTCATTCTTCATCTTCGAACTATATATAAACTTTCGACCTCATCAATAGAGCACGTGGTACATTTGTAGCATGATCAGAATCTAGACAGCAACATAAGGAAAAACACAAGTTTCTCAACCAACACTACTCGCTCATGATACTACTCGCGCTCTTGGTTGAGAGCCGTCTTGTAATAAGCTTATTTCGTATCTCGGACTCATACCTCATCCTCGAATTCATCAGTATAGATGAAGTATTACTTAAAATATATTCAGTATCCCTAAGTTTGAGTCATCGCTATTCAACCTCTACATCAACAGTTCGAGTCAACGAACACAACATCATCAATAAAGCCGTTATAAGAATAAGCAGAGTCAGCCAGTTATACAATCTGGTCAAAGAATATCGAGCTTATATTTCATAACGTCCATCATTAAGAATCTTAATGGTTGTCAAACGGTCATATTATAAGACCTATAAATAGGACCAGAGAATTCGAGATGGAGGACAGAGGATTTCTCACTCTAACATTCTATATACTCAGAACACTCATTGTAATAAGCTAACAATCTCAATAATATTATATCTCTTTTTCAAAATCCTCAAAAAAGGTCACGGTTTTTAACTTATTCAAAGGTTTTTCATGCTAAATTATCTTGTTAGCTACTACTTACCGTTCTTGAGCATTCTAAACACCTCTGGTGTAAAGGCTAAGTCTGAATCCTAGAATTAGGCTAATACAATTGGCGTCGTCTGTGGGAATGAAGTTCTTAAACTCATTATCTTAGAAACTGCTGATTATCATTTCTCAGGATGGTACTTCCAGATCAGATCACACCGGTTACTCCAGCAGAAGAAATTGCCGCTCTAGCAGAGCTGAGAGCTAATCTAAACTCTGAGATATAAATGTGTGCTACTCTAGAGCAATAGTTAGTGAGTATATAAGATGCGTTAAAAGTTTTACAGGGTCAGCAGATCGCCACCCAGAAGAACAAAGTCGTACAACCTGAAGGCTCGCGAATCTCCATCCATGACAGAATAAGACCTCCACCGAAAGGTAATCACTTAGGAGATGCACTTTGATCTAATCATCACCAACAGGAAATGAAGCCCATTCCAATCCAGGAGGTTCACCAAGAAGTAGATGGCGGCCTTATAGGAGTCAGACAGACCGAAAATCTACCTCGAAGAGTTCAAGTTCCAGCAAAAGAACGTCTAAGTGAAGGGAGAGGCGACCACAATCCTGAAGAAGGATTCGTCACACGCCCATCCACTACAGCTCGACAATATGTAACTCAGGAACATGTTGACAAGCGAATCAAAGAATTGTTCGAAGCTCTGGCTCATACTAAAGGAATCTGCAACAAATTATAGAAAAGCCCGATCGTACAAGAGCTGTTAGATAGAGAGGTGCCCACTAGATTCTACACTCCAAAGATCTGAAAGTACAAAGGAACTGATCCCTAAGAACACGTCCAGGAGTTTCATGACGCTTTAGGCCTATTTTACACATCCAATCACATTATATGTCAGCTCTTTCCTACCAGCTTATCAGGCAAATCCCTGCGATGGTTCCACACACTACCCAAAAGATCTATCACAACTTTCGAACAGTTACGAGAACTATTTATCAAGAATTACTCGCACAACAAAGACAAAGAGGAGAATGTATACTCTATTTTCAGCCTTAAGAAAATTTTAAGGGAGAAGCTCGAGACGTTCACTAAGAAGTTCCTGGAGTTAGCTTAAAAAGTAGATCGGTTCGATCAAAAGATTACTATTTTGGCTTTCATTAATGCTTTACTCGTCGATGGAAGGGCGAAGAAGTACCTCATCCTAAACAAACCTACAACTTTGGAAGATATGATCGAAAAAGTTAACGGATATATCGATCTCGAAAGAATGGTGTCCGACAGACAGAGAACTCAGAAATCAACATTGACAGTTAGAGATCAATCCGCAAGCCAAGATTTCAACTGTACTGCTGATCAAGGAGGAGACAAGAAATGAACAAAGTTTAATGGCGAACGATCCCGGAAGGGTAATAACTTACCAAAGCCATGTCTTCCCAAGATGAATGTAACCATAGCCAGCATTTATCATATACTTTAGAAGGATAAGTTTTATCGAAATGTATAGAATCTCCAGCCCATTGAGAACAAACCCTATTGGATTCACCACAAGGTCTGACATCATGAGACAGAACACTGTTTTACCTTAGAATGACTGTTGGAGTATATTTTTGTAGATGGATGAATACACGAATACATTGTAGCCGTTGGGAGCTACAAAAATGGGAGTTACAAACTTCCTATAGAAGCCATACAAATCGAAGAGCCGGCTGGGGAAAAGCATTTGTACCACATCCAGCTCAGTCACTTCATTGAGACTCAAACTGTCAACTAATCGAGCAGAAGCAAATGATATTGAGTCGGCTAATGTCACGACCTGTTCATGAATGGTAAAGAAGCTCATTTACTTCTGGTATCCAGCTCCCAACGCACAGGGATTTCTTTCAATGACTGTGATATTCGTCATGTCAACTTTCCTCACCATGATGTTTTGGTAATACTGCTAAAAATGAGAAATGTTGTACGACATACAATGATGATAGATACTGGTAGTAGTATTGAACTACTATTTTAAAGCACGATTGATCATATGGGACTGGTACATATGGTGCAACCCAGTGACATTGACATTTATGAGTTCAATGGTTCTAGAGAAGAACGTGTGGGAAAGATAATACTTCCTATTATAACAAGACCAGCAATAGTTGACGTTGTCTTTTATGTTATCAATGGAAAATCTCATTATTGGCGTTGCTGGTTACACAATATGCGAGCTATTCCGTCGACCTATCAATTGGCATTGTGTTTTGAATGAGAGGGCGACATTTATGAAATCAAATAAAGCCATACGCTAGCTCGAGCGTGCGAAAACTCTGTTGCCATTGAACCAGAGCCTCGCAGCCGCAGCTCCCATAACAATTACAAAAAACAACAAAAAACATTGTAGAAAACTATACAACAAACTTTACAGAAAACCATATGCTGAGTGTAAAAACCACAGAGTACATCGATATTAGTGAAGACAAACGAGGGATATATATTGGCACTCTTCTGCCCGCAGCAAAACGAGATGCTCTCATCCAGTTCCTTAAAGACAACAGTAATTTATTTGCTTGGACATTCCATGAAATGTCAGACAATGATCTAAATCTGGCCTACCATAAGCTTAATTTGAAAGAAAAAACTGAACAGTCAAACAAAAGTAAAGGACTTTAGCACCAAGACTCCGAAAAGAAGTCAATAAAGAGATCGATAAACTCATCGAAGTGGGTTTTATCCAAAAGCCAATTATCCATAATGGATCTCAAACATTGAAGCAGTGCCAAAGAAGAACGACAAGATCAGAGTGTGCGTGGATTTCACGGACCTCAACAAGCATACTCAAAAGGATAGTTTTCCACTCCCTATTATAAACCATCTGCTCGATTCTACTGCGGGACACGAACTCTTATCCATGATATATACAGCATCAGGGTACAATTAGATGCTTTTGCTACCCAACGATCAAGAGAAAATAACTTTCATTACAGAGCATGGCTTGTACTGCTATAAGGTTATGCCTTTCGGTCTTAAGAATATTGGAGCTACTTATCAAAGACTGATGACAGGGATGTTCAAAGATCACCTCAGAAAAATAATGGAAGTCTACATCGATGATATGTTGTGTAAAAGTCTTAAAAAGAAGAACCATATCGCATATTTACACACAACTTTTGAAATACTCTGTTTCACCAAGATGCGACTTAATCTTGAAAAATATCAGTTCGGGATTCATTTAGGCAAGTTCTTGAGACATTTGATTAACAAGCGAGGAATAGAAGCTGATCTAGATCGTATTCGTACACTGTTATCTATGCCTTCTGTAATGTCCCGAAATTTCAAGGTAGTTTTTTTTGTTTATTATTAAGTATTGTTACTATGATTCATATATTGTTATTCGTTATGCATCCATTTATTCCTTTTGACAGGTTTTGTATGTTAGATTCATTTTATGTAGTTTCGGTGGTACGGTGGTTATTCGGAGGAGGAGGTAGCGTTGTGGCCTTGAGAACCCCTAGATGGGCTGGTGGTAATGTTTGTTTGATATGTTTGTGGTTTGGTGTGGTTCCGGCGAGCCGTTGGATTGGCCGATAGGTTTTCGGAGTTTTCCGAGCAAAGAATCATTTTTGGGGGTTTAGGCGTTTTGGTGGCCGTGAAGCGGTAGAGATGGTGTTTAGACCTTGGAAACCCTTTGCTAGGGTTGTAATGGTTGTTCGGGTTGTTCCAGTCTTCTGAGGGTCTTGGTGTTGTGTGTGGTTCAGGAGGACCTCAAAGTGATATTTTTGGATTCCTCCAGTTCTTGTTCGAACGATCGTTCGAACAACTGGTCGGTTATATATATATCATTATCCATTCTCTCTCCTTACATTTCTCTTTCTCTCACTCTGTCTTTTCCTAACCGAATCCTCACCTCCCTCGCTTGCCTATTTCTTCATGGATTCTTCGCCGTGATCTTTGCCATTTTCTTTCGGTGAGTAATTCATCTCTCTCTCTCTCTCTCTTGTATCATTGGTTGATTTCTGTTTTGGTGAGAACCCTTGTGATATTGGACTGATTTTAGGGTTTATGATTAGTGAGTGTATTGTTGATTTGAGGAGTGTGATCATTGTAGGTGTTGGTCGGTTGCGGTGATTGCGTGGGTTGAATTGTTGGTGTTTGGGTGCCAAAAATTATGGGGTTTTCTTGCAGCTGTTTGGTGGTATGATTGGGGTTTAGTGTGGTTGGGAAGAGAAGGTATGGTGGCTATTCTAGGTAGCAGTTGTTGCCGTTTCGGAGAGGGCTGCCTGAGCCGACAATTGTGGCCGTTTTGGTTCAGAAATTACTGCCATAGTTACTGTTATTATGGAAGAAGGGTTAGGACTGTTTTAACGCCCTTTGAACACCGGGTTCGTGATTGTTGGGCAGCTGATTTGGCGGACTTAGAGTGGCTTATCTTCATGTGTTTGTGGGTGGTCGGAGTAGCGCAGCGTAGCGTGGTAAACTGTGGGTTTAGATGCAGTTTTGTTACTGAATTCAGTTGTGGTGCTGATCTGAAACGCAGTTTCAGGCGGGTATCCTATGTCAGAGTTACGATTGGGCTTCGGTACTTCATAGTGGTTAATGTTGTGGTGTTCCTGGCCCATTTAGTGACTGATTTGGAGTTCCGTAAGTCGATTCGCGGAGCACATTTCGGTTGGGGTTCTGTTTAGGCAGTTTCGCCGAGATTGTCGTTCCGAGCATATCGTCAGGTGAGTTTTATCTTCCTTAATAACTAGACCATTATATTGATTCGCGAGTTATTGTATCACTTAGTTTATCATGTTTATTACCGTGATTATGTTAGTATTTGGGTTAATTGCTTAGGTCACATTCACGGGTTATCCGTTTGGCATATCTTAGGCGAGAGTACTTAAGGGTTTGATAAGTTAGTAAAACCCGAGTTAGTTATAAGTTTAGTTACTAGATAGAACCTGTAGGTTATGTTTAGTCAGAGGAGGTTAGTCTCTATTATCGTCGATGTGACGATGACTCCTGAAATTCCTCTTAGACCGATTTCATTGTGGGTGGTTATTGCGGATCTTTTCTTCATTGAGGTTGAGAACAAAGGCATTTCTCAGTGTGTTGTGACGCCTCAGCGTCACTATATTTATATATATATATATATATATATATTATATATATAGTATCTTGAGTATGGTATTATTGGTTAGTTATTAGGGTACCCCACTTGTTTTAGGGCACTAGTGACTTGGTTTGACGATCAGTAGAGACTTATGGATAGCTTGTGGTTTAGCCGCCATTTCTTTGAGATAATGTAGTTCAGAGACTATAGTTCTCACCCTATAGTATAGCACCCTGGTTAGTTTGGGCTGCTGGACTTGGTTCAAAGGTAGTCTTGGGGTGACATAGCTTCAGTAAGACATGCTCTTCTATTCGGAGCTCATTTTCTTGCCTGCTATTGCTTTGATTAGTCTTAGGACTAGTCTAGGTGTACTCTGTGTTCTCGAGGCCTGGTCCTTGAGCACTGTTATTGTGATTGGTGGCTGTTTGGAATGTTGGATTCTATGTGGGAGTGTGGCATCTCCTAGACTGTTAGTTGTTGATGGTGAGCAGACGGCTTGTCCGTGGTGGTTGGTCGAGGATGTGAACTTCTGATAGTTTGCCTTAGGATTGTTTGTTTATCGTGTTGTGATACTTATTGTCCTCATGATTCTTAGAGCTGACATAGCTTACTTGTAAGCCTTCTTTCCCCGGGATGAGGCTGTTAGGGCTGTGTTCCCCTCCGTCATCTAGGAGGCAGTGAGACAGCATGGCTCAGTGAGATCTGCGGCTGAGCCAGGTAGTTTATGAAGTTGTACGTCACCCGTGATGTTGGAATGCGGCAGAAACCTCCTGTTCAATCCTTTTCCTGTACATCCGTGCTGGTGGCTTATGTACATGATTAGGAGGATTGTGAGTTATTTTATTATTGGGGATTGTTGACTACTTGTTGGACTCTTGTAGGTCACCCCATGAGTACTAGTCTGTGTTGACAGCCAGAGTACTGTTGTACTTGATGGTAATCATATTGCTTTGAGGAATCTTAGAGACTGATGTTGTTTAGGTATCGTGATGGTTAAGTTATTGTTTCATCTAGGTTTAGATGGTGCAACTGAGTCACAGGAGGGCATCTGTGTTAGTTTTGGTTGCCACGCTCTCAGGCAGGTAGTTTTCTATTGTATACTGGTTGTGTTAACAACAGTTGTGTTTCAGTCTCTAGGATCATGCTCACATCCATAGATAATATATTATCTCCTCATCTTACTGCGTTTGGATACATAAACAACTCCGCATCAGCTGGCTCCCGATAGGTTGATAGGATCCCTGGATCGGGTTAAAGTTTTAGAGGTGAAGATATGGTTGGATTAGTTTTCCTGGTGCCCAGTCTTGTCCTGCGTAGAGAGACATGGTTGGATACTATTTCCTGGTGCCCAATCTTTTCCTGTGAGTGAAGTTATGGTTGGAATAGTTCTCCTGGTGCCCAGTCTCATCCTGCGTGGAGATACATGGTTGGATGCTAGTTCTTGGTGCCCAAACTCCTCAGGCGAGGTTGAAATACCTATGTTAATATCTTTTAGTCTGGTCGAGGTAGTGCAGTACATCGTACCCTTGTATCCAACAATTTTCGGTAAGGTAAATCCTTTTTCAGCAGTTGTCAGCCCACTTTAGTCTTGGGGGCTAGCCCTTTGGGTTGACATCGCTAAACCATTGCATTTGGGATAGGTATGGGACTATCCCACTTCATCATAAATCTTTCTGCATCATCATCATCAAGCATATCATTACATCTCAGCATACTTCCAATTGGTAGGTTCTTCTGATCGAAGTCCTTAACCCTTTCTGCATTATGTTTTTATATATAATCTTCTGCAGTTGGGATAATCATAAGATTATCTCTTTCCATCATATCATCATCATACCATATCATTGCATTTGGGATAATTATGGGATTATCCTAGTTCA